>CM060914.1:142186664-143386664 GCA_030737875.1 Allium sativum
TAACCGAGCCCATAACCGAGCCCATAACCGAGCCCATAACCGAGCCCATAACCGAGCCCATAACCGAGCCCATAACCGAGCCCATAACCGAGCCCATAACCGAGCCCATAACCGAGCCCATAACCGAGCCCATAACCGAGCCCATAACCGAGCCCATAACCGAGCCCATAACCGAGCCCATAACCGAGCCCATAACCGAGCCCATAACCGAGCCCATAACCGAGCCCATAACCGAGCCCATAACCGAGCCCATAACCGAGCCCATAACCGAGCCCATAACCGAGCCCATAACCGAGCCCATAACCGAGCCCATAACCGAGCCCATAACCGAGCCCATAACCGAGCCCATAACCGAGCCCATAACCGAGCCCATAACCGAGCCCATAACCGAGCCCATAACCGAGCCCATAACCGAGCCCATAACCGAGCCCATAACCGAGCCCATAACCGAGCCCATAACCGAGCCCATAACCGAGCCCATAACCGAGCCCATAACCGAGCCCATAACCGAGCCCATAACCGAGCCCATAACCGAGCCCATAACCGAGCCCATAACCGAGCCCATAACCGAGCCCATAACCGAGCCCATAACCGAGCCCATAACCGAGCCCATAACCGAGCCCATAACCGAGCCCATAACCGAGCCCATAACCGAGCCCATAACCGAGCCCATAACCGAGCCCATAACCGAGCCCATAACCGAGCCCATAACCGAGCCCATAACCGAGCCCATAACCGAGCCCATAACCGAGCCCATAACCGAGCCCATAACCGAGCCCATAACCGAGCCCATAACCGAGCCCATAACCGAGCCCATAACCGAGCCCATAACCGAGCCCATAACCGAGCCCATAACCGAGCCCATAACCGAGCCCATAACCGAGCCCATAACCGAGCCCATAACCGAGCCCATAACCGAGCCCATAACCGAGCCCATAACCGAGCCCATAACCGAGCCCATAACCGAGCCCATAACCGAGCCCATAACCGAGCCCATAACCGAGCCCATAACCGAGCCCATAACCGAGCCCATAACCGAGCCCATAACCGAGCCCATAACCGAGCCCATAACCGAGCCCATAACCGAGCCCATAACCGAGCCCATAACCGAGCCCATAACCGAGCCCATAACCGAGCCCATAACCGAGCCCATAACCGAGCCCATAACCGAGCCCATAACCGAGCCCATAACCGAGCCCATAACCGAGCCCATAACCGAGCCCATAACCGAGCCCATAACCGAGCCCATAACCGAGCCCATAACCGAGCCCATAACCGAGCCCATAACCGAGCCCATAACCGAGCCCATAACCGAGCCCATAACCGAGCCCATAACCGAGCCCATAACCGAGCCCATAACCGAGCCCATAACCGAGCCCATAACCGAGCCCATAACCGAGCCCATAACCGAGCCCATAACCGAGCCCATAACCGAGCCCATAACCGAGCCCATAACCGAGCCCATAACCGAGCCCATAACCGAGCCCATAACCGAGCCCATAACCGAGCCCATAACCGAGCCCATAACCGAGCCCATAACCGAGCCCATAACCGAGCCCATAACCGAGCCCATAACCGAGCCCATAACCGAGCCCATAACCGAGCCCATAACCGAGCCCATAACCGAGCCCATAACCGAGCCCATAACCGAGCCCATAACCGAGCCCATAACCGAGCCCATAACCGAGCCCATAACCGAGCCCATAACCGAGCCCATAACCGAGCCCATAACCGAGCCCATAACCGAGCCCATAACCGAGCCCATAACCGAGCCCATAACCGAGCCCATAACCGAGCCCATAACCGAGCCCATAACCGAGCCCATAACCGAGCCCATAACCGAGCCCATAACCGAGCCCATAACCGAGCCCATAACCGAGCCCATAACCGAGCCCATAACCGAGCCCATAACCGAGCCCATAACCGAGCCCATAACCGAGCCCATAACCGAGCCCATAACCGAGCCCATAACCGAGCCCATAACCGAGCCCATAACCGAGCCCATAACCGAGCCCATAACCGAGCCCATAACCGAGCCCATAACCGAGCCCATAACCGAGCCCATAACCGAGCCCATAACCGAGCCCATAACCGAGCCCATAACCGAGCCCATAACCGAGCCCATAACCGAGCCCATAACCGAGCCCATAACCGAGCCCATAACCGAGCCCATAACCGAGCCCATAACCGAGCCCATAACCGAGCCCATAACCGAGCCCATAACCGAGCCCATAACCGAGCCCATAACCGAGCCCATAACCGAGCCCATAACCGAGCCCATAACCGAGCCCATAACCGAGCCCATAACCGAGCCCATAACCGAGCCCATAACCGAGCCCATAACCGAGCCCATAACCGAGCCCATAACCGAGCCCATAACCGAGCCCATAACCGAGCCCATAACCGAGCCCATAACCGAGCCCATAACCGAGCCCATAACCGAGCCCATAACCGAGCCCATAACCGAGCCCATAACCGAGCCCATAACCGAGCCCATAACCGAGCCCATAACCGAGCCCATAACCGAGCCCATAACCGAGCCCATAACCGAGCCCATAACCGAGCCCATAACCGAGCCCATAACCGAGCCCATAACCGAGCCCATAACCGAGCCCATAACCGAGCCCATAACCGAGCCCATAACCGAGCCCATAACCGAGCCCATAACCGAGCCCATAACCGAGCCCATAACCGAGCCCATAACCGAGCCCATAACCGAGCCCATAACCGAGCCCATAACCGAGCCCATAACCGAGCCCATAACCGAGCCCATAACCGAGCCCATAACCGAGCCCATAACCGAGCCCATAACCGAGCCCATAACCGAGCCCATAACCGAGCCCATAACCGAGCCCATAACCGAGCCCATAACCGAGCCCATAACCGAGCCCATAACCGAGCCCATAACCGAGCCCATAACCGAGCCCATAACCGAGCCCATAACCGAGCCCATAACCGAGCCCATAACCGAGCCCATAACCGAGCCCATAACCGAGCCCATAACCGAGCCCATAACCGAGCCCATAACCGAGCCCATAACCGAGCCCATAACCGAGCCCATAACCGAGCCCATAACCGAGCCCATAACCGAGCCCATAACCGAGCCCATAACCGAGCCCATAACCGAGCCCATAACCGAGCCCATAACCGAGCCCATAACCGAGCCCATAACCGAGCCCATAACCGAGCCCATAACCGAGCCCATAACCGAGCCCATAACCGAGCCCATAACCGAGCCCATAACCGAGCCCATAACCGAGCCCATAACCGAGCCCATAACCGAGCCCATAACCGAGCCCATAACCGAGCCCATAACCGAGCCCATAACCGAGCCCATAACCGAGCCCATAACCGAGCCCATAACCGAGCCCATAACCGAGCCCATAACCGAGCCCATAACCGAGCCCATAACCGAGCCCATAACCGAGCCCATAACCGAGCCCATAACCGAGCCCATAACCGAGCCCATAACCGAGCCCATAACCGAGCCCATAACCGAGCCCATAACCGAGCCCATAACCGAGCCCATAACCGAGCCCATAACCGAGCCCATAACCGAGCCCATAACCGAGCCCATAACCGAGCCCATAACCGAGCCCATAACCGAGCCCATAACCGAGCCCATAACCGAGCCCATAACCGAGCCCATAACCGAGCCCATAACCGAGCCCATAACCGAGCCCATAACCGAGCCCATAACCGAGCCCATAACCGAGCCCATAACCGAGCCCATAACCGAGCCCATAACCGAGCCCATAACCGAGCCCATAACCGAGCCCATAACCGAGCCCATAACCGAGCCCATAACCGAGCCCATAACCGAGCCCATAACCGAGCCCATAACCGAGCCCATAACCGAGCCCATAACCGAGCCCATAACCGAGCCCATAACCGAGCCCATAACCGAGCCCATAACCGAGCCCATAACCGAGCCCATAACCGAGCCCATAACCGAGCCCATAACCGAGCCCATAACCGAGCCCATAACCGAGCCCATAACCGAGCCCATAACCGAGCCCATAACCGAGCCCATAACCGAGCCCATAACCGAGCCCATAACCGAGCCCATAACCGAGCCCATAACCGAGCCCATAACCGAGCCCATAACCGAGCCCATAACCGAGCCCATAACCGAGCCCATAACCGAGCCCATAACCGAGCCCATAACCGAGCCCATAACCGAGCCCATAACCGAGCCCATAACCGAGCCCATAACCGAGCCCATAACCGAGCCCATAACCGAGCCCATAACCGAGCCCATAACCGAGCCCATAACCGAGCCCATAACCGAGCCCATAACCGAGCCCATAACCGAGCCCATAACCGAGCCCATAACCGAGCCCATAACCGAGCCCATAACCGAGCCCATAACCGAGCCCATAACCGAGCCCATAACCGAGCCCATAACCGAGCCCATAACCGAGCCCATAACCGAGCCCATAACCGAGCCCATAACCGAGCCCATAACCGAGCCCATAACCGAGCCCATAACCGAGCCCATAACCGAGCCCATAACCGAGCCCATAACCGAGCCCATAACCGAGCCCATAACCGAGCCCATAACCGAGCCCATAACCGAGCCCATAACCGAGCCCATAACCGAGCCCATAACCGAGCCCATAACCGAGCCCATAACCGAGCCCATAACCGAGCCCATAACCGAGCCCATAACCGAGCCCATAACCGAGCCCATAACCGAGCCCATAACCGAGCCCATAACCGAGCCCATAACCGAGCCCATAACCGAGCCCATAACCGAGCCCATAACCGAGCCCATAACCGAGCCCATAACCGAGCCCATAACCGAGCCCATAACCGAGCCCATAACCGAGCCCATAACCGAGCCCATAACCGAGCCCATAACCGAGCCCATAACCGAGCCCATAACCGAGCCCATAACCGAGCCCATAACCGAGCCCATAACCGAGCCCATAACCGAGCCCATAACCGAGCCCATAACCGAGCCCATAACCGAGCCCATAACCGAGCCCATAACCGAGCCCATAACCGAGCCCATAACCGAGCCCATAACCGAGCCCATAACCGAGCCCATAACCGAGCCCATAACCGAGCCCATAACCGAGCCCATAACCGAGCCCATAACCGAGCCCATAACCGAGCCCATAACCGAGCCCATAACCGAGCCCATAACCGAGCCCATAACCGAGCCCATAACCGAGCCCATAACCGAGCCCATAACCGAGCCCATAACCGAGCCCATAACCGAGCCCATAACCGAGCCCATAACCGAGCCCATAACCGAGCCCATAACCGAGCCCATAACCGAGCCCATAACCGAGCCCATAACCGAGCCCATAACCGAGCCCATAACCGAGCCCATAACCGAGCCCATAACCGAGCCCATAACCGAGCCCATAACCGAGCCCATAACCGAGCCCATAACCGAGCCCATAACCGAGCCCATAACCGAGCCCATAACCGAGCCCATAACCGAGCCCATAACCGAGCCCATAACCGAGCCCATAACCGAGCCCATAACCGAGCCCATAACCGAGCCCATAACCGAGCCCATAACCGAGCCCATAACCGAGCCCATAACCGAGCCCATAACCGAGCCCATAACCGAGCCCATAACCGAGCCCATAACCGAGCCCATAACCGAGCCCATAACCGAGCCCATAACCGAGCCCATAACCGAGCCCATAACCGAGCCCATAACCGAGCCCATAACCGAGCCCATAACCGAGCCCATAACCGAGCCCATAACCGAGCCCATAACCGAGCCCATAACCGAGCCCATAACCGAGCCCATAACCGAGCCCATAACCGAGCCCATAACCGAGCCCATAACCGAGCCCATAACCGAGCCCATAACCGAGCCCATAACCGAGCCCATAACCGAGCCCATAACCGAGCCCATAACCGAGCCCATAACCGAGCCCATAACCGAGCCCATAACCGAGCCCATAACCGAGCCCATAACCGAGCCCATAACCGAGCCCATAACCGAGCCCATAACCGAGCCCATAACCGAGCCCATAACCGAGCCCATAACCGAGCCCATAACCGAGCCCATAACCGAGCCCATAACCGAGCCCATAACCGAGCCCATAACCGAGCCCATAACCGAGCCCATAACCGAGCCCATAACCGAGCCCATAACCGAGCCCATAACCGAGCCCATAACCGAGCCCATAACCGAGCCCATAACCGAGCCCATAACCGAGCCCATAACCGAGCCCATAACCGAGCCCATAACCGAGCCCATAACCGAGCCCATAACCGAGCCCATAACCGAGCCCATAACCGAGCCCATAACCGAGCCCATAACCGAGCCCATAACCGAGCCCATAACCGAGCCCATAACCGAGCCCATAACCGAGCCCATAACCGAGCCCATAACCGAGCCCATAACCGAGCCCATAACCGAGCCCATAACCGAGCCCATAACCGAGCCCATAACCGAGCCCATAACCGAGCCCATAACCGAGCCCATAACCGAGCCCATAACCGAGCCCATAACCGAGCCCATAACCGAGCCCATAACCGAGCCCATAACCGAGCCCATAACCGAGCCCATAACCGAGCCCATAACCGAGCCCATAACCGAGCCCATAACCGAGCCCATAACCGAGCCCATAACCGAGCCCATAACCGAGCCCATAACCGAGCCCATAACCGAGCCCATAACCGAGCCCATAACCGAGCCCATAACCGAGCCCATAACCGAGCCCATAACCGAGCCCATAACCGAGCCCATAACCGAGCCCATAACCGAGCCCATAACCGAGCCCATAACCGAGCCCATAACCGAGCCCATAACCGAGCCCATAACCGAGCCCATAACCGAGCCCATAACCGAGCCCATAACCGAGCCCATAACCGAGCCCATAACCGAGCCCATAACCGAGCCCATAACCGAGCCCATAACCGAGCCCATAACCGAGCCCATAACCGAGCCCATAACCGAGCCCATAACCGAGCCCATAACCGAGCCCATAACCGAGCCCATAACCGCAACGCCCATAACCGAGCCCATAACCGAGCCCATAACCGAGCCCATAACCGAGCCCATAACCGAGCCCATAACCGAGCCCATAACCGAGCCCATAACCGAGCCCATAACCGAGCCCATAACCGAGCCCATAACCGAGCCCATAACCGAGCCCATAACCGAGCCCATAACCGAGCCCATAACCGAGCCCATAACCGAGCCCATAACCGAGCCCATAACCGAGCCCATAACCGAGCCCATAACCGAGCCCATAACCGAGCCCATAACCGAGCCCATAACCGAGCCCATAACCGAGCCCATAACCGAGCCCATAACCGAGCCCATAACCGAGCCCATAACCGAGCCCATAACCGAGCCCATAACCGAGCCCATAACCGAGCCCATAACCGAGCCCATAACCGAGCCCATAACCGAGCCCATAACCGAGCCCATAACCGAGCCCATAACCGAGCCCATAACCGAGCCCATAACCGAGCCCATAACCGAGCCCATAACCGAGCCCATAACCGAGCCCATAACCGAGCCCATAACCGAGCCCATAACCGAGCCCATAACCGAGCCCATAACCGAGCCCATAACCGAGCCCATAACCGAGCCCATAACCGAGCCCATAACCGAGCCCATAACCGAGCCCATAACCGAGCCCATAACCGAGCCCATAACCGAGCCCATAACCGAGCCCATAACCGAGCCCATAACCGAGCCCATAACCGAGCCCATAACCGAGCCCATAACCGAGCCCATAACCGAGCCCATAACCGAGCCCATAACCGAGCCCATAACCGAGCCCATAACCGAGCCCATAACCGAGCCCATAACCGAGCCCATAACCGAGCCCATAACCGAGCCCATAACCGAGCCCATAACCGAGCCCATAACCGAGCCCATAACCGAGCCCATAACCGAGCCCATAACCGAGCCCATAACCGAGCCCATAACCGAGCCCATAACCGAGCCCATAACCGAGCCCATAACCGAGCCCATAACCGAGCCCATAACCGAGCCCATAACCGAGCCCATAACCGAGCCCATAACCGAGCCCATAACCGAGCCCATAACCGAGCCCATAACCGAGCCCATAACCGAGCCCATAACCGAGCCCATAACCGAGCCCATAACCGAGCCCATAACCGAGCCCATAACCGAGCCCATAACCGAGCCCATAACCGAGCCCATAACCGAGCCCATAACCGAGCCCATAACCGAGCCCATAACCGAGCCCATAACCGAGCCCATAACCGAGCCCATAACCGAGCCCATAACCGAGCCCATAACCGAGCCCATAACCGAGCCCATAACCGAGCCCATAACCGAGCCCATAACCGAGCCCATAACCGAGCCCATAACCGAGCCCATAACCGAGCCCATAACCGAGCCCATAACCGAGCCCATAACCGAGCCCATAACCGAGCCCATAACCGAGCCCATAACCGAGCCCATAACCGAGCCCATAACCGAGCCCATAACCGAGCCCATAACCGAGCCCATAACCGAGCCCATAACCGAGCCCATAACCGAGCCCATAACCGAGCCCATAACCGAGCCCATAACCGAGCCCATAACCGAGCCCATAACCGAGCCCATAACCGAGCCCATAACCGAGCCCATAACCGAGCCCATAACCGAGCCCATAACCGAGCCCATAACCGAGCCCATAACCGAGCCCATAACCGAGCCCATAACCGAGCCCATAACCGAGCCCATAACCGAGCCCATAACCGAGCCCATAACCGAGCCCATAACCGAGCCCATAACCGAGCCCATAACCGAGCCCATAACCGAGCCCATAACCGAGCCCATAACCGAGCCCATAACCGAGCCCATAACCGAGCCCATAACCGAGCCCATAACCGAGCCCATAACCGAGCCCATAACCGAGCCCATAACCGAGCCCATAACCGAGCCCATAACCGAGCCCATAACCGAGCCCATAACCGAGCCCATAACCGAGCCCATAACCGAGCCCATAACCGAGCCCATAACCGAGCCCATAACCGAGCCCATAACCGAGCCCATAACCGAGCCCATAACCGAGCCCATAACCGAGCCCATAACCGAGCCCATAACCGAGCCCATAACCGAGCCCATAACCGAGCCCATAACCGAGCCCATAACCGAGCCCATAACCGAGCCCATAACCGAGCCCATAACCGAGCCCATAACCGAGCCCATAACCGAGCCCATAACCGAGCCCATAACCGAGCCCATAACCGAGCCCATAACCGAGCCCATAACCGAGCCCATAACCGAGCCCATAACCGAGCCCATAACCGAGCCCATAACCGAGCCCATAACCGAGCCCATAACCGAGCCCATAACCGAGCCCATAACCGAGCCCATAACCGAGCCCATAACCGAGCCCATAACCGAGCCCATAACCGAGCCCATAACCGAGCCCATAACCGAGCCCATAACCGAGCCCATAACCGAGCCCATAACCGAGCCCATAACCGAGCCCATAACCGAGCCCATAACCGAGCCCATAACCGAGCCCATAACCGAGCCCATAACCGAGCCCATAACCGAGCCCATAACCGAGCCCATAACCGAGCCCATAACCGAGCCCATAACCGAGCCCATAACCGAGCCCATAACCGAGCCCATAACCGAGCCCATAACCGAGCCCATAACCGAGCCCATAACCGAGCCCATAACCGAGCCCATAACCGAGCCCATAACCGAGCCCATAACCGAGCCCATAACCGAGCCCATAACCGAGCCCATAACCGAGCCCATAACCGAGCCCATAACCGAGCCCATAACCGAGCCCATAACCGAGCCCATAACCGAGCCCATAACCGAGCCCATAACCGAGCCCATAACCGAGCCCATAACCGAGCCCATAACCGAGCCCATAACCGAGCCCATAACCGAGCCCATAACCGAGCCCATAACCGAGCCCATAACCGAGCCCATAACCGAGCCCATAACCGAGCCCATAACCGAGCCCATAACCGAGCCCATAACCGAGCCCATAACCGAGCCCATAACCGAGCCCATAACCGAGCCCATAACCGAGCCCATAACCGAGCCCATAACCGAGCCCATAACCGAGCCCATAACCGAGCCCATAACCGAGCCCATAACCGAGCCCATAACCGAGCCCATAACCGAGCCCATAACCGAGCCCATAACCGAGCCCATAACCGAGCCCATAACCGAGCCCATAACCGAGCCCATAACCGAGCCCATAACCGAGCCCATAACCGAGCCCATAACCGAGCCCATAACCGAGCCCATAACCGAGCCCATAACCGAGCCCATAACCGAGCCCATAACCGAGCCCATAACCGAGCCCATAACCGAGCCCATAACCGAGCCCATAACCGAGCCCACCGAGCCCATAACCGAGCCCATAACCGAGCCCATAACCGAGCCCATAACCGAGCCCATAACCGAGCCCATAACCGAGCCCATAACCGAGCCCATAACCGAGCCCAAGCCCATAACCGAGCCCATAACCGAGCCCATAACCGAGCCCAAGCCCATAACCGAGCCCATAACCGAGCCCATAACCGAGCCCATAACCGAGCCCATAACCGAGCCCATAACCGAGCCCATAACCGAGCCCATAACCGAGCCCATAACCGAGCCCATAACCGAGCCCATAACCGAGCCCATAACCGAGCCCATAACCGAGCCCATAACCGAGCCCATAACCGAGCCCATAACCGAGCCCATAACCGAGCCCATAACCGAGCCCATAACCGAGCCCATAACCGAGCCCATAACCGAGCCCATAACCGAGCCCATAACCGAGCCCATAACCGAGCCCATAACCGAGCCGCCCATAACCGAGCCCATAACCGAGCCCATAACCGAGCCCATAACCGAGCCCATAACCGAGCCCATAACCGAGCCCATAACCGAGCCCATAACCGAGCCCATAACCGAGCCCATAACCGAGCCCATAACCGAGCCCATAACCGAGCCCATAACCGAGCCCATAACCGAGCCCATAACCGAGCCCATAACCGAGCCCATAACCGAGCCCATAACCGAGCCCATAACCGAGCCCATAACCGAGCCCATAACCGAGCCCATAACCGAGCCCATAACCGAGCCCATAACCGAGCCCATAACCGAGCCCATAACCGAGCCCATAACCGAGCCCATAACCGAGCCCATAACCGAGCCCATAACCGAGCCCATAACCGAGCCCATAACCGAGCCCATAACCGAGCCCATAACCGAGCCCATAACCGAGCCCATAACCGAGCCCATAACCGAGCCCATAACCGAGCCCATAACCGAGCCCATAACCGAGCCCATAACCGAGCCCATAACCGAGCCCATAACCGAGCCCATAACCGAGCCCATAACCGAGCCCATAACCGAGCCCATAACCGAGCCCATAACCGAGCCCATAACCGAGCCCATAACCGAGCCCATAACCGAGCCCATAACCGAGCCCATAACCGAGCCCATAACCGAGCCCATAACCGAGCCCATAACCGAGCCCATAACCGAGCCCATAACCGAGCCCATAACCGAGCCCATAACCGAGCCCATAACCGAGCCCATAACCGAGCCCATAACCGAGCCCATAACCGAGCCCATAACCGAGCCCATAACCGAGCCCATAACCGAGCCCATAACCGAGCCCATAACCGAGCCCATAACCGAGCCCATAACCGAGCCCATAACCGAGCCCATAACCGAGCCCATAACCGAGCCCATAACCGAGCCCATAACCGAGCCCATAACCGAGCCCATAACCGAGCCCATAACCGAGCCCATAACCGAGCCCATAACCGAGCCCATAACCGAGCCCATAACCGAGCCCATAACCGAGCCCATAACCGAGCCCATAACCGAGCCCATAACCGAGCCCATAACCGAGCCCATAACCGAGCCCATAACCGAGCCCATAACCGAGCCCATAACCGAGCCCATAACCGAGCCCATAACCGAGCCCATAACCGAGCCCATAACCGAGCCCATAACCGAGCCCATAACCGAGCCCATAACCGAGCCCATAACCGAGCCCATAACCGAGCCCATAACCGAGCCCATAACCGAGCCCATAACCGAGCCCATAACCGAGCTCACAAATATCTTGTAACCCAGGCTAAACATGACCGACCCCTCACTTCGCTTGAGAGTACCAAATATATCATTACCGCAGTTGGGGGCCAGCCAACTGAACCGATAGCATACAAAATAAAGGAACAACCGAAGGCATTTAATTTCACCAGATCAGGTAATGATATACCCTTTTGATGGGTGTGACCCACATATCCATGCAACCTACTCGATTTTTACTATTTCCTGGTTGATGAGGTTTTAGGCTACCCTTTACCTTTATAATCAGCACATCACATTCACTTTGAATGCCACATCGTCAGATCTATCAAAATCACTAATTGACATCCACAACAATACTTTACGTGTTAGCTAAAAGAAGTTTCCTTCTCCGCCTCCACTCTTGGTACAGTTGAAGAAATCAATGTACGTGACCATTCTGGAAATACTTTGTCAGACATCCATCCATACATGTCACCTAGGAATAGGGTGAACCGAAGGCACTCTCCTACCACATCTTTGAATTACCCTATGGATCAGTAACGAGAAGTCTTTGTAATCCACAAAATCTCACTTACGACTGAATCACGTTAGAATACCTCTGGTTGCAATGTAGAGAATATTCGACAAGTAACCCTTCCGCTTATGATGACCCGTAGTCTTTAATTGCTCCATCTCCAGTTAGCATTTTCACGTATTTGTTGGTTCGTAATGGATTTCGAATTTAAATTCGATCCCGGTCTTTCCGTACCAACAATCATATGGGTCAGGTTTAATAGTCTGTTATTCAACTATCAAATAAAAATCATGAAAATAGAATGAGTTCACTGGTTTAGTACTCAATATTACTTGACCTCTTCAATTAAAAATAATTATTGAATGTTAATTTAAAACTTAAAAATCTTTTTAATATATCAACATAGCATTTCACTTCTTATTTAACATAAGATTACCATAACCGAGCCCATAACCGAGCCCATAACCGAGCCCATAACCGAGCCCATAACCGAGCCCATAACCGAGCCCATAACCGAGCCCATAACCGAGCCCATAACCGAGCCCATAACCGAGCCCATAACCGAGCCCATAACCGAGCCCATAACCGAGCCCATAACCGAGCCCATAACCGAGCCCATAACCGAGCCCATAACCGAGCCCATAACCGAGCCCATAACCGAGCCATAACCGAGCCCATAACCGAGCCCATAACCGAGCCCATAACCGAGCCCATAACCGAGCCCATAACCGAGCCCATAACCGAGCCCATAACCGAGCCCATAACCGAGCCCATAACCGAGCCCATAACCGAGCCCATAACCGAGCCCATAACCGAGCCCATAACCGAGCCCATAACCGAGCCCATAACCGAGCCCATAACCGAGCCATAACCGAGCCCATAACCGAGCCCATAACCGAGCCCATAACCGAGCCCATAACCGAGCCCATAACCGAGCCCATAACCGAGCCATAACCGAGCCCATAACCGAGCCCATAACCGAGCCCATAACCGAGCCCATAACCGAGCCCATAACCGAGCCCATAACCGAGCCCATAACCGAGCCCATAACCGAGCCCATAACCGAGCCCATAACCGAGCCCATAACCGAGCCCATAACCGAGCCCATAACCGAGCCCATAACCGAGCCCATAACCGAGCCATAACCGAGCCCATAACCGAGCCCATAACCGAGCCCATAACCGAGCCCATAACCGAGCCCATAACCGAGCCCATAACCGAGCCCATAACCGAGCCCATAACCGAGCCCATAACCGAGCCCATAACCGAGCCCATAACCGAGCCCATAACCGAGCCCATAACCGAGCCCATAACCGAGCCATAACCGAGCCCATAACCGAGCCCATAACCGAGCCCATAACCGAGCCCATAACCGAGCCCATAACCGAGCCATAACCGAGCCATAACCGAGCCCATAACCGAGCCCATAACCGAGCCCATAACCGAGCCCATAACCGAGCCCATAACCGAGCCCATAACCGAGCCCATAACCGAGCCCATAACCGAGCCCATAACCGAGCCCATAACCGAGCCCATAACCGAGCCCATAACCGAGCCCATAACCGAGCCCATAACCGAGCCCATAACCGAGCCATAACCGAGCCATAACCGAGCCCATAACCGAGCCCACAACCGAGCCCATAACCGAGCCCACAACCGAGCCCATAAAACGAGCCCATAACCGAGCCCATAACCGAGCCCATAACCGAGCCCATAACCGAGCCCCTAACCGAGCCCCTAACCGAGCCCTAACCGAGCCCTAACCGAGCCCATAACCGAGCCCATAACCGAGCCCATAACCGAGCCCATAACCGAGCCCATAACCGAGCCCAAACCGAGCCCAAAACCGAGCCCAAAACCGAGCCCTAAACCGAGCCCACAACCGAGCCCACAACCGAGCCCACAACCGAGCCCACAACCGAGCCCACAACCGAGCCCACAACCGAGCCCATAACCGAGCCCATAAACCGAGCCCATAACCGAGCCCATAACCGAGCCCATAACCGAGCCCATAACCGAGCCCATAACCGAGCCCAAACCGAGCCCATAACCGAGCCCATAACCGAGCCCATAACCGAGCCCATAACCGAGCCCATTACCGAGCCCATTACCGAGCCCATTACCGAGCCCATAGCCCATAACCGAGCCCATAACCGAGCCCATAACCGAGCCCATAACCGAGCCCATAACCGAGCCCATAAACCGAGCCCATAACCGAGCCCATAACCGAGCCCATAACCGAGCCCATAAACCGAGCCCATAACCGAGCCCATAACCGAGCCCATAACCGAGCCCATAAACCGAGCCCATAAACCGAGCCCATAACCGAGCCCAAAACCGAGCCCAAAACCGAGCCCATAACCGAGCCCATAACCGAGCCCATAACCGAGCCCTAACCGAGCCCTAACCGAGCCCATAACCGAGCCCATAAACCGAGCCATAAACCGAGCCCATAAACCGAGCCCATAACCGAGCCCATAACCGAGCCCATAACCGAGCCCATAAACCGAGCCCATAAACCGTGCCCATAACCGAGCCCATAACCGAGCCCATAACCGAGCCCAAACCGAGCCCATAACCGAGCCCATAACCGAGCCCATAACCGAGCCCATAACCATAACCGAGCCCATAACCGAACCCATAACCATAACCGAGCCCATAACCGAGCCCATAACCGAGCCCATAAAACGAGCCATAACCGAGCCCATAACCGAGCCCATAACCGAGCCCATAACCGAGCCCATAACCGAGCCCAGAACCGAGCCCAGAACCGAGCCCATAACCGAGCCCATAACCGAGCCCATAACCCGAGCCCTAACCCGAGCCCATACCCGAGCCCATAACCGAGCCCATAACCGAGCCCATAACCGAGCCCATAACCGAGCCCATAACCGAGCCCAAAACCGAGCCCTAAACCGAGCCCATAAACCGAGCCCATAACCGAGCCCATAACCGAGCCCATAACCGAGCCCATAACGGAGCCCATAAACCGAGCCATAAAC
Organism: Allium sativum; assembly: GCA_030737875.1. NCBI lineage: Eukaryota > Viridiplantae > Streptophyta > Magnoliopsida > Asparagales > Amaryllidaceae > Allium > Allium sativum. The sequence goes on from CM060914.1 coordinate 142,202,185, forward strand.
CGAGCCCATAACCGAGCCCATAACCGAGCCCATAACCGAGCCCATAACCCATAACCGAGCCCATAACCGAGCCCATAACCGAGCCCATAACCGAGCCCATAACCGAGCCCACAAACCGAGCCCATAACCGAGCCCGAGCCCATAACCGAGCCCATAACCGAGCCCATAACCGAGCCCATAACCGAGCCCATAACCGAGCCCACAACCGAGCCCATAACCGAGCCCACAACCGAGCCCATAACCGAACCGAGCCCATAACCGAGCCCATAACCGAGCCCATAACCGAGCCCACAACCGAGCCCATAACCGAGCCCACAACCGAGCCCATAACCCATAACCGAGCCCATAACCGAGCCCATAACCGAGCCCATAACCGAGCCCATAACCGAGCCCATAACCGAGCCCTAAACCGAGCCCATAACCGAGCCCATAACCGAGCCCTTAACCGAGCCCATAACCGAGCCCATAACCGAGCCCATAACCGAGCCCATAACCGAGCCCATAAACCGAGCCCTAAACCGAGCCCATAACCGAGCCCATAACCGAGCCCATAACCGAGCCCGAGCCCATAACCGAGCCCAAGCCCATAACCGAGCCCATAACCGAGCCCATAACCGAGCCCATAATCCGAGCCCATAACCGAGCCCATACCCGAGCCCATAACCGAGCCCATAACCGAGCCCATAACCGAGCCCATAACCGAGCCCATAACCGAGCCTATACCGAGCTTATTACCGAGCCTATACCGAGCTTATTACCGGAGCCCATAAACCGAGCCCATTACCGAGCCCATAAACCGAGCGAAAAATTATAAATTGAACTAAAAAAGTTTTCGATGTTCCCAAGTGTCATTAAGATTGAATTTCTTGGTTACTGAACTAAAATTAGATGGGTGTAACCTTTAGTCCTATAGATCTATGAGAAAGCTTCATTTTGACTAGTTATGGTTCTACTAACTCAAAATGGATACAAATTTATGCGTGGCGGAACAACCCGCGTCTGTTGGGTGCAACATCGAAGTCTTAAGGTGGAACATCAGTCTGAAAATCCAAGATTGCACTGTATGACTTTTGAAAACTCGTTTATGGATATGAAATAGAAATATAACATGGTGCATCATATTCCAAAATATAGTAAATACAATTCTGACCATGGTCAAACCCCCATAAAAAAGCTTTCGATGTTCCCAAAAGTCATTAAGATTGAATTTATAGGTTACTGCACTAAGACGAGATGGGTGGAACCTATTAGTCCTATAGATCTATGAGAGAGCTTTGTTTTGACTGATAATGGTTCTATAACTCAAAATGGATACAAATTTATGCATGGCGGAACAACCACGTCTGTTGGGTGCAACATCGAAGTCTTAAGGTGCAACATCAGTTTGAAAATCCAAGATTGCACTGTATGACTTTTGAAAACTCGTTTATGGGTACGAAATAGAAATATAACGTGGTGCGTCATATTCCAAAATAAAGTAAATAGAATTCCGACAAGGTCAAACCCCTTTTGACTAACAAATCAACATGTGAAAAATTAAAAATTGAGCAAAAAAAGCTTTTGATATTCCCAAATGTCATTAAGATTGAATTTCTTGGTCACTGAACTAAGATGAGATGGGTGGAACCTGTTAGTACTACAAATCTATGAGAGAGCTTTGTTTTGACTGGTAATGGTTCTAGTAACTCAAAATGGATACAAATTTATGCGTGGCGGAACAACCCACGTCTGTTGGGTGCAACATCGAAGTCTTGAGGTGCAACATCAATTTGAAAATCCAATATTGCACTGTATGACTTTTGAAAACTCGTTCATGGTTATGAAATAAAAATATAACATGATGCATCATATTCCAAAATATATTAAATCAAATTCGGACCATGGTCAAGCCCCCTTTGACCAACAAAACAACATGTGAAAAATTAAAACTTTAGCTAAAAAAGCTTTCGATGTTCCCAAATGTCATTAGGATTGACAAAAGATGAGATGCGTGTAACCTGTTAGTCCTATAGATCTATGAGAGAGCTTTATTTTGACTAGTTGTTGTTATACTAGCTCAAAATGGAAACAAATTTATGCGTGTTGGAACAACCCGCGTCTGTTGGGTGCAACATCGAAGCCTTGAGGTGCAACATCAGTTTGAAAATCCAAGATTGCATTGTAAGACTTTTGAAAACTCTTTTATGGGTATGAAATAGAAATATAGCATGGCGCATCATATTCCAAAATATATTAAATCGAATTCTGACCATGGTCAAACCACCTTTGACTAAAAAAACAACAATGTTCCCAAAAATCATTAAGATGGAATTTCTTGGTTACTAAACTAAGATGAGATGGGTGTAACCTGTTAGTCCTATATATCTATGAGAGGGCTTCATTTTGACTGGTTATGGTTCGACTAACTCAAAATGGATACAAATTTATGCGCAGCGGAACAACCCGCATCTATTGGGTGCAACATCAAAGTCTGGAGGTGCAACATCTGTTTGAAAATCCAAGAATGCACTGTATGACTTTTGAAAACTCGTTTATGAGTATGAAATAGAAATATAACATGGTGCATCATATTCCAAAATATATTAAATCGAATTCCGACCATGCTTAAACCCACTTTGACTAACAAAACAACATGTGAAAAATTAAGCTAAACTAGCTTTCGATGTTCCCAAAAATCATTAAGATTGAATTTCTTGGTTACTAAACTAAGATGAGATGGGTGGAACATGTTAGTCCTATAAATCTATGACAGAGCTTTGTTTCGACTGGTTATGGTTCTAGTAACTCAAAATGGATACAAATTTATGCGTAGTGGAACAACGCACGTCTGTTGGGTACGTCATCGAAGTCTTGAGGTGCAACATCAGTTTGAAAATCCAAGATTGCACTGTATGACTTTTGACAACTCGTTTATGGGTATGAAATAGAAATATAACTTGGTTCATCATTATCCAAAATATATTAAATCGAATTTTGACCATGGTCAAACCCCCTTTGACCAACAAAACAACATGTGAAAAAATAAAAATTGAGCTAAAAAAGCTTTAGATGTTTCCAAATGTCATTAAGTTTGAATTTATTGGTTACTGAACAAAGGTTAGATAGGTGTAACCTGTTAGTCCTATAGATCTATGAGAGATCTTTATTTTGACTAGTTACGGTTCTATAACTCAAAATGGATAAAAATTTATGCGTGGCAGAACAACCCGCGTCTATTGGGTGCAACATCAAAATCTTGAGGTGCAACATCAGTTTGAAAATCCAAGATTGTACTGTTCGACTTTTGAAAACTCGTTTATGTGTACGATATAGAAATATAACATGGTGCATCATATTTCAAAATTTATTATATCGAATTCCGACCATGGTCAAACCCCCTTTGACCAACAAAACAACATGTGAAAAATTATGGCAAAAAAGATTTCGATGTTCCCAAAAATCGTTAAAATTAAATTTCTTGGTTACTGAACTAAGATGAGATGGGTGGATTATGTTAGTCCTATAAATCTATGAGAGAGCTTTGTTTTGACTGGTTATGGTTCTAGTAACTCAAAATGGATACAAATTTATGCGTGGTGGAACAACCCACTTTTGTTAGATGCAACAGCGAAGTCTTGAGATGCAACATCAGTTTGAAAATCCAAGATTGCACTGTAAGACTTTTGAAAACTCGTTCGTGGGTACGAAATAGAAATATAACATGGTGTATCATATTCTAAAATATAGGTAATAGAATTCCGACCATGGTCAAACCCCCTTTAACTAACAACACAACATGTGAAAAATTGAAAATTGAGCTAATAAACTATTGATGTTCCCAAATGTCATTAAGACTGAATTTCTTGGTTACTGAACTAAGATGAGATGGGTGTAACCTATTAGTCCTATAGATCTATGAGAGAGCTTTATTTTGACTGGTTATGGTTCTACTAACTCAAAATGGATACAAATTTATGTGTGGCAGAACAACCCACGTCTGTTGGGTGCAACATCGAAGCCTTGAGGTGCAACATCAGTTTGAAAATCCAAGATTGCAATGTATGAATTTTGAAAACTTATTTATGGGTATGAAATAGAAATATAACATGATGCATCATATTCCAAAATATATTAAATCGAATTCCGACCATGGTCAAACCCCCTTTGACCAACAAAACAACATGTGAAAAATTAGGCTAAAAAAACTTTCGATGTTCCCAAAAATCATTAAGATTGAATTTCTTGGTTAATAAACTAAGATGAGATGGGTGGAAACTATTAGCCCTATAAATCTATGAAAGAGCTTTGTTTTGACGGGTTACGGTTCTACAAACTCAAAATGGATACAAATTTATGCGTGGCGGAACAACCAAAGTCTGTTGGGTGCAATATCGAAGTCTTGAGGTGCAACATCAATTTGAAAATCCAAGATTTCATTGTATGACTTTTGAAAACTCGTTTATGGGTACGAAATAGAAATATAACATGGTGCATCATATTCTAAAATATAGTAAATAGAATTCCGACCATGGTCAACCCCCTTTGACTAACAAAACAACATGTGAAAAAAAAATTTGAGCTTAAAAAGCTTTTGATGTTCCCGAATGTCATTATGATTGAATATATTGGTTTCTAAACTAAGATGAGACGGGTGTAACCTGTTTGTCCTGTAGATCAATGAGAGAGCTTCATTTTGACTGGTTATGGTTCTACTAGCTCAAAATGGATAAAAATTTATGCGTAGCGGAACAACCCACGTCTGTTGGGTGCAGCATCGAAGTCTTGAGGTGCAACATTAGTTTGAAAATCCAAGATTGCACGATATGACTTTTGAAAACTCGTTTATGGGTATGAAATAGAAATGCAACATGGTGCATCATATTCGAAAATATATTAAATTGAATTCCGACCATGGTCAAACCCCTTTGACCAAGAAAACAACATGCGAAAAATTGAGCTAAAAAAGCATTCGATGTTCCGAAGAATTATTAAGCTTGAATTTCTTGGTTACTGAACTAAGATGATATGGGTGGAACCTATTAGCCCTATAAATCTATGAGAGAGCTTTGTTTTGAATGGTTGCGGTTCTGCAAACTCAAAATGGATACAAATTTAAGTTTGGCGAGACAACCCACGTCTGTTGGATGCAACATCGAAGTCTTGAGGTGCAACATCAATTTAAAATCCAAGAATGCATTGTATGACTTTTGAAAACTCGTTTATGGGTACGAATTAGAAATATAACATGGTGCGTCGTATTCTAAAACATAGTAAATAGAATTTCGACCATGGTCAACCCCCTTCGACTAACTAAACAACATGTGAAAAATAAAAAATTGGGCTTAAAAAGGTTTTGATGTTCCCATATGTCATTAAGATTGAATATCTTGGTTACTTAACAAAGATGAGATGGGTGTAACCTGTTATTCCTATAGATCTATGAGAGAGCTTCTTTTTGTCTGGTTATGGTTCTATTAACTCAAAATGGATACAAATTTATGAGTGGCGAAACAACCTACGCCTGTTGGGTGCAACATCGAAGTCTTGAGGTGCAACATCAATTTGAAAATCCAATATATCACTATATGACTTTTGAAACCTCATTTATGGGTATGAAATAGAAATATAACATGGTGCATCATGTTCCAAAATATATTAAATCGAATTCCGACCATGGTCAAACCCCCTTTGACTAACCAAACAACATGTGAAAAATTAAAATTGACCCGAAAAAGGTTTTGATGTTCCCAAATGTCATTAAGATTGAGTTTCTTGGTTACTAAACTAAGATGAGATGGGTGTAACCTATTAATCCTATAAATCTACGAGAGAGCTTCATTTTGATTGGTTATGGTTCTACTAACTCGAAATGGATACAACTTTATGCATGGCGGAACAACCCCCGTCTGTTGGGCGCAACATCGAAGTCTTGAGGTGCAACATCAGTTTGAAAAACCAATATTGCACTATATAACTTTTGAAAACTCGTTTTTGGGTACGAAACATAAATATAACATGGGGCATCATATTATAAAATATAGTAAAAGAATTCCGACCATGGTCAACCCCCTTTGACCTACAAAAACAACATGTAAAAATAAGAAATTGAGCTAAAAAAGCTTTTGAAGTTCCCAAATGTCATTAAGATTGAATTTCTTGATTACTGAACTAAGATGAGATGGGTTCAACCTGTTTTTCTTATATATCGATGAGAGAGCTTCAATTTGACCGGTAATGGTTCTAGTTACTCAAAATGGACACATATTTATGCATGGCGGAACAACCCACGTTTGTTAGGTGCAATATCGAAGTCTTGTGGTGCAACTTCAATTTGAAAATCCAATATTGCACTGTATGACTTTTGAAAACTCATTTATGGGTATGAAATAGAAATATAACATGGTGCATCATATTCCAAAATATATTAAATCGAATTTCGACCATGGTCAAACCCCCTTTGACTAACAAAACATGTGAAAAATTATAAATTGAACTAAAAAAGCTTTCGATGTTCCCAAATGTCATTAAGACTGAATTTATTGGTTACTGAACTAAAATTAGATGGGTGTAACCTTTAGTATTAAATATCTATGAGAGAGCTTCATTTGGACTAGTTATGGTTCTACTAACTCAAAATGGATACAAATTAATGCATGGTGGAACAACCCGCGTCTGTTGGGTGCAACATCGAAGTCTTGAGGTGCAACATCAGTCTGAAAATCCATGATTGCACTGTATGACTTTTGAAAACTCATTTATGGGTATGAAATAGAAATATAACAAGGTGCATCATATTCCAAAATATATTAAATCGAATTCCAACCATGGTCAGCTTTGATCAACAAAACAACATGTGAAAAATTAAAAATTGAGCTAAAATAGCTTTTGATGTTCCCAAATGTCACTAAGATTGGATTTCTTGGTTATTGAACTAAGGTTAGATGGGTATAACCTGTTAGATCTATGAGAGGGATTCATTTTTACTGGTTATGGTTCTACTAACTCAAAATGGATTCAAATTTATGCGTGGCGGAACAACCTACGTCTGTTGGGTGCAACATCAAAGTCTTGAGGTGCAACATCAGTTTGAAAATCCAAGATTGCACTGTATGACTTTTGAAAACTCGTTTATGGGTATGAAATAGAAATATAACATGGTGCATCATATTCCAAAATATATTAAATCGAATTCCGACCATGGTCAAACCACCTTTGACCAACAAAACAACATGTGAAAAATTGAGCTAAAAAAGCTTTCGATGTTCCCAAAAATCATTAAGATTGATTTTCTTGGTTACTGAACTAAGATGAGATGGGTGGAACCTTTTAGTCCTATAAATCTACGAGAGAGCATTGTTTTGACTAGTTACGGTTCTAGTAACTGAAAATGGATCCAAATTTATGCATGGCAGAACAACCCACGTCTGGTGGGTGTAATATCGAAGTCTTGAGGTGCAACATCAGTTTGAAAATCCAAGATTGCACTGTATGACTTTTGAAAACTCGATTATGGGTATGAAATAGAAATATAACATGGTGCATCATATTATAAAATATAGTAAATTGAATTCTGACCATGGTCAACCCCCTTTGACTTACAAAAACAACACGTGAAAAATAAAAAATTGAGCTAAAAAAGCTCTTGATGTTCCCAAATGTCATTAAGATCGAATTTCTCGGTTACTGAACTAAGATGAGATATGTGTAACCTATTTGTCTTATAGATCGATGAGAGAGCTTCAATTTGACTAGTTATGGTTCTAGTTACTTAAAATGGATACATATTTATGCGTGGAGGAACAACCCACGTTTGTTAGGTGCAACATCGAAGTCCTGTGGTGCAACTTCAATTCGAAAATCCAATATTGCACTGTATGACTTTTGAAAACTCATTTATGGCTATGTAATATAAATATAACATGGTGCATCATATTCCAAAATATATATTAAATCGAATTTCGACCATGGTCAAACTCCCTTTGACCAACAAAACATGTGAAAAATTATGAATTGAACTAAAAAAGCTTTCGATGTTCCCAAATGTCATTAAGATTGAATATCTTGGTTACTGAACTAAAATTAGATGGGTGTAACCTTTAGTCCTATAGATCTATGAGTGAGCTTCAATTTGACTAGTTATGGTTCTATTAACTCAAAATGGATACGAATTTATGCGTGGCGGAACAACCCACGTCTGTTGGGTGCAACATCGAAGTCTTAAGGTGCAACATCGAAGTCTTGAGGTGCAACATCGAAGTCTTGAGGTGCAACATCGAAGTCTTGAGGTGCAACATCAGTCTGAAAATCCAAGATTGCATTGTGTGACTGTCGAAAACTCATTTATGGGTATGAAATAGAAATATAACAAGGTGCGTCATATTCAAATGTCAAACCCCCTTTGACCAACAAATATGTGAAAAATTATAAATTGAACTAAAAAAGCTTTCGATGTTCCCAAATGTCATAAAGATTGAATTTCTTGGTTACTGAACTAATATTAGATGAGTGTAACCTTTAGTCCTATAGATCTATGAGAGAGCTTCAATTTGACTAGTTATGGTTCTACTAACTCAAAATGGATATAAATTTATGCGTGGCGGAACAACCCGCGTCTGTTGGGTGCAAAATCGAAGTCTGGAGGTGCAACATCGAAGTCTTGAGGTGCAACATCTGTCTGAAAATCCTAGATTGCACTGTATGAATGTCAAAAATTCATTTATGGGTATGAAATAGAAATATAACAAGGTGTGTCATATTCCAAAATATATTAAATCGAATTCCAACCATGGTCAAACCCACTTTGATCATCCAAACAACATGTGAAAAATTAAAAATTGAGCCAAAAAATATTTTGATGTTCCCAAATGTCGTTAAGATTGGATTTCTTGGTTATTGAACTAAGATTAGATGGGTATAACCTATTAGATCTATGGGAGAGCTTCATTTTTTCTGGTTATGGTTCTACTAACTCAAAATGGATTCAAATTTATGCATGGCAGAACAACCTACGTCTGTTGGGTACAACATCGAAGTCTTGAGGTGCAACATCAGTTTGAAAATCCAAGATTGCACTGTATGACTTTTGAAAACCTTTTTATGGGTATGAAATAGAAATATAACATGGTGCATCATATTCCAAAATATATTAAATCGAGTTCTGACCATGGTCAAACCCCCTTTGACCAACAAAACAACATGTGGCAAATTGAGCTAAAAAAGCTTTCGATGTTCCCAAAAGTCATTAAGATTGAATTTCTTGGTTACTGAACTAAGATGAGATGGGTGAAACCTTTTAGTCCTATAAATCTACAAGAGAGCTTTGTTTTGACTAGTTACGGTTCTAGTAACTGAAAATGGATACAAATTTATGTGTGGTGGAACAACCCACGTCTGGTAGGTGCAATATCGAAGTCTTGAGGTGCAACATCAGTTTGAAAATCCAAGATTGCACTGTATGACTTTTGAAAACTCGTTTATGGGTATGAAATAGAAATATAACATGGTGCATCATATTCCAAAATATAGTAAATAGAATTCCGACCATGGTCAAACCCCCTTTGACTAACAAAACAACATGGAAAAAATAAAAATTGAGCTAAAAATGCTTTTGATGTTCCCAAATGTCATTAAGATTGAATTTCTTGGTTATTGAACTAAGAGGATAGGGGTGGAACCTGTTAGTCCTATAAATCTATAAGAGCGCTTTGTTTTGACTGGATATGGTTCCAGTAACTCAAAATGGATATAAATTTATGCGTGGCGGAACAACCAATGTCTGTTGGGTGCAACATCGAAGTCTTGAGGTGCAACATCAATTTGAAAATCCAATATTGTACTATATGACTTTTGAAAACTCGTTTATGTGTATGAAATAGAAATATAACATGGTGCGACATATTCCAAAATAAATTAAATTGAATTCTGACCATGGTCAAACCCTCTTTGACCAACAATACAACATGTGAAAAAATAAAAATTGAGCTAAAAAACCTTTCGATGTTCCCAAATGTCACTAAAATTAAATTTCTTGTTTACTGAACTAAGATAAGATGGGTGTAACCTGTTAGTCCTATAGATCTATGAGAAAGCTTCATTTTTACTGGTTATGGTTCTACTCAAAATGGATACAAATTTATGCATGGCAGAACAACCCGCGTCTATTGGGTGCAACATCGAAGTCTTGAGGTGCAACATTAGTTTGAAAATCCAAGATTGCAATGTATGACATTTGAAAACTCATTTACGGGTATGAAATAGAAATATAACATGGTGTATCATATTCCAAAATATATTAAATCAAATTCCGACCATGGTCAAACCCCTTTGACCAACAAAATAACATGTGAAAAATTAAGCTAAACAAGCTTTCGATGTTCCATAAAATAATTAAGATAAATTTCAAGGTTACTGTACTAAGATGAGATGGGTGGAACCTGTTAGTCCTACAAATCTATGAGAGAACATTGTTTAGACTGGTTATGGTTCTAGTAACTCCAAATAGGTACAAATTCATAAGTGACGGAACAACCCACGTCTTTTGGGTGCAACATCGAAATCTTGAGGTGCAACATCAGTTTGAAAATCTAAGATTGCACTGTATGACTTTGACAACTCTTTCATGGGTATGAAATAGAAATATAACATGGTGCATCATATTCCAAAATATATTAAATCGAATTCCGACCATGGTCAATCCCCCTTTGGCCAACAAAACAACATGTGAAAAATTAAAAATTGAGCTAAAAAAGATTTTGATATTCCCAAATGTCGTTAAGATTGAATTTCTTGGTTACTGAACTAAGATGAGACAGGTGTAAACTGTTTTCCTATAGATCTTTAAGAGAGCTTCATTTTGACTGGTTATGGATCTACTAACTCAAAATGGATACAAATTTATGCATGGCGGAACGACCCATGCTCATTTGGTGCAACATCAAAGTCTTGAGGTGCAATATCAGTTTGAAAATTCAAGATTGCACAGTATTACTTTTAAAAACTCGTTTAAGGATATAAAATAGAAATATAACATGGTGCATCATATTCCAAAATATATTAAATCGAATTCCGACCATGGTCAAACCCCCTTTGACCAACAAAACAACATGTGAAAAATTAAGCTAAAAAAGCTTTCGATGTCCCCAGAAAAAATTAGGATTGAATTTCTTGGTTACTGAACTAAGATAAGATGGGTGGAACCTGTTTGGAGTATAAATCTACGAGAGAACTTTGTTTTGACTAGTTATTGTTCTGGTAATCTAAAATGGATACAAATTTTTGCATGGCGGAACAACCTACGTCTGTTGGGTGCAACATCGAAGTCTTGAAGTGCAACATCAAGTTGAAAATCCAAGATTGTATTGTATGACTTTTCAAAACTCGTTTATGGGTGTGAAATAGAAATATAACATGGTGCATCATATTCCAAAATATAGGAAATAGAATTTCGACCATGGTCAAACCCGCTTTGACTAACAAAACAACATGTGAAGAATTAAATATTGAGCTAAAAAAGCTTTTGATGTTCCCAAGTGTCATTAAGATTGAATTTCATGGTTGCTGAACTAAGATGATACGGGTGTAACCTATTAGACCTATAGATCTATGAGAGAGCTTCATTTTGATACTAACTCAAAATGGATACAAAATTTATGCGTGGCAGAACAACCCACGTCTATTGGGTGCAACATCGAAGTCTTGAGGTGCAACATTTGTTTGAAAATCTAAGATTGCACTGTATGACTTTTGAAAGCTCGTTTACGGGTATGTAATAGATATATAACATGGTGCATCATATTCTAAAATATATTAAATCAAATTTCGACCATAATCAAACCCCATTTGGCCAACAAAACCACATGTGAAAAATTAAGCTAAAAAACTTTCGATGTTCCTAAAAATCATCAAGATTGAATTTCTTGGTTACTGAACTAAGATGAGATGGGTGGAACCTGTTAGTCCTATAAATCTATGAGAGATCTTTGTTTTGACTGGTTATGGTTCTAGTAACTCAAAAGGGATACAAATTTATGCGTGGAGGAACAACCCACGTCTGTTGGGCGAAACATCGAAGTCTTGAGGTGCAACACCAGTTTGAAAATCCAAGATTGCACTGTATGACTTTTGAAAACTCGTTTATGGATATGAGATAGAAATATTACATGGTGCATCATATTCCACAATATATTAAATCGAATTCCAATCACGATCAAACCCACATTGACCAACAAAACAACATGTGAAAAATTAAAAATTGAGCTAAAAAAGCTTTCGATGTTCCCAAATGTCATTAAGATTGAGTTTCTTGGTTACTGAACTAAAATGAGATGGTTGTAACCTGTTAGTCCTATAAATCAATGAGTGAGATTCATTTTGTCTGGTTATGGTTCTACTAACTCAAAATGAAAACAAATTTATGCATGGCGGAACCACCCACGTCTGTTTGGTGCAACATCGAAGTCTTGAGGTGCAACATCGGTTTGAAAATCCAAGATTGCATTGTATGTCTTTTGACAACTCGTTTATGGGTATGAAGTATAAATATAACATGGTGCATCATGTTCCAAAATATATTAAATCAAATTCCGACCACAGTCAACCCCCCTTTGACCAACAAAACAACATGTGAAAAATTAAGCTAAAAAAGCTTTCAATGTTTCCGAAAATCATTAAGATTGAATTTCTTGGCTACTGAACTAAGATGAGATCAGGGGAACCTGTTAGTCCTATAAATCTATGACAGAGCTTTGTTTGACTGGTTACGGTTCTAGTAACTCAAAATGGATACAAATATATTTTGAAAACACGGTTATGGGTACGAATTAGTAATATAACATGGTGCATCATATTCCAAAATATATTAAATCGAATTCTGGCCATGGTCAAACCCCCTTTGACCAACAAAACAACATGTGAAAAATTAAAAATCGAGCTAAAAAAGCTTTTGATGTTCCCATATATCACTAAGATTGAATTTCTTTGTTACTAAAATAGGATAAGATGGGTATAGCCTGAGAGAGCTTCATTCTGACTGGTTATGGTTTTACTAACTCAAAATGGATACAAATTTATGCATGGCGGAACAACCCACGTCTTTTGGGTGTAACATCGAAGTCTTGAGGTGCAACATCAGTTTGAAAATACAAGACTGCATTTTATGAATTTTGAAAACACGTTTATTGGTATGAAATTGAAATATAACATGGTGCATCATACTTCAAAATATATTAAATCGAACTCCGACCATGGTCAAACATCCTTTGACCAACAAAACAACATGTGAAAAATAAAAAACCGAGCTAAAAAAGCTTTTGATGTTCCCTAATGTCATTAAGATTGAATTTCTTGGTTACTGAACTAAGATGAGAAGGGTGTAACCTGTTAGTCCTATGGATTTATGAGAGAGCTTCATTTTGATTGGTTTTGGTTCTACTAAATCAAAATGGATATAAATTTATGCATGGCGGAACAACCCACGTATGTTGGGTGCAACATCGAAGTCTTGAGGTGCAACATCGGTTTGAAAATTAATGATTGCACTGTACAACTTTTGAAAACTCGTTTATGGGTATGAAATAGAAATATAACATGGTGCATCATATTCCAAAATATATTAAATCGAATTCCGACCATGGTCAAACCCCCTTTGACCAACAAAACAACATGTGAAAAATTAAGCTAAACAAGCTTTCGATGTTCCCAAAAATAATTAAGATTGAATTTCTTGGTTGCTGATCTAAGATGAGATGGGGGGAACCTGTTAGTCCTATAAATCTATGAGAGAGCTTTGTTTTGACTGGCTATGGTTCTAGTAACTCTAAATGGATTCAAATTTATGCATGGCAGAACAACCCATGTCTAGTGGGTGCATCAACGAAGTATTGAGGTGCAGCATTAGTTTGAAAATCCAAGATTGCACTGTATGACTTTTGAAAATTCGTTTATGGGTACGAAATAGAAATATAACATGGTGCATCATATTCCAAAATATATTAAATCGAATTCCGACCATGGTCAAACCCTCTTTGACCAACAAAACAACATGTGAAAAATTAATAATTGAGCGAAAAAAGCATTCGATGTTCCCAAAAGTCATTAAGATTGAATTTCTTGGTTACTGAACTAAGATGAGATGGGTATAACTTGTTAGTCCTATAGAACTATGAGAGAGCTTCATTTTGACTAGCTATGGTTCTACTAACTCAAAATGGATACAAATTTATGCGTGGCGGAACAACCCACATATGTTAGGTGCAACATCGAAGTCTTGAGGTGCAACATCAGTTTGAAAATCCAAGATTGACTTTTGAAAACTCATTTATGGGTATGAAATAGAAATATAAAATGGTGCATCATATTCCAAAATATAGCAAATCGAATTCTATCCATGGTCAAACCCGCTTTGACCAACAAGACAATATGTGAAAAATTAAGCTAAGAAAGCTTTCGATGTTCCTAAAAGTCATTAAGTTTGAATTTCTTAGTTACTAAACTAAGATGAGACGGGTGGAAACCGTCAGTCCTATAAATCTATGAGAGAGCTTTATTTTCACTGGTTATGGTTCTAGTAACTCAAATGGATACAAATTTATGCGCGATGGAACAACCCACATCTGTTGGGTGCCACATCAAAGTCTTGAGGTGCATCATCAGTTTGAAAATCCAAGATTGCACTGTATGACTTTTGAAAACTCGTTTATGGGTAGAAACAGAAATAAAACATGGTGCATCATATTCCAAAATATATTAAATCGATCTCCGACCATGGTCAAACCTCCTTTGACCAACAAAACAACATGTGAAAAATTAAGCTAAAAAAGCTTTCAATGTTCCCAAAAATCATTAAGATTGAATTTCTTGGTTACTGAACTAAGATGAGATGGGGGGAAAGTGTTATTCCTATAAATCTATGAGAGAGCTTTGTTTTGACTGGTTACGGTTCCAGTAACTCAAAATGGATACAAATTTATGCGTGGCAAGATAACCCACGTCTGTTTGGTGCAACATCGAAGTCTTGAGGTGCAACATCAGATTGAAAATCCTAGATTGCACTGTATGACTTTTGAAAACTCGTTTTTGGATACGAAATAGAAATAAAACACGGTGCATCATACTCCAAAATATATTAAATCGAATTCCGACCGCAGTCAAACCCCCTTTGACTAACAAAACAACATGTGAAAAATTATTAATTGAGCTAAAAAAACATTCGATGTTCCCAAATGTCATTAAGATTGAATTTCTTGGTTACTAAACTAAGATGAGATGGGTGTAGCCTGTTAGTCCTATGTATCTATGAGAGAGCTTCATTTTGACTGGTTATGGTTCTACTAACTCAAAATGGATACAAATTTATGCACGGCGGAACAATCCATGTCCGTTGTGTGCAACATCGAACTCTTGAGGTGCAACATCAGTTTGAAAATCCAAGATTGCACTGTATGACTTTTGAAAACTCGTTTATAGGCATGAAATAGAAATATAACATGGTGCATCATATTCCAAAATATATTAAATCGAATTCAGGCCACGGTCAAACTGCTTTGGCCAACATGACAGCATTTGAAAAATCAAGCTAAAAAAGCTTTCGTTGTTCCCAAAAATCATTAAGATTGAATTTCTTGGTTACTAAACTAAGATGAGATGGGTGGAACCCGTCGGGCCTACAAATCTATGAGAGAGCTTTATTTTGACTGGTTATGGTTCTAGTATAAAATTTATGGGCGGTCGAACAAACCACGTCTGTAGAGGGCAACATCGAAATCTTGAGGTGCAACATCAGTTTTAAAATTCAAGATTGCACTGTATGACTTTTGAAAACTCGTTTATGGGTAGAAATAGAAATATAACATGGTGCATCATATTCCAAAATATATTAAATCGAATTCCGACTGTGGTCAAATCCCCTTTAACCAACAAAACAACATGTGAAAAATTAAGCTAAAAAAGCTTTCAATGTTCCCAAAAATTATTAAGATTGAATTTCTTTGTTACTGAACTAAGATGAGATGGATGGAACCTGTTAGTCCTATAAATCTATGAGAGAGCTTCATTTAGACTGGTTATGGTTCTAGTATCTCAAAATGGATAAAAATTTATGCATGGCGGAACAACCCACATTTGTTGGGTGTAACATTGAAGTCTAATGGTGCAACATCAGTTAAAAATCCAAGATTGCGCTGTATGACTTTTGAAAACTCGTTTATGGGTATGAAATAGAAATATAACATGGTGCATCATATTCCAAAATATAGTAAATAGAATTCTGAACATGGTCAAACCCCCATCGACTAACAAAACAACATGTGAAAAATTAAAAATTGAGCTAAAAAAGCTTTTGACGTTTCCAAATGTCACTAAGATTGAATTTCTGGGTTACTGAACTAAGAAGAGATGGGTATAACTTGTTAGTCCAGAGATCTATGAGAGAGCTTTATTTTGACTAGTTATGGTTCTACTAACTCAAAGTGGATACAAATTTATGTGTGGCGGAACAGCCCACGTCTGTTGGGTGCAACATCGAAGTCTTGAGGTGCAACATTAGTTTGAAAATCCAAGATTGCACTGTATGTCTTTTAAAAACTCATTTATGAGTATAAAATAGAAATATAACATGGAGCATCATACTCCAAAATATATTAATCGAATTTCGAGCGTGGTCAAACCCTTTTTGACCAAGAAAGCAACATGTGAAAAATTGAGGTAAAAAATCGTTGAACGTTGCCAAAAGCCACTAAGATCGAATTTCTTGGTTACTGAACTAAGATGAGATGGGTGGAACCTGTTAGTCCTCTAGATCTATGCGCGGGCTTTGTTTTGACTGGTAATCTTTCTAGTAACTCGAAATGGATAAAAATTTATGCGTGGCGGAACAACCCGCGTCTGTTGGGTGCACCATCGAAATCTTGAGGTGCAACATCAGTTTGAAAATCCAAGATTGCAATTTATAACTTTTGAAAAATCGTTTATTGGTACAAAACAGAAATATCACAGGGTGCGTCATTTTTCAAAATATAGTACAAAGAATTCCGATCATGGTCAAAACCCCATTGTCCAACAAAACTACATGTGAAAAATTGAGCTAAAAAAGCTTTCGATGTTCCCAAAAGTCATTAATGTTGAATTTCTTGGTTACTGAACTAAGATGAGATGGGTGGAACCTGTTACTCCTATAGATTTATGAGAGAGCTTTGTTTTGACTAGTTATGGTTCTAGTAACTCAAAATGGATACAAATTTATGCGTGGCGGAACAACCCACGTCTGTTGGGGGCAACATCAAAGTCTTGAGTTGCAACATCAGTTTGAAAATCCAACATTGCATTGTAAGACTTTTGAAAACTCGTTTATGGGTACGAAATAGAAATATAACACGGTGCATCATATTCCAAAATATTGTAAATCGAATTCCGACCATGGTCATACCCCCTTTGTCCAACAAAACAACAAGTGAAAAATTGAGCTAAAAAAGCTTTTGATGTTCCCAAACGTCATTAATGTTGAATTTCTTGGTTACTGAACTCAGATGAGATGGGTGGAACCTGTTAGTCCTATAGATTTATGAGAGAGCTTTGTTTTGACAGGTTATGGTTCTAGTAACTCAAAATGGATACAAATTTATGCGTGGCGGAACAACCCACGTCTGTTGGGTGCAACATCGAAGTCTTGAGTTGCAACATCAGTTTGAAAATCCAACATTGCATTGTAAGACTTTTGAAAACTCGTTTATGGGTACGAAATAGAAATATAACATGGTGCATCATATTCCAAAATATTGTAAATCGAATTCCGACCAAGGTCATACCCCCTTTGTCCAACAAAACAACAAGTGAAAAATTGAGCTAAAAAAGCTTTTGATGTTCCCAAACGTCATTAAGATTGAATTTCTTGGTTACTAAACTAAGATGAGATGGTGGAACCTGTTATTCGTATAGATCTATGGGAAAGCTTTGTTTTGACTAGTTATAGTTCAACTAACTCAAAATGGATACAAATTTATGCATGGCGAAACAACCCACGTTTGTTGGGTGCAACATCGAAGTCTTGAGGTGCAACATCAGTTTTAAAATCCAAGATCGCACTGTATGACTTTTGAAAACTCATTTATGGGCATGAAATTGAAATATAACATGGTGCATCATATTCCAAATTATAGTAAATAGAATTCCGACCACGGTCAAACCACCTTTGTCCAACAAAACAACATGTGAAAAATTGAGCTAAAAAAGCTTTCGATGTTTCCAAAAGTCATTAAGACTTAATTTCTTGGTTACTTAATCAAGATGAGATGGGTGGAATTTTTAGTCCTATAATCTATGAAACAACTTCGTTTTGAATGGTTAGGGTTCTAGTAAATCAAAGTCGATACAAATTTATAAGTGGCGAAACAACCCACGTAAGTTGGGTGCAACATCGAAGTCTTGAGGTGCAACATCAGTTTGAAAATCCAGGATTACACTGTAAGACTTTTGAAAACTTGTCTATGGGTATGAAATAGAAATATAACATGGTGCATCATACTCCAAAACATATTAAATCGAATTCCAACCATGGTCAAACGCCCTGTGACCAACATAACAACATGTGGCAAAAAAAAATTGAGCTAAAAAAGCTTTCGATATTCCAAAATGTCATTAAGATTGAATTTCTTGGTTACTGAACAAAGACGAGATGGGTGTAACCTGTTACCCCTATGGATCTATGAGAGAGCTTCATTTTGACAGGTTATGTTTCTGCTAACTCAATACGGATACAAATTTATGCGTGGCGGAACAACCCACGTCTGTTGGGTGCAACATCGAAGTCTTGAGGTGCAACATCGCTTTGAAAATCCAAGATTGCACTGTGTGACCTTTGAAAACTCGTTTATGGGTATGAAATAGAAATATAACATGGTGCATCATATTCCAAAATATATTAAATCCAATTCCGACCAGGGTCAAACCCCCTTTGACCAACAAAACAACATGTGAAAAATTAAGCTAAAAAAGCTTTCGATGTTCCCAAAAATTATTAAGAATGAATTTCTTGGTTATTGATGTAAGATGAGATGGGGGGAAACTTTTAGTCTATAAATCTTGAGAGAGCTTTGTTTTGACTGGTTACGGTTCTAGCAACTCAAAATGGATACAAATTTATGCGTGGCGGAGCAACCCACGTCTGTTGGGTGCAACATCGAAGTCTTGAGGTGCAAAATCAATTTGAAAATCCAAGATTGCACTGTATGACTTTTGAAAACTCGTTTATGGGTAGAAATAGAAATATAATTGGGTACGTCATATTCCAAAATATATTAAATCGAATTCCGACCATGGTCATACCCCCTTTAACCAACAAAACAACATGTGAAAAATAAAGCTAAAAAAGCTTTCAATGTTCCCAAAAATCATTAAGATTAAATTTCTTTATTACTGAACTTAGATGAGATAGGCGGAGCCTGTAAGTCCTATAAATAAATGAGAGAGCTTCATTTTGACTGGTTATGGTTCTAGTATCTCAAAATGGATACAATTTATGCATGTCGGAACAACCCACGTCTGTTGGGTGCAACATCGAAGTCTTGAGGTGCAACATCAGTTTGAAAATCCAGGATTAAACTGTATGAATTTTGAAAACTCGTTTATGGGTACGAAATAGAAATATAACATGGTGCAACATATTCCAAAATATAGTAAATAGAATTCCAACCATGGTCAAACCCCAGTTGACTAACAAAACAACATGTGAAAAATTAAAATTTGAGTTAAAAAATCCTTTGATGTTTCCAAATGTCATTAAGATAGAATTTCTTGGTTACTTAACTAAGATGAGATAGGTGTAACCTATTAGCCCATAGTTCTATGAGAGGGTTCATTTTGACTGGTTATGATTCTACTGACTCAAAATGGATAAAATTTATGTGTGGCAGAACAACCCACGTCTGTTGGGTGCAACATTGAAGTCTTGAGGAGCAACAATAGTTTGAAAATCCAAGATTGCATTGTATGTCTTTTGAAAACTCATTTATGGGTATGAAATAGAAATATAACATGGTGCATCATACTCCAAAATATATTGAATCGAATTCCGACCATGGTCAAACCCCCTTTGTCCAACAAAACAACATGTGAAAAATTGAGCTAAAAAAGCTTTCGATGTTCCCAAAAGTCATTAAGATTGAATTTCTTGGTTACTGAACTAAGATGAGATAGGTGGAACCTGTTAGTCCTATAGATTTTTGAGAGAGCTTTCTTTTGATAGGTTATGGTTCTTGTAACTCAAAATGGATACAAATTTATGCGCGGCGGAACAACCCACGTTTGTTAGGTGCTACATCGAAGTCTTGAGGTGCAACATCAGTTTGAAAATCCAAGATTGCACGGTATGACTTTTGCAAACTTGATTATGGGTATGAAATAGAAATATAACACGGTGCATCACATTCCAAAATATAGTAAATAGAATTCCGACCATGGTCAAACCCCCTTTGTCCAACAATACAACATGAGAAAAATTGAGCTAAAAAAGCTTTTGATGTTCCCAAAATTCATTAAGATTGAATTTCTTGGTTATTGAACTAAGATGAGATGGTGGAACCTATTATTCCTATAGATCTATGGGAGTTCTTCGTTTTGACTGGTTATGGTTCTAGTAACCAAAAATGGATTCAAATTTATGCATGGCGAAACAACCCACGTCTGTTGGGTGCAACATCGAAGTCTTGAGGTGCAACATCAGTTTTAAAATCCAAGATCGTAGTGTATGACTTTTGAAAACTCATTTATGGGTATGAAATTGAAATACAACATGGTGTTTCATATTCCAAAATGTAGTAAATAGAATTTCGACGATGGTCAAACCACCTTTGTCCAACGAAACAATATGTGAAAAATTGAGCTAAAAAAGCTTTCGATGTTCCCAAAAGTCATTAAGACTGAATTTCTTGGTTACTGAATTAAGATGAGATGGGTGGAAATTTTTAGTCCTATTGATCTACGAGGCAACTTTGTTTTGATTGGTTATAGTTCTAGTAACCCAAAATGGATACAAATATATAAGTGGCAGAACAACCCACATCTGTTGGGTGGAACATCGAAGTCTTGAGGTGCAACATCGGTTTGAAAATCCAAAATTGCAATGTATGACTTTTGAAAATTGTCTATGGGTATGAAATAGAAATATAACATGGTGCATCATAATCAAAAATATATTAAATCGAATTCCGACCATGGTCAAACCCCCATTGTCCAATAAAACAACATGTGAAAAATTGAGCTAAAAAAGCTTTCGATGTTCCCAAAAGTCATTAAGATTGAATTTCTTGGTTACTGAACTAAGATGAGATGGGTGGAACCTGTTAGTCCTATGGATTTATGAGAGAGCTTCATTTTGACTGGTTATGGGTCTATTAACTCAAAATGGGTACAAATTTATGCATGGCGGAACAACCCACGTCTTTTGGGTGCAACATCGAAGTCTTGAGCTGCAACATCGGTTTGAAAATCCAAGATTGCATTGTACGGCTTTTGAAAACTCGTTTATGGGTATGAAATAGAAATATAACATGGTGCATCATATTCCAGAATAAATTAAATAGAATTCCGACCATGGTCAAACCCCCTTTGAGCAACAAAACAACATGTGAAAAATTAAGCTAAAAAAACTTTCGATGTTCCCAAAAATCATTAAGATTGAATTTCTTGGTTACCGAACTAAGATGAGATGGGGGGAACCTGTTAGTCCAATAAATCTAGGAGAGAGCTTTGTTTTGACTGGTTACCGTTCTAGTAACTCAAAATGGAAAAAAATTATGCGTGGCGGAACAACCCACGTCTGTTGGGTGCAACATCGGAGTCTTGAGGTGCAACATCAATTTGAAAATCCAAGACTGCACTGTATGGCTTTTGAAAACTCGTTTATGGGTACGAAATAGAAATATAGCATGTTGCATCATATTCCAAAATATATTAAATCGAATTCCGTCCTTAGTCAAACCCCCTTTGACCAACCAAACAACTTGTAAAAAATTAATAATTGAGCTAAAAACCATTATATGTTCCCAAATAAGTCATTAAGATTGAATTTCCTGGTAATGAACTAAGATGAGATGGGTGTAACCTATTTGTCCTATGGATCTATGAGAGAGCTTCATTTTGACTAGTTATGGTTCTACTAAATCAAAATGAATACAGATTTATGCGTGGCAGAACAACCCACGTATGTTGGGTGCAACATCGAAGTCTTGAGGTGCAACATCGGTTTGGAAATCCAAGATTGCACTGTATGACATTTGAAAACTCGTTTATGGGTATGAAAAAGAAATATAACATGGTGCATCGTATTCCAAAATATATTAAATCAAATTTCGACCATGGTCAAACCTCCTTTGACCAACAAAACAGCATGTGAAAAATTAAGCTAAAAAAGCTTTCGATGTTCCCAAAAATCATTAAGATTGAATTTCTTGGTTACTAAACTAAGATGAGACTGGTGGAACCTATCAGTCCTCTAAATCTATGAGAGAGATTGATTTTTAATGGTTATGGTTCTAGTAACACAAAATGGATAAAATTTATGCACGACGGAACAACCCACATTTGTTGAGTGCCACATCGAAATCTTGAGGTGCAACATCAGTTTGAAATCCAAGATTGCACTACATGACTTTTGAAAACTCGTTTATGGGTAAAAATAGAAATAAAATATGGTGCATCATATTCCAAAATATATTAAATCTAATTCCGACCATGGTCAAACCCTTTTTAACCCACAAAACAACATGTGAAAAATTAAGCTAAAAAAGCTTTCGATGTTCCCAAAAATCATTAAGATTGAATTTCTTGATTACTGAACTAAGATGAGATGTGTGGAACCTGTTAGTCCTGTAAATCTATGAGAGAGCTTCATTTTGACTGGTTATCGTACTAGTATCTTAAAATGGATACAAATTTATGTGTGGCGGAACAACCCACATCTGTTGGGTGCAACATCGAAGTCTTGAGGTACAACATCAGTTTGAAAATCCAAGATTGCACTGTATGACTTTTGAAAACTTGTTTATGGGTACGAAATAGAAATATAATGTAACACCCCACCTCCGTTAAGGTCACTCACAAAGGGAGTGCCTTAACTTTGGTGGAGCATTATAGGTAAAAGATGCAGATAAATTACAAGACAGACAAATAAAGCAGCGGAAAATAAAGTCATTTTGTAAACAACTTAATTCAGTCTAGCTTTTACAACAATTGGCTCAATCATACTTAAATGTAATGCACAGAAATTCTGTCTAGATTCAAAAACTTCCAAGTATAAAAGAAGCATAAAAATAACAATGATATTCCCTAATGAGGCATGAACAAGCCATAGCAATGGAATAGAGAGTCCAAAACAATACATCAACTTTCTTCGAGTTTGGAAGGAAAACTGAGCTAAGTGATAACATTTCCTCCCTGTGAACCTGGGGGGCGGGGGGGGGGGGGGGGGGGGGGAACGGAAGAAAAGAGGCGAAACAAAACTAGGTCAGACATGAGTCTGGTAAGTCCAGTGACTTTCAGTATATAAACAGGTAAAAGCATCATGACATGAATAAACTGAATATAAGACAATACCGTGATAACAAGGATAACAAGATAACATAGGATAAGCATAAGGTATGATAGGGCAAGATAAACTGAATGCACTTCTCCTCTTTCTCTGCTTCGCTACTACTTTTTTATTTTGATTTTTTTATATATATATCTCTGCACCACCTAACTAGTGTCCCAACTAGTAATCTATATAAAATGATAATATTACAACGTGATCCCATTCCCCGCAAATGGTGGTGACCTTCAGGTGTACATCTATCGTGAGGATTCGACCACGATCAGCGTAATTGCCATGAACATGTTAGATGTACCCTTACTGCCCTATCGATCGACTCCCTTACTTGTATTCATGTTCCAAGTGTCTGTGTCAATCGGCCCTCTCTTGCGTGTAGATACCATGTGCTAGTCCAACCAAAAGGTGTATCAATCCTTATGATAGCGACCTGACACGATTCAAGATACACAGTGTATAACTACTGGTACCCAGTGCCTTCTTTTTCCCAATCTGGATTATGTGCACGCCCGTAAACCATTGGAACCTATACTGACCTACCCCCTGCCGTTGTTTTGACCGCTTATAATCAGGCCAGTAATCGTGCCCCACACTGCCTAGTTTCAGGGTACCATGATACATCTATGTGGGTTACTGCTGAAATGGGTCCCCGTTACTAGGGTTTCCTATTGGTTAAGTTTGTGGGCCTATATATACAAATATTACCCACCTACACGAGTTGTACTTAACCCTCCCACCGATTCTAGCATGTTTATTTAACGGTTAAGTTGTGTGTGCCTATATGTACTAATATTACCCACCTACACGAGATGTACTTAACCCTCCCATTGATTCAAGCATATTTATTTAACGGTTAAGTTTTGTGGGCCTATATGTACTAATATTACCCACCAACCCGATATGTACTTAACCCTCCTGCACATTATGTCATATTGGTTAAGTGTTGTCCATTCATGTTAACTTAACCCACCCCTTCATCGTGTCATATTGGTTAAGTGTTTCTTATTAACTTAACCCTTCTCACTTATCATGTTAGATAGGTTAAGTGTTTCCTATTAACTTAACCCCGTTCATTCATCAAGTTATACTGGTCAGGTATTCCTTGTTACTTAACCCCACGGGTTCGTCTCGTTGTATTGGTTATGTGTCATCAGTCAATTCAAGTTAACTTAACCTACCTACTCATCATGTCATGTTACTTTGTTTAAGTATCGCCTTCTTGTGTTAACTTAACCCTACCACAAATAAAGTTATGTTGGTTAAGTGTTAACTTAACCCTTTCCATTTATCATGCTATACCAGCAAGTCTTTCCTATTTACTTAACCCTAGTCATCCATCTTGTCATATCGGTTAAGGGTTTCTCATTATCTAACCCTAGTCATCCATGTTATATTGGTTAAGTGTTCCTATGAACTTAACCCTACTCATTCATCTTGTTCACTAGCATTAATTGATTTATAAATGCACCTACCTCTCACATTAGATATGTGTTGTTGCGGTTACTGGACGTGCTGGGCGGTTCCGGGAGGTTTTACACCACAAGTCATTCTAACCTCGGGTTTTCCTTGGGCATGATGCATTAACCTCTCACCGTAGATAGGTGTTGTTCTGGTTACTGGATGTGCCGGGCAGTTCCAGGCAGTTTTACACCACAACTCTATCTAAACTTGGGTTAGACATGTTCATCTTTTCACATATTTACATATTTACAGTTTATATGTAAATTATTCACAATTGTTGTCAATTTCAGATTATGCCTCGTTTTCCATAAATGTCCAAGTCTAGATTTATATGCTAATTATCCCAACCAGTCATATTCCAATTATCAAGTTATGCCCAACAAAACTAGTTGCAAGTTATGGCCCCTAAATTCAATTTCGAGTTATTACTCAAAATAGGCTACACCTAATCTTCCCAAGTTTGTGCTAATAGTTATGCCCTGATACGCTAATGTACATTATTCTTTGGTGTCTCAACTAATGGTTATGCTCAATCTTGATTAATATCCTAATTTATAGTTTTGCGCCCAATCTAGATTAATATTTCAATCTACCCAAATTCGCAACAAAGACAAATAATGCCCCAAATCATAAGTTACAAAATTATTGTAACGACCCAGAAAATCTGAACCAATTTAAAATTTTTAAATTGGATAAAATAATGGATTTTAAATATTTAAATTAAATATTTTGAATAATGGCGATGAAAACTGAGTTTGAATCGACAATTGAAAACGAATATAATTAATCATAATTATAAACAAGGCCTGAAATGGCGCTGTAGTTTCAAAAATTGAATTCAAACTTTGTCGGACTGTACCGGGTGCAAAATAAAACGGATTTTAGCGAAACCAAAAAGATTTAAATCTGTTAGTGAATACCTTTCTAACAAATCTGAAAAATCGAAATTTGATAGCGGGAATCAAAAGATATGTCCAGTTGAAAATTCTGAATAGTCGCTATGGAATTCAGGCCCTTAAAAATGGACATTTTGCAAACGACCTCGGATTTCGACGAAACCACTTTTGTTGGGTCCGGGATGTGAAGTTATTGCTAGGTTTCAAATTTCACAATTTTTTGAATCAATATGTGAGCGTGGCAAAGGAAAACGTGTTTGACCAGTTTTAGTTGATTTTAATCGACTGGAAATTGGCCATTTTTCAAACGGTCTCAGAATTCGACGAAACTAGTTTTGTTAGGACCGTATCGTCAATACGAAGCTAGAAAATATTTTTCTGGAATTTTTAGAGTCAGTATGTGACCCCGGTAATTTGAAATGTACGTTTGAAATTCAATATAGTGATTTAAATATAAATTCAATGGGAACTGATTGTAACAGCCGAATCAGCTTGCGTGGCATATCCCATTGTATTCGGAATGGGGGTATAACGCTAGGGGTGACAGTCGGTGGGTTCGATTCTGAGTTCAAATGAAAAGTCAACAATTAGGGTTTGGAAAAAAATAATAAAATAAATAATTAAATATAAAAGCCCCACTCCCTTTTCTCTCTCTCCCTCACTTCCTTCTTCACCGTCGGCCTCTGGAAAAAGAAAAAAATCATCACGCAGCCCGTCGCCCTCCCCTCAGTCGAACCACCGTCGCCGTGCCCCACTGCCGCCGCACCTCCAGTCCGCCTCTGCCCCTAAACCGTCGCCTCTTCCTCTCCCCTTTTCCCCAATCGAAGTCGTAAGCCCCCAAAACCCTACCGCAGCCTCAAGCCGCCACCGCATCGAGCTTCCCCCCCTCGAGCTCCAATCGAACCACCACTCAGACGTGGAAGCACCCCTCCGACGCACAGACCCGCCTCCCTCCAGTCGCCTGGCCCCACCTCCAACCCGCCGCGCCTGAGCACCCGCGACCCCCACTCCGACGCCTCTTGCCGCTGTGACCCCCCCTCCTCCTTCGATCAAACCTGTGAGTTTTCCTTTTTTTTATTTTACTTTAAAAATCTGATTTTTTTTCATTATCAGTTTTAGTTCATAAAAATCAGTTTTGAAAAAATATATATATACATAGTTTAAAATCAGTTTTGAAAAAATATATATATACATAGTTTAAAATCAGTTTTGAAAATATATATTCATAGTTTAAATTCAGTTTTGAAAAAATATATATATATACATAGTTTAAAATCAGTTTTGAAAATATATATACATAGTTTAAAATCAGTTTTGAAAATATATACATATACATAGTTTAAAAATCAGTTCAGAAAAATATACATATACTTTGTCTAGCAAAATATAATATGCTATGTTTTGAAAATATAAAAGATCAAAATTTTGAAAATATAAAGATACGATTTTTGAAAACATAAAAATGAGATTTTTATGTAAATAGTATAGAAGTAAAAAATTCGATTTTTATATATTGAATAGCAAAGTCAAAATTCGATTTTTATATATTGAATAGCGAAGTAAAAATGTGATTTTTACATATGTAGTGGCTACGGACGAAAGCGACAAAAGGCGAGATTGGCGAAGATTTCTATAAAGGAAGAGTCGTAGTATTGGATAGCTATTGGTGAGAATTTCTCACTCTTCAATTTCTTTTTCTAGCTATATATATGTGTTGAAATAAAAGTGAATTGCTATATATATATATATATATATATATATATATATATATACACGCCCCTCGTCCACAAACCATGGACGATATTTATTGATTGAAATTGTTGTGAAAATTGATTGATAGCGAATGATTGTTTGGGATTGTTTGTGGTTGATATTGATTGATTGAGGTTGAAAAATACCCGTTTGTGGTTGAGAAATATTTGGTTGAAACCACATAGGATTAGTTTGTGGAAATGAAATAAATATATATACATGCCACCTGCGTGCGAACTAGATGCATGATCCCCATTGTCAAAAACCGCGAGGTTTTAAGGTAGAGCGAGGAGCCGTACTAGGGACGGTCCCGGTTTTAACTACCCTGCCGTTATGCTGCCGAAATTTTGAATAATATTCATGTGTTTGAATTATTTTCATTTGCTTAAACTATATTTATTCATTGAATAGAAAACCTTCATGTGTTGAATTGATATTCATTCGTTGATTAGAAATTCATGTGTTGAATGGTATTCGCGTTTTAAATATAAAAATCACATTTTTATCTATATATAGAAACTATAGAAAACCTTCATGTGTTGAATTGATATTCATTCGTTGATTAGAAATTCATGTGTTGAATGGTATTCGCGTTTTAAATATAAAAATCACATTTTTATCTATATATAGAAACTATAGAAAACCTTCATGTGTTGAATTGATATTCATTCGTTGATTAGAAATTCATGTGTTGAATGGTATTCGCGTTTTAAATATAAAAATCACATTTTTATCTATATACAGAAACTATAGAAAACCTTCATGTGTTGAATCGATATTCATTCGTTGATTAGAAATTCATGTGTTGAATGGTATTCATATTTTGAAATAAATTGTTTGATAATAAAAATCACCTTTTATCGACTATATGAACTGTGTAAAATAATCTCGTTTTGAAAGAAATGGTTTTATAAGAAAAATCCTATTTTTATCGCCAATATGAAATATATAAAATAATAGTGTTTTGAAATGAATTGTTTTACAATAAAAATCACATTTTTATTATATGCATGAATCGTTGAAATGTGAAGTGTTAAAAATAGCCACTTGTTCAAAATAAACATATATAATTTGAAATATTCATTAATTAGCTAATGAAATGATTTGTACCTATGTATGTAACATTAGAATGAATGGTGTTTTTAAAACCAAAAAGAAATCAAATATGAAGTTGAATAGAAGATGATAAATGATAAGAACTGTATATATATGTACATGCATATTCATTGAACAGGTTATAGCAAAGGGGATAGAGAAGAGGAATAAAATTTTGTGCCCGACAAATAGGTACACATTTACTGTTTTGTTTGGGTGATGATTTTATGAGCCTGTTGGCTAGCCTCTTGGCTTTTTCTTTTTCTTTTTGAGATTAGAAGGACCGGGAAAGCTATTTGCGATTTCCCGATGCTCCCGGTGCAGGGGAGATTATGGCGAAATTTTCCAAAATTTTAAGGTGTTAGTGAAATATTTGAAGTGAAAACGATATTGAAATTGTAGAATGAACTATATTTATATAATTATATAAATATAAATAAAATTAAAACGAAACGTGGTCGTGCAGTTCGCATTTTGAAACCGTGATTTCAAACAACTAGTACGGGGAATCCGACCATTGGATTTTCCCGAAACCTCAACCGTCGGGTTCGCCTTGGAAATATCTTCCCAACGGCACCAACTTTGTAAAAATCCAACGGTTGGATTGTCTGGAATGTTTAATTCAAATCTGAAGAATAACAGCGCCAGAAGCGATTATATTTATATATATATAGCTAATTATATATTTAATCGAATAACGACGCTGCAGTTCGTATTTTGAAATCGAAACTTCAAACGATTGTACCGGGAGATCCGACCGTCGGATTTTCCCGAAACTGGAACCGTTGGATTCGTTTTGAAAAGACCTTTCTAATAAGGTAAATTTTGTGAAGATCCAACGGTTAGATTTTCAGATATGTGTAAATCAAATCTGAAGAAAAACAGCGCCCCGGCCGCGTTATGGCCCGAAGCGTCGTTTTGAATAAATTAGCTATTTTAAAATAAATAAAAATAGCGATAAATCATTATAAAGTACCATAAACAATATGGAGTGGAAATAAACTGAATTTGCTTGATTTACGTTGTATTTGATGGTTGAATGTGTTTGGTGTGAAAATTACATTAAAGAACAGTATTGGTGTTGTCGAACAATTTAACCATTGAAATAAATTGATTTGAAATTCTAAATATACGTGAATTATTTGAAAAGGCGGAGTTAATCCTCATTTCAAATGATTGACCGACGATTGAAATTCGAAGATGAAGACGACGGTCGAAGACCGGAGATCTTCACCTCGTTTGGATGGTAACCGAGGTCCTGATTGGGAGGCATCCCGAAATATGGATAATGAGTGGTAATCGTCCAGACGTACGTGGTGATCGAAGGGTCTGCGAGGTATTTAGTGCCTCCGGTTTCGTTCAGACCCAGAACGGACTTGTAAATGGACTGTGTGTCTGACATTGGATTTTATTCTGTGTTGATTGATCTCTATTAAATATACATCTTTTTGGCGGCGGAGAATTTATTCTTTCGCTTAACGCCCTTCTCTGAGACGCACGAGCTCAGAGGTTGTATATCGATGGACATCAGTCGCATGGCATGAATTGCCTGTATGGCATGCTAAGATGCAGTGATCCGGGCTTCTGTTGAAAAGCAAAGTCTTGTGGTGATGATCAAAGCACCGCCAGTGTGGCGTAGCTTTGTGTATAACGTAAAATCGCGAGCCTCACACCCCGGTATGAACCAGAAACGGGAGAGGACATCAGGGAGGGCCTGCGTTTCTTCCTAGCTAGGGTGGTGTCAGTGACCTACCAGCCCTGACATTTATATACTTTTCACCTGTGTGGTTGTTGCTATTGCGAGGCGCCTCGGTTTGATCGGACGATCCGGGTCCGATGGAGTCATTCGTTGGCTCGTTTACGCCCTAAAGGGCGGAGAGACGTAGTGTTCAGGCATAATAATCCACATCGGTGGACCGGCCCTGACGATCCAAGGCTTGCCTGCGCGCTTGCCTGAGACTCGGGCTAGGCAGTCTCGAATTCGGTAAGGACTATCTTTTGCCTTGGTTCATGACGGAAATCCAGTTTCCAAATACGACATCGTGCGGTTTTGATTGTATATATATATGGCGACATGATATATGGTACCCATGCCGTCTATGATTGATAGTTATGATTTGAAATTGTTTTCAAAACATATAAAAACTAGCAATAATATCAAACGCCTTTGTTTTATTCGTATCAAGCATATTTTGGCCATTATAAGGTAAAAACTCTATCCTCCGGTTTGCGTTGCATTGTGTGATGGGAACTGAGTCTTATGACGGCTTCATTTTTATAAAATGCATTGCGTTGTTTAAAAGAAAGATTTGTTTTAAAGTACTGGAAATCCAATGGAGTAAACCCGTTCCACGAAAGTGGCGTGGTCCTGTGATTAGCCATATTATATATGTGTTGAGTAGATTTCTCATACCAGTCCCACGACTGACTCGTAGTTTGTTTCACTTTCAAACTCGGGTGCCCCTTTTTCTACACGGGCAGCCTTGTATTCAGGTTTAGCTGGTTCTTCTGGATAGCTGGAGCTGAAGATGGATTCTATCATTTATCTCTTTTTATGCTGTTCAGCTCCTATTGTACATATTTTGTTTATTTCCGCTGTAGACATTTATGTATAGCTGAACTGTACTTGTACTAAGTAAGATCCTGTATACTGTGTAACTCTGATGATTACTTTTATCCAGTATATTCTATTGTTCATTATCTGGTGTATTTATTTAATTTTGTTCTGCTATTATCTGTTTCTGTGTTATATTCCAAAGATAACCCTTGTTTCCGTCGGAACGGGATTTCGGGTCGTCTCAATTATGCTCCACCATTACCAAATAAACTATTCCCCATTACCCCCGCATTCTAATCGCATGTATAATAAGTTTCAGTCTAGATTCGAGGTTAATCTAGATTCATAAAATAAAGGGGTGTAACACCCCGTATTTTCTTTTAACGTTATAGTAACGAATTAAATAATACTTAATTTAAAATGTGAGAATTAAGGGAAACAGGTTACGCCATTGTGTTCGTCTTCGAAATCTGGTTGAGATAGAGTCTGAGTTTGCGTAAATTGGACTTCGTATAAAGAAGTTATGCTTGTCAGAAATTTCCAGAAAATTCAAACAGCTCGAAAACAAATTCAAATTCGAATCAGAAGTCAGAAGCAGGCTGGGCGGGAAAATTCCCGCCCAGGACCCAGGTCGACCAGGGGGTCGACCCTAGTGTCGACCTCTCTCCTACAGGTCGACCTGGGGGTCGACCTGCCCTTCCCCCTCCCCCCCCCCCGGGCAGATCTAAATGGTGACGATTTTGTGACTCAGTGTTGAGTCACTAAGGCTGAGGTGTCACCCTATCTTCACTGGGTGGCTGTGGTTAACCCTATGATCATACGACGGCTCAAATTGAGTTGAAATTCTATATAAACAACCCAATGCTCAAACCTAAAAATCAAACAAAAATAATCCTAGAACTATCATGCTGTCAATGGAAAACCTGGAGCAGCCGTCACCAATTAAAAGACAAGATAAGAACTTGAATCAAAAATCAAATTAAAAGATTATCAAATTCAACGATCTACCTCAAATGCGGACTTACAAATTTCAGAATTCAGATTTCAGAACACAAGAATTCCTTTTAAGTTTGTAAGTTTGTTATTACGCAGATTTAAACGTTCTTTCAATTGAACCATGACATGTTGTAATTTGAAGATAGAATGATGCTTATGTATAAGGTTTGATTCTCGTTTATCTTAGAGTATCGTTGTAATTAATCATGTCTATATGCTTGTGGTGATGAACATGTTGTATATTAATCATGTCTATATGCTTGTGGTGATGAACATATTAGATGTTATTGGAATCATTATGATTGGGAAATGGATTTATTTTGCCAATTAAATGATGAAACATGTCATCTTATAAATTGGTGGTTATTTGCAAGTTTATGACCTAAAACACATGCTTATATGTTAGATCAACACTCATGTGTATTCATGTTAGGTTAAATCTAATTATGTTACAAAATTTGGAATTGTAGTCCTCTTATGTTTTTAACACATAAGTATCATGCTAAATTGCGATTCGAATACGTTTATAACAGCCCTCTTATGTTTAACACACATAAGTTATCATGCTAAGTTGCAATTTAAAAATGATTATAGTAGCTTTCTTATGTTTTGACGTACATAAGTTAATATGCTAAGTTGTGGGTTGAAACTGTGATTATATGTTAAACCTCCATGCTAGACCTTTGTCAAGTTTACATGACAATTAGACCCAACTTAGTCACAAGTTCACCTTTACCCATTTAATTAAAGTTAATGATACTTCTATGCCAAGTTACACATGACAAGTTGAAATGTATGATATTTTATGTTTATTTCATTTCCCTTGTTTATTACCCCTTTCTTGTTTATGGGTAGGGCTAATTTACTAGCCCAACATTTTATGTGATTCATGCGCACGTACCACGGGGGTAGCGATGGGAAAATATGAAAATTCATGGCATAGATTTGTTCATAAAATGGTATATTTGACATACTATTTATGGTGAGCATAATCAAAGGATAATTATGGCATGATTAAATTAAATTTAATCTATATAAAGAAATTAGACATATATAGAAAAAATGTGAATTTAGAAAAAGACGAAAATGCCTAACCCGAGGTTAGACTGAGTTGTGGTGTAAATCTGCCCGGAACCGATCGGCATATCCAGTGACCACAACAAGACCTGTCTAATGTGGGTGGTTAGTGCATCAAGCCCAAAAAGAACCCGAGGTTAGACTGAGTTGTGGTGTAAACCTGCCCGGAACCGACCAGCACATCCAGTGACTACAACAAGACCTGTCTAATGTGAGTGGTTGGTGCTTTAATAAATTAAAGCTAAGTCAGGATTGGTAGGGTTAAGTCAATCAGGGAAACACTTAACCGATTCAACTTGTTAACTAAACGAATGGGTGGGGTTAAGTAAACTTGGACACTTAACCAAATAAACATGTTGATTAGAAAACCCTAGCAACGGGGACCCATTTCAGCAGTAACCTACATATATGTATCATGGTACCCTAAAACAAGGCAGGGTTGGGCACGATTACTGGGCTGTTTATAAGCGTTCAAAACGTCGGCGGTTGGTGGGCCTGTGTTGGTTCCGATGGAGTTTGGGCATGCACGTACTCCGAAGTGGAAAAATCAGGCACTGGGCATCAGTAGTATACACTGTGCTTCTTGAATCGTGTCGGGTTGCCACCAAAGGGACTGATACACCCCATGGTGGGACCAGCACAGGTATCTACAATCAAGAGGGGCCGAATGACACAGGATATGAATGCATACGAGTAGGAGACAATCATTAAGGGGATCGTTCGTTATAAACACGTAGGGTTGGTTGATCAAATGGTCAAGTGGGTGCAGAGACTATATTAATGGGTGCGATCACATGTTCCTCTTATCTTATATTAGGGTATTGTCCTATGTTCTGTTTTTATTGTCATGATCCTTTTCCTTGTTTAATTACTCGTAATCAACGAAATTACCAGACTTATTGTCTGACCCTTTTTCCTTCGCCCTCTTTTCTTCCGTTTTCCCCCCTCGGTCCACAGGGAGGGAATACTGCAGCTTAGTCAATCTCTTTGCAAGCCTTAAGAAAGTAGATGTATGATTTGGACTCTCTCTCACCTTGGCTATGGCTCTTGGACATTATCCATAGGGATTTATGCAGTTTTATTTATGGTTTATGCTTCTTTATTAAATAATCAAGACAGAAATTGTGTTGTAATGTTTTGGAAGTTATTTTGAGACAATTTGATGTAATGCTTTTGTATTGAACCACGTATGAAATAAATAATTGAAAGTGAAACACCCCACCTCCGTTAAGGTCACTCATAAGGGGAATGCCTTAACTTTGGTGGAGGGTTATAGGTACAAGACACAGAAAAATTTACAAGATAGATAAATGTAAGCAGAGATATTCAATTATTTTTTTCATACGTGGTTCAATACAAAAGCATTACATCAAATTGTCTCAAAATATCTTCCAAAACATTACAACACAATTTCTGCCCTGATTATTTAATAAAGAAGCATAAACCATAAATAAAACAGCATAAATCCCCATGGATAATGTCCAAGACCGGTAGCCAAGGTGAGAGAGAGTCCAAATCATACATCTACTGTCTTGAGGATTGCAAAGAGTCTGAATAAGCTGTAGTAATACCTCCCTGTGGACCTGGGGGGGGGGGGGGGACGGAAGAAAAGAGGGCGAAGGAAAACGGGTCAGACAATAAGTCTGGTAAGTTCAGTGATTGCTAGTATTTAAACAAGGAAAGGGATCAAGACAATAATAACAGAACATAGGATAATACCCTAATATAAGATAAAAGGAACATGTGATCGCACCTATTAATATAGTCTCTGCACCTACCTAACCATTTGATCAACCAGCCCTACGTGTTTATAACAAATGATCCCCTTAATGATCGACTCCTACTCGTATGCATTCATATCCTGTGTCATTCAGCCCCGCTTGACTGTAGATACCTGTGCTGGTCCCACCAAGGGGTGTATCAGTCCCTCTGGTGGCAACCCGACATGATTCAAGATGCACAGTGTATACTACTGATGCCCAGTGTCTGGTTTTTCCACTCCGTAGTACGTACATGCCCAAACTCCGTCGGAACCTACACTGGCCCACCAACCGCTGATGTTTTGACCGCTTATAATCATCCTAGTAATCGTGCCCCACCCTGCCTAGTTTCAGGGTACCATTATACGTCTATGTGGGTTACTGCTGAAATGGGTCCCCGTTACTAGGGTTTTCTAATCAACATGTTTATTTGGTTAAGTGTCCAAGTTTACCTAACCCCTCCCATTCGTTTAGTTAACATGTTGAATCGGTAAAGTGTTTCCCTGATTGACTTAACCCTACCAATCCTGACTTACCTTTAATTTATTAAAGCACCAACCACTCACATTAGACAGGTCTTGTTGTGGTCACTAGATGTGCCAATCGGTTCCGGGCAGGTTTAAACCACAACTTAGTCTAATCTCGGGTTCTTTTTGGGCTTGATGCACTAAGCACCCACATTAGATGGATTTTGTTGTGGTCACTGGATATGCCAGTCGGTTCCGGGCAGATTTACACCACAACTCAGTCTAACCTCGGGTTAAGCATATTCGTATTTTTCTAAATTCACATTTTTTAATATATGTCTAATTTCATTATGTAGATTTAATTTAATTTAATCATGCCATAATTATCCTTTGATTATGCTCACCATAAATGGTATATCAAATATACCATTTTATGAACAAATCTATGCCATGAATTTTCATATTTTCCCATCGCTACCCCCATGGAATGTACGCATGAATCACATAAAATGTTGGGCTAGTAAATTAGCCCAACCCATAAACAAGAAAGGGGTTATAAACAAGGGACATGAAATAAACATAAAATAGCACACATTTCAACTTGTCATGTGTAACTTGGCATAAAAGTATCATTAACCTTAATTAAATGGGTAAAGGTGAACTTGTGACTAAGTTGGGTCTAATTGTCATGTAAACTTGACAAAGGTCTAGCATGGAGGTTTAACATATAATCACAGTTCAACCCACAACTTAGCATATTAACTTATGTACGTCAAAACATAAGAAAGCTACTATAATCATTTTTAAATTGCAACTTAACATGATAACTTATGTGTGTTAAACATAAGAGGGCTGTTATAAACATATTCAAATCAAAATTTAGCATGATACTTACGTGTTAAAAACATAAGAGGACTACAATTCCAAATTTTATAACATAATTAGATTCAACCTAACATGAATATACATGAGTGTTGATCTAACATATAAGTATGTGTTTTAGATCATAAACTTGCAAATAACCACCAATTTATAACTTGACATGTTTCACCATTTAATTGGAAAATTAAATCCATTACCCAATCATAATTGATTCCAATAACATCCAGTATGTTCATCACCACAAGCATATAGACATGATTAATATACAACATGTTCATCACCACAAGCATATAGACATGATTAATTACAACGATACTTTAAGATAAACGAGAATCAAATCTTGTACATAAGAATTATTCTATCTTCAAATTACAGCATGTCATGGTTCAATTGAAAGAACGTTTAAATCTGCGTAATAACCAACTTACAAACTAAAAAGGAATTCTTTCGTTCTGAAATCTGAATTCTGAAATTGGTAAGCTCGCCTTTGACGTAGATCATTGAATTTGATAATCTTTTAATTTGATTTTTGATTCAAGTTCTTATCTTGTCTTTGAAATGGTGACAGCTACTCCAAGTGTCAACCTGATGCTGATTTCGGTCTTCGGGGTTAACACTTAGGTTATTGTTCTTTTACCACTGTAAACATGAACGATAAGGTGAGTTGGTCAGTAAATCTTAGTTAAGAGATCTAAGTATAGAAACTTAGTTAAGAGAGCTAATTACAAAACCTTAGTTAAGAGAACTAAGTACAAAACCATAGTTAAGAGAACTAAGTACAGAACCTTAGTTAAGAGAACTAAGTACAGAACCTTAGTTAAGAGAGCTAAGTACAAAACCTTAGTTAAGAGAACTAGGTACAATACCTTAGTTAAGAAAACTAAGTACAAAGCCTTAGTTAAGAGAACTAAGTACAAAACCTTAGTTAAAGGAGCCCACGACTATCGGATAGACCACAACGGACTGGGATATGAAGCACGCAGCTTCAGGGGACGTATAGTGGGGTGCTCTTGGTATCCCTCTGTGAGAATGCATATTCCCCCTCCAGGTCCACAGGGAGGGAATACTGCAGCTTAGTCAGACTCTTTGTAAGCCTCAAGAAAGTAGATGTATGATTTGGACTCTCTCACCTTGGCTATGGCTCTTGGACATTATCCATGGGGAATTATGCAGTTTTATTTATGGTTTATGCTTTTTATTAAATAATCAAGACTGAAATTGTGTTGTAATGTTTTGGAAGTTATTTTGAGACAATTTGATGTAATGCTTTTGTATTGAACCACCTATGAAATAAATAATTGAATTTCACTGCTTACATTTATCTGTCCTGTAAAGTTTTTTGTGTCTTGTACCTATAACCCTCCACCAAAGTTAAGGCATTCCCTTTATCAGTGACCTTAACGGAGGTGGGGTGTTTCCCTTAGTATCAGAGAAAAGGTTTACCAGATCAGATAAGAGTTTTTGAAACTTATTTTCAAAAAGAAATATAAAGAAGCATTTTACAAGAAAGAGTGCTGTTTTAAATTTTAAAAAGGCATAATCCCCAAAGCCATATGCACTATCTTTCTATTCTTCGTTTTGAATCTTTTCTTTTTCATTTCGGCATGTTCGGGAATCTTAACCTTCAGGGGGTGTACCGATACCTGGCTAGTTCAGGAGGTACTTAGAGGCTAGGGCCAACGATGCAGGCCCAACAGATATTCCTCCTCCTCCAGGTGCAGCAGTTCCTCCTCCTCCACGTGCAAATGTTTTCTCAAAGATTTGTAAAGACTTTACGGCCATGGGTGGAAAGGATTTCAAGGGAACTGAATCATTCGTAGAAGCAAGGAACTGGCTCAAAGAAATTGAGGATTTGTTTGTTATCTTCGAGGTGGACAATAGGCAGAAGATACAGTTGGCTGTATGGTTGCTCAAAGACGAAGCTTCCTATTGGTAGGAAGCCACTAACGCTGAAAGACCAGTTGACACATGGATGGATTTCAGAATAAGGTTTGAGATGAAATTCGTCTCACAGGTTGAACGAAGTTTACAGCTGGAAAAGTTCTTATCTCTTAAGCGAGGAAGTATGACGGTCAAGGAGTACGTTAATCAATTCAATCAGCTGACCCGATTTGGACTGGACTTAGTGAATACTCCTCATAAGAAGGCTCTCCATTTTGTCAAAGGATTGAATGAGCCACTTCACAACTTGGCTATGACCCATATACCTATGGGGGCTACTTACGAGAGGTTAGTGGACATAGCACTCTTACATGCAGAAGACAAGGACAAGAAAGAGGCAAAAGCAGAAGTGCCTAAAGATAAGAAGGGGGAGGGGTCGCAGAACAAGAAGGTTGATTCATAGAAAGGCGAGAAGAACAACAAACCCTATGAAAAGAGAAAGTGTAATTTCTGTGCCATTCTCGAAAATCTGATCAAAGACTGCAAGAAGAAGAAAAGGATGATGGGTGGTTGTTTCCACTGTGGTGAGACAGGACACATGGCTAGGGCATGCCCAAGGAAGCAAGGGCAGGGAGCTGGACCTTCTTCTGGAGGACAAGTTCACGCTCTCACGACACCTCCGCAAGAATGAGGTAGAAATATTTCTGTCGAAAGTTTAGTCTGTCTTTTTGATTATCCTGTTCATACACTATTTGATTCTGGCGCATTGCACTCTTTTATATCTACTGCTTTAGTGTAATCTCTGCACTTAGACACCAGTATAGTAGAGGATCCCTTGGTTGTTTCAAATCCAATTGGGGGCTCATCTTATTTGTCAATGGTTTGTTTGGATTTGAAAATATCTATACTAAGCGTTGGGTTCAAATGTAATGCCTTTGTTTTGGGCTTACGGGCTATGGGTTGATTCTAGGCATGGACTGGCTATCCAGTAATGGTGCCGTCATCGATTTTGAAAA
This sequence comes from Allium sativum, assembly GCA_030737875.1. NCBI lineage: Eukaryota > Viridiplantae > Streptophyta > Magnoliopsida > Asparagales > Amaryllidaceae > Allium > Allium sativum. The sequence continues at coordinate 142,241,576 of CM060914.1, forward strand.
GGGAGTGGTTAGACTCACGACTCGCCTCGGTAACACTCTCGAAATTTCTTGTAATCCTATGAACTCCGTTGTGCTTAGTTATCTAGAATCTCTTGATGTGTCCGCTGAGAACTTGCAGTATGTAAGGGTAGTCTGTGAATACTCGGATGTGTTTGAAGAGGTAATAGGCTTACCTCCGAAGCGAGAGATAGACTTCCGCATATACCTCGTGGACAATGCAAAACCCGTTACTTTACCCGTTAGACACATAGCTCCAAGGGTGAGGAAAGAACTCAGTAAGCAAGTTAAATAATTGCTTGAGAAGGGGTTTATAAGGCGGAGTATTTCTGAATGGGGTGCTCCAGTAGTGTTCGCAACTAAAGAGGATGGTTCACTATGCCTGTGCATTGATTATAGGGAGCTAAACAAGCTGACCAAGAGGAATAGGTACCCACTTCCGAGAATAGATGATTTGTTCGATTAGCTTATAGGTGCATCGGTTTTCTCCCAATTAGATTTGGCTACCGGGTTTCATCAGCTAATGGTGGCTGAAGACAGCATTGATAAGACCGCGTTCAGAACTCCAGATGGTTTCTTCGAGTGACTTGTCATGCCTTTCAGCTTGACAAACGCACCCGCTTACTTCGTTGATTTAATGAGCAGGGTGTTCCGAGAGTTCATTAATAAGTTTGTGGTGGTCTTCATAGACGATATTTTGATCTTCTCAAAGAATGAGGAAGAACATGCTCAGCATCTAAAAGAAGTCATGGATACTCTCCGTGCACGCCAGTTGAAGGAGAAATTCTCCAAATGCCATTTCTGGAGGGAGGAAGTTAGGTTCCTTGGACACGTGGTGTTCAAAGAGGGGATAGTTGTGGACCCCCGCGAAAGTGGTTGCTTTGCAAGATTGGAAGGTTCCTCAAAACGCAACCGAAGTCCGAAGCTTTCTCGGGCTAGCATACTTTTATCGGAAGTTTATCAAAGATTTTGGAAAAATCTCAGCTCCACTGACAAGATTGACAAAGAAGAACCTAGCTTTCAATTGGGATTTGGATTGCGATATTGCTTTCCAACGTTTGAAAAGGGCTCTAACAACAGCCCCAGTTCTGACATTGCCTGATGGAAGCAAGATGTTTACAGTATACACAAATGCTTGCGGAACGGGACTAGGCGATGTTCTGATGCAAGAAGGGAAGGTAGTGGCTTATGGTGGAAGGCAGTTGAAAGTACACGAGAAAAACTACCCAACCCACGACCTAAAGTTGGCAGCCATAGTTTTTGCGCTTAAGTCTTGGCGCCATTATCTCCTAGATGAGAAATTTGAACTGTATACTGACCATAAATCGTTGAAATACCTTTTCTCGCAGAAAGATCTCAATGTGAGGCAGCAAAGATGGATGGCGTTTCTTGCCTCGTTCGATTTTGAGATTTCCTACACTCCTGGCAAGGGCAATGTAGTAGAAGACGCCTTAAGTAGAAAGAAGCTGGCCTTAAGCCCTCTCATTGTGGAAAGGCAAAGCTTGGAGTTCATAGCAAGCTTTAACTTCAAACCCTCCTCCCTGGCTTGCTAGTAACGTTAGAAGTGCGACCAACTCTATTAGACTCAATCGGAGCCGCGCAAAGGGAAGACCCTCAGCTAGCTGATGTGATGGACAAGTTAATTAGGGGTGAGACTTCCAGTCACCTCAATAGATACTCCATTGATGCCAACGGCTGGTTGAGACGAGATGGAAGACTGTGTGTCCCACAAGTAAGGGATTTGTTAAAGGCGGTTCTAGAAGAGGCACACCATTCCGAGCTGACCATACACCCAGGCGGAGACAAAATGTATAAAGATATAAAAAGAGTTTTCTTTTGGAATGATATGAAGAAAGACGTAGCTGAATTTTTTTCTAAGTGTTTAATATGCCAACAAGTCAAGGCAGAGCAGAAGAAGCCATGTGGTCTTCTACATCCTCTAGAAGTCCCTCAGTGGAAATGGGATAGCATCTCAATGGACTTTACAGATGGGTTGCCTAGGTCAAGAAGGGGCAATACCAGCATTTGGGTAATAGTGGACAGGCTCACAAAAAGCGCCCACTTTATACCCGTCAAGAGTAGAAGGACTGCCTCATCTCTAGCTTCCATATATCTTAAAGAGATAGTTCGACTACATGGGATACCCTCCAGCATAGTGAGTGATCGAGACCCTATCTTCATGAGCGAGTTTTGGAAGAGTTTACAAGAGGTTGTAGGCACACAGTTATGCTTAAGCACGGCCTATCACCCTCAAACCGATGGCCAAACGGAAAGAGTCAACAGAGTATTAGAAGACCTCTTGAGACTATGCATTCTTGACTTCGGAGGTACATGGGAGGATAATCTACCTTTGGTGGAATTTGCTTACAACAATAGCTACCAAGCCACCATAGGCATGGCGCCTTTCGAAGCTTTATATGGAAGACCGTGCAGGTCACCAACTTGCTGGTGGGAGTCCACGGACAAGCTCATACTTGAACCGGACATGATTAGGGAAACTTCAGAGAAAGAAGAGTTGATACGAAGAAGAATGAACACTGCCCAAGATGGACAGAAGTCCTACGCAGACAAAAGAAGAACTGACCTTCAGTTCGAAGTTGGAGACAAGGTGTTCCTTAAAGTATCTCCTTTGAAGAACGGCGTTCGCTTTGGATCCGCAGGAAAGTTAGCACCAGGATTTATAGGGTCGTTCCCTATCATTGAGAAGATTGGCAAGATGGATTATAGGGTACAGCTCCCCGAAAGGTTGGCCGGGGTTCATAATGTCTTTCATGTCTCTCACCTGCGGAAATGCTTACACGAGTCTGGGGAAGTGGTAGAACCAAGTATGCTAGAGGAAGTTGAAATTGAACCAGAAGCAAATGTGAGGAGAGTTCCAACCCGTCTCTTGGGAACATAAGTTAAAAAGCTATGCAACTGTGAAGTTAAGCTCGTCAAAGTTCAATGGACCGACACCAAGGAAGACACGACTTGGGAAACTGAGGACAGAATACGCGCAGCCTACCCTTTTCGTTTTGAGGGTACATCCTTAACATCTTTTTCCTTAAGTTTATGCTTGTATCTATCTTTTTAGGTATACCTCCTCGATCTTATCCTTTATCCTTAGGTAGCAACCCATTTGGATGTAAACATGTAATTGAAACATGTTATGATTGATGGTTGCAAGTGGTTGCTAGTGGATGCATATACACACACATTAGGTATTAGATCGGCTCAGTCACTTCCATATTGCATATGCATATATGCATTGGTGTGTGGATTGAAAGGTTATGTGTTATCATATGGACGTTGCATTTGTATGAATAATTGTGCACTCATGTAGAAAATTTTGAGTAGGAAAAATTGCATTCATAATGGACTCATGGTACTGAAATAATTTGCATTAAGGGGGTCAACTGAATCAGTAGACCGACCTGATTTTGCATTGGATGAGGACATGTACACACACAATGCATATGATCATGAAGCATTAGAAATCTTTTAAGGACAATGGACACCTGTGTTTGATGGTTGAGTAGATTGGTGATTGGATATTAGGATATAAGTTCCTCTCGACTTGAAGATTTCGGAGAAGAAATCCTAAAAGGAGGGGAGAATGTAACACCCTGTATTTTCTGTTAACGTTATAGTAAAAATTAAACAATACTTAATTTAAAATGTGAGAATTAAGGGAAATGGGTTATGCCATTGTGTTCGTCTCGGAATTCTGGTTGAGATAGAGTCCGAGTTTGCGTAAATTGGACTTCATGTGAAGAAGTTATGGCTGTCGGAAGTTTCTTGAAAATTCAAATAAATTCAAACACCTCGAATACAAATACAAATTTGAATCAGAAGTCAGAAGCGGGCTGGGCGGGAAAATGCCCTCCTAGGACCCAGGTCTACCAGGGGGTCGGCCCTAGTGTCGACCTCCCCCCATAGGTCGACCTGGGGGTCGACCTGCCCCCTCCCCCGAGCAGATCTGAATGGTGGCGATTTTGTGACTCAGTGTTGAGTCACTAGGGCTGAGGTGTCACCCTATCTTCACTGGATGGCTGTGGTTAACCCTAGGATCATCTGACGGCTCAAATTGAGTTGAAATTCTATATAAACAACCCAATGCTCAAACCTAAAAATCAGACAAAAATAATCCTAGAACTACCATGCTGTCAATGGAAAACCTGGAGTAGCCGTCACCAATTCAAAGACAAGATAAGAACTTAAATCAACAATCAAATTAAAAGATTATCAAATTCAACGATCTACCTCAAAGGCGGGCTTACCAATTTCAGAATTCAGATTTCAGAATACAAGAATTCCTTTTTAGTTTGTAAGTTGGTTATTACACAGATTTAAACGTTCTTTCAATTGAACCATGACATGTTGTAATTTGAAGATAGAATGATGATGCTTATGTATAAGATTTGATTCTCATTTATCTTAAAGTATCGTTGTAATTAAACGTGTCTATATGCTTGTGGTGATGAACATGTTGTATATTAATTATGTCTATATGCTTGTGGTGATGAACATATTAGAGTTATTGGAATCTATTATGATTGGGTAATGGATTTATTTTTCCAATTAAATGGTGAAACATGTCATGTTATAAATTGGTGGTTATTTGCAAGTTTATGACCTAAAACACAGGCTTATATGTTAGATCAAAACTCATGTATATTCACGTTAGGTTGAATCTAATTATGTTACAAAATTTGGAATTGTAGTTCTCTTATGTTTTTAACACATAAGTATCATGCTAAATTGCGATTCGAATACGTTTATAACAGCCCTCTTATGTTTAACACACATAAGTTACAATGCTAAGTTGCAATTTAAAAATGATTATAGTAGCTTTCTTATGTTTTGACATACATAAGTTAATATGCTAAGTTGTGGGTTGAAACTGTGATTATATGTTAAACCTCCATGCTAGACCTTTGTCAAGTTTACATGACAATTAGACCCAACTTAGTCACAAGTTCACCATTACCCATTTAATTAAAGTTAATGATACTTCTATGCCAAGTTACACATGACAAGTTGAAATGTATGATATTTTATGTTTATTTCATTTCCCTTGTTTATTACGCCTTTCTTGTTTATGGGTAGGGCTAATTTACTAGCCCAACATTTTATGTGATTCATGCTCACGTTCCACGGGGGTAGCGATGGGAAAATATGAAAATTCATGGCATAGATAAAATGGTATATTTGATATACTATTTATGGTGAGCATAATCAAAGGATAATTATGGCATGATTAAATTAAATTTAATATATATAAAGAAATTAGACATATATAGAAAAATGTGAATTTAGAAAAAGACGAATATGCCTAACCCGAGGTTAGACTGAGTTGTGGTGTAAATCTGCCCAGAACCGACCGACATATCCAGTGACTACAATAAGACCTGTCTAATGTGGGTGGTTAGTGCATCAAGCCCAAAAAGAACCTGAGGTTAGACTGAGTTGTGGTGTAAACCTGCCCGGAATCGACCGACACATCCAGTAACCACAACAAGACCTGTCTAATGTGAGTGGTTGGTGCTTTAATAAATTAAAGCTAAGTCAGGATTGGTAGGGTTAAGTCAATCAGGGAAACACTTAACCGATTCAACATGTTAACTAAACGAATGGGAGGGGTTAGGTAAACTTGGACACTTAACCAAATAAACATGTTGATTAGAAAACCCTAGTAACGGGGACCCATTTCAGCAGTAACCCACATAGACATCCAATGGTACCCTGAAACTAGGCAGGGTGGGGAACGATTACTAGGCTGATTATAAGCGGTCAAAACATCGGCGGTTGGTGGGCCAGTGTAGGTTCCGACGGAGTTTGGGAATGTACGTACTACGGAGTGGAAAAATCAGGCACTGGGCATCAGTAGTATACACTGTGCATCTTGAATCATGTCGGGTTGCCACCAGAGGGACTGATACACCCCACGGTGGGACCAACACAGGTATCTACAGTCAAGTAGGGCTGAATGACACAGGATATGAATGCATACGAGTAGGAGCCGATCATTAAGGGGATCGTTTGTTATAAACTCGTAGGGCTGGTTGATCAAATGGTTAAGTAGGTGTAGAGACTGTATTAATGGGTGCGATCACATGTTCCTCTTATCTTATATTAGGGTATTGTCCTATGTTCTGTTATTACTGTCATGATCCCTTTCCTTGTTTAAATACTAGTAATCACCGAACTTACCAGACTTATTGTCTGACCTGTTTTCCTTCGCCCTCTTTTCTTCCGTCCCCCCCACCCCCAGGTCCACAGGGAGGGAATACTGCAGCTTAGTCAGACTCTTTGCAAGCCTCAAGAAAGTAGATGTATGATTTGGACTCTCTCTCACCTTGGCTACGGCTCTTGGACATTATCCATGGGGATTTATGCAGTTTTATTTATGGTTTATGCTTCTTTATTAAATAATCAAGACAAAAATTGTGTTATATTTTTTTGGAAGTTATTTTGAGACAATTTGATGTAATGCTTTTGTATTGAACCACGTACGAAATAAATAATTGAATTTCGCTGCTTACATTTATCTGTCTTGTAAAGTTTTCTGTGTCATGTACCTATAACCCTCCACCAAAGTTAAGGCATTCCCTTTATGAGTGATCTAAACGGAGATGGGGTGTTTCAGGGGGCGAAAGAGGAACATAAACGAGAGTAGGCATAAAACAGGTATTAAAATGGTAGATCTGTCAAATATTTTGGACCTAAGAGGATTGAAGATCTATTAGAGTTGGGGTATAACAAAGATAGATCTGAAACAAACTGACAGAAATAACCTCATAGACATATAGATCCGATATAAATAACATCATGAACCTAAAAGGATTATATATCAGATGTCCAACAATGAAAGGCATGATTGAATAATAACTTCCTAGGCATGTATATCATTGATTCAATACAAACATAGGAATTAATCTAAAAGATTTATCATCAAGCATGGACTTAGATCCATTTCATTACATGCCAAAATCACTATTATGGGTTTAAATCTGAAAATAACTTGAACCTACATGTTTACAGTTCGATTTATGCTCCAAGTCCCAAGTCATATGTCCAATATACTTTATGCCTCAAATCTCAAGTCATATGTCCAATACTTTATGCCTCAAATCTCAAGTCATATGTCCAATACTTTATGTTTTGAATACAACATGTGTTATGTCCTCAAATCAGTTACAACTCAATTATGCCCAGTTTTATTTCCATCGTACGTTCATCTCTTATGAGATCTGGCTCAAGCTCGCAGTAGCCTGGCTATAAAACAAAAAGTGAAGAAGGAAAGAAGAGACAAAGAATGGACATAATATTATCAATGAGATATATCCAAAGGATATAGAAAGACATGCATAATCTCAGATCCAGATTTATTACAATGCCAGAATCACAATTAGCTTTTATTTCTGAAAGTAACGTGAACTTACAAATTCTAGAAGGGTCTTGAATTCTGGGATCTGTATTCTGAAACTAAATAGCTCTCCTTTGAAGTAGACTATTTGTTCTTCTAATTTATATTTGATTTGATTCTTAGAAATAGTTGTTGAAGTTGTTGAATTAGTTTTTGAATCTCTACTAGAACTTTAAACTTTATTTCTACGAAGGACTTTAGCAGCATAACCCCGTCTTACATTTATTTTGGTACGAATTAGGGTAGAATGTAGGCATAATGAAATTGTGTGGAGAGAAAGTGAGGTTTGGAGGTGTTTAAATAGCTTAGGAGCAACAAATCTGGTCAGAAAGAGCGTCTAAATGCAGAAAAACGAATCTGTCCATGGATCTGGAAAAAGGGGGAAGGTCGACCCCATGGTCGACTTGTTCTACCCAGGTCGACCCCAGGGTCGATCCCCTGGTCAACCTGGGTCCTGGACGGGAAATTTCCCAGCCAGCCCGGGTGTGTGATTTGAATTTCGAAACTTTAAATTTGAATTCGGGCTGGTTTTACTTTTAAATTCATGAAACTTCTAAGTGGCATAACTTCTTCATACGGAGTCCGATTTACGCAAACTCGGACTCTATCTTAAGCAGAATTCCAAGATGAACGCAATGGTATAACCCATTTCCCTTAATTCTTCCTTTTAAAAATTAAGTATACCTTGATTTGTTACTTTGACGTTTGCAGAAAATACGGGGTGTTACATTCTCCCCTCCTTAAAGGATTTCGTCCCCGAAATCTTCAAGTCAAGAAGAATGTATATCCTACCATCCAATCGTCCATCTACTCAACCATTTAATCACGTCCATCCATTGTCCTTAAAAGGTTTCTAATGCTGTATGAACATATGCAGAGTGTGTGTATATGTTTCTTATCTAATGCAAAATCAGATGGTCTACTGATCTAGTTGACCTCCTTAATGCGAATCATGAGAGTGTCATGCGTCCAATATGTATGCAAATATCCCTAATCATGTGAATACTATATGTGTGCATATTCACTCATCCATATGCAACATCCATATGATAACACATCAAGTTTCAATCCATATAAAAATACATTCATATGCATATGCAATATGAAAGTGACTGAGCCGATCAAGTGCCTAATGTTTGTATATGCATCCATGAGCAACCACTAGCAAATACTTGCAACCACTTGCATCCGCGAAACATGACATGTCTCAAACACATGTTTACATCCATTGGCTTCTAACTAAGGATCAAAAGCATGACCTAGAGGATACACCTAAAAAGATAGAAACAAATATGCGTAAAATTCCTAGAAAAAGAGATCAAGGATATACCCTCAAAAAGGGTTTGATGCACGTATCTAGTCTTCAGTCTTCTAAGTCGCATCTTCTTGAGCTTCACTCCACTATGCCTAAACTAATTTAACTTCACGGTTGCGAAGCTTCTTGTCCTCCATTTCCAAAACCCACTAGTAAAGATAAGACCTCGATCACTTACTATGCAAGAGGGTATCCAATGTAGTTGAACTATCTTTCCAAGATAAACATATGTTAACCATGATACCAAGTGTATATACTAAGATGATTAGAGGTCTCTTTTCTACTTAGCTTATCCATCATGTCAAAATTCTGAGGGTCTAAAGCTAAAGGTTTCTATGTACTTTTTACCTCTCTTAAGGTCAGTCTTACTTAGGGTGCATGCCACAACCATTTATTTCTCACGCAAACCATCCTAGTCGAAGTCGACATCCCTCAAGTACAAGCCCCAAAGGCCTAAACCAATATTAGCCAAGCACCCAAGGAATACCTCCTCCGAATTTGGACGATTTATATGAGATGATACTAGCAAAACAACCAAACAATTAAGCACTTAACTGACTCTGGCTATCCTCACCAATCTTGTTCCAAAACTATCGTTGATCGCATAATTGGCTTCGCATTGTCAACTGGATATATGCGGAAGTCTATCTCGAGTTTTAGGGGGAAAACCGCTAAGCTAATCAAAACATCCTCGTACTCATGGACTATTCTAACGAATCACAAATCGTCGATAGATGCATCAAGTGATTCTAGGTAGCTAGGCCTAACTGATCCCTTTGGATCGCACGAAATCTCGAGGGTATTCCTATGGCAAGTAAAAGGTCTAACTACCCTTCTTTCACAATTACTAGCTAACCATCCCATGCCTAGAATGAACCCGTAGCCCACAGAACCAAAAACATAAGCATTAATATAGCCATTCTCAAATCCTCACAAACCAAAGATAAATGAGCCGAACTAGCAATTGAATTTGAGACAATAATGGGATCCTCTACTATATAAGTTCTAAGGTGCAGTGACTCAACTATGGAAGCAGATATAAACGAATGTGCAGCGTTAATATCAAAAAGGGTACTAACAGGATGATCAAAAAGAAAAACTAGATTTTTTCAACCGAAGCTTTACTACCTCTCTCTCAAGTATGCTGGCGGTGAGAGCATGCACTTGCCTTCCTGAAAATTCTGTCCTTTGTTCTATCCTTTGTCCTTAATAATGACACTTCCTCTTGTTTTAGGTTTTACTATTCTTTCCCTTTTTACCTCCTTTGTGAACCAAGTCCATATCCATGAGTTCCTCATCCTTGGGTTGTGCTCCTTAGCAAAACTCCCTCGGTCTCATCTTTACTATCCTTGTGTAACACGTTGACAAGTCTCTCGAAAACTGCCTCCATTGCACGGAGAATCCTACAAAGCTTGAAAGAAAATTAGCCGTAGGTGAAACTACTATGGATATAGATGGAAGTTGGGCACTTATTTGTCCTTTGACAAGTGTCGTAGTCTCGTCAAGCCTACGGAACCATGCCGCGATGAGGTTACCTCCCAGAAAGATAGGAGCCCCGGAGACTTAGGAAAGAAGGAAACAAGGATTTGAATACAGGATCAAAAAGATAGTGCATATGGATTATAGGAATATGCCTTCAAAACAAAACTTTTCTTTTGAAAATGCTTATTTTAAAACCGTTTTAAAAATAATTTTTCAAATCTTTTATCTGATCCGATAACCTTCAGCTCTGATACCAAGTGTAACACCCCACCTCCGTTAAGGTCACTCACAAAGGGAATGCCGTAACTTCGGTGGAGCATTATAGGTAAAAGGTGCAGATAAATTACAAGACAGAGAAATGAAGCAGCGGAAAATAAAGTTATTTTATAAACAACTTAATTCAATCAAACTTTTACAACAATTGGCTCAATCATACTTAAAAGTAATATATAGAAATTCTGTCTTGATTCAAAAACTTCCAAGTATAAAAGAAGCATAAAAATAACAATGATATTCCACAAAGAAGCATGAACTAACCATAGCAGTGGAAGAGAGAGTCCAAAATAATACATCGACTATCTTCGAGCTTGTAAGGAAAACTAAGCTAAGTGATAACATTTACTCCCTATGAACCTTTGGAGGGGGGGGGGGACGGAAGAAAAGAGGCGAAAAAAACTAGGTCTGACATGAGTCTGGTAAGTCCAGTGACTTTCAGCATATAAACAGGCAAAAGCATCATGACATGAATAAACTGAATATAAGACAATACCGTGATTACAGGGATAACATAGGATAAGCATAAGGTATGATAGGGAAAGATAAACTGAATGTGCTTCTACTCTTTCTCTACTTCACTACTACTTTATTATTCTGATTATTTTTATATATCTCTACACCACCTAACTAGTGTCCCAACTAGTAATCTGTATAAAATGATAATATTACAATGTGATCCCTATCCCCGCAAACGGTGGTAGCCTTCAGGTGTACATCTACCATGAGGATTCCACCTCAATCAGTCTAATTGCCATGAACATTTTAGATGTACCCTTACTACCCTATCGATTGGCTCCCTTACTTGTATTCATGTTCCAAGTGTCTGTGTCAATCAGCCCTCTCTTGCGTGTAGATACCCTATGCTGGCCCCACCATAAGGTGTATCAATCCTTATGATAGCGACCCGACACGATTCAAGATGCACAGTGTAAAACAACTGGTACCCAGTGCCTGCTTTTTCCCACCCCGGAGTACGTGCATGCCCGTAAACCATTGGAACCTACACTGACGTACCCCCTGTCGCTGTTTTGACCGCTTATAATCAGCCCAGTAATCGTGCCCCACCCTGCCTAGTTTCAGGGTACCATGATACATATATGTGGGTTACTGCTGAAATGGGTCCCCGTTACTAGGGTTTCCTATTGGTTAAGTATGTGGGCCTATATATACAAATATTACCTACCTACGCGAGACGTACTTAAACCTCCCACCGATTCTAGCATGTTTATTTAACAGTTAAGTTGTGTGGGCCTATATGTACTAATATTACTCACCTACACGAGATGTACTTAACCCTCCCATCGATTCAAGCATATTTATTTAACGGTTAAATTTTGTGGGCCTATATGTACTAATATTACCCACCAACCCGATATGTACTTAACCCTCCCGCACATTATGTCATATTCGTTAAGTGTTGTCCATTCATGTTAACTTAACCCACCCATTCATCGTGTCATGTTGGTTAAGTGTTTCTTATTAACTTAACCCTTCTCACTTATTATGTTAGATTGGTTAAGTGTTTCCTATTAACTTAACTCCGTTCGTTCATCAAGTTATATTGGTCAAGTGTTTCTTGTTACTTAACCCCACGTGTTCGTCTTGTCGTATTGGTTATGTGTCATCGGTTAATTCAAGTTAAATCAACCCACCTACTCATCATGTCATGTTACTTTGGTTAAGTGTCGCCTTCTGGTGTTAACTTAACCCTACCACAAACCAAGTTATATTGGTTAAGTGTTAACTTAACCCTTTCCATTTATCATGCTATACCGGTTAAGTGTTTCCTATTAACTTAACCCTAGTCATCCATCTTGTCATATCGGTTAAGTATTTCTCATTATTTAACCATAGCCATCCATGTTATATCGGTTAAGTGTTCCTATGAACTTAACCCAACTCATTCATCTGGTTCATTAGCATTAATTGATTTATTAATGCACCAACCTCTCACATTACATATGTGTTGTTGCGGTTACTGGATGTGCCGGGCGGTTCTGGGTGGTTTTACACCACAACTCAATCTAACCTCGGGTTTTTCTTGGGCATAATGCACTAACCTCTCACAATAAATAGGTGTTTTTTGGTTACTGGATGTGCTGGGCGGTTCCGTGCAGTTTTACACCACAACTCAATCTAACCTCATGTTAGGCATGTTCATCTTTTCACATATTTACATATTTACAGTTTATATGTAAATTATTCACAATTGTTGTCAATTTCAGATTATGCCACGTTTTCCTTAAATGTCCAAGTCTAGATTTATATGCAAATTATCCCAACCAGTCATATTCTTATTCTCAAGTTATGCCCAACAAAACTAGTTGCAAGTTATAGCCCCCAAATTCAATTTCGAGTTATTACTCAAAATAGGCTACACCTAATCTTCCAAAGTTTGTGCTAATAGTCATGCCCCAATACCCCAATATACATTATTCTTTGGCATCTCAACCAATGGCTATGCCTAATCTTGATTAAAATCCTAATTTACAGTTTTGCGCCCAATCTAGATTAATATTTCAATCTACCCCAATTTCGCAACAAAGACAAATTATGCCCCAAATCATAAGTTACAAAATTATTTTCCACCATTACAAAATAGACTATTCCCCATTACCCCAGCATTCCAATTGCATGTATAATAAGTTTTAGTCTAGATTCTAAGTTAATCTAGAATCATAAAATAAAGGGGACGAAAGATGAACATAAACATGAGTAGGCATAAAACAGGCGTTAAAATGGTAGATCTGTCAAATATTTTGGACCTAAGAGGATTACAGATCTGTTGGAGTTGGGGTATAACAAAGATAGATCTGAAACAAACTGACAGAAATAACCTTAAAGACATATAGATCCGATATAAATAACATCATGAACTTAAAAGGATTATACATCAGATGTCCAACAAAGAAAGGCATGTAAATCATTGATTCAATAGAACGATAGGAATTAATCTAAAAGATTTATCATCAAGCATGGACTTTGATCCATTTCATTACATGCTAAAATCAATATTAGGTGTTTAAATCTGAAAATATCTTGAACCTACATGTTTACAGTTTGATTTACACTCCAAGTCCCGAGTCATATGTCCAATATACTTTATGCCACAAATCTCAAGTCATATGTCCAATACTTTATGCCTCAAATCTCAAGTCATATGTCCAATACTTTATGTTTTGAATACAACATGTGTTATGTCCTCAAATAAGTTACAACTCAATTATGACCAATTTTATTTCCAACGTACGTTCATCTCTTATGAGATTTGGCTCAAGCTCGCAATAGCCTGGCTATAAAACAAAAAGGGAAGAAGGAAAGAAGAGACAAAGAATGAACATAATATTATCAATGAGATAGATCCAAAGGATATAGAAAGACATGCATAATCTCAGATCCAGATTTATTACAATGTTACAGCTTCATTTCATTGGTTATGGTTCTACTAACTCAAAATGGATACAAATTCATGTGTGGGAGAACAACCCACGTCTGTTGGGTACAACATCAAAGTCTTGAGGTGCAATATATGTTTGAAAATCCAAGATTGCACTGTATGACTTTCGTAAACTCGTTGTGGGAATGAAATAGAAATATAATATGGTGCCCAAAATATATTAAGTCGGGTTCAAATTTGTGAGTGGCAGAACAACCCAAGTCTGTTGGGTGCAACATCGAAGTATTGAGGTGCAACATATGTTTGACAATCCAAGATTGCACTGTATGACTTTTTTAAACTCATTATGGGAATGAAATAGAAATATAACATGGTGCATCATACACCAAAATATATTAAATTGGATTCCGACCATGGTCCAAACCCCTTTTACCAACAAAACAAATTGTGAACAATTGAGCTAAAAAAGCATTTGATGTTCCCAAAAGTCATTAAAATTGAATTTCTTGGTTACTGAGCTAAGATGAGATGGGTGGAACCAGTTAGTCCTATAGATCTATGAGAGAGCTTCGTTTTGATTGGTTATGGTTCTAGTAACTCAAAATGGATACAAATTTATAAATTGTGGAACAACCCACGTCTATAGGGTGCAACATTGAAGTCTTGAGGTGCAATATCAGTTTGAAAATCCAAGATTGCACTGTTTAACTTTTTAAAACTCGTTTATAGGTACGAAATATAAATATAACATCGTGCACCATATTCCAAAATAGACTAAATAGAATTCCGACGATGGTCATACCCCCTTTGACTAACAAAATAACATTTGAAAAATAAAAAATTGAGCTCAAAAAGCTTTTAATGTTCCCAAATGTTATTAAGATTGAATTTCTTGGTTACTGAACTAAGATGAGATGGGTGTAACCTGTTAGTCCTATAAATCCATGAGAGAGCTTCATTTTGACTGGTTCTAGTTCTACTAACTCAAAACGGATACAAATTATAGCGTGGCGTAACAACCCACGTCGGTTGGGTGCAACATTGAAGTCTTGTGGTGCAACATCAGTTTGAAAATCCAAGATCGCACTTTGTGACTTTTGAAAACTCGTTTATGGGTATGAAATTGAAAAATAACATGGTGCATCATATTCCAAAATATAGTAAATTTAATTCCAACCATGGTCAAACCCCTTTTGTCCAACAAAACAACATGTGAAAAATTGTGCTAAAAAAGCTTTCGATGTTCCCAAAAGTAATTAAGAATGAATTTCTTGGTTACTAAACTAAGATGAGATGGCGGAACCTATTAGTCCTATAGATCTATGAGAGAGCCTCGTTTTAACTGGTTATTGTTCTAGTTACTCAAAATGGATACAAATTTATGCGTGGTGGAACAAACCACGTCTGTTGGGTGCAACATCGAAGTCTTGAGGTGCAACATTAGTATGAAAATCCAAGATTGCGCTGTACGACTTTTGAAAACTCGTTTATGGGTATGAAATTGAAACATAACATGTTGCGTCATATTCCAAAATATAGTAAGCAGAATTTCAACCATGGTCAAACACATTTTGAAAAACAAAACAACATGTGAAAAAATAAAAATTGAGCTAAAAAAGCTTTTGATGTTCCCAAATGTCATTAAGATTGAATTTCTTGGTCACTGAACTAAGATGAGATGGGCGTAACCTGTTAGTCCTATAGATCTACGAGATTGCTTTATTTTGACTGGTTATGGTTCTACTAACTCAAAATGGATACAAATTTATGCGTGGCGGAACAACCCGCGTCTGTTGGGTGCAACATCGAAGTCTTGGGGAGCAACATCAGTTTGAAAATCCAAGATTGCACTGTATGACTTTTGAAAACTCGTTTATGGTTATGAAATAGAAATATAACATGGTGCATCATACTTCAAAATATATTGAATCAAATTCTGACCATGGTCAAACCCCCTTTGAGTAACAAAACAACATGTGAAAAATTCAGCTAAAAAAGCTTTTGATGTTCCCAAAAGTCATCAAGATTGAATATCTTGGTTACTGAACTAAGAAAAGATGATTGGAACCTGTTAGTCCTATAGATCTATGAAAAAGATTCGTTTTGATTGGTTATGATTCTAGTAACTCAAAATAAATACAAATTTATAAGTGGCGGAACAACCCACGTCCATTGGGTGCAACATCGAAGTCTTGAGGTGCAACATCAATTTGAACATCCAAGATTGCACTGTATTACTTTTGAAAACTCATAGGTATGAAATAGAAATATAACATGGTGCATCATTTTCCATAATATATTAAATCAAATTCCGGCCATGGTCAAACCCCCTTTAACCAACAAAACAATATATGAAAAATAAAAAATTGAGCAAAAAAACCCTTCGATGTTCCCAAATGTTATTAAGATTGAATTTCTTGGTTACTGAACTAAGATGAGATGGGTGTAACCTATTATACCTATAGATCTATGAGAGAGGTTCATTTTGACTGGTTATGGTCCTACTAAGACAAAATGGATACAAATTTTTGCATGGCGGAACAACCTACGTCTGTTGGGTGCAACATTGAAGTATTAAGGTGCAACATCAGTTTGAAAATCTAAGATTGCACTGTATGAATTTTAAAAACTCGTTTATGGATGCGAAATAGAAATATAACATGGCGCACCATATTCCAGAATATAGTAAATAGAATTCCGACCATGGTCAAACCGCCTTTGACTAACAAAACAACAAGTGAAAAATTAAAAATCGAGCTAAAAAACTTTTGATGTTCCCAAATGTCATTAAGATTGAATTTCTCGGTTGCTAAACTAAGATGAGATGGGTGTAACTTATTAGTCCTATTGATCTATGAGTGAGCTTCATTTTGACAGGTTATGGTTCTACTAACTCAAAGTGGATACAAATTTATGCGTGGCGGAACAACCCACGTCTGTTGGATGCAAAATGGAAGTCTTGAAGTGCAATATCAGTTTGAAAATCCAAGATTGCACCATATGACTTTTGAAAACTTGTTTACGGGTATGAAATAGAAATATAACATGGTGCATCATACTCCAAAATATATTAAATCGAATTCTGAACATGGTCAAACACCCTTTGACCAACAAAACAACATGTGACAAATTGTGCTAAAAAAGCTTTCGATGTTCCCAAAAGTCATCAAAATTGAATTTCTTGGTTACTGAGAGAAGATGAGATGGGTGGAGCCTGTTAGTCCTATAGATCTATGAGATAGCTTCGTTTTGATTGGTTATGGTCCCAGTTACTCAAAACGGATACAAATTTATAAGTGGTGGAACAACCCACATCTGTTGGTTGCAACATCGAAGTCTTGAGGTGCAACATCAGTTTGAAAATCAAAGATTGCACTGTATGACTTTTGAAAACCTGTTTACGAGTATGAAAAAGAAATATAACATGGTGCATCATATTCCAAAATATAGTAAATAGAATTCCGGCCATGGTCAAACCCCCTTTGAATAACAAAATAACATATGGAAAAAAAATTGAGATAAAAAATCTTTTGATGTTCCCAAATGTTATTAAGATTAAATTTCTTGGTTACTGAACTAAGATGATATGGGTGTAACCTGTTAGTCCTATAGATCTATGTGAGAGCTTCATTTTGAGTAGTTACGGTTCCACAAACTCAAAATGGATACAAATTTATGCGTGGTGGAACAACCCACGTATGTTGGGTGTAACATCAGTTTGGAAATCCTAGATTGCACTGTATGACTTTTGAAAACTCGTTTATGGGTATGAAATTGAAATATAACATGGTGCATTATATTCCAAAATATAGTAAATAGAATTTCGACCATGGCCAAACCCCCTTTGTCCAAAAAAACAATAAGTGAAAAATTGAGCTAAAAAAGCTTTCGATGTTCCCAAAAGTCATTAAGATTGAATTTCTTAGCTATTGAACTAAGATGAGATGGTGAAATCGGCTAGTCCTGTAGGTCTATGAGAGAGCTTCGTTTTGACTGGTTATGGTTCTAGTAACTCAAAATGGATAAAATTTATGCGTGGCGGAACAACCCACGCCTGTTGGGCGCAACATTGAAGTCTTAAGGTGCAACATCAGTTTGAAAATCCATGATTGCACTGTATGACTTTTGAAAACTCGTTTATGGGCATGAAATAGAAATATAACATGGTGCATCATATTCCAAAATATAGTAAATAGAATTCCGACCATAGTCAAACCCCTTTTGACAAATAAAACAATATGTGAAAAATTAAAAATTGAGCTAAAAAAGCTTTTGATGTTCCCAAATGTCATTAAGATTGAGTTTCTTGGTTACTGAACTAAGATGAGATGGGTGTAACCTGTTAGTCCTATAGATCTATGAGAGAGCTTCATTTTTACTGGTTATGGTTCTACTAACTCAAAATGGATACAGATTTATGCATGGTAGAACAACCCGCGTCTGTTTGGTGATACATCAAAGTCTTCAGGTGCAACATCAGTTTGAAAATCCAAGATTGCACTGTATGACTTTTGAAAACTCATTTATGGGTATGAAATAGAAATATAACATGGTGCATCGTACTCCAAAATATATTAAATCGAATTCGACCATGGTCAAACCCCTTTTGACCAATAGAACAACATGTGAAAAATTGGGCTAAAAAAGCTTTTGATGTTCCCAAAAGTCATTAAGATTGAATTTCTTGGCTACTGAACTAAGATGAGATGGGTGGAACCTGATAGTCCTATAGATCTATGAGAGAGCTTTGTTTTGATTGGTTATGTTTCTATTAACTCAAAATGGATACAAATTTATAAGTGGCGGAACAACCCACGTCTGTTGGGTGCAACATCGAAGTCTTGAGGTGCAAGATCGATTTAAACATCCAAGATTACACTTTGAAAACTCATTTATGGGTATGAAATATAAATATAACATGTTGCATCATATTCTGAAATATATTAAATTGAATTTTAACCATGGTCAACCCCCTTTTATCCAACAAAACAACATATGAAAACTTAAAAATTGAGCTAAAAAAGCTTTCGATGTTCTGAATTTCTTGGTTACTGAACTAAGATGAGATGGGTGCAACCTGTTAGTCCTATAGATCTATGAGAGAGCTTCATTTTGATTGGTTATTGTTCTACTAACTCAAAATGGATACAAATTTATGCATGGCGGAACAACCCCCGTTTGTTTGGTGCAACATTGAAGTCTTGAGGTGCAACATCAGTTTGAAAATCCAAGATTGCACTGTATGACTTTTGAAAACTCGTTTATGGGTACGAAATAGAAATATTACATGGTGCACCATATTCCAAAACATAGTAAATAGAATTCCAACCATGGTCTAAACCCCCTTTGACTAACAAAACAACATGTGTAAAATTAAAAATTGAGCTAAAAAAGCTTTTGGTGTTCCTAAATGTCATTAAGATTGAATTTCTTGGTTATTAAACTAAGATGAGATGGGTGTAACCTCTAGGATCTAAATTAACCCTAGAAGGGGGGTGAATAGGGTTTATCGCAGATTTTCGCCGAGTAATTAAACAATAACAGCACAAATAATAATCAAAACAAATGCAGAAAATAAATAACACACAGATATACGCAGCTTCGACAAAACCCTGCCTACTGCTGCATTCCCGAAGGTTTCTGCTAGGAGTTAAAACAATCTCTACGCTTACAATCCCCTGTAAACTCGTGACACTCGCTCCCAAGTGTTCTTAACCCTACGCTCAAAACCCTGCAATGGCTTCTATCCCTAAAATCAGATTTCCCCGAATTACAAATCCCGTAATTCGCCTCCCTAGTTTTAGAGACAAACTAGAAAACTACAGATTCGATTACAAATTGAAAATTGAAAAAAGAACAAGAAATAAAAACCCTTAAAAGTTTCAAACCCTAGACTAAAATAAATAAATAAAGTATTCTTGTCCCTTTTAACTTGGTCGTCCACTTTGAAGTGATGCACCCATTCTCTTTAGTCCCGTTCTCTTTTTTTGTTAAAAAAAATGATGGCTCTGAAATTTTCTAGGGTTTCTTCTGATTTTAGAAATCGATTGACGTCTTTCTGATGCTTGAAATCTCATTGATGTTCTTGTTCGATCTCTGGTGCTCCTCTATTCATGATTTGGAAATTTGTTGGTTTAGGGTTTGATTCTGATTAGAAGCTGCAACACTCTCCTGGGATACTCTCGAAGTTGAAGCACTTCTATTTGATCCAAGCATTTTTTTTATGTCTGGTACGATTTTAGATTTGAAATTATGCTTTATTTTTGCTAGAACTTGGATGATTTTTGAAAGCCTGTGATGACTGGTGTTTATATAGGACTACAAAACCGAGATATATGCTCTAATTTCATGCTTAGACTTGGTCCTGATTGTTGCAGAAACTTTGGGGCTTTCAAATCTTCATATATGTTGATGATATTGTGTGAGAATTCTGGACCTTCAACTTTCATGTGAATTTTGGGCTTTTTCTTGATTGAATTGAATATTTCATCCTTCCTATAATATTTCTTAAAGTCAAATTTAAACTTCTGGTTTCAGGAGATTTTGAACTGTACTTTGAATCACTCAAACACCCTCAATGTTTCTGTCGTTTGATAAAACTGCTTATACCCTCGAAAATAAATCTAATGCTTCATTTTGCCAAGGCTGATTTCAACTAAATTTTTTGAATCTTTTAATTAAATGCTTAAAAAAACTAGTTCGAGCGGATGCTATTTTGATACTCTTGACCATACTGTTTTCTCCATGGCTTGACCTGTGCACCAGTACTCGAATAGTGCACCTCTATTTTCAAACTAGCTATTTGTGATAAGTTTTTCCATTGTGATCTTTGCATTCGGCATGCTGTTTGATTTTCTTCTTTGGTCTGAAACTTAACTAATCTGGTAATTTGGCATTCAGCATGTTTGATTGAAAAATGTTGCCAAAAACACTACTTCATTTCTTGAAAAAAACAATTTGCAATATTGCTTTTTGTCCATATATGACTTCTTGCTATTGTGCATTACTCTTAAAAATGTTGCGTTTGATATTCTTGTGTGTCTACATCTACTTCCATAATGTGAATGAGTTCATGCACCATTGTGAGTCATTTTAGCTCAACCATAAGCTTGATGTATTTAGTTGCTCCTTTTTTTAACCAAATAAGTTCATTTGTTTGAACTGTGTATATCTTGTAGCTCTCACTTGCACCAATGTATGCTTGAGTGTATGTCTACATGCTCATTCACTTGTAGTTTGTACCAGGGTTGCTTGCACTTTGCCATATTGACCTGAGTCTGTTAGACTTTGTACTGCTATGCTTTTATGTTTTGTTCACTACCATGTATGCTGAGTCATATTTTATGTTGAACCTGTCCATGATCATTTACTAGAACTTGACCTTGATTATTGCCATGCACTCATTCTTTTGTGCCTCATCCATGCACATGTTGTTTGCACATGAATCCTTATTTCACATTGCCTTTACATTTGTTCGACCCTTGTGCATATGTGATTTCCATGTGTACCTATATGTCCATGCTGCTCCTTATGTTTGCTTTGTTGTGCATCGTTGTTGTTCCATTTACATGCATGTTGTTATTGAACTTTTGTAGCTTTACTTGAACTTACTATTGCATGAGATTTACTTGTCCATTGACCTGAAGCTCGAACCATTTGGGTTTTACCCTTGCACTACTAATTTTGGCACTGTCGCTCCTATGTTTATTCCATGTATGTTGTATTACTGCCAACTGATCATCTCCATTATCCAATTTTGTATATGCATGAATATGTGCTACATACTGATTGTTTTTCTTGTTGTTCTATTTTTTGGAAATATCTCTTCGACCAAAACTGATTCATTTTAAAATTTTGCACTTTTGGCTTGATCTTTTGCACACTGATATGCACTGAGTTGAGATGGTCCTTGTGGCTACTCCTCAGATGCATACTAAATGGCGTGGAAGTGCACACGTGTATACCTATACACGTATGTATATGCAACCATCAGACTGATTTTCTGTCCCTGCATATCATACCAAGTCTCGAAAAATGATGAGAAACACACTGTAATTCTGAGGCAAATAAAATTTAAAAATAATTTTTTATTGGCTTTTATTTAATTTTATTTTTGTTGCAGTCTACTGTGTGTGTTCTTCTGTATGTGACAGTTATGTGGATGGTGAACTGGATTGGAGCATGTGAAGATTCAGAAGACAGAGTGTCAGTGTGTATAAATGTAATGAGGAATCTATGCATATGAAATCGATTGTAGACGTGATTAAAAATTGTACTGTTATTTGTAATAAACAAATGTGATTGAAATAAAATATTATTTTATTGTGTTCAATTCAGTCTGTCAATTTGTATTTGAATTTTTTTAGTATTACAGTTTCATGTGTGATGTGTCATGTCAGAAATATTCAAAACTATTTGAATTGCAAACAGTGGAGTTAAATACTTGTTTCTATGTGTGATATGAAGTTTAGAACTGTACTATTTACAAACACATTTATAAAATTATATATATATTTGTTATCATTAAACAAAAATCATATAGTTATACTCAACATAACCTATTAGTCCTATAGATCTATGAGAGAGCTTCATTTTGATTGGTTATGGTTCTACTAACTCAAAACGGATACAAATTTATGTGTGGCGGAACAACCCATGACATTTGGGTGCAATATCGAAGTCTTGAGGTGCAACATCAGTTTGAAAATCAAGGATTGCACTGAATGACTTTTGAAAACTCGTTTATGGGTATGAAATAGAAATATACCATGGTGCATCATACTCTAAAATATATTAAATCGAATTCTGAACATGGTCAAAGCCCCTTTGACCAACAAAACAACATATGACAAATTGAGCCAAAAAACAATCGATGTTCCCAAAAGTCATTAAAATTGAATTTCTTGGTTACTAAGCTAAGATGAGATGGGTGGAACCTATTATCCCTATAGTTCTATGAGAGAGCTTCGTTTTGATTGGTTATGGTTCTAGAAACTCAAAATGGATACAAATTTATAAGTGGCGGAGCAACCTACGTCTGTTGGGTGCAATATAAGTTTGAAAATCCAAGTTTGCACTGTACCACTTTTGAAAACCCGTTATGGGTACAAAATAGAAATATAACATGGTGCATCATATTCCAAAATATATTAAATCGAATTCTGACAATGGTCAAACCCCTTTGACTAACAAAACAACACGTGAAAAATTAAAAATTGGGCTAAAAAAGCTTTGGATGTTCCTAAATGTTATTAAGAATGAATTTCTTAGTTACTGCCTAAGATGAGATAGGTGTAACCCGTTAGTTGTATAGATCTATGACATAGCTTCATTTTGACTGGTTATGGTTCTACTAGCTCAAAATCGATACAAATTTATGCACGGCGGAACAACCCACGTCAGTTGGGTGCAACATCCAAGTCTTGAGGTGCAACATCAGTTTGAAAATCCAAGATCAAACTGCATGACTTTTGAAAACTCGTTTATGGGCATGAAATTGAAATATAACATGGTGCATCATATTCCACAATATAGTAAATAGAATTCCGACCATGGTCAAACACCCTTTGTCCGACGAAACAACATATGAAAAACTGAGCTAAAAAGCTTTCGATGTTCCCAAAAGTAATTGAGATTGAATTTCTTGGTTACTAAACTAAGACGAGATGGGTGTAACCTGTTAGTCCTATAGATATATGAGAGAGCTTCATTTTGACTAGTTATGATTCTACTAACTCAAAATGGATGCAAATTTGTGCGTGGCGGAACAACCCATGTCTGTTGGGTGCAACATCAGTTTGAAAATCCATGATTGCACTGTATGACTTTTTAAAACTCGTTTATGGGGATGAACTACAAATATAACATAGTGCATCATATTCCAAAATATATTAAATCGAATTCCGACCATGGTCAAACCCCCTTTGACC
Organism: Allium sativum; assembly: GCA_030737875.1. Classification (NCBI taxonomy): domain Eukaryota; kingdom Viridiplantae; phylum Streptophyta; class Magnoliopsida; order Asparagales; family Amaryllidaceae; genus Allium; species Allium sativum. The sequence goes on from CM060914.1 coordinate 142,265,380, forward strand.
AACAAAACAACCTGTGAAAAATTGAGCTAAAAAGGCTTTCGATGTTCTCAAAAGTCATTAAAATTGAATTTCTTGGTTACCAAGCTAAGATGAGACGGGTGGATCCTGTTATCTCAATAGATCTATCAGAGAGCTTCGTTTTAATTGGTTATGGTTCTAGTAACCCAAAATGGATACAAATTTATATATGGCGGAACAACCTACGTCTGTTGGGTGCAATATTAGTTTGAAAATCCAAGATTGCACCGCATGACTTTTAAAAACCCGTTATGGGTACGAAATAGAAATATTACATGGTGCATCATATTCCAAAAAATATTAAATCGAATTCCGACCATGGTCAATCCCCCTTTGGCCAACAAAACAACATGTGAAAAATTAAAAATTGAGCAAAAAAAGCTATCGATGTTCCCAAATGTCATTAAGATTGAATTTCTTGGTTACTGAACTAAGATGAGATAGGTGTAACTTGTTAGTTCTATAGATGTATGAGAGAGCTTCATTTTTACTGGTTATGGTTATACTAACTCAAAATGGATATAAATTTATGCGTGGCGGAACAACCCACGTTTGTTGGGTGCAACATCAAAGTCTTGAGGTGCAACATCAGTTTGAAAATCCGAGATTGCACTGTATGACTTTTGAAAACTCGTTTATGGGTATGAAATAGTAATATAACATGGTGCACCATATTCCAAAATAAAGTAAATAAAATTCCGATCATGGTCAAATTCCCTTTGACTAACAAAACAACATGTGAAAAGTTAAAAATTGGCTAAAAAACCTTTTGTTGTTCCCAAATGTCATTAAGATTAAATTTCTTGGTTACTGAACTTAGATGAGATGGGTGTAACCTGTTAGTCCTATAGATCTATGAGAGAGCTTCATTTTGACTGGTTATGGTTCTACTAACTCAAAATGGATATAAATTTATGCGTGGCGGAACAAACCACATTTGTTGGGTGCAACATCGAAGTCTTGAGGTGCAACATCAGTTTGAAAATCCAAGATTGCACTGTATGACTTTTGAAAACTCGTTTATGGGCATGAAATAGAAATATAACACGGTGCATCATACTCCAAAATATATTAAATCGAATTCTAACCATGGCCAAACACCCTTTGACCAACAAAACATGTTAAAAATTGAGCTAAAAAAGCTTTTGATGTTCCCAAAAGTCATTAAAATTGAATTTCTTGGTTACTGAGCTAAGATGACATGGTTGGACCCTGTTAGTCCTATAGATCTATGAGAGATCTTCGTTTTGATTGGTTATGGCTCTAGTAACTCAAAATGGATAAAAATTTATAAGTGGCAGAAGAACCCACTTCTATTGGTTGCAACATCAAAGTCTTGAGGTGCAACATCAGTTTGAAAATCCAAGGTTGCACCATATGACTTTTGAAAACTCGTTTATGGGTACGAAATAGAAATATAACATGCTGCATCATATTCCAAAATATAGTAAATAGAATTCCGACCATGGTCAAACCCCCTTTGACTAACAAAACAACATATGAGAAATTAAAAATTGAGCTAAAAAAGCTTTAGTTGTTCACAAATATTATTATGATTGAATTTCTTGGTTACTGAACTAAGATGAGATGGGTGTAACATGTTAGTCCTATTGATCTATGAGAGAGCTTCATTTTGACTGGTTATGGTTCTGTTAACTCAAAATGGATAAAAATTTATAAGTGAAGGAACAACCTACGTCTGTTGGGTGCAATATTAGTTTGAAAATCCAAGATTGCACCGCATGACTTTTGAAAACCCGTTATGTGTAACACCCCATGGCCATTAATGTCACTCACAAAGGGAATGCATTAATGTCATGAATCGTTATAGTTGTATAGAACAGATAAATTACAAGAATAAATAAATTAAACACAGTGGAAGATAAAACTTATTTCATAGCATCATAACTTCAAAACAAGCTTACATAAGTAGTCACCAAAAAACATTACAACATGATCAATCGTCTTTTTCAAAAACTTCATGAAACATAAAGAAGCAAATACTTAAATAACATAAATGCATAAATCCCCACTGAGCATAAGCAAAACTATAAAGATTAGAGAGTCCAAAGCGATACATATACTATTTTCAAGCAACTGAAAGAAATTGGCACCAAGCTATAGTACTCCCTCCTTGCAAACCTGAGGGGGGGGGGGAAAGGAAAGAAAATAGATGGAAACGAAACGGGTCATACATAAAGTCTGGCGAGTCTAGTAATTTTAACAAATAATAGGTAAGGTAAATGATCAAGACATAAATAGGCATCATGATATGGCTGTAACATAGATAAGGTAGATAAAAAGGATGGACAAGAAGATTCCATTCCTAAGTACTAAGACAATCCTACACCTTGGCTAAGTGGACAACCCTCCAAGTACTAACCCCGAAGACCGAAGTCAACATCAGACTAGCACACAAAGGACTATCCAACTCAACCAACATGTATTTCGTTACATCGGACTTTTGCTAAGTTACACCACATTACTTAATTACACCGCACATCTACTAGTTTCTATTTACTAAAGGTTGATCCCTTCCCACTAACTGTACCCACATGACGAACTTGGTAGTTACTTGTACCTAGATGCTATCGTAGGTGCCGGCTTGCTCCTACCACCGCTAAGGTACCCTTACCCAACCCATTTGATCGGCTCCTTAAACCCCGTAGGCACCTGTGCTGGCCCCATAGTGGGGTGTATCACTCCCCAAAGTGGCAACCCCGATACCAACATAAAATGCACGGCCATACCTACACGATGCAACAACGTCTTACCTACTAGCCCGGACCCATGCATGCACATGAACCCGTTGGACTCGCATTGCCACCACTATTCACTCGTTGACCTCTTACATTCAAGTCCAGTAAGCGTGCCCCAACGCCGGCCCAGTACCCGGCCCAATTAGATACTCAAACGGGTCCCCCATCCGACACAAGCCTCCTACCTTTGCTTGGTCCCTACTAGGTTTTTCTCCCACTTAACCATTTTATTTTAAATGTCCATGTCTTACACATGCTATGGTTAAGTCCATACTTAAATGTTATAATTTACATGTCTTATCTTATACCGCTTAAGTCCATATTTACATGTCATAATTTACATGTCACCCCATGTAACACCCTGTATTTTCTGAGAATATTAAAATAACAAATTAAAGAATAATTTATTTGAAAAAGAGGAATGAGAAAAGAATGATGTTTAGCATTGTTCTAAGGTTTGTAAGCAAAAGACTTAGTAGCTCATTTGGTTAGAACATGTGACTTGTATACAAGAGGTACAGAGTTCGATCCCCGCCAGTGCCATATTTTTGTTTAGGGGAATGGCTAAAAAGTGGCTTAGTGTGAACGCAGTTCAAAAAGTGGTTTAGTGTGAAAATGGTTAATTATGAAGAAGTTATTAAGCCATGAAGTTTGTATGCATATAAGAGAAATGTATATATAGATATATATAAAAATTAAATAAATATATATTAAAAAAAAGGTTGAAAACAATGATTCGGGAGGGGGAATAGCCGAACCGCACCATTTTTGGAGTCGACCCGAGCCCTGCTGGGTCGACTAGAGGTGAATCCAGGGTGTTTGGCTGCCAACCCGTGGCTCGATTCGCTCTAAGGGCTGATATGGCATTGGAGTGGTCCAGATCAGTTCTAGGGTTAATCCTAAGGCATAAATAACTTCCTACACCTATATATACACCTAAGACCTAACCCTAATTCATAAATATTATCTTGACACAATTATGCGGTCAAATTCTCTCTTAAACCCTAGCTGCCGCCTCTAAATCAAATTTCAAGTGTTCAACTTTAACTCAAATTAAAGATTAGAGCTTCTATAACAATTCAAGAAGATAAATCAGCAACACCGCAACGTTTCTACACCAATTTCCGTGCATAATTCTATTCTTTAACCACGAAAGGTGAGTACAGTTATTTTCACAAATTTAATGGGATTAATGTAACATGAAAAAGTTGTAAAAGGGATTCATATATGTTTGTAATGAAAATCTCACAAAGTCTTCACCTTTTTGATTCATGGCATCATATGAATATGTTTCTATGTAAAGTTCATACCTTTATCAGTTTATTCATGTTGAATCTGTCATTATGCCTCTATGCCAGTTTACATGCCCCTTTATTTCATGATGTTGTGTTAATTCCAATTTTCTGTGATTTGATTCTCTCTTCTTATCCCTATTCCTTTTATTTTTGGATCTAGGCTACCTTCGAGCCTATGTTAAAAATACGCGCGAACGCAAATATGTGGGAACGATGGGAATATGTGAAATATGGAAAATTGGATATTATTGGATATTTTGGATAATTGGATAATATGTGAAATTGGCATATTTGGGTATGAATTACATGGAATTGATGAAATTGCCTATAATTGTAAATTTGTAATTGAGGCTAATTAATATGTAATTAGTGACAATTTGGAATAGGCAATATTATAAACATGATTATATGTTTAATTGGATAAACATGACATGAAAATTGGGTATGAGTGAAATACGATTATTAATAAACCTATGACACGATGTTAGGCGTAATTGTGGCGTAAGACTGCCCGGAACCGCCCGGCAAATCCAGCTGCCACAATTGGACGTATAATGTGAGAGGTCAAAGGAATGAATTGTAGGCGCAATGGTTAATGACACGAGGTTAGACCCAGTGTGTGGCGTAAGACTTCCTGGAACCGCCCGACAAATCCAGCGGCCACAAAGCGTTCGGCCTAATGTGGGAGGTCATGCACCATTCGTCATAAGGAATGAATTAAGGAATACTAACCATAATAAGACATGAGTATGGTTAGAGGGTTAAGGGGGGTGACATGTAAATTATGACATGTAAATATGTACTTAACCGTTATAAGATAAGACAAGTAAATTATGACATGTAAGTATGGACTTAACCATAGTATGTGTAAGACATGGAAATTTAAATTAAAATGGTTAAGTGGGAGAAAAACCTAGTGGGGACCAAGCATAGGTGGGAGGCTTGGGTCGGATGGGGGACCCGTTTCAATTAGTAACCTGTTTGAGTATCTAATTGGGCCCGATACTAGGCCGGGGTTGGGGCACGCTTACTGGACTTGAAAAGAGGTCAAAACGTGAATATTGGTGGCAACGTGAGTCCAACAGGTTCATGTGCGTGCACGGGCCCGGGCTGGTAGGTAAGACATTGTTGCATCGTGTAGGTATGGCCGTGCATTTTATGTTTGTATCGGGTTTGCCACTTTGGGGAGTGATACACAGCACGAGTGCCTAGTGGTTTTAGGGAGCCGGTCGAATGGGTAGGGTAAGGGTACCTTAGCGGTGGTAGGAGCAAGCCGACACCTACGATAGTAGTTAGGTACAAGTAACTATCAAGTTTGTCGTGTGGGTACAGTTAGTGGGAAGGGATCAACCTTTAGTAAATAGAGACTAGTAGATGTGCGGTGTAATTAAGTAATGTGATGTAACTTAGCAAAAGTGCGGTGTTACGAAATACATGTTGGTTGAGTTGGAAAGTCCTTTGGTTGTTAGTCTGATGTTGACTTCGATCTTCGGGGTTAGTACTTGGAGGGTTGTTCACTTAGCCAAGGTGTAGGATTGTCCTAGTACTTAGGAACGGAATCATCTTGTCCATCCTTTTTATCTACCTTATCTATGTTACAGCCATATCATGATGCCTATTTATGTCTTGATCATTTACCTTACCTATTTTTTGTTAAAATTACTGGACTATCCAAACTTTATGTCTGACCCGTTTTTCTTCCACCTTTTTTCTTTCCTTTCCCATCCTCAGGTCTGCAAGGATGGAATACTACAGCTTAGTGCCGATTTCTTTTAGTTGCTTGAAAAGAGTAGATGTATCGCTTTGGACTCTCTCTTCTTTAAGGCTTTGCTTATGATCAGTGGGGATTTATGCATTTATGGTATTTAAGTATTTGCTTCTTTATGTTTCATGAAGTTTTTGGAAAAGACTACTGATCCTGTTGTAATGGTTTTGGAGACTACTTATGTAAGCTTGTTTTGAGTTATGATGCTATGAAATAAATTTTATCTTCCGCTGTGTTGTTTTATTTATTTATTCTTGTAATTTATCTGTTTTATACTATTATAACGCTTCATAACATTAATGCATTCCCTTTGTGAGTGACATTAATGGCCATGGGGTGTTACACGTGGTATCAGAGCTATGGCTACATGAACAGATAAAAAGTTTTGAAAAGTGTTTTCAGAAGTATTATTTTCATAGAAAGTATTTTCAAAAACTTGTTTTAAAGAAGCTATTTTCAAGGAAAGTTTACTTTAAAGAGCATAATCCCCGCAAGCCATACATCTCTCTTTCGCTTCCCTTGTTTTGAAATCTTTCCTTTTCTTTTTAGCATGTCTGGAGCATCTGAGATACCAGAGGGTGTTCATGTACCCGCTTGGTTTCGTCAATATCTCGAGGTTAGGGTCGCTGCTGCGGGTTCGGCCGCTCCTCCCCCAGCTCCAGTCATTCCCCCACGAGGAGATGCTTTCTCCAAGATATGTAAAGACTTTCGTTCGATGGGTGGAAAACCCTTTAGTGGGTCTGAAACGTTCGTTGAAGCTAGAAATTGGTTGAAAGAATGGAGGATCTGTTTGGCGTTTTCGATTTGGACGATTGTAAGAAGGTCTAATTGGCTGCTTGGTTGATGAAGGACGAAGCTTCGTTTTGGTGGGTGGTTACTAATGGAGAGCTTACTGTAGAGACGTGGGCAGATTTTAGGGGAAGGTTTGAGTTGAAATTCCTTTCTCAAGCTTAGGAGAGTATGTACATGGAGAGGTTCTTGACATTGAAGCAGAAAAACTTGACTGTGAAGGAATATGTGACCGAATTTAATAAGTTGGCGAGATTTGGACTAGAGTTGGTGAATATGCCTCACAAGAAGGCCTTGAGGTTTACAAAGGGCCTAAATGAACCGATTCACAGTTTGGCTATATCCCACATTCCAATGGGGGCTACGTATGAAAAGCTTGTTGATATGGCATACTTGCATGAATAAGAGAAGGGTGTAAGTACTTTTAGGCCGCAGGATAAGAAGGAGGATCCAAAGAAAGCCCAACAACAAAAGAAAGGTGGTAAAGAAAAGAGGAAGTGTCACAACTGTGGGATACCCGGCCATTTGGAGAAATAATGTAGGAAGAAGAAGTTCGCTTGTTATCATTGTGGTGATCCAGGTCATGCTGTCAAGGACTGTCCTAAGAAGCAAAGGCAGTGGGCAGGTTCTAGTTCGGGAGGGCAGGTTCATGCTCTCATGGCTCCGGGGCAGGAAGAAGGTAGAAAAATTTCTGTCGAAAGTTTGATTTTCTTGTTTGATCATCCTGTCCATACTTATTCGATTCTGGCGCATCACATTCGTTTATCTCTACATCATTAGTTGAAACACTGCACCTAAATACTAGTCTCGTTATGGATCCCATTATAGTCTCAAATCCTATTGGTGGGTCGACTCATTTATCCATGGTTTGTAGGCATTTGAAATTGTCTATCTTAGGCGTTGGTTTTGAATGTAATGCTTTTGTGCTTGATTTCATGGGCTATGGGTTGATTCTAGGGATGGATTGGCTAGCCATACATGGTGCCATCCTAGATTGTGAACGAAGGGTAGTAAAATTGTTGACTCGTAGTGGAAAGACCCTTGATATTTCTTGTGACCCTAGAGGATCGGTGAGGCTTAGTTATCTTGAGTCACTTGATGCATCCAGTGATGATTTACATTCTATCTGTATAGTCCGTGAATATGTTGATGTCTTCGATGAGGTAAGGGGTCTACCCCCAAAACGTGAGAAAGACTTTCGTATTTATCTTGTGGAGAATGCAAAACCCGTATCTTTGCCAGTACGCCACATGGCTCCACGGGAGAGGAGGGAACTCAATAACCAAGTAGGGGAGTTGCTTGAGAAGGGGTTCATAAGATGTAGTATATCGTAGTGGGGTGCTCCAGTGTATTTGCGACGAAGGCGGATGGGTCCCTTAGACTTTGTGTGGACTATAGAGAACTTAATAAGCTTTCTAAGAAGAATAGACACACACTGCCGAGGATTGATGATCTCTTTGATCAGTTAGCTGGCGCCTCATTGTTTTCGCAGTGGGACTTAGCTACTGGTTTCCATCAGTTGAGAGTGGCTAAGGATAGCATAGACAAGACTGCCTTTTGGACCCCGGACGGTTTCTATGAGTGGCTTGTGATGCCCTTCGGTTAGACAAATGCCCACGCATACTTTGTTGACTTGATGAGTAGGGTATTTATGGAGTACCTTAATGAATTCGTGGTGGTCTTGGTTGATGATGTCTTGATCTTTTCTAAGAACAAGGAAGGGCACGCCCTACATCTTGGGGAAGTGTTGGAGATCCTTCGAGCGCATAACCTTAAAGCTAAATTTTCTTAATGTCACTTTTGGTGGAAGGAAGTGTGATTCTTAGGGCACGTGGTTTCCAAAGAAGGGATAGCTATGGATCCCACGAAGGTGGTCTCCATCCAAGATTGGAAGGTCCCTAAAAATGCTACCAAGGTGAGGAGTTTCTTAGGGTTGGCTGGCTACTATAGGAAGTTTATCAAGGACTTCGCAAAGATATCAGCCCCATTAACACGCTTGACGAAGAAGAACCTAGTTTTCACATGGGACGTATATTGTGATGATGCGTTCCAACGTTTAAAAAGAGCTTTGACCACAACCCTAGTCTTAGTGTTGCCAGATGGGAGTATGTCATTTACCGTTTATATCGATGCTTGTGGGATAGGACTAGGCGCAGTCTTAATACAAGAGGGGAGGGTAATAGCCTACGGAGGAGGGCAGTTGAGAGTGCATGAGAAAAATTACCCTACACATGACCTAGAGTTGGCCGCTATTGTTTTCACGCTTAAGTCTTGGTGCCATTATCTTCTTGGCGAGAAATTCGAATTGTTTATAGACCACAAATCGCTAAAATACTTGTTCTCTTAGAAGGACTTGAACTTAAGGCAGCAAAGGTGGATGGAATTCTTAGCGTCCTACGATTTTGAGATAGCATATACCCCTAGCAAGGGTAACATGGAGGCAGACGCCTTAAGTAGGAAAAGGTTGTCATTGAGTCTGTTGTTTGTTGAGCAGCGAAGCTTAGAGTTTATCTCAACGTTTGATTTTAGACCTCCCATTGACTTTGTACCCGGTTTGCTAGCATCCTTAGAGTTCAGACCTACGCTTTTGGGACGGATTGGTGAGGCACAGCGAGAAGACCCACAGTTGGTTGAGTTAGTAGAGAAGCTCATAAGGGGAATTCATTGAGCCATCTCAGCAGGTATACCCTAGATGATAAGGGTTAGTTACGTAGGGACGGTAGACTTTGTGTACCACGAGACAAGAACTTGAGGAAGACCATTCTTGATGATGCACATCGTTCGAAGATGACAACTCATCCCGGCGGGGACAAAATGTACATGGACATGAGACGAGTTTACTTTTGGGCCGGTATGAAGAGGGATGTGGCCGAGTTTGTCGCTAGATGCTTGGTGGGCCAACAAGTAAATGCAGAGCAAAAGAAGCCCGGTGGGTTGCTTTACCCACTGGAGGTCCCACAATGAAAGTGGGAGAGTGTCTCGATGGACTTTGTTGATAGGTTACCAAGATCGAGGAAGAGTAATACGGGAATTTGGGTCGTGGTAGACAGACTTACTAAGAGCGCCCATTTCATTCCCGTGAAGAGTAAGAGGACTGCTCCATGGTTAGCCTCCGTATACATTCGAGAGATAGTTCATTTGCACGGTGTTCCTTCTAGCATAGTGAGCGATCGCGATCCTATCTTTACTAGCGAGTTTTGGAAGAGCTTTCTTAGAGAGGTGGAAATAGAGCATGATGTGACGATTCGACGAGCTCCTACATGCATTCTTGGGTCGGAGATTAAGAAGTTGAGAAATCGAGAGGTCAAGCTAGTCAAAGTGCAATGGGGAGATGACGAGGGCGACACTACTTGGGAGACGGAAGAGAAGATGCGTTCATTGTACCCTTTTCTTTTCGAGGGTATGTCTTTTAATTTCTCCTTTATTGCTTAGCTTGTACTTGTTCTATCTTTAGTATGTCCTCTCACTAGTATCTTTGATCTTTAGATAGGGTAGTCCTATGGTTGAAACATGTGTTTGAGACATGTTATGTATGCTGGATGCATGTGGATGCAAGTGTTTGCTAGTGGTTGCTCGTGGATGCATATACACACACTTTAGGCACTAGATTGGCTCAGTCAATTTCATATTGCATATAAATGGATATATTTATTAAAATGAATGTACGTTGAATGTGTGTATCATATGGATGTTGCATTTAAATGAATGGTTGTGCGCACATGTAGTAATGATATGTATAGGGTTCTTTGCATACATGATGGATACATGGCACTATCATTATTTGCATTAAGGAGGTCGACTGAATCAGTGGACCGCTGATTTTGCATTAGTATATGGACATATACACACTATGCATATGTACATGAAAAGCATTAGAAATCTTTTAAGGACAATGGTTGCTTGTGGTTGATGGTTGAGTAGATGGATGATTGGATGGTAGGATACGTTCTTCTTGACTTAGAGATTTCGAGGACGAAATCCTTTAAGTAGGGGAGAATGTAACACGCCGTATTTCCTAAGAATATTAAAATAACAAATTAAAGAATAATTTATTTGAAAAAGAGGAATGTGACAAGAATGTTGTTTAGCATTGTTCTAAGGTTTTAAGCAAAAGACTTAGTAGCTCATTTGGTTAGAACACATGACTTGCATACAAGAGGTACAGAGTTCAATCCCCGCTAGAGCCATATTTTTGTTTAGGGGAATGGCTAAAAAGTGGCTTAGTGTGAACGCAGTTCAAAAAGTGGTTTAGTGTGAGAATGATTAATTATGAAGAAGTTATTAAGCCATGAAGTTTGTATGCATATGAGAGAAATATATATATATATATATATATATATATTCAAAAAAAAAAAATTCAAAACAGTGAATCGGGAGGGGGAATAGCCGAACCGCACCATTTTGGAGTCGACCCGAGCTCTGCTGGGTCGACTAGAGGTCAATCCAGGGTGTTTGGCTGCCAACCCGTGGCCCGATTCGCTCTAAGGGCTGATATGGCATCTGAGTAGTCCAGATCAGTTCTAGGGTTAATCCTAAGGCCTAAATAACTTCTTACACCTATATATACACCCTAAGACCTATCCCTAATTCTTAAATATTATCTATGACACCATTATGCTGTCAAATTCTCTCTTAAACCCTAGCCTTCGCCTCTAAATCAATCTCAAGTGTTCAACTTCAACTCAAATTAAAGATTAGAGCTTCTACAACAATTCAAGAAGATAAATCATCAACACCGCAATGTTTCTACACCAATTTCAGTGCATAATTCTATTCTTTAACCATGAAAGGTGAGCACAATTATTTTCACAAATTTAATGGGATTAAAGTAACATGAAAAATTTGTCAAAGGGATTCATATATGTTTGTAAGGAAAATCTCACCAAGTCTTCACCTTTTTGATTCATGTCATCGTATGCCTATGTTTCTATGTAAAGTTCATACCTTTATCAGTTTATTCATATTGAATCTGTTATTATGCCTCTATGCCAGTTTACGTGCCCCTTTATTTCATGATGTTGTGTTAATTCCAATTTTCTGTGATTTGATTCTCTCTTCTTATCCCTATTCCTTTTATTTTTGGATCCAGGCTACCTTCGAGCTCATGTTAAAAATACGCGCGAATGCAAATACGTGGGAATGATGGGAATATGTGAAATATGGAAAATTGGATATTATTGGATATTTTGGATAATTGGATAATATGTGAAATTGGCATATTTGGGTATGAATTACATGGAATTAATGAAATTGCCTATAATTGTAAATTTGTAATTGAGGCTAATTAATATGTAATTAGTGACAATTTGGAATAGGCAATATTATAAACATGATTATATGTTTAATTGGATAAACATAACATGAAAATTGGGTATGGGGGAAATACGTTTATTAATAAACCTTCGACTCGAGGTTAGGCACAATTGTGGCGTAAGACTGCCCGGAACCACCCGGTAAATCCAGCTGCCACAATTGGACGTCTAATGTGAGAGGTCAAAGGAATGAATTGTAGGCGCAACAGTTAATGACATGAGGTTAGACCCGGTTTGTGGCGTAAGACTGCCCGGAATAGCCCGGCAAATCCAGCGGCCACAAAGCGTTCGATCTAATGTGGGAGGTCATGCACCGTTCATCATAAGGTATGAATTGAAGAATGCTAACCATAATAAGACATGGGTATGGTTAGAGGGTTAAGTGCGGTGATATGTAAATATGGACTTAACCGACATAAGATAAGACATGTAAATTATGACATGTAAGTATGGACTTAACCATAGCATGTAGTGGGGACCAAGCACAGGTGGGAGGCTTGTGTCGGATACGGGACCCGTTTCAACCAGTAACCCGTTTAAGTCTCTAATTGGGCCCGGTACTAGGCCGGGGTTGGGGCACGCTTACTGGACTTGAATTTAAGAGGTCAAAACGTGAATAGCGGTGGCAACGTGAGTCCAACGGGTTCATGTGCGTTTATGGGCCCGGGCGGGTAGGTAAGACGTTGTTGCATCGTGTAGGTATGACCGTGCATTTTATGTTGGTATCGGGGTTTCCACTTTGGGGAGTGATACACCCACTGTGGGGCCATCATGGGTGCCTACGGGGTTTAGGGAGCCGATCGAATGGGTAGGGTAAGGGTAACTTAGCGGTGGTAGGAGCAAGCCGGCACCTACGATAGCAGCTAGGTACAAGTAACTACCAAGTTTGTCATGTGGGTACAGTTAGTGGGAAGGGATCAGCCTTTAGTAAATAGAGACTAGTAAATGTGCGGAGTAATTAAGTAATGTGGTGTAACTTAGCAAAAGTGCAGTGTAACGAAATACATGTTGGTTGAGTTGGATAGTCCTTTGGGTGCTAGTCTGATGTTGACTTCGGTCTTTGGGGTTAGTACTTGGAGGGTTTTTCGCTTAGCCAAGTTGTGGGATTACCTTAGTACTTAGGAACAGAATCATCTTGTCCATCCTTTTTATCTGCCTTATCTATGTTACAGCCATATCATGACGCCTATTTATGTCTTGATCATTTACCTTACCTATTATTTGTTAAAATTACTGGACTCGCTAGACTTTATGTCTGACCTATTTTGCTTCCACCTCTTTTCTTTCCTTTCCCCCCCTCAGGTTTGCAAGGAGGGAATACTACAGCTTAATGCCGATTTCTTTCAGTTGCTTGAAAAGAGTAGATGTATCGCTTTGGACTCTCTCATCTTTATGGCTTTGCTTATGATCAGTGGAGATTTATGCATTTATGTTATTTAAGTATTCGCTTATTTATGTTTCATTAAGTTTTTGGAAAAGACTACTGATCCTGTTGTAATGGTTTTGGAGACTACTTATGTAAGCTTGTTTTGAGTTATGATGTTATGAAATAAATTTTATCTTCCGCTGTGTTATTTTATTTATTTATTCTTGTAATTTATCTGTTCTATACTATTATAACGCTTCATGACATTAATGCATTCCCTTTGTCAGTGACATTAATGGCCATGCAGTGTAACACCACACTTAACCCTCTAACCATACCCATGTCTTATTATGGTTAGTATTCCTTAATTCATTCCTTATGACGAACGATGCATGACCACCCACATTAGACCGGACGCTTTGTGGCCGCTGGATTTGCCGGTTACGCCACAAACCGGGTCTAACCTCGTGTCATTAACCGTTGCGCCTACAATTCATTCCTTTGACCTCTCACATTAGACGTCCAATTGTGGCAGCTGGATTTGCCGGGTGGTTCCAGGCAGTCTTACGCCACAATTGCGCCTAACCTCGTGTCAAAGGTTTATTAATAATCGTATTTCACCCATACCCAATTTTCATGTCATGTATATCGAATTAAACATATAATCATGTTTATAATATTGCCTATTCCAAATTGTCACTAATTACATATTAATTAGCCTCAATTACAAATTTACAATTATAGGCAATTTCATCAATTCCATGTAATTCATTCCCAAATATGCCAATTTCACATATTATCCAATTATCCAAAATATCCAATAATATCCAATTCCATATTTCACATATTCCCATCATTCCCACGTATTTGCATTCGCGCGTATTTTTAACATAGGCTCGAAGGTATCCTAGATCCAAAAATAAACGGAATAGGGATAAGAAGAGAGAATCTAATCATGATAAAGGCATTAACTTTACATAGAAACATAGGCATATGATGACATGAATAAAAAAGGTGAAGACTTGGATGATATTTAAATTACGTGCTTACATATGAATCCTCTTTACAACTTCATCATGTCACTTTTAATCCCATTATATTGTGAAAATCAATGTACTCACCTTTCGTGGTTAAAGAATAGAATTATGCACTGAAATTGGTGTAGAAACGTTGCGGTGTTGCTGATTTATCTTCTTGAATTGTTGTAGAAGCTCTAATCTTTAATTTGAGTTAAAGTTGAACACTTGAGATTTGATTTAGAGGCGGCGGCTAGGGTTTAAGGGAGAGTTTGACAGCATAATGGTGTCATAGATAATATTTATGAATTAGGGTTAGGTCTTAGGGTGTATATATAGGTGTAGGAAGTTATTTAGGCCTTAGGATTAACCCTAGAACCGATCTGGAGCACTCAGATGCCATATCAGCCCTTATGGCGAATCAGGCCACGGGTTGGCAGCCAAACATCCTGGATTGACCTCTAGTCGACCCAACGGAGCATGGGTTGACTCCAAAAATGGTGCGGTTTGGCTATTCCCCCTCTCAATTCGCTGTTTTGAACTTTTTTTGAATATTTATTTATTTAATTTATATATATATATATATATTTCTCTCATATGCATGCAAACTTCATGGCTTAATAACTTCTTCATAATTAACCATTTTCACACTAAACCACTTTTTGAACTGCGTTCACACTAAGCCACTTTTTAGCCATTCCCCTAAAACAAAAATATGGCGCTAGCAGGGATCGAACTCTGTACCTCTTGTATGCAAGTCACATGTTCTAACCAAATGAGCTACTAAGTCTTTTGCTTACAAACCTTAGAACAATGCTAAACATCATTCTTTTCACATTCCTCTTTTCAAATAAATTATTCTTTAATTTGTTGTTTTAATATTCTCAGAAAATACAGGGTGTTACATTATCCCCTACTTAAAGGATTTCGTCCTCGAAATCTCTAAGTCAAGAAGAACGTATCCTACCATCCAATCATCCATCTACTCAACCATCAACCACTAGCAACCATGGTCCTTAAAAGATTTCTAATGCTTTTCATGTATATATACATAGTGTGTGTATATGTCCGTATACTAATGCAAAATCAGGCGGTCCACTGATTCAGTCGACCTCCTTAAATTAAATAATGATAGTGCCATGTATCCATCATGTATGCAAAGAACCCTATACATATCATTACTACATGTGTGCACAACCATTCATTTAAGTGCAACATCCATATGATACACACATTCAACATACATTCATTTTACTAAATATATCCATTTATATGCAATATGAAAGTGACTGAGCCGATCTAGTGCCTAAAGTGTGTGTATATGCATCCATGATCAACCACTAGCAAACACTTGCATCCACATGCAACCACCATCATAACATGTCTCAAACACATGTTTCAACCATAGGACTACCCTATCTAAAGGTCAGAAATACTAGTGAGAGGACATACTAAAGATAGAATAAGTACAAGCTAAGCGATAAAGGAGAAATTAAAAGACATACCCTTGAAAAGAAAAGGGTACAATGAACGCATCTTCTCTTCCGTCTCCCAAGTAAAGTCGCTCTCATCATCTTCCCATTGCACTTTGACTAGCTTGACCTCTCGATTCCTCAACTTCTTAATCTCCGACCCAAGAATGCATGTAGGAGCTCGTCGAATCATCGCATCATGCTCTATTTCCACCTCTCTAAGCAAGCTCTTCCAAAACTTGCTAGTAAAGATAGGATCGCGATCGCTCACTATGTTAGAAGGAACACCGTGCAAACGAACTATCTCTCGAATGTATACAGAGGCTAACCATGGAGCAGTCCTCTTACTCTTCACGGGAACGGAATGGGAGCTCTTAGTAAGTTTGTCTACCATGACCCAAATCCCCGTATTACCCCTCCTTGATCTTGATAACCCATCAACAAAGTCCATCAAGACACTCTCCCAATTCCATTGTGGGACCTCCATTGGGTGAAGCAACCCACCGGGCTTCTTTTTCTCTGCTTTTACTTGTTGGCACACCAAGCATCTAGCGACAAACTCGGCCACATCCCTCTTCGTACCGGCCCAAAAGTAAACTCGTCTCATGTCCATGTACATCTTGTCCCCGCTGGGATGAATGGTCATCTTCGAACGATGTGCATCATCAAGAATGGTCTTCCTCAAGTTCTCGTCTCGTGGTACACAAAGTCTACCGTCCCTACATAACCAACCTTTATCATCTAGGGTATACCTATTGAGATGGCTCAATGACTCCCCCCTTATGAGCTTCTCTACTAACTCAACCAATTGTGGGTCATCTCGCTGTGCCTCACCAATCCATCCCAAAAGCGTAGGTCTGACCTCTTAGGATGCTAGAAAACCGGGTATAAAGTCAATGGGAGGTCTAAAGTCAAACGTAGAGATAAACTCTAAGCTTCGCCGCTCAACAAACAACGGACTCAAGGACAACCTTTTCCTACTTAAGGCGTCTTCCACCACGTTACCCTTGCCTGGGGTATATGCTATCTCGAAATCGTAGGATGCTAAGATTTCCATCCACCTTTGCTTCCTTAAGTTCAAGTCCTTCTGAGAGAACAAGTATTTTAGCGATTTGTTGTTTGTAAACTATTCGAATTTCTAACCAAGAAGATAATGGCGCCAAGACTTAAGTGCGAAAACAATAGCGGCCAACTCTAGGTCATGTGTAGGGTAATTTTTCTCATGCATTCTCAACTGCCTTCCTCCATAGGCTATTACCCTCCCCTCTTGCATTAAGACTAGTCATGTCCCACAAGCATCGGTATAAACAGTAAATGGCCTACTCCCATCTGGCAACACTAAAACTGGGGCTGTGGTCAAATCTCTTTTTAAACGTTAGAACACATCATCACAATCTACGTCCCATGTGAAAACTAGGTTCTTCTTCATCAAGCGTGTCAGTGGGGCTGATATCTTTGCGAAGTCCTTGATAAACTTCCTGTAGTAGCTAGCCAACCCCAAGAAACTCCTCACCTCGGTAGCATTTTTAGGGACCTTCCAATCTTGGATGGCCACCACCTTCGCGGGATCCACGGCTATCCCTTCTTTGGAAACCACGAGCCCTAAGAATCGCACTTCCTTCCAACAAAAGTGACATTTAGAAAATTTAGCTTTAAGGTTATGCGCTCGAAGGATCTCCAACACTTCCCTAAGATGTAGGGCATGCTCTTCCTCGTTATTAGAAAAGATCAAGATGTCATCCACCAAGACCACCACGAATTTATTAAGGTACTCCCTAACACCCTACTCATCAAGTCAACCAAGTATGCGGGGGCGTTTGTCAAACCGAAGGGCATCATAAGCCACTCATAGAAACCGTCCGAAGTCCTAAAGGCAGTCTTGTCTATGCTATCCTCAGCCACTCTCAACTGATGGAAACCAATCTAAGTCCTACTGCGAAAACACTGAGGCGTCAACTAACTAATCGAAGAGATCGTCAATCCTCGGCAGTGGGTGCCTATTCTTCTTAGTAAGCTTATTAAGTTCTCTATAGTCCATACAATGTCTAAGGGACCCATCCACCTTCGTGGAAAATACTACTGGAGCACCCCACTCCGATATACTACGTCTTATGAACCCCTTCTCAAGAAACTCCCCTACTTGCTTATTGAGTTCCCTCCTCTCACGAGGAGCCATGTGGCGTACTGGCAGAGATATGAGTTTTGCATTGTCTACAAGATAAATCCGAAAATCTATCTCATGTTTTGGGGGTAGACCCCTTACCTCATCGAAGACATCAACATATTCACGGACTATACGAACAGAATGTAAATCATCATTGGATGCGTCAAGTGACTCAAGATAACTAAGCATCACCGATCCTCTAGGGTCACAAGAAATATCAAGGGTCTTTCCACTACGAGTCAACAATTTTACTACCCTTCGTTCACAATCTAGGATGGCACCATGTCTGGCTAGCCAACCCATCCCTAGAATCAACCCATAGCCCATGAAACCAAGCACAGAAGCATTACATTCAAAACTAATGCCTAAGATAGACAATCTCAAATCCCTACAAACCATGGACAAATGAACCGACACACCAATAGGATTTGATACTATAACAGGATCCACAACGAGACTAGTATTTAAGTGCAGTGCTTCAACTAATGATGTAGAGATAAACGAATGTGATGCGCCAGAATCGAATAAAGTATAGACAAGATGATCAAACATGAAAATCAAACTTTCGACAGAAATTTTTCTGCCTTCTTCCTGCCCCGGAGCCATGAGAGCATGAACCTGCCCTCCCGAAGTAGAACCTTCCCTCTGCCCTTGCTTCTTAGGACAGTCCTTGACAGCATGACCTAGATCACCACAATGATAACAAGCGAACCTCTTCTTCTTCCTACAGTCTTTCTTCAAATGGTCGGGTACCCACAGTTGTGACACTTCCTCTTTTCTTTACCACCTTTCTTTTTGTTGTTGGGCTTTCTTTGGATCCTTCTTCTTATCTTGCGGCCTAAAAGTACTTACACCCTTTTCTTCTTCATGCATGTATGCCATTCAACAAGTTTTTCATACGTAGCCCCCATTGGAATGTGGGACATAGCCAAACTATGAAGCGGTTCATTTAGGCCCTTTGCAAACCTCAAGGCCTTCTTATGTGGCATATTCACCAACTCTTGCCCAAATCTCGCCAACTTTTTAAATTCGGTCACATACTCCTTCATGGTCAAGTTTTTCTGCTTCAATGTCAATAACCTCTCCATGTACATACTCTCCTCAGCTTGAGAAAGGAATTTCAACTCAAACCTTCCCCTAAAATCTTCCCACTTCTCTACAGCACGCTCTCCATTAGTAACCTCCCACCAAAACGAAGCTTCGTCCTTCATCAACCAAGCAGCCAATTGTACCTTCTTACAATCGTCCAAATCGAAAATACCAAACAGATACTCCACTTCTTTCAACCAATTTCTAGCTTCAACGAATGTTTCATACCCACTAAAAGGTTTTCCACCCATCGAATGAAATTCTTTACATATCTTCGAGAAAGCATCTCCATTCGGAGGAATGACTGGAGCTGGGGGAGGAGGAGGAGGAACGTCGGCCGAACCCACGGCAGCGACCCTAGCCTCGCGATATTGACAAAACCAACCGGGTACATGAACACCCTCTCGTATCTCAGATGCTCCAGACATTCTGAAAAGAAAAAGAAAGAGTTTCAAAACAAGGGAAGCGAAAGAGAGATGTATGGCTTGCGGGGATTATGCCCTTTAAAGTAAACTTTCCTTGAAAATGGCTTCTTCAAAACAAGTTTTTGAAAATACTTTCTATGAAAATAAAACTTTTGAAAACACTTTTCAAAACTTTTTATCTGTTCTTGTAACCATAGCTCTGATACCACGTGTAACACCCCATGGCCATTGATGTTACTCACAAAGGGAATGCATTAATGTCATGAAGCGTTATAGTTGTATAGAACAGATAAATTACAAGAATAAATAAATAAAACATATCAGAAGATAAAACTTATTTCATAACATCATAACTTCAAAACAAGCTTACATAAGTAGTCTCCAAAAACCATTACAACATGATCAATTGTCTTTTCCAAAAACTTCAAAGTACATAAAGAAGCAAATACTTAAATAACATAAATGCATAAAATCTCCACTGAGCATAAGCAAAGCCATAAAGATGAGAGAGTCCAAAGCGATACATCTACTCTTTTCAAGCAACTGAAAGAAATCGGCACTAAGCTATAGTATTCTCTCCTTGCAAACCTGAGGGGGGGGGGGAAGGAAAGAAAAGAGGTGGAAACAAAACGGGTCAGACATAAAGTCTGGCGAGTCCAGTAATTTTAACAAATAATAGTTAAGGTAAATGATCAAGACATAAATAGGCATCATGATATGGCTGTAACATAGATAAGGCAGTTAAAAAGGATAGACAAGAAGATTCCGTTCCTAAGTACTAAGACAATCCTACACCTTGGCTAAGCGAACAACCCCCCAAGTACTAACCCCGAAGACCGAAGTCAACATCAGACTAGCACCCAAAGGACTATCCAACTCAACCAACATGTATTTCGTTACATCGCACTTTTGCTAAGTTACACCACATTACTTAATTACACCGCACATCTACTAGTCTCTATTTACTAATGGTTGATCCCTTCCCACTAACTGTACCCACATGACAAACTTGGTAGTTACTTGTACCTAGCTGCTATCGTAGGTGCCGACTTGCTCCTACCATTGCTAAGGTACCCTTACCCTACCCATTTGATCGGCTCGCTAAATCCTGTAGGCACCCGTGCTGGCCCCACAGTGGGGTGTATCACTTCCCAAAGTGGCAACCCCGATATTAACATAAAATGCACGACCATACCTACACGATGCAACAACGTCTTACATACCAGCCCGGACCCATGCACGCACATGAACCCATTGGACTCGCGTTTCCACCGCTATTCACATTTTGACCTCTTACATTCAAGTCCAGTAAGCGTGCCCCAACCCCGGCCTAGTATTGGGCCCAATTAGATACTCAAACGGGTTACTGGTTGAAACGGGTCCCTCATCCGACACAAGCCTCCCACCCATGCTTGGTCTCCACTAGGTTTTTCTCCCACTTAACCATTTTAATTTAAATGTCCATGTCTTACACATGCTATGGTTAAGTCCATAATTACATGTCATAATTTACATGTCTTATCTTATACCGGTTAAGTCCATATTTACATGTCATAATTTACATGTCACCGCCCTTAACCCTTTAACCATACCCATGTCTTATTATGGTTAGTATTCCTTAACTCATTCCTTATGACGAACGGTGCATGACCTCCAACATTAGACCGAACGCTTTGTAGCCGCTAGATTTGACAGGTGGTTCCGGGTAGTCTTACGCCACAAACTGGGTCTAACCTCATGTCGTTAACCGTTGCGCCAACAATTCATTCCTTTGACCTCTAACATTAGACGTCCAATTGTGGCAGCTGGATTTGACAGGCGGTTCCAGGCAGTCTTATGCCCAACTGCGCCTAACCTCGTGTCAAAGGTTTATTAATAATCGTATTTCACCCATACCCAATTTTCATGTCATGTATATCCAATTAAACATATAATCATGTTTATAATATTTCCTATTACAAATTGTCACGAATTACATATTAATTAGCCTCAATTACAAATTTACAATTATAGGCAATTTCATCAATTCCATGTAATTCATACCCAAATATGCCAATTTCACATATTATCCAGTTATCCAAAATATCCAATAATATCCAATTTTCCATATTTCACATATTCCCATCGTTCCCACGTATTTGCATTCGCGTGTATTTTTAACATAGGCTCGAAGGTAGCCTAGATCCAAAAATAAAAGGAATAGAGATAAGAAGAGAGAATCAAATCACAGAAAATTGGAATAAACACAACATAATGAAATAAAGGGGCATGTAAACTAGCATAGAGGCATAATGACAGATTCAACATGAATAAACTGAGGTATGAACTTTACATAGAAACATAGGCATATGATGCCATGAATCAAAAAGGTGAAGACTTAGATTAGATTTAAATTACATACATACATATGTATCCTCTTAACAACTTCATCATGTTACTTTTAATCCCATTATATTGTGAAAATAACGATACTCACCTTTCGTGGTTAAAGAATAGAATTATGCACTGGAATTGGTGTAGAAACGTTGCGGTGTTGTTGATTTATCTTCTTGAATTGTTATAGAAGCTTTAATCTTTAATTTGAGTTGAAGCTGAACACTTGAGATTTGATTTAGAGGCAGCGGCTAGGGTTTAAGAGAGAATTTGACAGCATAATGGTGTCATAGATAATATTTATGAATTAGGGTTAGGTCTTCAGGTGTATATATAGGTGTAGGAAGTTATTTAGGCCTTAGGATTAACCCTAAAACTGATCAAGACCACTCAGATGCCATATCAGCCCTTAGAATGAATCGGGCCACGGGTTGGCAGCCAAACACCCTGGATTGACCTCTAGTCGACCCAACAGGGCTCGGGTCGACTCCAAAAATGGTGTGGTTTGGCTATTCCCCCTCTTGATTTATTGTTTTGAACTTTTTTTTGAATATTTATTTATTTAATTTTTATATATATCTATATATATAAATTTCTCTCATATGCATACAAACTTCATGGCTTAATAACTTCTTCATAATTAACCATTTTCACACTAAATCACTTTTTGAACTGCATTCACACTAAGCCGCTTTTTAGCCAATCCCCTAAAACAAAAATATGGCGTCGACGGGGATCGAACTCTGTACCTCTTGTATGCAAGTCACATGTTCAAACCAAATGAGCTACTAAGTCTTTTGCTTACAAACCTTAGAACTATGCTAAACATCATTCTTTTCTCAATCCTTTTTTTCAAATAAATTATTCTTTAATTTGTTATTTTAATATTCTCAGAAAATATGGGGTGTTACATTATGCATACGAAATAGAAATAAAACATGGTGCATCATATTCCAAAATATATTAAATTGAATTCCTACCATGGTCAAACCCCCTTTGACCAACAAAACAACATGGGAAAAAAAATAAAAATTGACCTAAAAAATCTTTCGATGTTCCCAAATGTAATCAAGATGGAATTTCTTGGTTACTGAACTAAGATGAGATCGGTGTAACCGATTAGTTCTATAGATATATGAGAGAGCTTCATTTTGACTAGTTATGGTTCTAGTAACTCAAAATGGATATAAATTTATGTGTGGCAGAACAACCCACGTCTATTGGGTGCAACATCGAAGTCTTGAGGTGCGACATCGGTTTGAAAATCCAAGATCATAGAGTTTGACTTTTGAAAACTCGTTTATGGGTATGAAATTGAAATATGACATGGTGCATCATATTCCAAAATATAGTAAATTGAATTCCGACCATGGCCCCCTTTGTCCAACAAAACAACATGTGAAAAATTGAGCTAAAAAACTTTCGATGTTCCCAAAAGTCATTAAGATTGAATTTCTTGGTAACTGAACAAAAATGAGATGGGTGTAACCTATAAATCCTATAGATCTATGAGAGATCTTCATTTTGACTGGTTATGGTTCTATTAACTCAAAATGGATAAAAATTCATGCGTGGCGGAACAAACCACGACTGTTGGGTGCAACATCGAAGTCTTGAGGTGCAACATCAGTTTGAAAATCCAAGACTGCACTATATGACTTTTGAAAAAATGTTTATGGGCATGAAATAGAAATATAACATGGTGCATCATATTCCAAAATATTGTAAATAGAATTCCAACCATGGTCAAACCCACTTTGACTAATAAAACAACATGAGAAAAAATAAAAATTGTGCTAAAAAAGCTATTGATGTTCCCATATGTCATTAAGATTGAATTTCTTGGTTATTGAAATAAGATGAGATGGGTGTAACCTTTTAGTCCTGTAGATGTATGAGAGAGCTTCATTTTGACTTGTTATGGTTCTACTTACTCAAAATGGATACAAATTTATGCGTGGCGGAACAACCCACATCTGTTGGGTGCAACATCGAAGTCTTTAGGTGCAACATTAGTTTGAAAATCCAAGATTGCACTCTATGACTTCTGAAAACCCGTTTATGCTATGAAATAGAAATATAACATGGTGCGCCATACACCAAAATATATTAAATGGAATTCCGACCATGGTAAAACCCCCTTTGACTAACAAACCAACATATGAAAAATTAAAAGTTGAGCTAAAAAAGCTTTCGATGTTCCCAAATGTCATAAAGATTGAATTTCTTGGTTACTGAACTAAGATGAGATGGGTGTAACCTGTAGACCTATGAGAGAGCATCGTTTTGATGGGTTATGGTTCTACTAACTCAAAATGGATAAAATTTATGTGTGGCGGAACAACCCACATCTGTTGGGTGCAACATCGATGTCTTGAGGTGCAACATCAGTTTGTAAATCCAAGATTGCATTGTATGACTTTTGAAAACTCGTTTATGGGCCTGAAATAGAAATACAACATGGTTCATCATACTCCAAAATATATTAAATCGAATTCCGACCATGGTCAAACCCCCTTTGACCAACAAAACAACATGTGAAAAATTCAGCTAAAAAGGCTTTCGATGTTCCCAAATGTCATTAAAATTGAATTCTTGGTTACTAAGCTAAGATGAGATGGTTGGAACCTGTTAGTCTAGATCAATGAGAGATCTTCGGTTTTATTATTTGTGGATCTATTAACTCAAAATGGATACAAATTTATAAGTGGAGGAACAACCCACGTTTGTTGGGTGCAACATCGAAGTCTTGAGGTGCAATATCCGTTTGAAATTCCAAGATTCCACTGTATGACATTTGAAAACTCGTTTATGGGTACGAAATAGAAATATAACATGGTGCGTCATATTCCAAAATATATTAAATAGAATTCAGACCATGGTCAAACCCCATTTGACTAACAAGACAACATGTGGAGAATTAAAAATTGAGCTAAAAAAGCTTTTGATGTTCCCAAATGTTATTAAGATTGAATTTCTTGGTTACAGAACTAAGATGAGATGGGTGTAACTTGTTAGTCCTGTAGATCAATGAGAGAGCTTCATAGTTACTGGTTATGGTTCGACTAACTCAAAACGGATACAAATTTATGCGTGGCGGAACAACTCGCGTCTGTTTTATGCAAAATCAAAGTCTTGAGGTGCACCATCAGTTTCAAAATCCAAGTCGCAAGTATGACTTTGGAAAACTTGTTTATGGGTATGAAATTGAAATATAAGACGGTGCATCATATTCCAAAATATAGTAAATTGAATTCCAACCGTGATCAAACCCCCTTTGTCCAACAATACAAAATATGAAAAATTGAGCTAGAAAAGCTTTCAATTTTCCCAAAAGTCATTAAGATAGAATTTCTTGGTTACTGAACTAAGAATAGCTAGGTGTAACCTGTAAGTCCTATAGATTTATGAGAGAGCTTCATTTTTACTGGTTATGGATCTACTAACTCAAAATTGATAAAAAAAATATGCACGGCAGAACAACCCACGTTTTTTGGATGCAACATCGAAGTCTTGAGGTGCAACATCAATTTGAAAATCCAAGATTGCATTGTATAACTTTTGAAAACTCGTTTATGGGTATGAAATAGAAATAAAACATGGTGCATCATATTCCAAAATATAGTAAATAAAATTCCAACAATGGTCAAACCCCTTTGACTAATAAAACATGTGAAAAATAAAAAATTGAGCTAAAAAAGCTTTTGATGTTCCCAAATGTCATTAAGATTGAATTTCTTGATTACTGAAAGATGAGATGGGTGTAACCTGTTAGTCCTATAGATCTATGAGAGAGCTTAATTTTGACTCGTTATGGTTCTACTAACTCAAAATGGATTTATGCATGGTGGAACAACCCACGTTTGTTGGGTGCAACATCAAAGTCTTAAGGTGCAACATCAGTTTGAAAATCCAAGATTACACTGTATGACTTTTGAAAACTCATTTATGGGTATGAAATAGAAATATAACATGGTGCATCATATTCCATAATATAGTAAATTGAATTCCGACCATGGTCAAACCCCCTTTGACTATCAAAACAACATGTGAAAATAAAAATTGAGCTAAAAAAGCTTTCGATATTCTCAAATGTCATCAAGATTGAATTTCTTGGTTGCTAAACTAAAATGAGATGAGCATAACCTATTAGTCCTATAGATCTGTGAGAGAGCTTTATTTTGACTGGTTATGGTTCTACTAACTCAAAATGGATATAAATTTATGCGTGGTGGAACAACCCACGTCTGCTGGGTGCAACATCGAAGTCTTGGGGTGCAACATCAGTTTGAAAATCCAAGATTGCACTGTATGACTTTTGAAAACTCGTTTATGGGTACGGAATAGAAATATAACATAGCGCAATATATTCCAAAATATAGTAAATAGAATTCCGACCATGGTCAAACCACCCTTTACTGTCAAAACAACATGTGAAAAATTAAAAAACACGCTAAAAAAGCTTTTGATGTTCCCAAATGCCATTAAGATTGTATTTCTTGGTTGCTGAACTAAAATGAGATGAATGAAACCTGTTAGTCCTATAAATCTATGAGAGTGCTTCATTTTGACTGGTTATGGTTCTACTAACTCAAAATGGATACAAATTTATGCATGGCGGAACAACCAACATCTATTTATTGCAACATCGAAGTCTTAAGGTGCAATATCATTTTGAAAATCCAATATTGCACTGTATGACTTTTGAAAACTCGTTTATGGGTATGAAACAGAAATATAACATAGTGCATCATACTTCAAAATATATTAAATCGAATTCTGACCACGGTCAAACCCCTTTTGACTAACAAAACAACATGTGAAAAATTGAGCTAAAAAAGCTTTCGATGTTCCCAAAAGTCATTAAAATTGAATTTCTTGGTTACTAAGCTAAGATGAGATGGTTGGAACATGTTAGTCCAATAGATCTATGAGCGATCTTCATTGAATGGTTATGATTCTAGTAACTCAAAATGGATATAAATTTATAAGTGGCGGAACAACCCACGTCTGTTGGGTGCAACATCGAAGTCTTGTGGTGCAACTCCAGTTTGAAAATCCAAGATTGCACTGTATGACTTTTGAAAACTCATTATGAAATAGAAATATAACATGGTGAATCATATTCCAAAATATAGTAAATTGAATTCCGACCATGGTCAAATCCCCTTTGACTAAAAAAACAACATATGAAAAATTAAAAATTGAGCTAAAAAAGCTTTCCATGTTCCCAAATGTTATTAAGATTAAATTTCTTAGTTACCGAAATAAGATGAGATGGGTGTAACTTGTTAGTCCTATAGATCTTTGAGAGAGATTCATTTTGACTAGTTACGGTTCTACTAACTCAAAATGAATACAAATTTATGTGTGGTGGAACAACCCACGTCTGTCTGGTGCAACATCGAAATCTTCAGGTGCAACATCAGTTTGAAAATCCAAGATCGCACTATATGACTTTTGAAAACTCATTTATGGGTATGGAATTGAAATATAACATGGTGCATCATATTCCAAAATATAGTAAATTGAATTCCGACCATGGTCAAATCACCTTTGTCCAACAAAACGACATGTGAAAAATTGAGCTAAAAAAGCTGCCGATGTTCCCAAAAGTCATTAAGATTGAATTTCTTGGTTACTAAACTAAGATGAGATGGGTGTAACCTGTAAATCCTATAGATCTATGAGAGAGCTTATTTTGACTGGTTATGGTTCTACTAACTCAAAATGGATACAAATTTATGCGTGGCGGAACAACCCACGACTGTTGGGTGCAACATCGAAGTCTTGAGGTGCAACATCAGTTTGAAAATCCAAGACTGCACTATATGACTTTTGAAAAAACGTTTATGGGTATGAAATAGAAATATAACATGGTGCATCATATTCCAAAATATAGTAAATAGAATTCCGACCATGGTCAAACCCCCTTTGACTAATAAAACAACATGTGAAAAATTAAAAATTGTGCTAAAAAAGCTATTGACGTTCCCAAATGTCATTAAGTTTGAATTTCTTGGTTATTGAAATAAGATGAGATGGGTGTAACCTGTTAGTCCTATAGATCTATGAGAGAGCTTCATTTTGACTGGTTACGGTTCTACTTACTCAAAATGGTTACAAATTTATGCGTGGCGGAACAACCCACGTCTGTTGGGTGCAACATCGAAGTCTTTAGGTGCAACATTAGTTTGAAAATCCAAGATTGCACCCTATGACTTTTGAAAACTCATTTATGCTATGAAATAGAAATATAACATGTTGCGTCATACTCCAAAATAAATTAAACCGAATTCCGACCATGGTCAAACCCACTTTGACCAACAAAACGACATGTGAAAAGTTAAAAGTTGAGCCAAAAAAGCATTCGATGTTCCCAAATGTAATTAAGATTGAATTTCTTGGTTACTGAACTAAGATGAGATGGGTGTAACCTGTGGACCTATGAGAGAGCATCGTTTTGACGGGTTATAGTTCTGCTAACTCAAAATGGATATAAATTTATACATGGTGGAACAACCCACATCTGTTAAGTGCAACATCGATGTCTTGAGGTGCAACATCAGTTTGTAAATCCAAGATTGCATTGTATGGCTTTTGAAAACTCGTTTATGGGCCTGAAATAGAAATATAACATGGTGCATCATACTCCAAAATATATTAAATCGAATTCCGACCATGGTCAAACCCCCTTTGACCAACAAAACAACATGTGAAAAATTGAGCTAAAAAGGCTTTCGATGTTCTCAAATGTCATTAAAATTGAATTCTTGGTTACTGAGCTAAGATGAAATGGTTGGAACCTGTTAGTCCAATAGATCAATGAGAGATCTTGGTTTTTATTGGTTATGGTTCAATTAACTCAAAATAGATACAAATTTATAAGTGGCGGAACAACCCACGTCTTTTGGGTGCAACGTCGAAGTCTTGATGTGCAACATCAGTTTGAAATTCCAAGATTCCACTGTATGACATTTGAAAACTCTTTTATGGGTACTAAATAGAAATATTACATGGTGCGTCATATTCCAAAATATAGTAAATAGAATTCTGACCATGGTCAAACCCCATTTGACTAACAAGACAACATGTGAAAAATAAAAAATTGAGCTAAGAAAACTTTTGATGTTCCCAAATGTTATTAGGATTGAATTTCTTGGTTACAGAACTAAGTGGAGATGGGTGTAACTTGTTAGTCCTATAGATCTATGAGAGAGCTTTATATTGACTGGTTATGGTTCTACTAACTCAAAACGGATACAAATTTATGTGTAGTGGAACAACCCACATCTGTTGGGTGCAAAATCAAAGTCTTGAGGTGCACCATTAGTTTCAAAATCCAAGATCGCATAGTATGACTTTTGAAAACTTGTTTATGGGTATGAAATTGAAGTATAACATGGTACATCATATTCCAAAATACAGGAAATTGAATTCCAACCATGGTCAAACCCCTTTGTCCAACAAAACAACAAGTGAGATGGGTGTAACCTGTAAGTCCTATAGATTTATGAGAGAGCTTCATTTTGACTGGTTATGGTTTTACTAACTCAAAATTGATAAAAAAAATTATGCACGGCAGAACAACCACCGTTTGTTGGATGCAACATCGAAGTCTTGAGGTGCAACATCAGTTCGAAAATCCAAGATTGCATTATATAACTTTTGAAAACTCGTTTATGGGTATGAAATGGAAATATAATATGGTGCATCATATTCCAAAATATAGTAAATAGAATTCCAACAATGGTCAAACACCCTTTGACTAATAAAACAACATGTGAAAAATAAAAAAATTGAGCTAATAAATCTTTTGATGTTCCAAAATGTCATTAAGATTGAATTTCTTGGTTACTGAAAGATGAGATAGTTGTAACCTGTTAGTCCTATAGATCTATGAGAGAGCTTAATTTTGACTCGTTATGGTTCTACAAACTCAAATTTATGCATGGTGGAACAACCCACGTTTGTTGGGTGCAACATCGAAGTCTTAAAGTGCAACATCAGTTTGAAAATCCAAGATTGCACTGTATGACTTTTGAAAACTCATTTATGGGTATGAAATAGAAATATAACATGGTGCATCATATTCCAAAATATATAAATCGAATTTCGACCATGGTAAAACCCCGTTTGACCAACAAAACAATATGTGAAAAATTAAAAATTGAGCTAAAAAAGCTTTCGATGTTCTCAAATGCCATCAAGATTGAATTTCTTGGTTGCTAAACTAAAATGAGATGGGTGTAACATATTAGTCCTATAGATATATGAGAGAGCTTTATTTTTACTGTTATGGTTCTACAAACTCAAAATGGATATTAATTTATGCGTGGCGGAACAACCCACGTCGGTTGGGTGCAACATCGAAGTCTTGAGGTGCAACATCAGTTTGAAAATCCAAGATTGCACTGTATGACTTTTGAAAACTCGTTTATGGGTACGGAATAGAAATATAACATAGTGCACCATATTCTATAATATAATAAATAGAATTCCGACCATGGTCAAACCACCCTTGACTATCAAAACAACTTATAAGTGGCGGAACAACCCACGTTTGTTGGGTGCAACATCGAAGTCTTGTGGTGCAACTCCAGTTCGAAAATCCAAGATTGCACTGTATGACTTTTGAAAACACGTTGCGAAATAGAAATATAACATGGTGCATCATATTCCAAAATATAGAAAACTGAATTCCGACCATGGTCAAATCCCTTTTGACTAAAAAACAACATGTGAAAAATAAAAAATGAGCTAAAAAAGCTTTCCATGTTCCCAAATGTTATTAAGATTAAATTTCTTGGTTACTGAAATAAGATGAGATGGGTGTAACTTGTTAGTCCTATAGATCTATGAGAAAGATTCATTTTGACTAGTTACGGTTATACTAACTCGAAATGGATACGAATTTATATGTGGCGGAACAACCCACGTCTGTCTGGTGCAACATCGAAATCTTCAGGTGCAACGTCAGTTTGAAAATCCAAGATCGCACTATATGACTTTTGAAAACTCATTTATGGGTATGAAATTGAAATATAACACGGTGCATCATATTCCAAATTATAGTAAATTGAATTCCGACCATGGTCAAACCCCCTTTGTCCAACAAAATAACATGTAAAAAATTAAGCTAAAAAAGCTTTCGATGTTCCCAAAAGTCATTAAGATTGAATTTCTTCGTTACTGAACTAAGATGAAATGGCTGTAACGTGTTAGTCCTATAGATTTATGAGAGAGCTTCATTTTGATTGGTTAATGTTCTACTAACTCAAAATGAACACAAATTTATGTGTGGCGGAGCAGCCCACGTCTGTTGGGTGCAACATCGAAGTCTTGAGGTGCAACATCAGTTTGAAAATTCAAGATTGCACTGTATGACTTTTGAAAACTCATTTATGGGTATGAAATAGAAATAAAACATAGTGCATCATATTCCAAAATATAGTAAATAGAATTCCGACCATGGTCAAACCCCCTTTGACTAATAAAGCAACATGCGAAAAATTAAAAGTTGAGCTAAAAAAGCTTTTGATGTTCCCAAATGTCATTAAGATTGAATTTCTTGGTTACGAAACTAAGATGAGATGAGTGTAACCGGTTAGTCCTATAGATCTATGAGAGCGCTTCATTTTGACTGGTTATGCTTCCATTAACTCCAAATGGATACAAATATATGCATGGCAGAACAACCGACATCTATTGGGCGCAACATCGAAGTCTTGAGGTGCAACATCAGTTTGAAAATCCAAGATTGCACTATATTACTTTTGAAAACTCATTTATGGTATGAAATAGAAATATAACATGGTGCATCATATTCCAAAATATATTAAATCGAATTCCGACCACGGTTAAACCCCTTTTGACCAACAAAAAAGTGTGAAAAATTGAGCTAAAAAAGCTTTCGATGTTCCCAAAAGTCATAAAGGTTGAATTTCTTAGTTACTGAACTAAGATGAGATGGGCGAAACCTGTTAGTCCTACATAACTGTGAGAGAGCTTCATTTTGGTTTGTTATGGTTCTAGTAACTCAAAATGGATACAAATTTATAAGTGGCGGAACAACCCATGTCTGTTGGGCGCAACATTGAAGTCTTAAGGTGCAACATTAGTTGAAAAATCCTAGATTGCACTGTATTACTTTTGAAAACTCATTTATGGGTATGAAATAGAAATATAACATGGTGCATCATATTCCAAATATATTAAATCAAATTCCGACCATGGTCAAAACCCCTTTGTGAAACACCCTACCCTCCATTTAGGTCACTCACAAAGGGAATGCCTTAACTTTGGTGGAGGTTTTTAAGTAAAAGTCACAGATAAACACAAGACAGATATATATAAACACACACACACACACACACACACATATATATATAAGCAGCGGAAAACAACAGACTTTTTATTTCATAAAAATGTGTTCATTCAAAGCCTTTCCATAACTATCACATAATAACTTCCAAAACATTACATCATCATTTCTGTCTTGGTTATTAAATAAAGAAGCGTAAAAACATAATTAAAACTGCATAATCCCTGTAGAGTGTGTCCAACAGCCATTGCCAAAGAAAGAGAGTCCAAACCGTACATCTACTATCTTGAAGCTTGCAAAGAATCTGACTAAGCTGGGTTGTTTCCTCCCTGTGGACCTGGGGGGGAAACGGAAGAAAAGAAGACGAAATAAAATAGGGTCAGACATAAAGCCTAGTTAGTCTAGTGACTCTTCAGTATGAGAATAAGAAAAAGGGCATGACAAGTATAAACTGGAAATGGGAAACTGTCATAAACTAAGGTAAAGCAGTTTGAATCGAATATACTATCGCACCCCACCCTATATCTCTGCACCTACTTGTATTGTCTTAACTGGCACCCCATGCAGGAGGTGAAGTTATCCCTTTTTTCTAAAGATCGGCTCCTACTCGCATAATCGTCTGTGTCCTACGACCCCCAAATATTGTAGATACCTATGCTAGCCCCACCATGGGGTGTATCAAGTCCCATGGTGGCGATCCGACACAATCGTTAGAATGCATAGGTTATACAAGAGGTACCCCCAGTGCCCTGTTTGTTTGCTCCGAAGTGTGTTCACGCCTGCACTCCGTTAGAACCCACACTGTTGCACCCACCGCCGTCACTTTTGACCACTTACAATCAGCCCAGTAATCGTGCCCCACCCTGCCTAGTTCCAGGGTACCATGTGTGACGGCAAGGAATTTCGCTCGGTCCGAACCAGTCGCTAAACCGATCCAGGCCGTTCGAAACGCCCTATCGTTTGAGAACAGGACAAAACAGAACGCATACATAAGAACATTTCATTGTATATTACAACAATGCATCAGATTACAAGAATATACAGAGTATAAATGAATATTACACAGAAATATCAGAGATTCAAATTACATTTAAATACATAGCAGCGGAAAATAATACAATGCACAACTAGAAGAAGATATACGGATACAAAGCTTTCCGGATATCGTTCCAGCTGTAAACCAGGATCCTGTGAATATAAATCTGCAAAACCAAAACTACTAGCTGCCCGTGTCAAAATAAGGGCACCCAGAGTTTAGGTTAAAACAATAAACTCCAGGTCAGTCATGGGACTGGTGTGAGAACTAAAACAGTTAATCTTTATTTGAAAGTTAGGTAAATCAAGGGACCACGCCGTATAACACGGAACGGGTTTCCTCCCAAGAATACCAGTGCATAAAACAAACAGCGCAATGCTAAATAAAGAAAAATGAAGCTGTTATAAGACCCAGGTCCCATCACACAATGCAACGCAGCCGAGGATAGGGTTTTCCCTTATAACAGCCAAAGAATGCTTGATACGTTTAAAACAAATCATTTGATACTATTATAAGTGCATAGTGTATAAAACAACTTCAAATCATAAGTATCAATCATAGGCGGCATGAGCGCCCCATCCCACTATGTCACCATATATAGGTTTACAAATAAAACCGCAAAGTCACGTATTTGGAAATTGGATTTCCGTCTATGAACCGAGGCAAAAGATAGTCCTCAACCGATTCGAGACGCTCTAGCCCGCCCCTCAGGCAAGTACTCAGTCAAGCCTTTGGATCGTCAGGGCCGGTCCACCGATGTGGATTAAAATTCCTGAACACTACGTTTCCCCACCCTATGGGGTGTAAGTCTGGTCCGTCAGCCGACCAGAATGCATCGGCCGAAACCGATATAACCGAGGCGCCTCGCAACAGCAACAACCACATAAGTCAAACTCGTCAGGGCGTGTAAAACCACTGACGCCACTTCTAGCTAGAAAGAAACGCAAGTCCTCCCTGATGTCCCCTCCCGTTTTTGGTTC
Source organism: Allium sativum (assembly GCA_030737875.1). Taxonomy (NCBI): domain Eukaryota; kingdom Viridiplantae; phylum Streptophyta; class Magnoliopsida; order Asparagales; family Amaryllidaceae; genus Allium; species Allium sativum. The sequence goes on from CM060914.1 coordinate 142,299,563, forward strand.
ATACCGGGTGTGAAACTCGCGAAGCAAACGTTACACAAAGCTACGCCACAAAGGCTGTGCTTTGATCATCACCACAAGACTTTGCTTTTCAACAGAAGCCTCGATCAATTGCCACTTAGGCATGCCACACAGGCAATTCACTCCATGCGTTTGATAACCATCAATATATAACCCCTGAGCTCGTACGTCTCAGAGAAGGGCGTTAAGCAAGAGAATAAATTCTCCGCCGCCAAACAGATATATATTTAATAGAGATCAATCACACAGACTAAAATCCAATGTCAGACACACAGTCCATTTACAAGTCCGTTCTGGGTCTGAACGAAACCGGAGGCACCTAGTACCCCGCATATCCATCGATCTCCAAGTACGTCTGGACGATCACCAACTGTTTCCATCTTCTTGGGTGTACAGCCCAATCAAGATCATCAGTTATCACCCAAACGACGTGAAGACTTCCGGTCTTCGACCATCGTCTTCATCTTCGACTTATCGTCGTATCAGTTATTCAGAATGGGATAAACCCGGTCTTTCCGAATAACTCGCGTATATTTTAAATAAGTGTTACACAAACACAACATACGCCTCATTCCAATTCATTAGTCACTAACCGTAAATTAATCAAGAGAATAATTCCCCAAACATTAACCCCGAAGGCCGAAACCAACATCAGATCAATATCCAGAAAACCATTCTGCTTGGCTAACCGACAGTTAGTTTCTAAATTTCACATTCATAGGGAAAGGTTCCCATAAATTTTATCAAAGATAAATTCTTTAATATTTATTCTTTAATCTATTTTTGAATATCAATTCAAACTAGTCGGGATTAGCGAACCTTACCGAAGTAATCATTTGTTTTAATTTCCCAATCCCAACCTATTCATCCCATGAAGTAAAACTGGTTATACTTCATATCTAACACCACGGTGTTATCGGTAAATTCAATTACCATTTCACGTTCAAATCTAATTAAAGATTTAACTATCGCCTGGAGCAAAACAGGTGATACTCCATTTTCGATCATTTCAATCTAATTAAAGATTCATTAAAACTCCACTTAGTTTTAATCTTCGACTGGGTTAAAGAATCCGTGTCATTTAAAACACGGTTCACGATAAACCCAAAATCACATTCATTAATTATCGGGTTAAAGAACGAGTGTTATTTAAAACACTGTTCACGATAAACCCAAAAATCAATATCAATTCAATTCCAATTAAATATTATTTAATTGGTACACTTCATTAAATCTAAATTAAAAGATTTAATCTTTTCTCAATTGGGTTCAAGAACAGTGTTAGTGAAGACACCATTCACGACAAACCCAAATCACATTTGATATTCAATACAAGGCTCTGAATAGAAAATATATCGGCTTATATTCAATATCAAATTCTACGATTAACAAATATCGCATTGGAAATAACGATATATATATATATCTTTCAAATTTCCATAACAACATTTGTATAATCACGAAATCCAACATCGAAATATTCCGAAGACAATTTCGATTCAAATCCATTCCAATGCAATCATTGGAAATTTTGGTTATTTTCAAAACCATTTCAAATTCAGTTTATTTATTTAAAAATAAATAGAATTATAATTCTAGTTCAAAACTAGTTCAATTTCGATAAAAATCTATTTTTATCTTTTCAAACATGAAGTTTTTCATCTCAAATCTTCACAAATCATTTCTTATGATTTTACACAAATTATTACTATTTTTAATAATTTTATCAAGGCCCGTACAATCGATTTCCATCAACGGTCATCGAACTGCACTTACAGCGACCTTTTTCGAATTTGATTTGGACATAATTCCAAATCCAACCGCTAGATTTCTAATTTCTAGTATTCGTTAGAAAGCTCTTTTCGATACGAACCCAACGGTTCCGGTTTTAGGAGAATCCGACGGTCGGATCTCCCGCAATGTCCGTTTGAAATAAATGGTCGAAATTCACGAACTGCCGCGGCGCGGCGCGTTCTATTCAGGCCATTATATTATATATATAATATATATATAATATATTTCGTCGATTTCTATTTAAAACGAATTATATAAATAGTTTTAAAATTCGTTTCAAAATATATTTCAACTTCCATTTCAATTCAAAGCAAAATTGAATTCTTCTTTATAAATTCGTTTCAAAATTCATTTCTATTCAATTCAAATTTCAATTCAATTTGAAATTGTTTTCAATTCAATTCATTTCGAAATCGTTTTCAATTTAATTCATTTCGAAATCGTTTTCAATTCAATTCATATCGAAATCGTTTTCAATTCAATTCATTTCGAAATCGTTTTCAATTCAATTCATTTCGAAATCGTTTTCAATTCAATTCAATTCGAAATCGTTTTCAATTCAATTCATTTCGAAATCGTTTTCAATTCAATTCATTTCGAAATCATTTTCAATTCAATTCATTTCGAAATCCTTTTCAATTCAATTCATTTCGAAATCGTTTTCAATTCAATTCATTTCGAAATCGTTTTCAATTCAATTCATTTCGAAATCGTTTTCAATTCAATTCATATCGAAATCGTTTTCAATTCAATTCATTTCTAAATCATTTTCAATTCAATTCATTTCGAAATCGTTTTCAATTTAATTCATTTCGAAATCGTTTTCAATTCAATTCATTTCGAAATCGTTTTCAATTCAATTTATTTCGAAATCGTTTTCAATTCAATTCATTTCGAAATCGTTTTCAATTCAATTCATTTCGAAATCGTTTTCAATTCAATTCATTTCGAAATCGTTTTCAATTCAATTCATTTCGAAATCGTTTTCAATTCAATTCATATCGAAATCGTTTTCAATTCAAATCATTTCGAAATCGTTTTCAATTCAATTCATTTCGACATCGTTTTCAATTCAATTCAATTCGAAATCGTTTTCAATTCAATTCATTTCGAAATCGTTTTCAATTCAATTCATTTCGAAATCGTTTTCAATTCAATTCATTTCGAAATCGTTTTCAATTCAATTCATTTCGAAATCGTTTTCAATTCAATTCATTTCGAAATCGTTTTCAATTCAATTCATTTCGAAATCGTTTTCAATTCAATTCATTTCGAAATCGTTTTCAATTCAATTCATTTCGAAATCGTTTTCAATTCAATTCATTTCGAAATCGTTTTCAACTCAATTCATTTCGAAATCGTTTTCAATTCAATTCATTTCGAAATCGTTTTCAATTCAATTCATTTCGAAATCGTTTTCAATTCAATTCATTTCGAAATCGTTTTCAATTCAATTCATTTCGAAATCGTTTTCAATTCAATTCATTTCGAAATCGTTTTCAATTCAATTCATTTCGAAATCGTTTTCAATTCAATTGATTTCGAAATCGTTTTCAATTCAATTTATTTCGAAATCGTTTTCAATTCAATTTATTTCTGATGAATGAGAAGATATCGGGGGGGGGGGTCTGGTTAAGGGGTTTTTGGTTTTGTTTTTTTCTTATTTCGTTGAAATCGATTCTGAAGGAAAACGGGGGGGGGGGGGGGGGCATCTGTTAAAAAGGGGGAGGAGAGGAAAATATTTATTTATTATTATTATTATTTAATTATTAAAAAGTTGACTTTCACATACGACCTCTAAACGAGGTCCACCGCCTGTCGCCCATAGCGTTTCACCCCCATTCCGAACACAATGGGATATGTACCGCAAGCTGAATCGACCGTTTCGATCAGTTTCCGTTGCATTTACATTTAAATTATTATATTGAATTTTTAACGTGCATTTCAAATTACCGGGGTCACATACTAACTCTAAAAATTCTCGAAATTTTTTTTCTAGCTTCGTATTGACGATACGGTCCTAACATAACTAGTTTCGTCGAATTCTGAGACCGTTTGAGAAATGGCCAATTTCCAGTCGATTAAAATCAACTGAAATGGTCAAACGCATTTTCCTTTGCCACGCTCACATATTGATTCGAAAAATTATGAAATTTGAAACCTAGCAATAACTTGACACTGCGGATCCAACAAAACTGGTTTCGTCGAAATCCGAGGTCGTTTGCAAAATGTCCATTTTTAAGGGCCTGAATTCCATAGCGACTATTCAGAATTTTCAACTGGACATATCTTTTGATTCCCGATATGAAATCTTGATTTTTCGGATTCGTTGGAAAGATATTCACAATTAGATCCCATTATTTTTGGTTTCACTAAAATCCGGATTGTTTTGCACCCGGTACATTCAATTGAAGTTTGAAATTGAATTATCGAACTACCGTGCCATTTTCAATACTATTTATAATTATATATAATTATTTATATTCTAACGACGACGTATATAATATATACGTCGAATTCTATTCAAACTAAATTTCTCGTCGTTTTTATTTAAAATAATCCATTTTAAATATTCAAAATTCGCTAAAATTGCCAAAACAAAAAATTTAAACTGGCCCAGATTTTCCGGGTTGTTACAATCTCCCCCACTTAAAACTTTTCGTCCCCGAAAAGGAACAAAGTCGAAAGTGGTTTGATTAATCAGCTCTACATTCGATCTGGCTTCCATTCTCCAACTCTTTAGTTTCTGAGAATTTTCAAAACTTCAAAAATTTGGCTAACACCCTAAATTTTCGAAAAATTTCGCCATAACCTCCCCTACACCGGGAGCATCGGGGAATTTCAAATAGCTTCCCCGGTCCTTCAGATCTCAAAAAGAAAAAGAAAAAGCCAAGCGGCTAGCCAATAGGCTCACAAAATCATCACCACCCAAACAAAACAGGAAATTATGTAGTAAACATGTACCTATTTGTCGGGCAAACAAATTTTATTCTCTGGCTCTAGCCTCCTTGCTATGACCTGTTCAATGATATATATGTATATGCAAACAAATGCGACCAATTTTCAATACAATTCAATATTTGATTCAATTAGGCTAAATGGTTCAAAATTAGCAAACAAATGAACAAACAACACAAACATCAATCAATTTGTGAATTAGAGTTTCAAATTCATAATTTTGATACATACACAAAAATCAGATTTTTGGTGCCAAATCACAACAATAGATCCTATATAGTTTTTGGTTCTCACACCAGTCTAATGGAAACATATAGAAATCACACCTTCGAAACACGAAAATAAATACTGGTGATGGCGCGCCATCATCAGAATCATGTCCGGGCGACTAGAGTGTGACTCTATATCTATCCAGTATATTAAAATTTCGAATACACGCGGATCAGACGTATACGCAAAATCTATATATACTGGATTGTCCACATCAATATAAATAGATAATCAAATACGAATAATTGATTTAAATCTTCAAAAAAAAAAAAAATTGTTTTCATTTTCAAAAATATACTCTTCACACTCGTTCTAGGATAATACTGATTCCATCTCTAACGAGTCATTCTAGTTGGATATTACTAATCCAATATCTGATGAATTCTTTCGTATGGTTCTAATGTGCCTTGTTCTCTAGCTTTGTAAACCAAAGCTCTGATACCAACTGTGACGTCAAGGAATTTCGCTCGGTCCGAACCAGTCGCTAAACCGATCCAGGCCGTTCGAAACGCCCTATCGTTTGAGAACAGGACAAAACAGAACGCATACATAAGAACATTTCATTGTATATTACAACAATGCATCAGATTACAAGAATATACAGAGTATAAATGAATATTACACAGAAATATCAGAGATTCAAATTACATTTAAATACATAGCAGCGGAAAATAATACAATGCACAACTAGAAGAAGATATACGGATACAAAGCTTTCCGGATATCGTTCCAGCTGTAAACCAGGATCCTGTGAATATAAATCTGCAAAACCAAAACTACTAGCTGCCCGTGTCAAAATAAGGGCACCCAGAGTTTAGGTTAAAACAATAAACTCCAGGTCAGTCATGGGACTGGTGTGAGAACTAAAACAGTTAATCTTTATTTGAAAGTTAGGTAAATCAAGGGACCACGCCGTATAACACGGAACGGGTTTCCTCCCAAGAATACCAGTGCATAAAACAAACAGCGCAATGCTAAATAAAGAAAAATGAAGCTGTTATAAGACCCAGGTCCCATCACACAATGCAACGCAGCCGAGGATAGGGTTTTCCCTTATAACAGCCAAAGAATGCTTGATACGTTTAAAACAAATCATTTGATACTATTATAAGTGCATAGTGTATAAAACAACTTCAAATCATAAGTATCAATCATAGGCGGCATGAGCGCCCCATCCCACTATGTCACCATATATAGGTTTACAAATAAAACCGCAAAGTCACGTATTTGGAAATTGGATTTCCGTCTATGAACCGAGGCAAAAGATAGTCCTCAACCGATTCGAGACGCTCTAGCCCGCCCCTCAGGCAAGTACTCAGTCAAGCCTTTGGATCGTCAGGGCCGGTCCACCGATGTGGATTAAAATTCCTGAACACTACGTTTCCCCACCCTATGGGGTGTAAGTCTGGTCCGTCAGCCGACCAGAATGCATCGGCCGAAACCGATATAACCGAGGCGCCTCGCAACAGCAACAACCACATAAGTCAAACTCGTCAGGGCGTGTAAAACCACTGACGCCACTTCTAGCTAGAAAGAAACGCAAGTCCTCCCTGATGTCCCCTCCCGTTTTTGGTTCATACCGGGTGTGAAACTCGCGAAGCAAACGTTACACAAAGCTACGCCACAAAGGCCGTGCTTTGATCATCACCACAAGACTTTGCTTTTCAACAGAAGCCTCGATCAATTGCCACTTAGGCATGCCACACAGGCAATTCACTCCATGCGTTTGATAACCATCAATATATAACCCCTGAGCTCGTACGTCTCAGAGAAGGGCGTTAAGCAAGAGAATAAATTCTCCGCCGCCAAACAGATATATATTTAATAGAGATCAATCACACAGACTAAAATCCAATGTCAGACACACAGTCCATTTACAAGTCCGTTCTGGGTCTGAACGAAACCGGAGGCACCTAGTACCCCGCATATCCATCGATCTCCAAGTACGTCTGGACGATCACCAACTGTTTCCATCTTCTTGGGTGTACAACCCAATCAAGATCATCAGTTATCACCCAAACGACGTGAAGACTTCCGGTCTTCGACCATCGTCTTCATCTTCGACTTATCGTCGTATCAGTTATTCAGAATGGGATAAACCCGGTCTTTCCGAATAACTCGCGTATATTTTAAATAAGTGTTACACAAACACAACATACGCCTCATTCCAATTCATTAGTCACTAACCGTAAATTAATCAAGAGAATAATTCCCCAAACATTAACCCCGAAGGCCGAAACCAACATCAGATCAATATCCAGAAAACCATTCTGCTTGGCTAACCGACAGTTAGTTTCTAAATTTCACATTCATAGGGAAAGGTTCCCATAAATTTTATCAAAGATAAATTCTTTAAAATTTATTCTTTAATCTATTTTTGAATATCAATTCAAACTAGTCGGGATTAGCGAACCTTACCGAAGTAATCATTTGTTTTAATTTCCCAATCCCAACCTATTCATCCCATGAAGTAAAACTGGTTATACTTCATATCTAACACCACGGTGTTATCGGTAAATTCAATTACCATTTCACGTTCAAATCTAATTAAAGATTTAACTATCTCCTAGAGCAAAACTGGTGATACTCCATTTTCGATCATTTCAATCTAATTAAAGATTCATTAAAACTCCACTTAGTTTTAATCTTCGACTGGGTTAAAGAATCCGTGTCATTTAAAACACGGTTCACGATAAACCCAAAATCACATTCATTAATTATCGGGTTAAAGAACGAGTGTTATTTAAAACACTGTTCACGATAAACCCAAAAATCAATATCAATTCAATTCCAATTAAATATTATTTAATTGGTACACTTCATTAAATCTAAATTAAAAGATTTAATCTTTTCTCAATTGGGTTCAAGAACAGTGTTAGTGAAGACACCATTCACGACAAACCCAAATCACATTTGATATTCAATACAAGGCTCTGAATAGAAAATATATCGGCTTATATTCAATATCAAATTCTACGATTAACAAATATCGCATTGGAAATAACGATATATATATATATATATATATATATATATATATCTTTCAAATTTCCATAACAACATTTGTATAATCACGAAATCCAACATCGAAATATTCCGAAGACAATTTCGATTCAAATCCATTCCAATGCAATAATTGGAAATTTTGGTTATTTTCCAAACCATTTCAAATTCAGTTTATTTATTTAAAAATAAATAGAATTATAATTCTAGTTCAAAACTAGTTCAATTTCGATAAAAATCTATTTTTATCTTTTCAAACATGAAGTTTTTCATCTCAAATCTTCACAAATCATTTCTTATGATTTTACACAAATTATTACTATTTTTAATAATTTTATCAAGGCCCGTACAGTCGATTTCCATCAACGGTCATCGAACTGCACTTACAGCGACCTTTTTCGAATTTGATTTGGACATAATTCCAAATCCAACCGCTAGATTTCTAATTTCTAGTATTCGTTAGAAAGCTCTTTTCGATACGAACCCAACGGTTCCGGTTTTAGGAGAATCCGACGGTCGGATCTCCCGCAATGTCCGTTTGAAATAAATGGTCGAAATTCACGAACTGCCGCGGCGCGGCGCGTTCTATTCAGGCTATTATATTATATATATAATATATATAATATATTTCGTCGATTTCTATTTAAAACGAATTATATAAATAGTTTTAAAATTCGTTTCAAAATATATTTCAACTTCCATTTCAATTCAAAGCAAAATTGAATTCTTCTTTATAAATTCGTTTCAAAATTCATTTCTATTCAATTCAAATTTCAATTCAATTTGAAATTGTTTTCAATTCAATTCATTTCGAAATCGTTTTCAATTTAATTCATTTCGAAATCGTTTTCAATTCAATTCATATCGAAATCGTTTTCAATTCAATTCATTTCGAAATCGTTTTCAATTCAATTCATTTCGAAATCGTTTTCAATTCAATTCAATTCGAAATCGTTTTCAATTCAATTCATTTCGAAATCGTTTTCAATTCAATTCATTTCGAAATCGTTTTCAATTCAATTCATTTCGAAATCATTTTCAATTCAATTCATTTCGAAATCTTTTCAATTCAATTCATTTTGAAATCGTTTTCAATTCAATTCATTTCGAAATCGTTTTCAATTCAATTCATTTCGAAATCGTTTTCAATTCAATTCATTTCGAAATCGTTTTCAATTCAATTCATATCGAAATCGTTTTCAATTCAATTCATTTCGAAATCGTTTTCAATTCAATTCATTTCGAAATCGTTTTCAATTCAATTCATTTCGAAATCGTTTTCAATTCAATTCATTTCGAAATCGTTTTCAATTCAATTCATTTCGAAATCGTTTTCAATTCAATTCATTTCGAAATCGTTTTCAATTCAATTCATTTCGAAATCGTTTTCAATTCAATTCATTTCGAAATCGTTTTCAATTCAATTCATTTCGAAATCGTTTTCAATTCAATTCATATCGAAATCGTTTTCAATTCAATTCATTTCGAAATCGTTTTCAATTCAATTCATTTCGAAATCGTTTTCAATTCAATTCAATTCGAAATCGTTTTCAATTCAATTCATTTCGAAATCGTTTTCAATTCAATTCATTTCGAAATCGTTTTCAATTCAATTCATTTCGAAATCGTTTTCAATTCAATTCATTTCGAAATCGTTTTCAATTCAATTCATTTCGAAATCGTTTTCAATTCAATTCATTTCGAAATCGTTTTCAATTCAATTCATTTCGAAATCGTTTTCAATTCAATTCATTTCGAAATCGTTTTCAATTCAATTCATTTCGAAATCGTTTTCAATTCAATTCATTTCGAAATCGTTTTCAATTCAATTCATTTCGAAATCGTTTTCAATTCAATTCATTTCGAAATCGTTTTCAATTCAATTCATTTCGAAATCGTTTTCAATTCAATTCATTTCGAAATCGTTTTCAATTCAATTTATTTCGAAATCGTTTTCAATTCAATTTATTTCGAAATCGTTTTCAATTCAATTTATTTCGAAATGAATGAGAAGATATCGGGGGGGGGGGCCTGGTTAAGGGGTTTTTGGTTTTTTTTTTCTTATTTCGTTGAAATCGATTCTGAAGGAAAACGGGGGGGGGGGGGGGGGGGGCATCTGTTAAAAAGGGGGAGGAGAGGAAAATATTTATTTATTATTATTATTATTTAATTATTAAAAAGTTGACTTTCACATACGACCTCTAAACGAGGTCCACCGCCTGTCGCCCATAGCGTTTCACCCCCATTCCGAACACAATGGGATATGTACCGCAAGCTGAATCGACCGTTTCGATCTGTTTCTGTTGCATTTACATTTAAATTATTATATTGAATTTTTAACGTGCATTTCAAATTACCGGGGTCACATACTAACTCTAAAAATTCTCGAAATTTTTTTTCTAGCTTCGTATTGACGATACGGTCCTAACAAAACTAGTTTCGTCGAATTCTGAGACCGTTTGAGAAATGGCCAATTTCCAGTCGATTAAAATCAACTGAAATGGTCAAACGCATTTTCCTTTGCCACGCTCACATATTGATTCGAAAAATTATGAAATTTGAAACCTAGCAATAACTTGACACTGCGGATCCAACAAAACTGGTTTCGTCGAAATCCGAGGTCGTTTGCAAAATGTCCATTTTAAGGGCCTGAATTCCATAGCGACTATTCTGAATTTTCAACTGGACATATCTTTTGATTCCCGATATGAAATCTTGATTTTTCGGATTCGTTGGAAAGATATTCACAATTAGATCCCATTATTTTTGGTTTCACTAAAATCCGGATTGTTTTGCACCCGATACATTCAATTGAAGTTTGAAATCGAATTATCGAACTACCGTGCCATTTTCAATACTATTTATAATTATATATAATTATTTATATTCTAACGACGACGTATATAATATATACGTCGAATTCTATTCAAACTAAATTTCTCGTCGTTTTTATTTAAAATAATCCATTTTAAATATTCAAAATTCGCTAAAATTGCCAAAATAAAAATTTTAAACTGGCCCAGATTTTCCGGGTTGTTACACCATGATACCTAATTGGGTTACTGCTGAAATCGGTCGCCGTTACTAGGGTTTTCTAGTCAAACATGTTAAATGGTTAAGTGTCTTTCTTTACCTAAACCCACCCATCAGTTTAATTAACATGTTGAATTGGTTAAGTGTTTTAGTTAACTTAACCCTACCATCCTGACTGTTTGTCCTTAGCTTTTTAAAGCACTGACCACTCACATTAGACAGGTATTATTATAGTTACTGGATGTGCCGGTCGGTTCCGGGCAGATTTACACCGTAACTTAGTCTAACCTCGGGTCCTTATTGGGCTCAATGCTTAACCACCTACATTGGATAGGTATTGTTGTGACTACTGGACAAACGGGCGGGTCCGGACAGGTTTACATCACAACTCAATCCAACCTCGTATTAAGCATATTCGTATTTTCTAAATTTACGTATTTGTCTTTATTACTTAGTATATGTAAATTTGTCAACAATTAAATGTTGTGGCCCACTTTCCAAGTTTAACATTTTTGGTATAAGAATTTATACCATTCAAGTGCCACTAATTTTGGCATGTGACAAACATGCCAATTTCATATATTCTCTTATGTCAAGTTTTACCAATATTCCCAACGTTACCTCATTTAGATATTAAGCTAACAATCTTAGCCTAATTCTCGTTCGCGTGGTTTTTAACATATAATATTAGACTAAAAATTTAGCCTAATTTAGCGCACACAAATTGGCATAAGGGAATTCATAAACATAAACATGACATAGGTGTAAACTTTGCCTTTTTGGCATAGTCAATATGAACATCATAGGTGTGAACTTGCAAAATAGTCAACATACATATATGTGAGTTTGCAACATAGACTAAATCATGGGTTTCAACTTATCATGTAAACTTGCATTGAAATAGGGATCTAACCAAATACGTATCACATAAATCAACACATAATTTAGACAACATAAGCTTAAACATGTTTTGGATCTAGGCATAACATTGAACATCGCTAGCATATGACGAGAACATGACATTTTCATAAGTATGTATAATTTATGACAAGGGTGTGAACTAGATCTAATCATATATCGAATTACAACATGAAACATGTATTAAAGTGGATCTTGGCATGGATCCAATTAACTTGCAACTTTCTTACAAACTTACTAGCATGTATGTGAACATAATCGTTTAGGCATAAAGGTTCTAGCATATATATATATATATATATATATATACACATGAAATCTTAATCACATACAACCTATATAATTCACATAAACATATAGGTGTCGATTACAACATGAACTATACAACTTGCATGTGATTCTACATGTACAATAGGATCAACAAAAACTCATTATATCATAAACATCACAATTCCACAATCATTACATCGCATATGAATCAGCATCATTGTTATAGTATAAAACAATTTCATTCCCAATTTACAACGAATCAAGTCTTAATTTTATTCACACCGGAAGAATCACTATACTTACAACAAACGAAGGTCTTGTTTTCTGATTTCTGAATTCTGAATTTGAATTGCTTTCCTTTGGGTAGACTAACGTTGATTTGATTATTGTTTTAACTTTAATTTGGCTCGTCTCTAAGCTTTTCTACAAGTGGAGGCTCCTCCTAGTTTTCTCCCGACAGCATGGCGGCTCCGTCTCTAATTTCTTATGTGAATTTAGGTTAGAGTGTTGAGTTATATTTATAGAATTTCAGATTTATTTGAGCCGCCAGATGATCACAGATGAATCTAGAACATTCACTTCGAGAGGAGCCAATCAAAATCCGACATGTCAGCCCTAGTGACATAGCCAAGCCTCAGAAATCGACCAGAAACCGACCAGGCCAGTAAGGGCCAAACCAGGTCGACTGGGCAGGTCGACCCTATGGTCGAACTTGTCACCCAGGTCGCCCACTAGGTCGACCCCCAGGTTGACCTGGTGCCTGGGCGGGAATTTTACCGCCCAGTCCAGTTTGGGTCTGAATTCGAAATTTGTACAAAATTTTGAACCGTTTGAATTTTAAATTGAATTTTGAAACTTTCGAAGGTCATAATTCCTTCATACGGAGTCCGATTCACGCAAACTCGGATACTATCTCAAGCAGAATTCCGATACGAACGCAATGGCATAACCTGTTTCCCTTAATTCTATAATCTAGAATTAATTATACTTTAATTTGTTAATTTACAGTTAACAGAAAATTCGGGGTGTTACACTTTGACTAACAAAACAACATGTGAAGAATTAAAAATTGAGCTAAAAAAGCTTTCGATGTTCCCAAATGTCAATGAGATTGAATTTCTTGGTTAAGGAACTAAAATGAGATAGGTGTAACCTGTTAGTCCTATAGATATAAGAGAGAGCTTCATTTTGACAGGTTATGCTTCTTCTAACTAAAATTGGATATATATTTAAGTGTGGTAGAACAACCCACATCTGTTGGGGGTAACATCGAAGTCTTGAGGTGCAACATCAGTTTGCAAATCCAAGATTGCACTGTATGACTTACTCGTTTATGGGTACGAAATAAAAATATAACATGGTGCACCATATTCCAAAATATAGTAAGTAGAATTCCGAACATGGTCAAACCCCCTTTAACTAACGAAACAACATGCGAAAAAATAAAAATTGAGCTATAAAAGCTTTTGATGTTCCCAGATGTCATTAAGATTGAATTTCGTGGTTACGGAACTAAGTTTAGATGAGTGTAACCTGTTCGTCCTATAAATCTATGAGAGAGCTTCATTTTGACTAGTTATGGTTCTAGCAACTCAAAATGGAAACAAATTTATGCGTGGCGGAACAACCCACGTCTGTTTGGTGCAACATCGAAGACTGGAGGTGCGTTATCAGTTCGAAAATCCAAGATTGCTCCATATGACTTTTGAAAACACTTTTATAGGCATGAAATAGAAATATAACATGGTGCGTCATAATCCAAAATATATTAAATCGAATTCTGACCAAGGTCAAAAGTCCTTTGACCAACAAAACAACATGTGAAAAATTGATCTAAAAAAGCATTCGATGTTCCCAAAAGTTATTAAAATTGAATTTATTGGTTATTGAGATAAGATGAGATGGTTGGAACCTTTTAGTCTTATAAATCTATGAGAGATTTTTGTTTTGATTGGTTATGGTTCTAGTAACTCAAAATGGATGCAAATTTATAAGTGGCGGAACAACCCACGTCTATTGGGTGCAACATCGATGTCTTGAGGTGCAACATCAGTTTTAAAATCCAAGATTGCGCTGTATGACTTTTGAAAACTCGTTTATGGGTATGAAAATGAAATATAACATGGTGCATCATATTCCAAAATATAGTAAATAGAATTCCAACCATGGTCAAACCCCCTTTGACTAATAAAACAACGTTTAAAAAATAAAAATAGAGCTAAAAAAGCTATTGATGTTCCCAAATGTCATTAAGATTGAATTTCTTGGTTATTGAACTAAGATGAGATGGGTGTAACCTGTCTGTCCCATTGATCTATGAGAGATCTTCGTTTTGACTGGTTATGGTTCTACCAACTCAAAATGGATACAAATTTATGCTTGGCGGAACAACCCCTGTCTGTTGGGTGCAACATCGAAGTCTTGAGGTGCAACATCATTTTGAAAATCCAAGATCGCACTGGTTGACTTTTGAAAACTCGTTTATGGGTAAGAAATTGAAATATAACTTGGTGCATCATATTCCGAAATATAGTAAATGGAATTCCGACCATGGTCAAACCCCCTTTGACCAACAAAACAACATGTGAAAAATTAAAAATTTAGCTAAAAAAGCTTTCGATGTTCCCAAATGTCATTAATATTGAATTTCTTGGTTACTGAACTAAGATGAGATGGGTGTAACCTGTAAGTCCTATAGATCTTTGAGAGAGCTTCATTTTGATTGGTTATGGTTCTACTAACTCGTAATGGATTCAAATTTATGCGTGGCGGAACAAAACACATCTGTTGTGTGCAACATCGAAGCCTTGAGGTGCAACATTAGTTTGAAAATCCAAGATTGCACTGTATGTCTTTTGAAAACTCGATTATGGGTATGAAATAGAAATATAACATGGTGCATCATATTCCAAAATATAGTAAATAGAATTCCGACCATGGTCAAACCCACTTTGACTAATAAAACAACATGTGAAAAATTAAAAATTGAGCTAAAAAAGCTTTTGATGTTCCCAAATGTCATTAAGATTGAACTTCTTGTTTAATGAACTAAGATGAGATGGGTGTAACCTGTTAGTCCCATAGATCTATGAGAGAGGTTCATTTTGACTGGTTATGGTACTACTAACTCAAAATGGATAAAAGTTTATGCGTGGCGGAACAACCCACGTCTGTTGGGTGCAACGTCGAAGTTTTGAGGTGCAACATCTGTTTGAAAATCCAAGATTGAATTATATGACTTTTGAAAACTCGTTTATGGTATGAAATAGAGATATAACATAGTGCATCATACTCTAAAATATATTAAATCGAATTCCGACCATGGTCAAATCCCCTTTGACCAACAAAACAACATGTGAAAATTGAGCTAAAAAAGCTTTCGATGTTCCCAAAAGTCATTAAGATTGAGTTTCTTGGTTACTGAACTAAGATGAGATGAGCAAAACCTGTTAGTCCTATAGAACTATGAGAGAACTTCGTTTTGATTGGTTATGGTTCTAGTAACTTAAAATGGATACAAAATTTATAAGCGTCGGAAGAACCCACGCGTGTTGGGTGCAACATCGAAGTCTTGAGGTGCAACATTAGTTTGAAAATCCAAGACTGCATTGTATGACTTTTGAAAAATCATTTATGGGTATGAAATAGAAATATAACATGGTGCATCTTATTCCAAAATATATTAAATTGAATTCCGACCGTGGTCAAACCCCCTTTGACTTGTAAAACAGCATGTGAAAATTTAAAAATTGCTCTAAAAAAGCTTTCGATGTTCATAAATGTCATTAAGATTGAATTTCTTGGTCACTGAAATAAGACGACATGGGATGTAACCTGTTAGACCTATAGATCTATGAGAGAACTTCATTTTGACCGATTATGGTTCTACTAACTCAGAATGGATAAAAACTTATGCGTGGCGGAACAACCCACATCTGTTGGGTGCAACATCGAAGTCTTGAGGTGCAACATCTGTTTGAAAATCCAAGATTGAATTGTATGACTTTTGAAAACTCGGTTATGGGAACGAAATAGAAATATAACATGGTGAACCATATTCCAAAATATAGTAAATAGAATTTTGACCAAAGTCAAACCTCCTTTGACTAACAAAACAACATGTGAAATATTAAAAATTGAGCTTAAAATTTTTTTGATGTTCCCAAATGTCATTAGAATGAATTTCTTGGTTATTGAACTAAGATGAGATGGGTGTAACCTATAGTCCTATAGATCTATATGAGAGCTTCATTTTAACTGGTTATGGTTCAAATAACTCAAAATGGATACAAATTTATATGTGGCAGAACAACCCACGTCTGTTTTGGGTGCAACGTCGAAGTCTTGGGGTGCAACATCAGTTTGAAAATCTAAGATTGCACTGTATGACTTTTGAAAATTCATTTATGGGCATGAAATAGAAATATAACATGGTGCGTCATACTCCAACATATGTTAAATCGAATTCCAACCATGGTCAAACCCTCTTTGACCAACAAAACAACATGTGAAAAATTGAGCTTAAAAATCATTCGATGTTCCCAAAAGTGATTAAAATTAAATTTCTTGGTTACTGAAATAAGATGAGATGTTTGAAACCTGTTACTCCTATATATCTATGAGAGATCTTCGTTTTGATTGGTTATGGTTCTAGTAACTCAAAATGGATACAAACTTATAAGTGGCGGAACAACCCACGTCTGTTGGGACCAACATCGAATCTTGAGGTGCAGCATCAGTTTTAAAATCCAAGATTTCACTGTATGACTTTCGGAAACTCGTTTATGGGTACGAAATAGAAATAAAACATGGTGCATCATATTCCAAAATATAGTAAATAGAATTCCGACCATGGTCAAACCCCCTTTGACTAACAAAACAACATGTGAAAAATTAAAAATTGAGCTAAAAATGCTTTGGTTGTTCCCAAATGTTGTTAAGATTGAATTTCTTGGTTAATGAACTAAGAGGAGATGGATGTAACCTATTAGCCCTATAGGTCTATGAGAGTGCTTCATTTTGATTGGTTATGGTTCTACTAACTCAAAATGGATACAAATTTATGCGTGGCGAACAACCCACGTCTGTTGGGTGAAACATCGAAGTCTTGATGTGCAACATCAGTTTGAAAATCCTAGATCGGACTGGATGACTTTTGAAATCTCGTTTACGGGTATGAAATTGAAATATAACTTGGTGCATCATATTCCAAAATACAGTAAATTGAATTCCGACCATGGTCAAACACCCTTTGTCCAATAAAACAGCATGTGGAAAGTTAGGATAAAAAAGCATTCAATGTTCCCAAAAGTCATTAAGATTGAATTTCTTCGTTACTGAACTAAGATGAGATGGGTGTAACTGTAAGTCCTATGGATCTATGAGAGAGCTTCATTTTGATTGGTTATGATTCTGCTAACTCAGAATGGATTCAAATTTATGCGCGGCGGAACAACCCACGTCTGTTGGGTGCAACATCGAAGTCTTGAGGTGCAACATTAGTTTGAAAATCTAAGATTGCGTTGTATGACTTTTGAAACATCGTTTATGGGAATGAAACAGAAATATTACATGGTGCATCATATTCCAAAATATAGTCAATAGAATTCCGACCATGGTCATAGCCCCTTTGACTAATAAAACAACATGTGAAAAGATAAAAATTGAGCTAAAAAAGCTTTTGATGTTCCCAAATGTTATTAACGTTGAATTTCTTAGTTACTGAACTAAGACGAGATGGTTCTAACTTGTTGGTCCTATAGATCTATGAGAGAGCTTCATTTTAACTGGTTATGGTTCTACTAACTCAAAATGGATACAAATTTATGCATGGCGGAACAACCCATGTCTGTTGGGTGCAACATTGAAGTTTTGAGGTGCAACATAAGTTTGAAAGTCCAAGATTGCACTGTATGTCTTTTGAAAACCCGTTTATGGTATGAACTAGAAATATAACATGGTGCATCACACTCCAAAAAATGTTAAATCGAATTCCGACCATGGTCAAACCCCCTTTAACCAAAAAAACAACATGTGAAAAATTGAGCTAAAAAAGATTTCAATGTTCCCAAAAGTCATTAAGATTGAATTTCTTGGTTACTAAACTAAGATGAGATGGGTGTATCTGGCTAGTCCAACAAAATTGTAAGAGAACTTCGTTTTGATTGATTATGGTTCTAGTAACTCAAAATGGATACAAATTTATAAGTGGAGGAACAACCCATGTTTGTTGGGTGCGACATTGAAGTCTTAAGGTGCAATATCAGTTTGAAAATCCAAGATTGCACTGTATGACTTTTGAAAACTCATTTATGGGTATGAAGTAGAAATATAACACGGTGCATCATATTCCAAAATATATTAAATCGAATTATGACCATGGTCAAACCCCCTTTGACCAACAAAAGAACATGTGAAAAATTAAAAATTGAGATAAAAAAGCTTTCGATGTTCCCAAATGTAATTAAGAATGAATTTCTTGGTAACTGAATTAAGATGAGATGAGTGTAACCTGTTAGTCCTATAGATCTATGAGAGAGATTTTTTTTGACTGGTTATGGTTCTATTAACTCAAAATAGATGCAAATTTAAGCGTGGCGGAACAACCCGCGTCTGTTGGGTGCAACATCGAAGTGTTGAGGTGCAACATCAGTTTGAAAATCTAAGATTGCACTGTATGACTTTTGAAAACTAGTTTATGGGTAGGAAATAGAAATATAACATGGTGCATCATATTCCAAAATATAGTAAATAGAATTCCGAACATGTTCAAAGCCCCTTTGACTAACAAAACAACATGTGAAAAATTGAAAATTGAGCTAAAAAATCTTTTGATGTTCTCAAATGTCCTTGAGATCGGATTTATTGTTTACTACAATAAGATGAGATGGGTGTAACCTGTTAGTCCTATAGATCCACGAGAGAGCTTCATTTTGACTAGTTACGGTTCTACTAACTCAAAATGGATACAAATTTATGCGTGGCAGAACAACCCACTTTTATTGGGTGCAACATCGAAGTCTTGAGGTGCAACATCAGTTTGAAAATCCAAGTTTGCACTGTATGACGTTTGAAAACTCATTTGTGGGCATGAAATCGAAATATAACATGGGGCATCATACTCCAAAATATAACAAATCGAATTCCAACCTTGGTCAAACCCCCTTTGACCAACAAAATAACATGTGAAAATTGAGCTAAAAAAGCATTCGATGTTCCCAAAAGTCATTAAAAATTAATTTCTTGGTTACTGAGCTAAGATGAGATGGTTGGAACTTATTAGTCCTATAGATCTATGAGAGATCTTCGTTTTGATTGGTTATGGTTCTAGTAACCCAAAATGGATACAAACTTATAAGTGGCGGAACAACCAACGTCTGTTGGGTGCAACATCAAAGTCTTGAGGTGCAACATCAGTTTGAAAATTCAAGATTGCACGGTATGACTTTTGAAAACTCGTTTATGGGTACGAAATGGAAATATAATATGGTGCATCATATTGCAAAATGTAGTAAATAGAATTCCGACCATGGTCAAACCCCCTTTGACTAACAAAACAACATGTGAAAAATTAAAAATTGAGCTAAAAAAGCTTTTAATGTTTCCAAATGTTATTAAGATTGAATTTCTTGGTTACTGAACTAAGATGAGATGAGTGTAACTTGTTAGTCCTATAGATCTATGAGAGAGCTTCATTTTGACTGGTTATGGTTCTACTAACTCAAAATGAATACAAATTTATGTGTGGCGGAACAACGCACATCTGTTGGGTGCAATAACGAAGTCCTGAGGTGCAACATAAGTTTGAAAATCCAAGATCGCACTGTATGACTTTTGACAACTCGTATATGGGTATGAAATTGAAATATAACACGTTGCATCATATTCCAAAATATAGTAAATTGAATTCGGACCATGGTCGAACCCCCTTTGTCCAATAAAACAACATGTGAAAAATTGAGCTAAAAAGGCTTTTGATGTTCCCAAAAGTCATTAAGACTGAATTTATTGGTTACTGGACTAAGATGAGATGGGTGTAACCTGTAAGTCATATAGATCTATGAAAGAGCTTCATTTTTACTGGTTATGGTTCTACTAACTCAAAATGGATACAAATTTATGCGTGGCGGAAAAACCCACGTCTGTTGTGTGCAACATCGAAGTCTTGAGGTGCAACATCAGTTTGAAAATCCAAGATTGCACTGTATGACTTTTGAAAACTCATTTATGGGTATGAAGTAGAAATATAACATGGTGCATCAAATTCCAAAATATATTTAATCGAATTATGACCATGGTCAAACCCCCTTTGACCGACAAAACAACATGTGAAAAATTAAAAATTGAGATAAAAAAGCTTTTGATGTTCCCAAATGTAATCAAGATTGAATTTCTTGGTTACTGAACTAAGATGAGATGAATGTAACCTTTTAGTCCTGTAGATCTATGAGAGGGCTTTTTTTGACTGGTTATGGTTCTATTAACTCAAAATTGATACAAATTTAAGCGTGGCGGAACAACCCGCGTCTTTTGGGTGCAACATCGAAGTGTTGAGGTGCAACATCAGTTTGAAAATCCAAGATTGCACTGTATGACTTTTGAAAACTAGTTTATGGGTACGAAATAGAAATATAACATGGTGCATCATATTCCAAAATATAGTATATAGAATTCCAACCATGTTCAAACCCCCTTTGACTAACAAAACAACATGTGAAAAATTGAAAATTGAGCTAAAAAATCTTTTGATGTTCCCAAATGTCCTTGAGATTGGATTTATTTGTTACGACAATAAGATGAGATGGGTGTAACCTGTTAGTCCTGTAGATCTATGACGGAGCTTCATTTTGACTAGTTACGGTTCCACTAACTCAAAATGGATACAAATTTATGCATGGCGGAACAACCCACGTCTTTTGGGTGCAACTTCGAAGTCTTGAAGTGCAACATCAGATTGAAAATCCAAGATTGCACTGTATGACGTTTGAAAACTCATTTTTGGGCATGAAATACAAATATAACATGGTGCATCATACACCAAAATATAACAAATCGAATTCCAACCATGGTCAAACACCCTTTGACCAACAAAACAACATGTGAAAATTGAGCTAAAAAAGCATTCGATGTTCCCAGAAGTCATTAAAAATTAATTTCTTGGTTATTGAGCTAAGATTAGATGGTTGGAACTTATTAGTCCTATAGATCTATGAGAGATCTTCGTTTTGATTGGTTATGGTTCTAGTAACCCAAAATGGATACAAACTTATAAGTGGCGGAACAACCCACGTCTGTTGGGTGCAACATCGAAGTCTTGAGGTGCAACATCAGTTTTAAAATCCAAGATTGCACGATATGACTTTTGAAAACTCGTTTATGGGTACGAAATGGAAATATAACATGGTGCATCATATTCCAAAATGTAGTAAATAGAATTTCGACCATGGTCAAACCCCCTTGACTAACTAAACAACATGTGAAAAATTAAAAATTGAGCTAAAAAAGCTTTTAATGTTCCCAAATGTTATTAAGATTGAATTTCTTGGTTAATGAACTAAGATGAGATGGGTGTAACCTATTAGTCCTATAGATCTATGAGAGAGCTTCATTTTGACTGGTTATGGTTCTACTAACTCAAAATGAATACATATTTATGCGTGGCGGAACAACCCACATCTGTTGGGTGCAACAACGAAGTCCTAAGGTGCAACATAAGTTTGAAAATCCAAGATCGCACTGTTTGTCTATTGAAAACTCGTATATTGGTATGAAATTGAAATATAACACGTAACATCATATTCCAAAATATAGTAAATTGAATTCGGACCATGGTCGAACCCTCTTTGTCCAATAAAACAACATGTGAAAAATTGAGCTAAAAAGGCTTTCGATGTTCCCAAAAATCATTAAGACTGAATTTATTGGTTACTGGACTAAGATGAGATGGGTGTAACCTATAAGTCATATAGATCTATGAAAGAGCTTCATTTTTACTGGTTATGGTTCTACTAACTCAAAATGGATACAAATTTATGCGTGGCGGAACAACCCACATCTGTTGGGTGCAACATCGAAGTCTTGAGGTGCAACATTAGTTTGAAAATCCAAGATTGCACTGTATGACTTTTGAAAACTCATTTATGGGTATGAAGTAGAAATATAACATGGTGCATCAAATTCCAAAAAATATTTAATCGAATTATGACCATGGTCAAACCCCCTTTGACCGACAAAACAACATGTGAAAAATTAAAAATTGAGATAAAAAAGCTTTTGACGTTCCCAAATGTCATTAAGATTGAATTTCTTAGTTATTGAACTAAGATGAGATGGGTGTAAACTGTTAGTTCTATAGACCTATGAAAGAGCTTCATTTTGACTGGTTATGGTTCTACTAACTCAAAATAGATACAAATTTATGTGTGGCAGAACAACCCACGTCTGTTGCGCGCAACATCGAAGTCTTGAGGTGCAACATCAGTTTGAAAATTCAAGATTGCACTATATTAGTTTTGAAAACTCGTTTATGGGCTTGAAATAGAAATATAACATGGTGCATCATACTCCAAAATATATTAAATCGAATTCCAACCATGATCAAATCCCCTTTGACCAACAAAACAAGATGTGAAAAGTGGAGCTAAAAAAGCTTTCGATGTTCCCAAAAATCATTAAAATTGAATTTCTTGGTTACTGAACTAAGATGAGATGGTTGCAACCTATTAGTCCTATAGATATATGAGATATCTTCGTTTTGATTGGTTATCGTTCTAGTAACTCAAAATGGATATGAATTTATAAGTGGCGGAACAACCCACGTCTGTTGGGTGCAACATCGAAGTCTTGAGGTGCAACATCAGTTTGAAAATCAAGATCGCACTGTATGACTTTTTATAACTCGTTTATGGGTATGAAATTGAAATATAACATGGTGCATAATATTTGAAAATATAGTAAATTGAATTCCGACCATGGTCAAATCCCCTTTGTCCAACAAAACAACGTGTGAAAATTTGAGCCAAAAAAGCATTCAATGTTCCCAAAAGTCATTAAGATTGAATTTCTTGGTTACTGAACTAAGATGAGATGGGTGTAACATGTAAGTCCTATAGATCTATGAGAAAGCTTCATTTTGATGGGTTATGGTTCTACTAACTCAAAATGGATGCAAATTTATGCGTGGTGGAACAACCCACATATGTTGGGTGCAACATCGAAGTCTTGAGGTGCAACATCAGTTTGAAAATCCAGGTCGCACTGTATGACTTTTGAAAACTCGTTTATGGGTATGAAATAATATATCATGGTGCATCATACTCCAAATTATATTAAATCGAATTCCGACCATGGTCGGACCCCCTTTGACTAACAAAACAGCATGTGACAAATTAGAAATTGAGCTAAAGATGCTTTTGATGTTCCCAAAAATCACTAAGATTGAATTTCTTGGTTACTGAACCAAGATGAGATGGGTTTAACCTATTAGCCCCATGGATCTATGAGAGTGCTTCATTTTGACTTGTTATGGTTCTACTAACTCAAAATGGATACAAATTTATGCGCGGCGGAACAACCCACGTCTGTTGGGTGCAACATCGAAGTTTTGAGGTGAAATATCAATTTGAAAATCCATGATTTCACTGTAAGACTTTTGAAAACTTGTTTATGGTATGAAATAGAAATATAACATGGTGCACCATACTCCAAAATATATTAAATCGAATTCCGACCATGGTTGAACCCACTTTGACCAACAAAACAACATGTGAGAAATTAAGCTAAAAAAGCATCTGTTGTTCCCAAAAACCGTTATGTTTGAATTTCTTAGTTACTGAACTAAGATGAGATGGGTGGAACATGTTAGTCCTAGAAATCTATGAGGGAGCTTTGTTTTGAATGGATGGTTCTAGAAACTCAAAATGGATACAAATTTATAAGTGGCGGAACAACCCATGTCTGTTTGGTGCAACATCGAAGTTTTGAGGTGCAACATCAGTTTGAAAATCCAAGATCACACTTTATGACTTTTGAAAACTTGTTTATAGGTACAAAATTGAAATATAACATGGTTCCCAAAATATAGTAAATAGAATTCCGACCATGGTCAAACCCGCTTTGTCCAACAAAACATGTAAAAAAAATTAATTTAAGCTAAAAAAGCTTTAGATGTTCCCAAATGTCATTAGGATTGAATTTCTTGGTTACTGAACAAAGATGAGATGGGTGTAACCTGTTAGTCCTACAGACCTATGAGAGAGCTTCATTTTGACTAGTTTTGGTCCTACTAACTCAAAATGGATACAAATTTATGCATGGCAGAACAACCCATGTCTACTGGGTGCAACATCGAAGTCTTGAGGTGCAACATTTGTTTGAAAATCCAAGATTGCACTGTACGTCTTTTGAAAACTCGTTTATGGGTACTGAATAGAAATATAACATGGTGCATCATACTCTATATTAAATCGAATTCCGACCATGGTCAAACCCCCTTTGACCAACAAAACAACATGTGAAAAAATAAGCTAAAAAAACTTCTGATGCTCCCAAAAATCATAAAATTTGAATTTCTCGGTTATTGAACTAAGATGAGAAGGGTGGAACCGCTTTATCCTATAAATCCATGAGAGAGCTTTGTTTTGACTTGTTATGGTTCTAGTAACTCAAAATGGATAGAAATTTATGCGTGGCGTAACAACCCACGTCTGTTGGGTGCAACATCAAAGTCTTGAGATGCAGCATCAGTTTGAAAATCCAAGATTGCAATGTATGACTTTGAAGAACTCGTTTATGGGTACGAAATAGAAATATAACAAGGTGCATCATATTCCAAAATATATTAAATCGAATTCCGACCATTGTCAAAACCCTTTTCACCAACAAAACAACATATGAAAAAAATAAAAATTGAGCTAAAAAAGCATTTGATGTTCACAAATGTCATGAAGATTGAATTTCTTGGTTACTGAACTAACATGAGATAGGTTAATCTGCTTGTCCTATAAATATATAAGAGAGCTTCATTTTGACTGGTTATAGTTCTACTAACTCAAATGGATACAGATTTATGCATGGCAGAAAAACTCACGTCTGTTGGGTGCAACATCGAAGTCTTGAGGTGCAACATCAGTTGAAAATACAAGATTGCATTGTATGACTTTTGAAATCTTGTTTATGGGTATGAAATAGAAATATAACATGGTGCATCATACTCCAAAATATATTAAATCGAATTCCGACCATGGTCAAACCCCCTTAGACCAACAAAACAACATGTGAAAAATTAAAAATTCAGCTAAAAAGGCTTTTGATGTTCCCAAATTTTATTAACGTTGCATTTCTTGGTTACTGAACTAAGATGAGATGGGTGTAACCTATTAGTCCTATAGATCAATGAGAGAGCTCTATTTTGACTAGTTATGGTTCTACTAACTCAAAATGGATACAAATTATGCGTGGCGGAACAACCCACGTCCGTTGAGTGCAACATCGATGTCTTGAGGTGCAACCTCAGTTTGAAAATCCAAGGTCGTATTGTATGACTTTTGAAAACTCGTTTATGGGTATGAAATTGAAATATAACATGGTGTATCATACTCCAAAATATATTAAATCGAATTCCGACCATGGTCAAAACACCTTTGACCAACAAAACAACATGTGAAAAATTAAGCAAAAAAAGCAGTCGATGTCCTAAAAGTCATTAAGATTGAATTTTTTGGTTACTGAACTAGATGGGATGGTGGAACCTGTTAATCCTATAGATCTATGAGAGAGCTTTGTTTTGATTGGTTATGGTCCTACTAACTTCAAATGGATACGAATTTATGCGTGGCCAAACAACCCACGTCTGTTGGGAGCTACATCGAAGTCTTGAGGTGCAACATCAGCTTGAAAATCCAAGATCGCACTGCAGGACTTTTTAAAACTCGTTTATGGGTATGAAATTGAAATATAACATGGTGCATCATATTCGAAAATATTGTAAATTGAATTCCAACCATGGTCAAACCCCCTTTGTCTAACAAAACAACATGTGAAAATTTGAGCTAAAAAAGCTTTCAATGTTCCCAAAAGTCATCAAGATTGAATTTCTTGGTTACTGAACTAAGATGAGATTGGTGGAACCTGTTAGTCCTAGAGATCTATGAGAGAGCTTCATTTTGACTAGTTATGGTTCTAGCTACTCTAAATAGATACAAATTTATAAGTGGCGGAACAAAACACGTCTGTTGGGAGCAAAATCGAAGTCTAGAGGTGCAACTTCTGTTTGAAAATCCAGGATCGCACTGTATGACTTATGAAAACTTATTTATGGGTATGAATTGAAATATAACATAGTGCATCATATTCCAAAATATAGTAAATAGGACCATAGTCAAAACACCTTTGTCCAGCAAAATAAAATGTGAAAAATTGTGCTAAAAAAAGCTTTCGATGTTCCCAAAAGTCATTAAGATTGAATTTCTTGGTTACTGAACTAAGACGAGATGGTGGAACCTGTTAGTCCTATAGATCTATGAGAGATCTTCGTTTTGACTGGTTATGGTTCTAGTAACTCGAAATGGATACAAATTTATAAGTGGCGGAACAACCAATGTCTGTTTGGTGCAACATCGAAGTCTTAAGGTGCAACATTAGTTTGAAAAACCAAGATCGCACTGTATGACATTTGAAAACTTGTTTATGTGTATGAAATTGAAATATAACATGGTTTCCAAAATATAGTAAATAGAATTCCGACCATGGTCAAACCCCCTTTGTCCGACAAAACAACATGTGAAAAATAAAAAATTGAGCTAATAAAGCTTTCGATGTTCCTAAATGTCATTAAGATTGAATTTATTGGTTATTGAACTAAGATGAGATGGGTGTAACCTGTTAGTCCTATAGATCTATGATGGAGCTTCATTTTGATTGGTTATGGTTCAATTAACTCAAAATGAATACAAATTTATGCATGGCCGATTAACCCATATCTGTTGGGTGCAACATCGAAATCTTGAGGTGCAACATCAGTTTGAAAATCCAAGATTGCATTGTATGACTTTTGAAAACTCGTTTATTAGTATGAAATAGAAATATAACATGGTGCATCATACTCCAAAATATATTAAATCAAATTCCGACCATGGTCAAACCCCCTTTGACTAACAAAACAACATGTGAAAAATTAGAAATTGAGCTGAAAACGCTTTCGATGTTCCAAAAAATCACTAAGATTGAATTTCTTGTTTACTAAACTAAGATGAGATAGATTTAACCTGTTAGCCCCATGGATCTATGAGAGAGCTTCATTTTCACTGGTTATGGTTCTACTAACTTAAAATGCATACAAATTTATGCATGGTGGAACAACCCACGTCTGTTGGGTGCAACATCGAAGTTTTGAGGTGCAACATCAGTTTGAAAATCCATGATTTCACTGTATGACTTTTGAAATCTCGTTTATGGTATGAAATAGAAATATAACATGGTGCATCATACTCCAAAATATATTAAATCGAATTCCGACCATGGTCAAACCCCCTTTGACCAACAAAACAACATGTGAAAAATTAAGCTAAAAAAGCTTCCGTTGTTCCCAAAAATAATTAATTTTGAATTTCTTGGTTACTGAACTAAGATGAGATGGATGGAACCTGTTAGTCCCATAAATCTATGAGAGAGCTTTGTTTTGAATGGTTATGGTCCTAGTAACTCAAAATAGACACAAATTTATAAGTGGTGGACCAACCCGTGTATGTTTGGTGCAACATCGAAGTTTTGAGGTGCAACATCAGTTTGAAAATCCAAGATCGCACTTTTTGACTTTTGAAAACTCGTTTATGGGTACGAAATATAAATATAATATGGTTTCCAAAATATAGTAAATAGAATTCCGACCATGGTCAAACTCCCTTTGTCCAACAAAACATATGAAAAGTAAAAAATTAAGCTAAAAAAGCTTTCGATGTTCGCAAATGTCATTATGATTGAATTTCTTGGTTACTGAACTAAGATGAGATGGGTGTAACCTGTTAGTCCTACAGATCAGTGAGAGAGCTTCATTTTGACTGGTTTTGGTTCTACTAACTCAAAATGGATACAAATTTATGCATGGCCGAATAACCCACGTTTATTGGGTGCAACATCGAAGGCTTGAGGTGCAACATCAATTTGAAAATCCAAGATTGCACTGTATGTCTTTTGAAAACTCGTTTTTGGGTATTAAATAGAAATATAACATGGTGCAGCATACTCCAAAATATATTAAATTGAATTCCGACCATGGTCAAACTCCCTTTGACCAACAAACAACATGTGAAAAAATAAGCTAAAAAAGCTTCCAATGCTCCCAAAAATCATTAATTTTGAATTTCTTGGTTACTGAACTAAGATGAGATTTGTGGGACCTGTTAGTCCCATATATCTATGAGATAGCTTTGTTTTGACTGGTTATGGTTCTAGTTACTCATAATGGATACAAATTTATGGGTGGCGTAACAACCCACGTCTGTTGGGTGCCACATCAAAGTCTTGAGGTGCAACATCAGTTTGAAAATCCAAGATTGTAATGTATGACTTTGGAAAACTCGTTTATGGGTGCGAAATAGAAATATAACAACGTGCATTATATTCCAAAATATAGTTAATAGAATTCCGACCATGGTCAAACCCCCTTTGACTAACAAAACAACATGTGAAAAAATAAAAATTGAGCTAAAAAAGCTTTTGATGTTCACAAATGTCATTAAGATTGAATTTCTTGGTTACTGATATAAGATGAGATCGGTGTAACCTAATAGTCCTATAGAACTATGAGAGAGCTTCATTTTGACTAGTTATAGTTCTACTAACTCAAAATGGATACCAATTTATGCGTGGCAGAACAACCCAAGTCTGTTGGGTGCAACATCGAAATCTTGAGGTACAACATCAGTTTGAAAATCCATGATTGCACTGTATTACTTTTGAAAACTTGTTTATGGGTATCAAATAGAAATATAACATGGTGCATCATATTCCGAAATACATTAAATCGAATTCCGACCATGGTCAAACCCCTTTTGACTAACAAAACAACATGTGAAAAATTAAAAATTGAGCTAAAAAAGCTTTTGATGTTCCCAGAAATCATTAAGATTGAATTTCTTGGTTACTGAACTAAGATGAGTTAGGTGCCACCTGTTAGTCCTATGGATCTATGAGAGAGCATCATTTTGACTAGTTATGGTTCTACTAACTCAAAATGAGTACAAATTTATGCGTGGCAGAACAACCCATGTCTATTGGATGCATCATCGAAGTCTTGAGGTGAAACATCAGTTTGAAAATACAAGATTGCACTGTATGAATTTTGAAATCTCTTTTATTGGTGTGAAATATAAATATAACATGGTGCATCGTACTCCAAAATATATTAAACCGAATTCCGACCATGGTCAAACCCCCTTTGACCAACAAAACTACATGTGAAAAATTAAGCCAAAAAAGCTTTCGATGTTCCCAAAAGTCATTAAGATTGAAATTCTTGGTTACTGGACAAAGATGAGACGGATGGAACCAGTTATTCCCATAAATCTACGAGTGATCTTTGTTTTGACCGGTTATGATTTTAGTAACTCAAAATGGATACAAATTTATGCGTGGAGGAACAACCCATGTCTGTTGGGTGCAACATCGAAGTCTTGAGGTGCAATATCACTTTGAAAATCCAATATTGCACTGTATGACTTTTGATAACTCGTTTGTGGGAACGAAATAGAAATATAACGTGGTGCATCATATCCAAAATATGCTAAATGGAATTCCGACCATGGTCAAACCCCCTTTGACAAACAAAACAACATGTGGAAAATTAAAAATTGAGCTAAAAAGGCGTTCGATGTTCACAAATGTCATTAAGATTGAATTTCTTGCTTACTGAACTAAGATGAGATGGGTGTTACCTGTTAGTCCTTTAGATCGATGAAAGAGCTTCATTTTGACTGGTTATGGTTCTACTAACTCAAAATGGATACAAATTTATGCGTGGTGGAACAACCCATGTCTGTTGGGTGCAATATCGAAGTCTTGAGGTGAAAAACAATTTGAAAATCCAAGATTGCACTGTATGACTTTTGAAAACTCGTTTATGGGTACAAAATAGAAATATAACATGGTGGATCATATTTCAAAATATATTTAATCGAATTCCGATAATGGTAAAACCCCTTTTGACCAACAAAACAACATGTGGAAAATTAAACATTGAGCTAAATAAGCTTTTGATGTTCCCAAATGCCATTAAGATTGAATTTCTTGGTTACTTAACTAAGATGAGATGGGTGTAACCTGTTAGTCCTATAAAGCTATGAGAGATCTTCGTTTTGATTGGTTATGGTATTGGTAATTCAAAATGGATACGAATTTATAAGTGACGGAACAACCCACGTCTGTTGGGTGCAACATCAAAGTCTTAGGTGCAACATCAGTTTGAAAATCCAAGATTGCACTGTATGGCTTATTAAAACTCATTTTGGGTATAAAATAGAAATATAACATGGTGCATCATATTCCAAAATATATTAAATCGAATTCCGACCATGGTCAAACCCCATTTGACCAACAAAACAGCATGTGAAAAATAAAAAATTGAGCTAAAAAAGCTTTTGATGCTCCTAAAAATCATTATAATTGAATTTCTTGGTTACTGAACTAAAATGAGTTGGGTGTAACCAGTTAGTCCTATAGATCTATTAGAGAGCTTCATTTTTGAAACACCCCACCTCCGTTAAGGTCACTCACAAAGGGAATGCCTTAACTTTGGTGGTGGGTTATAGGTACAAGACCTAGAAAACTTTGCAAGATAGATAAACATAAGCAGCGAAATTCAAATATTTATTGCATACGTGGTTCAATACAAAAGCATTACATTAAATTGTCTCAAAATAGCTTCCAAAACATTACAACATAATTTCTGTCTTGATTATTTAATAAAGAAGCATAAACCATAAATAAAACTGCATAAATCCCCAACGATAATGTCCAAGAGCCATAGCCAAGGTGAGAGAGAGTCCAAATCATACATCTACTTTCTTGAAGCTTGCAAAGAGTCTGACTAAGCTGCAGTATTCTCTCCCTGTGGACCTTGGGGGGAAACAGAAGAAAAGAGGACGAAAGAAAATGGGTTAGACAGTAAGTTTGGTAAGTTCAGAGATTACTAGCATTTAAACAAGGAAAGGGTTCATGACAGTAATAACAAAACATAGGACAATACCCTAATATAAGATAAGAGGAACATGTGATCGCACCCATTACTATAGTCTCAGCACCTACTTAACCATTGTTTCAACCAGCCCTACGTGTTCTTAACAAACGATCCCCTTAATGATCGGCTCCTACGCGTATGCATTCATATCCTATGTCATTCGACCCCGCTTGACTGTAGATACCCATGCTGGTCCCACCATGGGGTGTATCAGTCCCTCTGGTGGCAACCCGACACGATTCAAGATGCACAGTGTGTACTACTGATGCCCGGTGCCTGCTTTTTCCACTCCGGAGTACGTGCAAGCCCATACTCCGTCGGAACCTACACTGGCCCACCAACCGCTGACGTTTTGACCGCTAATAATCAGCCTAGTAATGTGCCCCACCATGCCTAGTTCCAGGGTACAATGATACATTTATGTGGGTTACTGTTGAAATGGGTCCCCGCTACTAGGGTTTTCTAATCAACATGTTTATTTGGTTAAGTGTCCAAGTTTACCTAACCATACCCATTCATTTAGTTAACATGTTGAATCGGTTAAGTGTTTCCCTAATTGACTTAACCTTACCAATCATGACATTGCTTTAGTTTATTAAAGCACCAACAACTCATTTTAGACAGGTATTGTTGTGGTCACTGGATGTGCCGGTCGGTTCCGGGCAAATTTACACCACAACTCAGTCTAACCTTGGGTTCTTTTTGGGCTTGATGCACTAACCACCCACATTAGACAAGTCTTGTTGTGGTCACTGGATTTGCCGGTCGGTTCCGGGCAGATTTACACCACAACTCAGTCTAACCTCGGGTTAGGCATATTCGTTTTTTTTTTCTAAATTCACATTTTTCTATATATGTCTAATTTCTTTATTTAAATTTAATTTAATTTAATCATGCCATAATTATCCTTTGATTATGCTCACCATAAATGGTATATCAAATATACCATTTTATGAACAAATATATGCCATGAATTTTCATATTTTCCAACGCTACCCCCGTGGAACGTACGCATGAATCACATGAAATGTTGGGCTAGTAAGTTAGCCCAAACCATAAATAAGAAAGGGGTAATAAACAAGGGACATGAAATAAACATAAAATAGCATACATTTCAACTTGTCAAGTGTAACTTGGCATGGAGGTATCATTTAACTTTAATTAATGGGTAAAGGTGAACTTGTGACTAAGTTGGGTCTAACTGTCATGTAAACTTGACAAAGGTCTAGCATGGAGGTTCAACATATAATCACAGTTTCAACACACAACTTAGCATATTAACTTATGTATGTCAAAACATAAGAAAGCTACTAAAATCATTTTTAAATTGCAACTTAGCATGATAACTTATGTGTGTTAAACATAAGAGGGCTGTTATAAACATATTTGAATAACAATTTAACTTGATACTTATGTATTAAAACATAAGAGGACTACAATTCCAAAATTTACAACATAAATAGATTCAACCTAACATGAATATACATGAGTGTTGATCTAACATATAAGCATGTGTTTTAGATCATAAACTTGCAAATAACCACTAATTTATAACATGTCATGTTTCACCATTTAATTGACAAAATAAATCCATTACCCAATCATAATAGATTCCAATAACATACAATATGTTCATCACCACAAGCATATAGACATGATTAATATACAACCTGTTCATCATCACAAGCATATAGACATGATTAATTACAACGATACTTTAAGATAAACGAGAATCAAATCTTACACATAAGCATCATTCTATATCCAAATTACAACATGTCATGATTCATTTGAAAGAACGTTTAAATCTGCGTAATAACCAACTTACAAACTAAAAAGGAAATCTTACGTTCTGAAATCTGAATTCTGAAATTGGTAAGCTCGCCTTTGATGTAGATCATTGAATTTGATAACTTTTAATTTGATTTTTGATTCAGGTTCTTATCTTGTCTTTGAATTGGTGTCCAAGTTTTCTATTGACAACATGATAGTTCTAACATTTCTTTTTGTGTGATTTTTAGGTTTGAGCATTGGGTTGTTTATATAGAATTTCAATTCAATTTGAGCCGTTGGATGATTCTAGGGTTAACCACAACCATCCAATCAAGATAGGGTGACACCTCAGCCCTAGTGACTCAGCATTGAGTCACAAAATCGTCACCTTTCAGATCTGCCCGGGGGGTGGGGGGTAGGTCGACATGTAAGGGGGGCAGTCGACACTAGGGTCGACCCCCTGGTCGACCTTGGTCCTGGGCGGGAATTTTCCGACCCAGCCCGCTTCTGACTTCTGATTTGAATTTGTTTTCGAGCTGTTTGAATTTATTTGAATTTTCTGGAAACTTTCGACAGCCATAACTTCTTCATACGAAGTCCAATTTTCGCAAACTCGGACTCTATCTCAACCAGAATTCCGAGACGAACACAATGGCGTAACCCATTTCCATTAATTCTCACATTTTGAATTAATTATTGTTTAATTTTTTGCTATACTGTTAACAGAAAATATGGGGTGTTACATTCTCCCCTCCTTTTAAGATTTCCTCCCCGAAATCTTCAAGTTGAGAAGAACTTATATCCTACCATCCAATCACCCATCTACTCAACCATAAAACAAAGGCGTCCATTGTCCTTAAAAGATTTCTAATGCTTAATGATCATATGCATTGTGTGTGTACATGTCCTTATCTAATGCAAAATCAGGCGGTTTACTGATTCAGTTGACCTCCTTAATGCAAACTATGTCAGTGCCATGAGTCCATTATGAATGCAATTTTTTTTTCCTACTCAAAATTTCCTACATGAGTGCACGATCATTCATACAAATTCAACGTCCATATGATAACACGTTAAGTTTCAATCCATATACCAATACATATATGCATATGCAATATGGAAGTGAATGAGTCGATCTAATACCTAATGTCTGTGTATATGCATCCACTAGCAACCACTATCAACCACTTGCAACCATCAATCATAACATGTCTCAATTACATGTTTACATCCAAATGGGTTCCTACCTAAGGATAAAGGATAGGATCGTGGAGATATACCTAAAAAGATAGATACGAGCATAAACTTAAGGAAAAAGAGATTAAGGATGTTCCCTCAAAAAGAGAAGGATAGGCTGCGCGTATTCTGTCCTCAGTTTCCCAAGTCACGTCTTCCTCGGTGTCACTCCATTGAACTTTGACGAGCTTAACTTCATGGTTGCGTAGCTTTTTGAATTCTGTTCCCAAGATACGGGTTGGAACTTTCCTCACAGTTGCTTCTCGTTCAACTTCAACTTCCTCTAGCATACTTGGTTCTACAACTTCTGCAGACTTATGTAAGCATTTCTGCAGGTGAGAGGCATGAAAGACATTATGAACCCCAGCCAACCTTTCGGGGAGCTGTACCCTATAAGCCATCTTCCCAATCTTCTCGATGATAGGGAACGACCCTACCAATCTTGATGCTAACTTTCCTGCGGATCCTAAGCGAACGACGTTCCTCAAAGGAGATACTTTAAGGAACACCTTGTCTCCAACTTCGAACTCAAGGCCAGTTCTTATTTTTTCTGCGTAGGACTTCCGTCTATCTTGGGCAATCTTCATTCTTCTTTGTATCAAATCTACTTTCTCTGAAGTTTCCCTAATCATGTCTGGTCCAAGTATGAGCTTGTCTGTCGACCCCCACCAGCAAGTTGGTGACCTGCACGGTCTTCCATATAAAGCTTCGAAAGGCGCCATGCCTATGGTGGCTTGGTAGCTATTGTTGTAAGCAAATGCCACCAAAGGTAGATGATCCTCCCATGTATCTCCGAAGTCAATAATGCATAATCTCAAGAGGTCTTCTAATACTCTGTTGACTCTTTCTGTCTGGCCATCGGTTTGAGGGTGATAGGCCGTGCTTAAGCATAATTGTGTGCCTACAGCCTCTTGTAAACTCTTCCAAAACTCGCTCGTGAAGATAGGGTCTTGATCACTCACTATGCTGAAGGGTATCCCATGGATTCAAACTATCTCTTTAATATATATGGATGCTAGATATGAGGCAGTCCTTCTACTCTTGATGGGTATAAAGTGGGCGCTTTTTGTGGGCCTGTCCACTATTAACCAAATGCTGGTATTGCCCCTTCTTGTCCTTGGCAACCCATCTATAAAGTCCATCGAGATGCTATCCCATTTCCACTGTGGGACTTCTAGAGGATGGAGCAGACCACCAGGCTGCCTTGACTTGTTGGCATATTAAACACTTAGAAACAAATTCAGCTACGTCTTTCTTCATGCCATTCCAAAAGAAAACTCTCTTACATTTTGTCTCCGCCTGGGTGTATGGTCTGCTTAGAATGGTGTGCCTCTTATAGAACCGCCTTTACCAAATCCCTTACTTGTGGGACACATAGTTTTCCATCTCGTCTCAATTAGCCCTTGGCATCAATGAAGTATCTATTGAGATGATTGGAAGTCTCACCCCTAATTAACTTTCCATCACATCGGCTAGTTGAGGGTCTTCTCTTTGCGCGGCTCCGATTGAGTCTAATAGCGTTGGCTGCACTTCTAACATTGCTAGCAATCCAGGTACAAAGTCAGAAGAGGGTCTGAAGTTAAAGCTTGCTATGAACTCCAAGCTTTTCCTTTCCACAAAGAGATGGCTTAAGGCCAGCTTCTTTCTACTTAAGGCGTCTGCTACTGCATTGCCCTTGCCAGGAGTATAGGAAATCTAAAAATCGAACGAGGCAAGAAACTCCATCCATCTATGCTGCCTCAAATTGAGATCATTCTGCGAAAAAAGGTATTTCAACGATTTATGGTCAGTATACAGTTCAAATTTCTCACCTAGGAGATAATGGCTCCAAGACTTAAGCGAAAAAACGATGGATGCCAACTCTAAGTCATGGGTTGGGTAGTTTGTCTCACGTACTTTCAACTGTCTTCCACCATAAGCCACTACCTTCCCTTCTTGCATTAGAACAACGCCTAGTCCCGTTCCACAAGCATCTGTGTATACTGTAAACATCTTGCTTCCATCAGGCAAAGTCAGAACTGGGGCTATTGTTAGAGCCCTTTTTAAAGTTGGAAAGCAATATCGGAATCCAAATCCAAATTGAAAGCTAGGTTCTTCTTTGTCAATCTTGTCAGTGGAGCTGAGATTTTTGCAAAATCTTTGATAAATTTTCGATAAAATCCTGCTAGCCCGAGGAAGCTTCGGACTTTGGTTGCGTTTCGAGGAACCTTCCAATCTTGCACAACAACCACTTTCGCGGGGTCCACAGCTATCCCCTCTTTGGACACCATGTGTCCAAGGAACCTAACTTCTTCCCTCCAGAAATGGCATTTGGAGAATTTTGCCTTCAACTGATGTGCACAGAGAGTATCCACGACTTCTTTTAGATGTTGAGCATGCTCTTCCTCATTCTTTAAGAAGATCAAAATATCATCTACGAAGACCACCACAAACTTGTTGAGGAACTCTCGGAACACCCTGCTCATTAAATCAACGAACTAAGTGGGTGCATTTGTCAAGCCGAAAGGCATGACAAGCCATTCGAAGAAACCATCTGGAGTTCTGAACGCGACCTTAACAATGCTGCCTTCAGCCACTCTTAGCTGATGAAACTCGGTAGCTAAATCTAATTGGGAGAAAACTGATGCACTTACAAGCTGATCGAATAAATCATCTATTCTCGAGAGTGGGTGCCTATTCCTCTTGGTCAGCTTGTTTAGCTCCCTATAATCAATGCACAGACGAAGCGAACCGTCCGCTTTAGTTGCGAACACTACTGTAGCACCCCATTCAGAAATACTCCGCCTTATAAACCCCTTCTCAAGCAATTCTTTAACTTTCTTGGTGAGTTCTTTCCTCTCCCTTGGAGCCATGTGTATAACGGGTAAAGCAACGAGTTTTGCGTTGTCCACGAGGTATATGCGGAAGTCAATCTCCCGCTTCAGAGGTAAGCCCTTTACCTCTTCAAACACATCCGAGTATTCACGGACTACCCTTACAGACTGCAAGTTCTCAACAGACGCATCAAGAGATTCTGGATAACTAAGCATAACGGAGTTCATGGGATTACAAGAAATTTTGAGAGTGTTACCGAGGCGAGTCATCAGTCTAACCACTCTCTTTTCACAATTGAGGACGACACCATTACTGGATAGCCAGTCCATGCCTAAAATCAACCCATAGCCCGTGAAGCACAAAACAAAGGCATTACATCTAAACCCAATGCTTAGTATAGATATTTTCCAATCCAAAAAAACTATTGACAAATATGTTGAGCCCCCAATTGTATTTGAAACAACCAAGGGATCCTCTACTATACTGGTGTCTAGGTGCAGAGATTCCAATAAAGCAGTAGATATAAAATAGTGCGATGCGCCAAAATCAAATAGTGTACGAACAGGATGATAAAAAAGATAAACTAAACTTTCGACAAAAATAGTTCTACCTCGTTCTTGAAGAGATGCCGTGAGAGCGTGAACTTGTCCTCCAGAATAAGATCCAGCTCCCTGCCCTTGCTTCCTTGGGCAGGCCCTAGCCATGTGTCCTGTCTTACCACAGTGGAAACAGCCACCCATCTTCCTTTTCTTCTTCTTGCAGTCTTTGATCATATGTACGGGAATGCCACAAAAATTACACTTTCTCTTATCACGGGGTTTGTAGTTCTTCCTACCTTTCTTTGAATCAGCCTTCTTGTTCTGCGACCCCTCCCCCTTCTTATCTTGAGGCACTTCCGCTTTTGCCTCTTTCTTGTCCTTGTCTTCCTCATGTAAGAGTGCCATGTCCACTAACCTCTCGTAAGTAGCCACCATAGGTATATGGGTCATAGCCAAGCTGTGAAGTGGCTCATTCAATCCCTTGACAAAACGGAGCCTTCTTATGAGGGGTATTCACTAAGTCCAGTCCAAATCGGGTCAGCTGATTGAATTGATTGACGTACTCCTTGACCGTCATACTTCCTTTCTTAAGAGATAAGAACTTTTCCAACTATAAACTTCGTTCAACCTGTGAGAGGAATTTCATCTCAAACATTATTCTGAAATCCATCCATGTGTCAACTGGTCTTTCAGCGTTAGTGACTTCCCACCAATAGGAAGCTTCATCTTTGAGCAACCATACAGCCAACTGTATCTTCTTATTATCGTCCACCTCGAAGATAACGAACAAATCCTCAGTTTCTTTGAGTCAGTTCCTTGCTTCTACGAATGATTCAGTTCCCTTGAAATCCTTTCCATCCATGGCCCTAAAGTCTCTACAAATATTTGAGAAAGCATTTGCACGAGGAGGAGGAGGAGGAACCGCTGCAGCTGGAGGAGGAGGAATATCTTCTGGGCCTGCGTCGTTGGCCCTAGCCTCTAAGTACCTCAGGAACCAGCCAGGCATCGGTACACCCTCTGGAAGGTTAAGATTCCCAGACATGCTGAAACGAAAAAGAAAAGATTCAAAATGTAGGATAGAAAGATAGTGCGTATGGCTTTGGGGATTTATGCCTTTTTAAATTTAAAACAACACTCTTTCTTGTAAAATGCTTTTTATATCCCTTTTTGAAAATAATTTTCAAAAAATCTTATTTGATCTATTAAACCTTTGCTCTGATACCAAGTGAAACACCCCACCTCTGTTAAGATCACTCACAAAGGGAATGCCTTAACTTTGGTGGAGGGTTATAGGTACAAGACACTGAAAACTTTACAAGACAGATAAATATAAGCAGCGAAATTCAAATATTTATTGCATACGTGGTTCAATATGAAAGCATTACATTAAATTGTCTCAAAACAACTTCCAAAACAATACAACATAATTTCTGTCTTGATTATTTAATAAAGAAGCATAAATCATAAATAAAAATGCATAAATCCCCAAGGATAATGTCCAAGAGCCATAGCCAAGGTGCGAGAGAGTCCAAATCATACATCTACTTTCTTGAATCTTGCAAAGAGTCTGACTAAGCTGCAGTATTCCCTCCCTGTTGACCGGGGGGAGGGGGGACGGAATAAAAGAGGACGAAAGAAAACGGGTCAGACAATAAGTCTGGTAAGTTCGATGATTACTAGAATTTAAACAAGGAAAGGGGTCATGATAGTAATAACAGA
Organism: Allium sativum; assembly: GCA_030737875.1. Classification (NCBI taxonomy): domain Eukaryota; kingdom Viridiplantae; phylum Streptophyta; class Magnoliopsida; order Asparagales; family Amaryllidaceae; genus Allium; species Allium sativum. The sequence goes on from CM060914.1 coordinate 142,339,139, forward strand.
ACATAGGACAATACCCTAAAATAAGATAAGAGGAACATGTGATCGCACCCATTACTATAGTCTCTGCACCTATTTAACCATTGTTTCAACCAGCCCTACGTGTTCATAACAAACGATCCCCTTAACGATTGGCTCCTACTCGTATGCATTCATATCCTGTGTCATTCAGCCCCGCTTGACTTTAGATACCTGTGTTGGTCCCACCATGGGGTGTATCAGTCCCTCTGGTGGCAACCCGACACGATTCAAGATGCACAGTGTATACTACTGATGCCCAGTGCCTGCTTTTTCCACTCCGGAGTACGTGCAAGCCCATACTCCGTCGGAACCTACACTGGCCCACCAACCGCCGACGTTTTGACCACTAATAATCAGCCCAGTAATTTGCCCCACCATGCCTAGTTATAGGGTACAATGATACATTTATGTGGGTTACTGCTGAAATGGGTCCCCGCTACTAGGGTTTTCTAATCAACATGTTTATTTGGTTAAGTGTCCAAGTTTACCTAACCATACCCATTCATTTAGTTAACATGTTGAATCGGTTAAGTGTTTCCCTAATTGACTTAACCTTACCAATCCTGACATAGCTTTAATTTATTAAAGCACCAACCACTCATTTTAGACAGGTATTGTTGTGGTCACTGGATGTGTCGGTCGGTTCCGGGCAAATTTACACCACAACTCAGTCTAACCTTGGGTTCTTTTTGGGCTTGATGCACTAACCACCCACATTAGACAAGTCTTGTTGTGGTCACTGGATTTACCGGTCGGTTCCGGGCAGATTTACACCACAACTCAGTCTAACCTCGGGTTAGGCATATTCGTTTTTTTTCTAAATTCACATTTTTCTATATATGTCTAATTTCTTTATGTAAATTTAATTTAATTTAATCATGCCATAATTATCCTTTTATTATGCTCACCATAAATGGTATATCAAATATACCATTTTATGAACAAATCTATGCCATGAATTTTCATATTTTCCCATCGCTACCCCCGTGGAACGTACGCATGAATCACATAAAATGTTGGGCTAGTAAATTAGCCCAATCCATAAACAAGAAAGGGGTAATAAACAAGGGACATGAAATAAACATAAAATAGCATACATTTCAACTTGTCATGTGTAACTTGGCAGAGAGGTATCATTTAACTTTAATTAAATGGGTAAAGGTGAACTTGTAAGTAAGTTGGGTCTAATTGTCATGTAAACTTGACAAAGGTCTAGCATGGAGATATAATCACAGTTTCAACCCACAACTTAGCATATTAACTTATGCATGTCAAAACATGAGAAAGCTACTATAATCATTTTTAAATTGCAACTTAGCATGATAATTATGTGTGTTAAACATATGAGGGTTGCTATAAACATATTCGAATCACAATTTAGCATGATACTTATTTGTTAAAACATAAGAGGACTACAATTCCAAATTTTATAACATAAATAGATTCAACCTAACATGAGTATACATGAGTGTTGATCTAACATATAAGCATGTGTTTTAGATCATAAACTTGCAAATAACCACTAATTTATAACATGACATGTTTCACCATTTAATTGGCAAAATAAATCCATTACCCAATCATAATAGATTCCAATAACATACAATATGTTCATCACCACAAGCATATAGACATGATTAATATACAACTTGTTCATCACCACAAGCATGTAGACATGATTAATTACAACGATACTTTAAGATAAACGAGAATCTAATCTTATACACAAGCATCATTCTATATCCAAATTACAACATGTCATGATTCATTTGAAAGAACGTTTAAATCTGCGTAATAACCAACTTACAAACTAAAAAGGAATTCTTGCGTTCTGAAATCTGAATTCTGAAATTGGTAAGCTCGCCTTTGATGTAGATCGTTGAATTTGATAACTTTTAATTTGATTTTTGATTTAGGTTCTTATCTTGTCTTTGAATTGGTGACAGCTACTCCAAGTTTTCTATTGACAACATGATAGTTCTAGGATTACTTTTGTGTGATTTTTAGGTTTGAGCATTGGGTTGTTTATATAGAATTTCAATTCAATTTGAGCCGTCGGATGATCCTAGGGTTAACCACAACCATCAACTCAAGATAGGGTGACACCTCAACCCAAGTGACTCAGCACTAAGTCACAAAATCGTCACCTTTCAGATCTGCCCGGGGGGGGGGGGGGGGAGGGGGTGAGGGGGAGGGTAGGTCGACCCCTAGGTTGACCTGTAGGGCGGAGGTCGACACTAGGGTCGACCCCCTGGTCGACCTGGGTCCTGGGCGGGAATTTTCCCCCAACCCGCTTTTGACTTCTTATTTGAATTTGAATTTGTTTTCGAGCTGTTTGAATTTATTTGAATTTTCTGGAAACTTCCGACAGCCATAACTTCTTCATACGAAGTCCAATTTACGCAAACTCAGACTCTATCTTAACCAGAATTCCAAGAAGAACACAATGGCGTAACCCGTTTCCCTTAATTCTCATATTTTGAATTAAGTATTGTTTAATTCGTTAACATACCGTTAACAGAAAATACGGGGTGTTAAAATTTTGACTGGTTATGGTTCTACTAACTCAAAATGGATACAAATTTATGCGTGGTAGCATAATCCACATCTGTTGGGTGCAAAATCGAAGTCTTGAGATGCAACATCAGTTTGAAAATCTAAGATTACGCTGTATGACTTTTGAAAACTCATTTATGGGTGCGAAATAGAAATATAACATGGTGAACCATTTTCCAAAATATAGTAAATAGAATTCTGAATATGGTCTAACCCCCTTTGACTAACAAAACAACATGTGAAAAATTAAAAATTGAGCTAAAAAGCATTTGATGTTCCCAAGTGTCATTAAGATTGGATTTCTTTGTTACTGAACTAAGATGAGATGGGTGTAACCTGGTAGTCCTATAGATCTGTGAGTGAGCGTCATTTTGATTGGTTGGGTGCAACATCGAAGTCTTGAGGTACAACATCTATTTGAAAATCCAAGATTGCGCTATATGACCATTGAAAATTCGTTTATGGGTATGAAATCGAAATATAACAAGGTTACCATACTCCAAAATATATTAAATCTAATTCCGACCATAGTTAAACTCCCTTTGACTAACAAAACCACATGTGAAAAATAAAAAAATTGAGCTAGAAAAGCTTTTTAATGTTCCCAAAAATCCTTAAGATTGAATTTCTTGGTTAGTAAACTAAGATGAGTTGAGTATAACCTGTTAGTCCTATTGATCAATGAGAGATCTTCATTTTGACTAGTTATGGTTCTACAAACTCAAAATGGATACAAATTTATGTGTGGCTGAACAACCCACGCCTGTTGGGTGCAAAATCGAAGTCTTGAAGTGCAACATCAGTTTGAAAATCCAAGATTGCACTGTATGACTTTTGAAAACTGATTTATGGGTATGAAATAGAAATATAACATGGTGCAACATACTCCAAAATATATTTAATCGAATTTCGACTATGGTCAAACCCCCTTTGACCAACAAAACAACATGTAAAAAATTAAGCTAAAAAAGCTTCTGATATTCTCAAAAGTCATTAAGATTGAATTTCTTGGTTAGTGAATTAAGATGAGATGGGTGGAACCTGTTAGTCCTATAAATCTATGAGAGAGCTTTGTTTTGACTGATTATGGTTCTAGTCACTCAAAATGGATACTAATTAATGCGCAGCGGAACAACCCAAGTCTGTTGGGTGCAACATCGAAGTCTTAAGGTGCAACATCAGTTTGAAAATCCAAGATTACACTTTATAACTTTTGAAAACTTGTCATATTCAAAATAAAGTAATTGGAATTCCGACCATGGTCAAACCCCCTTTGACCAACAAAACAACATGTTAGAAATTAAAAATTGAGCTAAAAAGGATTTCGATGTTCACAAATGTCACTAAGATTGAATTTCTTGGTTACTGAACTAAGATGAGATGGGTGTAACCTGTTAGTCCTATAGATCTATGAGAGAGATTCATTTTGACTGGTTATGGTTCTACTAACTCAAAATGGATACAAATTTATGCGTGGCGGAACAACCCACGTCTGTTGGGTGCAACATCAAAGTTTTTAGGTGCAATATCAGTTTGAAAATCCAAGATTGCACTGTATGACTTTTGAAAACTCGTTTATGGGTATGAAATAGAAATATAACATGGCGCATCATACTCCAAAATATACTAAATCGAATTCCGACTATGGTAAAAACCCTTTGATGAACAAAACATCATGCGAAAAATTAAGCTAAAAAAGCTTCTGAGGTTCCCAAAAATCATTTAGATTGAATTTTTGGTTACTGAACTTATATGAGATGGGTGGAACCTTTTGGTCTTATAAATCAATGAGAGAGCTTTGTTTTGACTGGTTATGGTTCTAGTAACTCAAAATGGATACCAATTTATGCGTGGCGGAATAACACACGTCTATTGGGTGCAACATTGAAGTCTTGAGGTGCGACATCAGTTTGAAAATCTAAGATTGCACTGTATGACTTTTAAAAACTCGTTTATGGGTATGAAATAGAAATATAACATGGTGCACCATATTCCAAAATATAGTAAATAGAATTCCGACCATGGTCAAACCCCTTTGACTAACAAAACAACATGTGAAAAATTAGAAATTAAGCTAAAAAGCTTTTGATGTTCCCAAATGTCATTAAGATTGAATTTCTTTGTTATTGAACTAAGATTAGATGGGTGTAACGTGTTAATCCTGTAGATCTATGAGAGGGCTTCAGTTTGACATGGTATGGTTCTAGTACCTCAAAATGGATACAAATTTAGGCGCGGCGGAACAACCCATGTCTGTTGGGTGCAACATCAGTTTGAAAATCCAAGATTGCACTGTATGACTTTTGAAAACTCGTTTATGGGCATGAAATAGAAATATAACATAGTGCATCATACTCCATAATATATTAAATCGAATTCCAACCGTGGTCAAACCCCTTCGACCAACAAAACAACATGTCAAAAATTAAGCTAAAAAAGCTTTCGATGTTCCCAAAAGTCATTAAAATTGAATTTCTTGGTTACTGAGATAAGATGAGATGGTTGGAGCTTGTTAGTCCTATAGATCTATGAGAGATCTTCATTTTGATTGGTTATAGTTGTAGTAACTCGAAATGGATACAAATTTATAAGTGGTGGAACAACCCACGTCTGTTGGGTGCAACAGCGAAGTCTTGAGGTGTAACATTAGTTTGAAAATACATGATTGCAGTGTATTACTTTTGAGAACTTGTTTATTTGTATGAAATAGAAATATAACATGGTGCATCATATTCCAAAATATAGTAAATATTATTCCGACCGTGGTCAAACCCCTTTGACGAACAAAACAACATATGAAAAATAAAAAATTGAGCTAAAAAAGCTTTAGACGTTCCCAAATGTTATTAAGATTGAAATTCTTGGTTACTGAACTAAGATGAGATGGGTGTAACCGGTTAGTCCTATAGATCTATGAGAGAGCTTCATTTTGACTTGTTATGGATCTACTTACTCAAGGTAGATATAAATTTATGCGTGGCGAAACAACCCATGTCTGTTGCGTGCAACATCGAGGTCTTGAGATGCAACACCAGTTTGAAACCAAGATCACACAGTATGACTTTTGAAAACTCGTTTATGGGTATGAAATTTAAATATAACATGGAGCATCATATTCCAAAATATAGAAAATTGAATTTCGACCATTGTCAAACCTCCTTTGTCCAACAAAACAACATGTGAAAAATTGAGATAAAAAAGCTTTCGATGTTCCCAAAAGTCAATAAGATTGAATTTCTTGGTAACTGAACTAAGATGAGATGGCCGTAACCTGTAAGACCTATAGATCTATGAGAGAGCTTCATTTTGACTGGTTATGGTTCTACTAACTCAAAATGGATACAAATTTATGCATGGCGGAACAACCCATGACTGTTGGGTGCAACATCGAAGTCTTGAGGTGCAACATCAGTTTGAAAACTCAAGATTGCATTGTATGTCTTTTGAAAACCAGTTTATGAGTATGAAATAGAAATATAACATGGTGCATCATATTTCAAAATATAGTAAATATAATTCCGACCATGGTCAAACCCCCTTTAAAACAACATGTAAAAAAATAAAAATTAAGCTAAAAAAGATATTGATGTTCCCAAATGTCATTAAGATTGAATTTCTAGGTTATGGAACTAAGATGATATGGCTGTAACCTGTTAGTCCTATAGATCTATGAGAGAATTTCATTTTGAATGGTTATGGTTCTACTCACTCAAAATGGATACAAATTTATGCGTGGTAGAACAACCCACGTCAGTTAGGTGCAACATCGAAGTCTTGAGGTGCAACATCAGTTTGAAAATCCAAGATTTCACTGTATGACTTTTGAAAACTTGTTTATGGTATGAAATAGAAATATAACATGGTGCGTCATACTCCGAAATATATTAAATTTAATTCTGACCATGGTCAAACCCCCTTTGACCAACAAAACATCATGTGAAAAATTGAGCTAATTTTTTTTCAATGTTCCTAAAAGTCATTAAGATTGAATTTATTTGTAACACCCCGTGTATTCTATAACCGTGAAAGTCATAAATTAAAGTATAATTAATTTCAAATCAAAGAATTAAGGGAAACGGGATACGCCATTGTGTTCATCTCGGAAAAATACGCGAAATAGAGTCCGAGTTTACGCAAAACGGATAACGTGTGAAGAAGATATCTTTAATTTAAATATTGCAGCAAAACATGAAAAAAAAAAGAATGGGAAACGAATAATGTTTAGCATTGTTCTAGGGTTTGTAAGCAAAAGACTTAGTAGCTCATTTGGTTGGAACACATGACTTGCATACAAGAGGTACAGAGTTCGATCCCCGCCAGCGCCCTATTTATGTTTTAGGGGAATGGCTTAAAATAGCCTAGTGTGAACGCAGTTCAAAAAGTGGTTTAGTGTGAAAATGGGTAATTGGGAAGATAGAGAAAAAAATGAATATATATATAATATATATATACATATACGCATATATATATATATGACGTGTATGCATCATGTAGCGTACGTTGCGCATTTTTTGGTTGTCAAGGATGGTTTTTTTTGGCCTTCTCCAATTTTTTAATTTTGACATATTAAAGGTAAGAAAATATTTATTCATATATAAATAAATATTTATATAAGGGTAATTAATACGGTAAAGGGGAAAATGTATCTATTAAATACGTATTTACGTTTGAATTGGTGAACATTTAATACGCTGAGTCATTTCTGACTCATCGCTGAGTCAATGCTGAGTCATTTCTGACTCATGGCTGAGTCAATAGGATAACTCTATCCTGACTGAACGGTTATGGTCATTTCTAGGATTAATCAAACGGCCTAAATTAATCCTAAAATTCTATATATACAACTCAAACCTAACCTAAACTCACACAAAAAAATAAATGAGGCCATCATGCTGCTGAGGAACGACTAGGAGTAGCCACCAATTTGAGAGAAGATTAGGAGGCAAATTCTAAAGCATAAAGCAACTTAAACAAATCAAATCAACGCCTACGTCAAAAGGAGTCGCATCTCCAAATTCCTGAATTAGAGAATTCGCCACACGATTGTAAGTAGAGTATTATTTTGGTATGAATAAATAACTGTGTTGGTTTGTACACTTGATTTGTGGTGATAAGTAATTCATATTTGTGCGTTACTATGATTCTTATCGATTTGGAATATTGTATAACGATTGGATATTCGCAAAGTATGTTATTCATTATAAAACTACATGTTTGCGGTAGTTTTATGCAAATATACGTTTGGATATTCGCAATGTTTGTAATTCATGTTGAAGCTACATGTATGTAGTTCTTTAATTGAAATTCATGCAAGTTTGTGGTTTTGCTACTATGCCATCATAATGTATATTTTTGTACAAGAATCATTTTGTGTGTAATTGGAACAAATTTGGGTTATTATAATTCATATGAAATTATGTTGAAAATTTGGCATCATGATCTATATATTAAGCCATACTTTTGTACTAGAAAACCTCTTTGCGAACTTATGAATATGACTAGGCTATGATTGATATTTTGCATAATTGAAAAACATGTTAGGTCTATATTGTTAACAAGAATTATATGATGACACATGTGGTACATAGCTAGGTTAGATTTAAAATCCCATTTGCAAGTTTGCATGACTAAAGTAAAAATCATGATTTCATGTTTAGAAATATTTATGCCATAAGTATATGTGTGCCATGGTTATGTGAATAGATTTAAAATCATGATTAAGTTGGAATAATTCTAGTTGAACTATACTTTTGTATTAGTAACAAAAGTAAGCACCCTTGTAAACATGTAGTAACCTTATGAACATGATTTGCTTATGTTTGACATTATGCCTAAAGAAAAATATAGGTTTATGTTGTAGTTAAGACTATGTGTCAATGATGATATCCAATTTAGATTCTTAACTTAACTACAAGTTTACATGCTTTGATTCATGTCACTTATGCTTTATGACCAAATTATACGTTACTACTATGAAAGTACACCAGTTTCTATTTTGTAGTTCCAACGTTATGTTGCAAGTTCATGCGTTCACATTCCCCTTTTTGTGTATGTAATCACGCTTTAAGCCTCCCTTTTTTTTCACATGGCTAAGTTGGGCTTGAAAAGGCTAAGCCCAACATATATATATAATAAACGAACGTATTAAACGGGGGAAAATAGCGTTGGGCCAAATTAATTAATAAATGAAAATATAAAGTAAAGGGGCCCAAATTCAAGTATGGGTTGGGCCCATGATTGGTGTAACCTTCACACCATTGATTTTTAATAATGGGCCGCAAATATTTACATATAAGAAAATAAAGAAGAAAGAAAAAGTATGTAAACGTAGAAAATACGATGTGTTTAACCCGAGGTTGGATAGAGTTGTGATGTAAACCTGCCCGGAATCGCCCGGCTGTCCAGTAGTCACAACAATACCTATCCAATGTGGGTGGTTAAACATGGAGCCCAATAAGGACCCGAGGTTAGACTGAGTTGTGGCGTAAGACTGCCCGGAACCAACCGGCAATAGGCAGCCACAACAATACCTGTCTAATGTGAGAGGTCAAGGCTTTAATAAGACAATTAAGGCTGAGTCAGGACTGATAGGATTAAGTAAACTAAAGACTTAATCAAAAATGGGACAAACTAAACAGACTGATTGGGGGTTAGGTTCATAAAACACTTAACCAACTTAGCATGTTGGCTAGAAATAGAAAACCTAGTAGCGGGGGACCCTTTTCAGCAGTAACCCTACAAGGCGTATCATGATACCCTGAAACTAGGCAGGGTGGGGCACGATTATTGGGCTGATTGTAAGAGGTCAAATCGACGGCGGTGGTGCAGCAGTGTAGGTTCTAACGGGGTGCGGGCGTGCACACACTCCGGCGCAAAAAAATAAGGCACTGGGCACCAGTAGCATACCTGTGCATTCCAGGATTGTGTCGGGTCGCCACCATGGGACTTGATACACCCCATGGTGGGACCAGCACAGGTAACTACAACATCGGGGGCCGTAAGACACATGTAACTATGCGAGTAGGAGCCGATCATCGTAAAATGGATCACTTCACCCTGGTTATGGGGTGCCTATTGGGAACTAGTTTATATGGGTACAGAGATTAATATGGGGTACGATAGTATATTCGACCCTAGACAACTTAACCAAGTTTATAGTGATTTCCCCATTTCTAGTTTATACTTATCATACCCAGTTCTTTATTCATAGACAGAGTAGTCCTCGACTTACTCAGGCTTTATGTATGACTCTACTTTTCTTTCGTCTTCTTTTCTTCCGTTTCCCCCCCCCCCCCAGGTCCACAGGGAGGGAATACTGCAGCTTGACCAGCCTTCATATCCAGCTTGAAGAGAAAGAATGTATTGCTTGGACCTTTCCGTTTTGAACTTTGGCTTTGGACAACAACTATGGGGCTTTTGCAGTTTATTTATGTTTTCTTTATGCTTCTTTAAATAATGTAATCAAGACAGTTATGAAGGTGTTATGTTCTTTTTTTTATGTTTTTTGAAAGGATGTAAGACAATCATGGTGATGTTGCTGTAACACGTATTTACTTTTATGAAATAAAAGTTGCTGCTTTTCTGCTATTTACAAATATGTGTTCTTATATCTGTCTTGTATATCTGTGACTTATACTTATAAACCTCCACCAAAATTAGGGCATTCCCTTTGAGAGTGACCCTAACGGAGGTGGGGTGTTTCACTTGGTATCAGAGCATAGGTTTACCAGATAAGATAAAAAGTTTTGAAAAATTATTTTCAAAAAGGAAATTTAAAGAAGCATTTTTAAAAGATAAAATATTATTTTTATTTTAAAAAGGCAAAGTCCCCCCAAAGCCATAGGTACTATCTCTTATCCTTCGTTTTGAATCTATCCTTTCTGTTTCAGCATGTCTGGAGACCTTACTCCCCAGCTGCTGACGCTTTCACTTCTCCTCCTCTACGTGAACCATCAAGCGGAAGAGTCCCAGAGTAGGAAGACGAATAATAGTCAAACAAGAAAGGATCGTAACAGTAATAATAAGAAACGAGAAAAAAGGAAATGCAATTTTTGTGGTACGGAAGGGCTCATAGCCAAGGATTGTAGAAAAAGGAAAAGAAAGCAAGGAGAATGTTTTCATTGTGGGGAGACTGGACACATCAGCAAAGACTGCCCTGAGAACCAGACTGGACCTTCTGGCGGTACATCGTTAACTTATTCTAGATGCTTTGTTTTATCCTATTTCTCTCCTCGATCCTATCTTGAGAACCATAGGTAGAATCTTTTTGGATGTAAACATGTAGTTGAAACATGTTATGGATGATGGTTGCAAGTGGTTGCAAGTGATTGCTAGTGGTTGCTCGTGGTTGCATATACACACACAATCTAGGTTTTAGATCGGCTCAGTCACTTCATATTGCATATGCATATATGTTTGCATTCGTATATGGTTGAACTTTAATGTGTTGCCATATGGATGTTGCATTTGTATGAATGATTGTGCACTCATGTAGAATCATGAATAGGAAAATTTTCATACGTAATGGATTCATGGCACTTACATAATTCGCATTAAGGAGGTCAACTGAATCAGTAGACCGCCTGATTTTGCATTAGATAAGTACATGTACACACACACTTCGCATATGATCATGAAGCATTAGAAGTGTTTTAAGGACAATGGATACTCGTGTTTGATGGATGAGTAGATGGATGATTGGATGTTAGGATATACATTCCTCCTAACTTGAAGATTTCGGGGACGAAATCCTTTTAAGTGGGGGAGAATGTAACACCCCGTGTATTCTATAACCGTGAAAGTCATAAATTAAAGTATAATTGATTTCAAATCAAAGAATTAAGGGAAACGGGATACGCCATTGTGTTCATCTCGGAAAAATACGCGAAATAGAGTCCGAGTTTACGCAAAACGGATAACGTGTGAAGAAGATATCTTTAATTTAAATATCGCAGCAAAACATGAAAAAAAAAGAATGGGAAACGAATAATGTTTAGCATTGTTCTAGGGTTTGTAAGCAAAAGACTTAGTTGCTCATTTGGTTGGAACACATGACTTGCATACAAGAGGTACAGAGTTCGATCCCCGCCAACGCCCTATTTTTGTTTTAGGGGAATGGCTTAAAATAGCCTAGTGTGAACGCAGTTCAAAAAGTGGTTTAGTGTGAAAAAGGGTAATTGGGAAGATAGAGAAAAAAATGAATATATATGATATATATATATATATATATACATATACGCATATATATATATATATATATATATATATATATATATATATATGACGTGTACGCATCATGTAGCGTACGTTGTGCATTTTTTGGTTGTCAAGGATGGTTTTTTTTGGCCTTCTCCAATTTTTTTATTTTGACAAATTAAAGGTAAGAAAATATTTATTCATATATAAATAAATATTTATATAAGGGTAATTAATACGGTAACGGGGAAAATGTATCTATTAAATACGTATTTACGTTTGAATTGGTGAACATTTAATACGCTGAGTCATTTCTGACTCATCGCTGAGTCAATGCTGAGTCATTTCTGACTCATGGCTGAGTCAATAGGATAACTCTATCCTGACTGAACGGTTATGGTCATTTCTAGGATTAATCAAACGGCCTAAATTAATCCTAAAATTCTATATATACAACTCAAACCTAACCTAAACTCACACAAAAAAATAAATGAGGCCATCATGCTGCTGAGGAACGACTAGGAGTAGCCACCAATCTGAGAGAAGATTAGGAGGCAAATTCTAAAGCATAAAGCAACTTAAACAAATCAAATCAACGCCTACGTCAAAAGGAGTCGCATCTCCAAATTCCTGAATTGGAGAATTCGCCACACGATTGTAAGTAGAGTATTATTTTGGTATGAATAAATAACTGTGTTGGTTTGTACACTTGATTTGTGGTGATAAGTAATTCATATTTGTGTGTTACTATGATTCTTATCGATTTGGAATATTGTATAATGATTGGATATTCGCAAAGTATGTTATTCATTATAAAAACTACATGTTTGCGGTAGTTTTATGCAAATATACGTTTGGATATTCGCAAAGTTTGTAATTCATGTTGAAGCTACATGTATGTAGTTCTTTAATTGAAATTCATGCAAGTTTGTGGTTTTGCTACTATGCCATCATAATGTATATTTTTGTACAAGAATCATTTTGTGTGTAATTGGAACAAATTTGGGTTATTATAATTCATATGAAATTATGTTGAAAATTTGGCATCATGATCTATATATTAAGCCACACTTTTGTACTAGAAAACCTATTTGCGAACTTATGAATATGACTAGGCTATGATTGATATTTTGCATAATTGAAAAACATGTTAGGTCTATATTGTTAACAAGAATTATATGATGACACATGTGGTACATAGCTAGGTTAGATTTAAAATCCCATTTGCAAGTTTGCATGACTAAAGTAAAAATCATGATTTCATGTTTAGAAATATTTATGCCATAAGTATATGTGTGCCATGGTTATGTGAATAGATTTAAAATCATGATTAAGTTGGAATAATTCTAGTTGAACTATACTTTTGTATTAGTAACAAAAGTAAGCACCCTTGTAAACATGTAGTAACCTTATGAACATGATTTGCTTATGTTTGACATTATGCCTAAAGAAAAATATAGGTTTATGTTGTAGTTAAGACTATGTGTCAATGATGATATCCAATTTAGATTCTTAACTTAACTACAAGTTTACATGCTTTGATTCATGTCACTTATGCTTTATGACCAAAGTATACGTTACTACTATGAAAGTACACCAGTTTCTATTTTGTAGTTCCAACGTTATGTTGCAAGTTCATGCGTTCACATTCCCCTTTTTGTGTATGTAATCACGCTTTAAGCCTCCCTTTTTTTTCACATGGCTAAGTTGGGCTTGAAAAGGCTAAGCCCAACATATATATATAATAAACGAACGTATTAAACGGAGGAAAATAGCGTTGGGCCAAATTAATTAATAAATGAAAATATAAAGTAAAGGGGCCCAAATTCAAGTATGGGTTGGGCCCATGATTGGTGTAACCTTCACACCATTGATTTTTAATAATGGGCCGCAAATATTTACATATAAGAAAATAAAGAAGAAAGACAAAATATGTAAACGTAGAAAATACGATGTGTTTAACCCGAGGTTGGATTGAGTTGTGATGTAAACCTGCCCGGAACCGCCCGGCTGTCCAGTAGTCACAACAATACCTATCCAATGTGGGTGGTTAAACATGGAGCCCAATAAGGACCCGAGGTTAGACTGAGTTGTGGCGTAAGACTGCCCGGAACCAACCGGCAACAGGCAGCCACAACAATACCTGTCTAATGTGAGAGGTCAAGGCTTTAATAAGACAATTAAGGCTGAGTCAGGACTGATAGGATTAAGTAAACTAAAGACTTAATCAAAAATGGGACATGCTAAACTAAACAGACTGATTGGGGGTTAGGTTCATAAAACACTTAACCAACTTAGCATGTTGGCAAGAAATAGAAAACCTAGTAGCGGGGGACCCTTTTCAGCAGTAACCCTACAAGGCGTATCATGATACCCTGAAACTAGGCAGGGTGGGGCACGATTACTGGGCTGATTGTAAGAGTTCAAATCGACGGCGGTGGTGCAGCAGTGTAGGTTCTAACGGGGTGCGGGCATGCACACACTCCGGCGCAGAAAAATAAGGCACTGGGCACCAGTAGCATACCTGTGCATTCTAGGATTGTGTCGGGTCGCCACCATGGGACTTGATACACCCCATGGTGGGACCAGCACAGGTAACTACAACATCGGGGGCCGTAAGACACATGTAACTATGCGAGTAGGAGCCGATCATCGTAAAATGGATCACTTCACCCTGGTTATGGGGTGCATATTGGGAACTAGTTTATATGGGTACAGAGATTAATATGGGGTACGATAGTATATTCGACCCTAGACAACTTAACCAAGATTATAGTGCTTTCCCCATTTCTAGTTTATACTTATCATACCCAGTTCTTTATTCATAGACAGAGTAGTCCTCGACTTACTCAGGCTTTATGTCTGACTCTACTTTTCTTTCGTCTTCTTTTCTTCCGTTCCCCCCCCCAGGTCCACAGGGAGGGAATACTGCAGCTTGACCAGCCTTCATATCCAGCTTGAAGAGAAAGAATGTATTGCTTGGACCTTTCCGTTTTGAACTATGGCTTTGGACAACAACTATGGGGCTTTTGTAGTTTATTTATGTTTTCTTTATGCTTCTTTAAATAATGTAATCAAGACAGTTATGAAGGTGTTATGTTCTTTTTTTATGTTTTTTGAAAGGATGTAAGACAATCATGGTGATGTTGCTGTAACACGTATTTACTTTTATGAAATAAAAGTTTCTTCTTTTCTGCTATTTACAAATATGTGTTCTTATATCTGTCTTGTATATCTGTGACTTATACTTATAAACCTCCACCAAAATTAGGGCATTCCCATTGAGAGTGACCCTAACGGAGGTGGAGTGTTTCACTATTGGTTGCTGAACTAAGATGAGATGGGCGGAACCTGTTAGTCCTATAGAACTGTGAAAGAGCTTCGTTTTGATTGGTTATGGTTCTATTAACTCAAAATGGATACAAATTTATAAATGGCCGAACAACCCACATCTGTTGGGTGCAACTTCGAAGTCTTGAAGTGCAACATCAGTTTGAAAATCCAAGATTGCACTGTATGACTTTTGAAAACTCATTTATGGGTGTGAAATAGAAATATAACATGGTGCATCATATTTCAAAATATATTAAATTGAATTCTGACCATGGTCAAACCCCCTTTGACCAACAAAACAACATGTGAAAAAATAAAAATTGTGCTAAAAACGCTTTGGATGTTCCCAAATGTCATTAAGATTGAATTTCTTGGCTACTGAACTAAGATGAGATGGGTCTGACCTGTAGACCTATGAGAGAGCTTCATTTTGATGGGTTACGGTTCTACTAACTCAAAATGGATATCAATTTCTGCGTGGCAGAACAACCCACGTCTATTGGGTGCAACATCGATGTCTTAAGGTGCAACATCAGTTTGAAAATCCAAGATTGCCCTGTATGACTTTTGAAAACTCGTTTATGGGCATGATATAGAAATATAACGTGGTGCATCATACACCAAAATATATTAAATCGAATTCCGACCATGGTCAAATCCCCTTTGACTAACAAAACAACATGTGAATAATTGAGTTAAAAAATCTTTCGATGTTCCCATAAGTTGTTAAAATTGAATTCTTGGTTACTGAGCTATGATGAGATTATTGGAACCTGTTAGTCCTGCAGATCTATGAGAGATCTTTTTTACTGGTTATGGTTCTAGTAACTCAAAATGGATATAAACTTATAAGTGGCGGAACAACCCACGTTTGTTGGGGGCAACATCGAGCTCTTGAAGTGCTACATCAGTTTGAAATCCAAGATTGCACTGTATGACTTTTTAAAACTCATTTATGGGTATGAAATAGAAATATAACATGGTGCATCATATTCCAAAATATTTTAAATAGAATATCGACCATGGTCAAACCCCCTTTGGCTAACAAGACAACATGTGAAAAATTAAAAATTGAGCTAAAAAAGTTTTTGATGTTCCCAAATGTTATTAAGATTGAATTTCTTTGTTACTGAACTAAATGAGACGGGTGTAACCTGTTAGTCCTATAGATCTAAGAGAGAGCTTCATACTGACTGGTTATGGTTCTACTAACTCAAAATGGATACAAATTTATGCCTGGCGGAACAACGCATGTCTGTTCGGTGCAACATCAAAGTCTTGAGGTGCAACATCAGTTTAAAAATCCAAGATTGCACAGTATGACTTTTGAAAACTCGTTTATGGGTATGAAATTTAAATATAACATAGTGCATGATATTCCAAAATATAGTAAATTGAATTTCGACCAAGGTCAAACCCCCTTTGTCGAACAAAACAACTTGTGAAAACTTGAGCTAAAAAAGCTTTCGATGTTCCCAAAAGTCATTAAGATTGAATTTCTTGGTTACTAAACTAAGATGAGAAGGGTGTAACTTGTAAGTCCTATAGATTTATGAGAGAGCTTCATTTTGACTGGTTATGGTTCTACTAACTTAAAATGGATACAAATTTATGCGTGGCGGAACAACCCACGTCTGTTGGGTGCAACATCAGTTTGAAAATCCAAGATTGCAATATATGACTTTCGAAAACTCGTTTATGGGCATGAAATAGAAATATAACATGGTGCATCATACTCCAAAATATATTAAATCAAATTCCGACCATGGTCAAATCCCCTTTGACCAACAAAACAACATGTGAAAAATTGAGCTAAAAAAGCTTTTGATGTTCGCAAAAGTCATTAAAATTGAATTCTTGGTTACTAAGCTAAGATGTGATTATTGGAACATATTAGTCCTACAGATCTATGAGAGATCTTCATTTTTATTGGTTATGGTTCTAGTAACTCAAAATGGATACAATTTTATAAGTTGCGGAACAACCCACGTTTGTTGGGGGCAACATCGAAGTCTTGAGGTGCAACATCAGTTTGAAAAATCCAAGATTGCACCGTATGACTTTGGAAAACTCGTTTATGGGAACGAAATAGAAATATAACATGGTGCATCATATTTCAATATATAGTAAATAGAATTCCGACCATGGTCAAACCCCCTTTGACCAATAAGACAACATGTGAAAAATTAAAAATTGAGCTAAAAAAGTTTTTGATGTTCCCAAATTTTATTAAGATTGAATTTCTTGGTTACTGAACTAAGTTAGATGGGTGTAACCTGCTAATCCTATTGATCTATGAGAGAGCTTCATACTGACTGGATATGGTTCTACTAACTCAAAATGGTTACAAATTTATGCCTGGCGGAACAACCCACGTCTATTGGTTGCAACATCAAAGTCTTGAGGTGCAACATCAGTTTGAAAATCCCAGATCGCATAGTATGACTTTTGAAAACTCGTTTATGGTTATGAAATTGAAATATAACATAGTACATCATATTCCAAAATATAGTAAATTGAATTCCGACCATGGTCAAACCCCTTTGTCCAAAAAACAACATGTGAAAAATTGAGCTAAAAAAGCTTTTAATGTTCCCACAAGTGATTATGATTGAATTTCTTGGTTACTGAACTAAGATGAGATGGGTGTAACTTGTAAGTCCTATAGATTTATGAGAGATCTTCATTTTGACTAGTAATGGTTCTACTAACTCAAAATAGATTTATGCATTGCGGAACAACCCACGTCTGTTGGGTGCAACATCAATTTGAAAATCCAAGAATGCACTGTATGACTTTTGAAAACTCATTTATGGGCATGAAATAGAAATATAACATGGTGCATCATACTCCAAAATATATTAAATCAAATTCCGACCATGGTCAAATACCCTTTGACCAACAAACCAACGTGTGAGAAATTGAGCTAAAAACGCTTTCGATGTTCCCAAAAGTCATTAAAATTGAATTTCTTGGTTACTGAGCTTAGATGAGATGGGTTAAACCTATAACTCCTATAGATCTATGAGAAAGCTTCATTTTGACTGGTTATGGTTCTACTAACTCAAAATGGATATAAATTTATGTATGGCGGAACAACCCACGTTTGTTGGGTGCAACATCGAAGTTTTGAGGTGCAACGTCAGTTTGAAAATCCCAGATTGCACTGCATGACATTCGAAAACTCGTTTATGGGTATGAAATAGAAATATAACATTGTGCATCATATTACAAAAATAGTAAACAGAACTTCGACCATGGTCAAACCCCCTTTGACTAATAAAACAACATGTGAAAAAATAAAAATTAAGCTAAAAAAGCTATTGATGTTCCCAAATGTCATTAAGATTGAATTTCTTACTTACTGAACTAATATGAGAAGGGTGTAACCTGTTAGTCCTATAGATTTATGAGAGTGCTTCATTTAGACTGGTTATCATTCTACTAACTCAAAATGGATACAAATTTATGCATGGCGGAACAACCCACGTCTATTGGGTGCAACATCGAAGTCTTGAGGTGCAACATCAGTTTGAAAGTCCAAGATTGCACTGTATGACTTTTGAAAACTCATTTATAGCATGAAATAGAAATACAACATGGTGCATCATACTCCAAAATATACTAAATTGAATTCCGACCATGGTCAAACCCCCTTTGACTAATAAAACAACATGTAAAAAATTTAACAAAAAAAGCTTTCAATGTTCCTAAAAGTCATTTAGATTGAATTTCTTGGTTACTGAACTAGGATGAGATGGGTGGAAGCTATTAGTCCTATAGAACTATGAGAGAGCTTCCTTTTGATGGGTTATGGTTCTAGTAACTCAAAATGGATACAAATTTATAAGTGGCGGAGCAATCCACGTCTGTTGGGTGCAACATCGAAGTCTTGAGGTGCAACATTAATTTGAAAATCCAAGATTGCACTGTATGACTTTTGAAAAGTCATTTATGGGTATGAAATAGTAATATAACATGGTGCATCATATTCCAAAAAATATTAAATCAAATTCCGACCATGGCCAAACCCCCTTTGACTAACAAAACAACATGTGAAAAAATGAAAATTGAGCTAAAAAAGCTTTCGATGTTCCCAAATGTCATTAAGATTGAATTTCTTAGTTACTGAACTAAGATGAGATGGATGTAACCTGTTAATCTAATAGACCTATGAGATAGCTTCATTTTGACTGGTTATAGTTCTACTAACTCAAAATGGATGTAAATTTATGCATGGCGGAACAACCCACGTTTGTTGGGTGCAATATCAAAGTCTTGAGGTGCAACATCAGTTTGAAAATCCAATATTGCACTGTATGACTTTTGAAAACTCGTTTATGGCTACAAAATAGAAATATAACATGGTGCATCATATTCCAAAATATAGTAAATAGAATTCCGACCATGGTCAAACCCCCCCTTGACCTACAAAACAACATGTGAAAAAAATAAAAATTGAGCTAAAAAAGCTTTTGATGTTCCTAAATGTTATTAGGATTGAATTTCTTGGTTACCGAACTAAGATGAGATGGGTGTAACCTGTTAGTCCTATAGACCATTGAGAGAGCTTCATATTGGCTGGTTATGGTTCTACTAAGTCAAAATGGATACACAATTATGCGTGGTGGAACAACCCATGTCTGCTGGGTGAAACATCGAAGTCTTGAGGTGCAACATCAGTTTGAAAATCCAAGATCGCACTGTATAACTTTTGAAAACTCGTTTATGGGTATGAAATTGAAATATAACATTGTGCATCATATTCCAAACTATATTAAATTGAATTCCGACCATCATCAAACCCCCTTTGTCCAACGAAACGAAATGTGAAAATTTGAGCTAAAAAAGCTTTCGGTGTCCCCAAAAGTCATTAATATTGAATTTCTTGGTTACTTAACTAAGATGAGATGGGTCTAACCTGTAAGTCCTTTAGTTTTATGAGAGAGCTTTATATTGAATAGTTATGGTTCTATTAACTCAAAATGGATACAAATTTATGCGTGGCGGAACAACCCACGTCAGTTGGGCACAACATCGAAGTCTTAAGGTGCAACATCAGTTCGAAAATTCATGATTGCACTGTATGACTTTTGAAAACTCATTTATGGGTATGAAATAGAAATATAACATGGTGCATCATATTTCAAAATATTGTGAATAGAATTCAAACCATTTTCAAACCCCTTTGACTAATAAAACGACATGTGAAAAATTAAAAATTGAGCAAAAAAAGCTTTTGATGTTCCCAAATGTCATTAAGATTGAATTTCTTAGTTACTGAACAAAGATGAGATGAGCGTAACTTGTTAGTCTTATAGATCTATGAGAGAGCTTAATTTTGATTCGTTATGGTTCTATTAACTCAAAATGGATTTATGCGTGGCGGAACAACCCACGTCTGTTGGGTGCAACATCGAAGTCTTGAGGTGCAACATCAGTTTGAAAATCCAAGATTGTATTGTATGACTTTTGAAAACTCGTTTCTGGTATGAAATAGAAATATAACATGGTCTATAATACTCCAAAATATACTAAATCGAATTCCGACCATGGTCAAACCCCGTTCGACCAACGAAACAACCTGTGAAATATTGAGCTAAATAAGATTTCGATGTTCCCAAAAGTCATTACGATTAAATTACTTGGTTACTGAACTAAGATGAGATGGGTGGAACCTGTTAGTCCAATAGAATTGTGAGAGAGCTTCGTGTTGATTGGTTATGGTTCTAGTAACTCAATATGGATACAAATTTATAAGTGGCGGAACAAACCACATCTGTTGGGTGCAACATTGAATTTTTGAGGTGCAACATCAGTTTAAAAATCCAAGATTGCACTATATGACTTTTGAAAACTCATTTATGGGTATGAAATAAAAATATAACATGGAGCATCATATTCCAAAATATATTAAATCAAATTCCGACCATGGTCGAACCCCCTTTCACCAACAAAACAACATGTGAAAAATTAAAAATGGAGCTAAAAAAACTTTCGATATTCCCAAATGTCATTAAGATTGAATTTCTTGGTAGCTGAACTAAAATGAGATGGGTGAAATGTATTAGTCCTATAGATCTGTGAGAGAGCTTCATTTCGACTAGTTATGGTTCTACTAACTCAAAATGGACATAAATTTATGCGTGGCAGAACAACCCACGTCTGTTGGGTGCAACATCGAAGTCTTGAGGTGCAACATCAGTTTGAAAATCCAAGATTGCACTGCGTGACTTTTGAAAACCCGTTTATGGACACGAAATAGAAATATAACATGGTGCACCATATTCCAAAATATAGTAAATAGAATTCCGACCGTGGTGAAACCCCCCTCGGCTAACAAAACAACATGTGAAAAATTAAAAATTATGTTAAAAAAGCTTTTGATGTTCCCAAATGTCAATAAGATTGAATTTCTTGGTTACTGAACTAAGATGAGATGGGTGTAACCTGTTAGTCCGGTAGATCTATGAGAGAGCTTCATATTGATTGGATATGGTTCTACTAACTCAAAATGGATACAAATTTATGCATGATGGAAAAACACACGTCTGTTAGGTACAACATCGAAGTCTTGAGGTGCAACATCGGTTTGAAAGTCCAAGATTGCACTATATGAGTTTGGTAAACTCGTTTATGGGTATGAAATTGAAATATAACATAGTGCATCATATTCCAAACTATATTAAATTGAATTCCGACCATGGTTAGACCCCTTTTTCCCAACAAAATAAAATGTGTAAAATTAAGCTAAAAAAGCTTTTGATGTTCCCAAAAGTCATTAAGATTGAATTTCTTGGTTACTGATCTAAGATGAGACGGGTGTAACCGATTAGTCCCATAGATCTATGTGAGAGATTCATTTTGAGTGGTTATGGTTCTACTAACTCAAAGTGGATACAAATTTATGCGTGGCAGAACAACCCACGTCAGTTGGGTGCAAGATCGAAGTCTTGAGGTGCAACATCAGTTTGAAAATTCAAGATTGCACTGTTTGACTTTTGAAAACTCGTTTATGGGTATTAAATAGAAATATAACATGGTGCATCATATTCCAAAATATAGTAAATAGAATTCCAACCATGGTCAAACCCCCTTTGACTAATAAAACAACATGTGAAAAGTTAAAAATTGAGCTAAAAAAGCTTTTGATGTTCCCAAATGTCATTAATATTGAATTTCTTGGTAACTGAGCAAAGATGAGATGGGTGTATCCTTTTAGTCCCATAGATCTATGAGTGAGCTTCACTTTGACTCGTTATGGTTAAACTAACTCAAAATGGATTTATGCATGGCGGAACAACCCACGTCTGTTGGGTGCAACATCAAAGTCTTGAGGTGCAACATCAGTTTGAAAATCCAAGATTGCACTGTATGACTTTTGAAAACTCGTTTATGGTATGAAATTGAAATATAACATGGTGCATCATAATCCAAAATATATTAAATCGAATTCCGATCATGGTCAAACCCCTTTTGGGCAACAAAACAACATGTGAAAAATTGAGCTGAAAAAGGTTTCAATGGTCCCAAAAGTCATTAATATTGAATTTCTTGGTTACTGAACTAAGATGAGATGGGCGGAACCTGTTAGTCCTGTAAAACTGTGAGGGCGCTTCGTTTTGATTTGCTACGGTTCTAGTAACTCAAAATGGATACAAATTTATAAGTGGCGGAACAACACGTCTGTTGGGTGCAACATTAAAGTCTTGAGGTGCAACATCAGTTTTAAAATCCGAGATTGCACTGTATGACTTTTGAAAACTCATTTATGGGTATGAAATAGAAATATAACATGTTGCATCATATTCCAAAATGTATTAAATCGAATTCCGATCATGGTCAAACGCCCTTTGACCAACAAATCAACATGTGAAAAAATAAAAATTGAGCTAAAAGCTTTCGATATTCCCAAATGTCATTAAGATTGAATTTCTTGGTTTTTGAACTAAAATGAGATGGTGTAACCTATTAATCCTATAGATCTATGAGAGAGCCTCATTTCGATTGGTTATGGTTCTACTAACTCAAAATGGATATAAATTTATGTGTGGCGGAACAACCCACGTCTGTTGGGTGCAACATCGAAATCTTGAGGTGCAACATCAGCTTGAAAATCCAAGATTGCACTGTATGACTTTTGAAAATTCGTTTATGGGCATGAAATAGAAATATAAAATAGTGCATCATACTACAAAATATATTAAATCGAATTCCGACCATGGTCAAACCCCCTTTGACCAACAAAACAACATGTGAAAAATTAAGCTAAAAAAGCTTTCGATGTTCCCAAAAGTCATTAAAATTGAATTTCTTGGTTACTGAGCTAAGATGAGATGGTTAGAACCTATTAGTCCAATAGATCAATGAACGATCTTCGTCTTGATTGGTTATGGTTCTAGTGACTCAAAATGGATATAAATTTATGTGTGGCGGAACAACCCACGTCTTTTGGGTGCAACATCGAAGTCTTGAGGTGCAATATCAATTTGAAAATCCAAGATTGCACTATATTACTTTTGAAAACTCGTTTATGGGTGCAGAATAGAAATATAACATGGTGCATCATATTCCAAAATATAGTAAATAGAATTCCGACCATGGTCAAACCCCCTTGACTAAAAAACAACATGTGAAAAATAAAAAATTGAGCTAAAAAAGCTTTTGATGTTCCCAAATATTATTAAGATTGAATTTCTCAGTTACTGAAAAAAGATGAGATGAGATGGTGGAACAACGTATGTCTGTTGGGTGCAACATCAAAATCTTGAGGTGCAACATTAGTTTGAAAATCTAAGATCGCACTATATGACTTTTGAAAATTCGTTTTATGGGTATGAAATTTAAATATAACATGGTGAATAATATTCCGAAATATTGTAAATTGAATTCCAACCATGGTCAAATCCCCTTTGTCCAACAAAACATGTAAAAAATTAAGCTAAAAAGGCTTATGATGTTCCCAAAAGTCATTAAGATTGAATTTCTTGGTTATTGAACTAAGATGAGATGGGTTTAACCTGTTAGTCCTATAGATCTATGAGAGAGCTTCATTTTGACTTGTTATAGTTCTACTAACTCAAAATGGATAAAAATTTATGCATGGCGGAACAACCCACGTCTGTTGGGTGCAACATCGAAGTCTTGAGGTACAACATTAGTTTGAAAATCCAAGATTGCACTGTATGACTTTTCAAAACTAGTTTATGGGTATGAAATAGAAATAAAACATGGTGCATCATATTCCACAATATAATAAATAGAGTTCTGACCATGGTCAAACCCTCTTTGACTAATAAAACAACATGTGAAAAATAACAATTTGAGCTAAAAAAGCTTTTGATGTTCCCAAATGTCATTAAGATTGAATTTCTTGGTTACCGAACTAAGATGAGATGGGTGTAACCTATAAGTCATATAGATCTATGAGAGAGCTTCAATTTGACTGGTTATGGTTCTACTAACTCAAAATGGATAAAAAAAAATATGCGTGGCGGAACAACCCACGTCTGTTGGGTGCAACATCGAAGTCTTGAGGTGCAACATCAGTTTCAAAATCCAGGATTGCACTGTATGACTTTTGAAAACTCGTTTATGGTATGAAATAGAAATATAATATGGTGCATCATACTCAAAAATGTATTAAATCGAATTCCGGCCATAGTTAAAACCCCTTTGACAAATAAAACAATATGTGAAAAATTGAGCTAAAAAAGCTTTTGATGTTCCCAAATGTCATTAAGGTTGAATTTCTTGGTTATTGAACTAAGACGAGATGGGTGGAACCTGTTAGTCATACATAACTGTGAGAGAGCTTCATTTTGGTTGGTTATGGTTCTAGTAACTCAAAATGGATACAAATTTATAAGTTGCGGAACAACCCACGTCTGTTGGGTGCAACATCGAAGTCTTGAGGTGCAACATCAGTTTGAAAATCCAAGATTGCACTGTATGACTTTTGAAAACTCATTTATAGGAATGAAATAGAAATATAACATGGTGCATCATATTCCAAAAATATTAAATCGAATTCCGACCATGGTCAAACCTTCTTTGACCAACAAAACAACATGTGAAAAAATAAAAATTGAGCTAAAAAAGCTTTCGATGTTCCCAAATGTCATTAAGATTGAATTTCTTTGTTACTAAACTAAAATGAGATGGGTGTAACTTGTTAGTACTATAGATCTATGAGAGAGCTTCATTTTGACTGGTTATTGTTCTACTAACTCAAAATGGATATAAATTTTTGCGTGGTGGAAGAACCCACATCTGTAGGGTGCAACATCGAAGTCTTGAGGTGAAACATCAGTTAGAAAATCCAAGATTGCACCGTATGACTTTTGAAAACTTGTTTATGGATACGAAATAGAAATATAACATGGTGCACCATATTCCAAAATATAGTAAGTAGAATTCCGAACATGATCAAACCCCCTTTGACCAACAAAATAACATGTAAAAAAAAATAAAAATTGAGCTAAAAAAGCTTTTGATGTTCTCAGATGTAATTAAGATTGAATTTCTTGGTTACTGAACTAAGATGAGATGGGTGTAACCTGGTAGTCCTATAGATCTATGAGAGAGCATTATTTTGACTGGTTATGGTTCTGGTAACTCAAAATGGATAAAAATTTATATGTGGCGGAACAATCCGTGTCTTTTTGGTGCAACATCGAAGTCTTGATGAGCAACATCAAAGTCTGGAGGTGCAACATTAGTTTGAAAATCAAGGACTACACTGTATGACTTTTGAAATCTCCTTTATGGACGTAAAATAGAAATATAACATGGTGCGTCATACTCCAAAATATATTAAATCGAATTCTGACCATGGTCAAACCCCCTTTGACCAACAAAACAACATGTGAAAACTTGAGCTAAAAAAGCTTTCGATGTTCCCAAAAGTCATTAAGATTGAATTTCTTGGTTACTGAACTAAGATGGGATGAGTGGAACCTGTTAGTCCTATAGAACTATGAGAGAGCTTCCTTTTGATTGGTTATGGTTCTAGTAACTCAAAATAGATACAAATTTATAAGTGGCGGAACTACCCACGCCTGTTGGGTGCAACATCGAAGTCTTGAGGTGCAACATTAGTTTGAAAATCCAAGATTGCACTGTATGACTTTTGAAAACTCATTTATCAGTAAGAAATAGAAATATAACATGGTGCATAGTATTTCGAAATATATTAAATCGAATTTCGAGCTTGGTCAAACCCATTTGACCAACAAAACAACATGTGAAAAAATAAAAATTGAGCTTAAAAAGCTTTCGATGTTCCCAAATGTCATTAAGAATGAATTTATTGGTTACTGAAATAAGATGAGATGGGTATACCCTGTTAATCCTATAGATCTATGAGAGAGCTTCATTTTGACTGGTTATGGTTCTACTAACTCAAAATGGATATAAAATTTTTGCATGGCGGAACATCCCACGTCCGTTAGGTGCAACATCGAAGTCTTGAGATGCAACATTAGTTTGAAAATCCAAGATTGCAATGTATGTGTAACACCCAGTATTTTCTGTGAATATTAAAATTAACAAATCTAAGAACACTTAATTTTTATAAGAAAAATTAAGGGAATCGGGTTACGCCATTGCGTTCGTCTCGAAATTCTGCTTGGGATAGAGTACGAGTTTTCGTGAATCGGACTCGGTATGAAGAAGTTATGGAGTTCAGAAGATTTCAAGAATAAACAGAAAATAATAATTAAATAAAAATCCAGTTCAAAATTCAAAACTCGGACTGAACAGGCTGAGCTGGAAAATTCCCGCTCAGGGTGTCGACCCTCCCTAGGGGGAGTCGACATAGGTGTCGACCGCCCCGTTGGGAGCCGACCCCTTTGAGATCTGTTTCCTGTTACGAATTTCTATAGTCCTGAGCTGATGTGGCCTTCTCTGATTGGCCAATGACTAATTTCTGAGGTGTTAGGGCTTATGTGTCGTCTATGGTTGGCTGGATGACACATTTCTTCGGTTTGATGGCTCTGATTTCTCCTAGACAAATATAAAGGCTAGAATTAATCTTAGACATCTATATATACATAGCCAAACCTAGACCTTAACCTCATAACCCTAAGACTATGGTGTTGTCATGCTTTTCATCTACAAGCTAGCCTAGCCTCCTTCATCTTCTCCTAACTAGAAAAATAAATCCAAACTAGTAATCGATTAGAAGAACTTTAAATCAAACATCTACATTAAAGGATAGCTTTTCAAATTTAGAAATCAAATCCCAGAATACAAGATTCGTCCTTTTTCTGTAAGTTTATTTATTATTTAGGTTTAAACATCTAGTAGAAATCATGACTGTAATAATAGGATCTAGAACGATGCCTAATTCTAATTAGTGCCTATCCTTTTGTCTAATCTAAATTGCTTATGCCTACGAGACTATTGTGATTGATGTAATGGCGCCTATCATGCCTATGTGACTGTTGGACTAACATAATAGAACCTATCATGCCTATGAGACAGTTGGACTGACATAATAGAACCTATCATGCCTATGAGACTGTTGGACTGACATAATAGAACCTATCATGCCAATGAGACTGTTGGACTGACATAAATGAACCTATCATGCCTATGAGACTATTATGATTGATAAGATGGAACTTTTCATGTTGTACAACCTATGCCTATAAGACTATTGTGATTTATCAAATGGGACTTATCATGTCGTACATTAAATTAGTAATTCTCCTAAGTCCAATTCTATCTAATCTTTATACCTGTGGTGTGAATTGCTTATCTTGTACACACATAGTGTTAATGTACAACATTGAAACATGATTCTTGAATTTGGTACATCTTTACATGCCTATTTTTCCTTACGTCAATTCTTATGCTCCTTCTCTATTTTTTCCCTTTTTACTTTCTTTTGTGAATACTAAGTTCATTCGGAACTTAGATTGAATCTAGGTGTATGTGCGATTATAACACGGGGAAATTTGTTTATAATTTAAGTTAGTAAATTTTGGGCATAGCTTGGGAATGTTGCATAAACTTGTATTTACTAGACTTGTGGAAAATTTGACACATAGATTTGGACACATATGACAAATATGTAAATTGGCTAAAGATGAACATGCCTAACCCGAGGTTAGATTGAGTTGCGGTGTAAAACTGCCCGGAACCACCCGGTACATCTAGCTACCATAGCAGTATAAATCTAATGTGAGAGGTTAGCACACTAAGCCCAAAAACCTGAGGTTAGATTGACTTGTAGTGTAAGACTGCCTAGAACCGCCCGACACATCCAGTGACCGCAACAATATAGATCTAATGTGAGAGGTTGGTGCTTTAATGAATGAATTAACGCTAAGAAACAGACAGACTAAGAATGGTAGGGTTAAGTTAATTAAAGCAACACTTAACTAATACAACATGTTATTTAAATAGATGGGTGGGGTTAGTTAAATTTGAGAGCACTTAACCGTTATAACATGTTGATTAGGAAACCCTAGTAACGGGGACCCATTTCAGCAGTAACCCACATAGATGTATCACGGTACCCTGAACTAGGCTGGGTGGGGCACGATTACTGGGCTAATTATAAGCGGTCAAAATAGCGGTGGGTGGTGCACCAGTGTAGGTTCTAGCGGAGTATGGGCGTGCACGTACTCTGGAGTGGATAAAGCAGGCACTGGGCATCAGTAGTATACACTGTGCATGCAGAATTTGTGTCTGGTTGCCACCATAGGAATTGATACACCCTATAATGGGACCAGCACAGGTATCTATAATCAAGCAGAGACGAATGACACAAGTAATAAATGCGTGCGAGTAGAAGCCGATTGGAAAAGGGATCACTTTGTTATGGGCACATGATGGTAGTTGAAACATTCGTAGTAGGTGCAGAGAAATGGAAATGAGTGCGATAGTATATTCAGTTTATCTTGCCTTATCTTATGTTATCTTATTTCTATGGTATTGTCCTATATTAAGTTTATTCATATCATGATTCTTTTACCTGTTTACATGATGAACAATCACTAGAATTACTAGACTTATATCTGACCTATTTTCTTTGGCCTTCTTTTCTTCCGTCCTCCCCCCTTGGTCCGCAAGGAGGGAATACTTCAGCTTAGTGCAGACCTTCTCCAATTTAAAGAGATTAGATGTATTGCTTAGATACTCTCTTCTTAGGCTATGGCTGTGGTTATACTTTTATTGGGGATTTATGCTGCTTTAATACTGTTTTATGCTTCTTTATGTACTTGGAGTTTTAAATAAAGACAGATGTTTCATTGTAATAATTTAGAAGTTGGGTTTTGAGACAATGCTTGTAATGATTTGACTAAACCATGCTATTTATGAAATGATTTCAGTTTTCTGCTGTTTATATGTCTGTCTTGTAAATTATCGGTGTCATTTACCTAAATTGCTTCGCCAAAGTTAATGCATTCCCTTTGTGAGTGACCTTAATGGAGGTGGGGTGTTTCATGTGGGATCAGAGCGATGGTTTACCAGATCCGATTAAAGTTTTTGAAAACTATTTTTCAAGGAGAAGTTTAAAGAAGCATTTTCAAGAAAAATGTTGTTTTATTTTAAAGGCATAATCCCTAAAGCTATATGGATTATCTTTCTATCCTTTGTTTTGAACCTTTTCTTTTCGTTTCAGCATGTCTGGGGATCTTAATCTTCCCGAGAGCGTACCGATACCTAACTAGTTTAGAAGGTATCTGGAGGCTAGGGCTAATGACGTAGGCCCAGCAGACGTTCCTCCTCCCCTAGCTTCAGCCGTTCCTCGTCCTCCTCCTCCTTCGCGGGTGAATGCTTTCTCGAAGATATGTAGGGACGTTCAAGCTATGGGTGGAAAGAACTTCAATGGTACTGAGTCAATTGTGGAAGTAAGAAACTGGCTCAAGGAAACAGAAGATTTGTTTGTTATCTTCGAAGTGGACGATAGGCAGAAGATACAATTGGCTGTATGGTTACTTAAGGACAAAGCCTCTTACAGGTGGGAAGTTACTAATGCAGAGAGACCAATTGAAACTCGGGAGGATTTTAAAGGAGATTTGAAATGAAGTTCGTCTCCCAAGCTGAATGAAGCCTACAGATGGAGAAGTTCTTAGCACTCAAACAGGGAAACCAATCGGTTAAGGAATACGTCAACCAATTCAACCAGCTAGCTAGATTCGGATGGGAGTTGGTAAACACTCCACATAAAAAGGCTCTCCATTTCGTGAAAGGGTTGAATGAACCGCTGCACAGCCTAGCTATGTCCCATATACCTATGGGTGTGACTTTTGAGAGACAGGTGGACATGGCACTGTTATAGGAGGAAGACAAGGGTGGCAAGAAAGAGGCAAAGGTGGAGGAATCTCTAGACAAGAAAGTGGAGGGATCGCAGAATAAGAAGATAGATTACAAGAAAGGTAGGAAGAATAACAAATCCCGTGATAAGAGGAAGTGTAAATTTTGTGGCATACCTGGACATCTGATTAAGGACTGCAGAAAGAAGAAAAGGAAGATGGGTGGTTTCTTTCAATGCGGTGAGATAGGACATATGGCTAAGGATTTCCCAAAAAGCAAGGGCAAGGGCAAAGGACTGGATCCACTTCTGGACGGCAGATTTGCGTTCTCATGGAACCTCCGCAAGAAAGAGGTAGAAATATTTCTGTTGAGAATTTAGTTTATCTTTCTGATCATCCAGTTCGTACTCTTTTTGATTCTGGAGCATCGCATTCTTTTATATCTACTGCTTTAGTTGAATCTCTGCACCTAGATACCAGTATAGTAGAGGATCCCATGGTTGTTTCAATTCTAATTGGGGGCTCGACTTATTTATCAATGATTTGTTTGGATTTGGAAATTTCTATACTAAGCGTTGGGTTTAGATGTAATGCTTATGTTTTGGGTTTCATAGGCTATGGATTGATTCTAAGCATGGATTGGTTATCCAGTAATGATGTCAACCTCGATTGTGAAAAGAGAGTGGTTAGACTTATGACTCGCCTCAGTAACACTCTCTAAATCTCTTATAATCCCATGAATTCTGTTATGCTTAGTTACCTAGAATCTCTTGATGCGTCTATTAAAAACTTACAACCTATTAGAGTGGTCCGTGAATACTCAGATGTCTTTGAAGAGGTGAAGGGTTTACCTCCGAAGCGAGAGACATACTTCTGCATATACCTTGTTGATAACGCTAAACCTGTTGTTTTACTCGTTAAACACATGGCTCCAAGGGAAAGGAAAGAGCTCAACAAGAAAGATAAAGAGTTGCTTGATAAGGGGTTCATAAGGCGGAGTATTTCTGAATGGGGTGATCTAGTGGTGTTTGCAACCAAAGTAGATGGTTCACTTCGCCTGTGCATGGACTATAGGGAGATAAACAAATTGACCAAGAAGAATAGGCACCCACTTCCTAGAATAGACGACTTGTTCAACCATCTCATAGGAGCCTTAGTTATCTTCCAACTAGATCTGGCCACCAGATTTCATCAGCTAAGAGTGGCTGAGGACATCATACACAAGACTGCGTTCAGGACCCCGGATGGTTTCTTCGAATGGCTTGTCATGTCTTTCGGCTTGACAAACGCACCTGCCTACTTCGTAGACTTGACGAGTAGGGTATTCAGAGAGTTCCTTAATAGATTTGTAGTGGTCTTCGTGGACGGCTTTTTGATTTACTCAAAAAGTGAGGAAGAACATGCTTTGCATTTAAGGGAAGTTATGGATACTCTTCGTGCACATCAGCTAAAAGCAAAATTCTCCAAATGCCATTTTTGGGGAGATGAAGTAAGGTTTCTTGGATATGTAGTGTACAAAGAGGGGATAGTTGTGGATCCCGCAAAAGTAATTGCGGTGCCGGATTGAAAGATCCCACGGAATGCAATCGAGGTATGAAGCTTTCTCGGGCTGGCAGGCTTTTACAGAAAGTTCATTAAGGTCTTTTCGAAGATCTCAGCCCCACTTGCTAGGTTGACAAAGAAGAACCTAACTTTTGCTTGGGATTTTGATTGCAATGTTGCTTCCCAACGATTGAAAAGGGCTCTAACAACAACCCCGGTTCTGACATTGCCTGATGGGAGTAAGATGTTTACAGTGTACACAGATGCATGCAGTACAGGATTGGGCGCTGTCTTGATGCAAGAGGGCAGAGTAGTTTGTTATGGAGTGTTAGCCTACTTTGTAAACTAGGCTATACAAAGTCAAGAAGTCATAAGATCAAGTAGGCAAAGGACACTCTGTTACACATCCGGTTCGGATCGGAGCTACAGAGGTAAGAGCAGAAGCAACACAAAGCTAAAAGATCAAGTCGGATCGGATCGGGCGTAGTCAAAGAAAAGCAAAGCGAGACAAAGTGAGGAAAGGCAAAATTCGAGCTGGATCGGATCGGATGGGAAGCTCCGACCCGGACCCCATTTTGCTACCCTATTCGATCCGAACCCAGTTCACCCTGCTACTCCACACCATGATCTCCTGAATATCCGGGGCAGTTACACCCACTTTCTACCCACGATGGCCACTTACTTGATGCGCTGGCAATACCAGAACTCATCCGATCCCGAAAGTAATGGAATGGAGGACACGTGCACCCGATCTGAACCGAATTCTGGAGAAGTTTCCACCTATAAATAGACCCTCAAGGGTCGTTTGAAGGGATCTTTTGGCACTCTGAGAGTTAAAACATCTGTGAAAACCGAATTCCAGCATTCCCAAACAATCCAAATCATCATTCAAAGTACATTTTGAGATAATTGAGTGAATGTATATGAAAAGTAAGAGAGATTGAGTGAATATCTTATTGTATTTTCATCTACATCATCAAACAAAGTGATATAAAGTGGACGTAGGCTCTTTAACGCCGAATCACTATAAATCATGTGTCTCTTTTCTGTTTTTAATCTCATTTTATTATAATTCCAGTCAATTTGGGTGTTAGAACCACTTTTTGGTCTAACATTTTGGTGCTTTCACTGAGAAGAATTTGAATTCTCTATTTTCCTGGATTATTGTTCTACTTTTTGGACCGTTGAGTTCAAAAAAGTTAATCCCCAATTTTCGACGCTTTTAAATACTTGTTGGTTGATTGTTGAAGAATTATGGCCAAAGGAAAAGGCAAGGAAGTTCAAACCAGTCGAGGGAACGAAGTTGGTGAAGATCGGAAAAATCCGATCGTGACGAGGTCTCGTGGGCAGAGTTCGTGAGCGGATCAGACATGTTCTGGAAATCCGAACCGATCACATAGGGAGAGCTCCGATCCGAACCGAGTGGAAGACGTTGGAGAGGTGCACTCCCCCAACTTGAACCGATCCGGCCAGGGTAATTTGCTCCGATCCGATCCGACTCTAGGTGATGCTGGAACCTCTACTCGAGCCCCTCCAAATGCTCCGACTCCAGCCACCAGGACTAATGACCAGATCAATCCATCTGCGCCTGTCACCCAAGGAGATTTGTCACGCCTTCTTTACATGCTTGAGAGCACTAGGGAGGCTATGAGAATCCATGAGCGCACCAATCTTATGATGCAAGATAATATGAGAATCATGAGTAAGGAAATTAGCGAGCTCCGCAGGCAAAGAACCCCTTCCCCAGTTCATCATACTGAAATGGATCAGTTTTCTTCTTCTGAGGAAGAACGGCCCCGTGAAAGAAGGCCGCTCGAATGACCTCAGAATTTAGAGCAAATGACTTTCGGATCTTTGGGATCCCGCGACGACGCTGCTCGTGTACAAGGACCTAATGATCCAAGATTGAGAGAGCCTATGCTATTACCAATGCGAGGATCCCATGTTTTGCCTAAAGACCCTAACCTCACCAATCCCACTCAGGGACAAATGCTTCAGCCCCTTCCTCCCGAGATCGACCGGGAACGTAGGGAGCAAAGTAGAGAAGAAGTTGCTAGAAGTAGGAGGGCGTCCCCTGATCAGGAGCCCAGAGGAAACCCGAACATCAGAGCTAGGGAGCCTGAACGGCCCTTGACCAATGCTGATGTATGTGCTATGGTACGCCAGATCATGTCTGAAAGTCGAAACT
The DNA here is from genome assembly GCA_030737875.1 of Allium sativum. Taxonomy (NCBI): domain Eukaryota; kingdom Viridiplantae; phylum Streptophyta; class Magnoliopsida; order Asparagales; family Amaryllidaceae; genus Allium; species Allium sativum. The sequence goes on from CM060914.1 coordinate 142,373,240, forward strand.
ACACCAATGAAGATTATGGTATTGAGCGAAGCCATACTCCCTTTACTGATGACATTCTTGACTTTCAGTTCCCCCGATGTTTTAATCTGCCGCAGATGGACAGATATAACGGGAGAACCAACCCGGGACAACATTTGATGCAATACGCATGGCTTATGAACGCTGCCGCTGCCCCTGACGCTGTGAAGTGTAAGGCTTTCCCGATTTACTTATAAGATGTAGCATTACTATGGTTTACCCGACTTCCTCCTCGATCGATATCGAATTTCAAAGAACTAAGCGAACGTTTTATGAATCAATTCCGACTTCACGCCCAAAAGTCAAAGAATGTTATTGAATTATCAAGAATCAAGCAAGCGTCGGGTGAGTCTTTGAAGTCGTATTGACCGTTTCAATTTAGCTGTAACAGAAGTCAGTGACCCGCATGAGCCTACCATTTTGATGGCCTTAATGGAAGGAATTGACCCTGATTCAGATTTTGGAGATTATCTTTCTGGGAAGCCACCTCCCACAAGAGAGTTGTTTTATGAGAAGTCCAATATTCAGTTAAGACGAGATGAAGCAAGGGCAAACAGAAAGAGGAAGTCCAGAGCGGCTTCAAAAGAAGCTGTTCAGAATAACGTTGCCGTAAAGCAGTCTGGAGAAAGCTCTAGGAAAGTCAAAGTGAATGTGGGAAATAAGAATGGAAATAATAGTAATGGAAACGGGGGCAACAACAACCGCAGTGGGAACGGTAATAGGAGAAATAGGAATCGAGGAAGTAATTCTGACAAAAGACCCCGGTTCCAAACATTTGAAAATTATTCACCGTTGAATGACACGTTAAAGAACATTTATTTGGACACGTATAACGTTTTGCAATATAAAAGACCGCCGCCACGAGATTCGACAGAAAAAGAAATTGCTATCGGAAAGTTTTGTTTATTTCACGGAACTCACGGACATTCAACAAACGAATGTTGACACTTGAGAGATGTGGTTGAGAAGTTGTTGCGTGAAGGTAAGTTGGATGAGTATAAAGCTGCCCCAAGGGACAGGGGGCAAGGAGGACAAGCCCCAAGCTAGAATCAGTCTGCTCCCAAGCCTACAGCGCAACAGAAAGGCAAAGAGATTGTCATTAATACCATAGTAGGTGGACTCCATCCAGCTATCCACAGTTTCAAAGCAATGGACCAATATGTTAATGCAGTTAAGCACATAGATGTGGACGAGTGCGATGATTTGGAAGACATCACCCCTGTGAAATAGCAGAAGACAATGTTCGATGATGTAGTGTTCCGTAGCAGAGACGATACCGGAATCGAGTCACTTACCGAAGATCTGTTGGTCATTACCACTACCATTGGACCGGCGTTGGTTCATAACGTACTAGTAGACAATGGAAGCTCTGTCAACATTTTGTTTAAGAAGTCGTTTGATCAGATGAAACTTGAGTCTGGAGATTTGAAGACCTGTGAAGGTTGGATCCGAGGCTTCAATGGGGCATCGACAGCTCCAATGGGGTATATAGAATTGCCTGTAACACTGGGGCAAGGGGATTGTCGAAGAGTACGAATGCTTCAGTTCGTAGTGCTAGATATCGATTCGCCCTACAACACATTTTTGGGAAGGCCTGCCCTTGCAGAGTTCAGGGCTTGTATTGCACCGTTGTGCTTATTGCTAAAGTTCCCAACTGAAGCCAGAACATGAGTAATGAGAGGAGATCAAGTCTCCGGACGAGCTTGTTATATTGCCGAATTAAAGATGCTGATGAAGGGACTCAACATCGAGACTAAAGGTACCTCATCTCCTCCATAGGAGGGTTCGGTGTAGCAATTAGAGGGATCAGCCCCGAAGGAGTTGCCCAAGGGAATGCCTGAAGACTTAGATCCCGGAGAAGATGAGGAACCTGAGGATAGAAAGGCAACTCCTAACAAAATGACAGTGGATATACCCATTGATGAAGCTGATCCAGCAAAAGTTTTGAAGATTGGATCCCAGTTGGATCCGTACCGAGCCAGAGAATTGGCTGACTTCTTGAAGGCAAACTTGGATGTGTTTTCCTGGACCCACGCCGATATGTGTGGGATATCACCATCCATCATGAGTCATTCGCTGAGTATAAACCCTAGACACCCGCCTGCAAAGCAAAAGTGACGTGTGCTAGGCCCAGAGAGGTCGGCAGCTCTGAAAGAAGATGTGGAGAATCTGAAAGAGAATGGATTTATTAGAGATTCGACATATCCCGACTGGATATTGAATCTTGTTTTGATAAAGAAGTCAAACCGAAAGTGGCGGACATGCATTGATTTTTCAGACTTGAACAAAGCCTGCCCGAAAGATAGCTTCCCACTCCCTAGAATAGACCAGCTTGTGGATTCGACAGCGGGACATGAACTTCTTTCTTTCATGGACGCATATTCCGGATACAATTAGATTCCCATGCATGTGCCCGATCAAGAGCACACGAGCTTCATTACAAATTTGGGGTTGTATTGCTATGTGGTCATGCTGTTCGGATTGAAAAATGCTGGAGCTACCTATCAACGCTTGGTAAACAGGATGTTTTATAATCAAATATGGAAGACTATGGAGGTTTATGTGGATGATATGCTTGTCAAATCGAAACAGTCCTCCAGCCATACGCAAGACTTGGCAGAAATGTTCGGTATCCTACGAAAGTATCGGATGAAGTTAAATCCTTTGAAGTGCTCGTTTGGGGTGGGATCTGGAAAGTTTCTAGGATTCGTCGTGAGCTCTCGGGGGATTGAGATCTATCCCAGTCAAATAGCAGCGATAAGGAACATTGAGGAACCCAGGAGAATCAAAGACGTCCAAAGTCTTGTAGGGAAAGTGGCTGCGTTGAGTAGATTTATCTCCAAAGCAACAGACAAATGCGTCTCGTTTTTCGACTTGATAAAAAGGGGAAAGAAAAATTTCGAATGGACTCCGGACTGTGTTGAGGCCTTTCGAAATCTATTGGACTTGCTAGAGAAACCACCGATTTTGTTGAAGCCAGTGGATCATGAAGAACTGTTTGTTTATCTAGCAGTATCGGCTCACGCCGTTAGCACCGCCTTGGTTCGGGAAGAAGACAAGGTGCAAAGGCCGATATATTATGTAAGTAAGAAATTGGCAGCTGCAGAACGTAACTACCCAAGGATTGAGAAGCTTGCTTACAGCCTTCTGATCGCTTCCCGAAAACTTCACCATTATTTTCAAGCTCACCCAATAATCATATACACTGATCATCCTCTGAGACAGGTGTTCCAAAGACCCGAAGCATCGGGACGGTTGATCAAGTGGAATATTGAATTAAGTCAGCTTGATTTGAATTTTCAGCTGCGAAGATCGATCAGGGGGCAAGCTCTAGCTGACTTTATAGCAGAGTTCACAATTCCGGAAGAAGAGATGATCAACAATAAGGTGGTCAAGTTAGAGGAGGAATTAAAATTAGACCCATGGAAGTTGTACACAGACAGAGCCAAGAACGACCGAAGGTCCAGAGCTGGAGTCGTCTTAGTTACTCCTGAAGGACGATCGTTATATTATGCTCTGCGACTAGAATTTTCAGCGACTAATAATGACTCTGAATATGAAGCCCTGATTGTCGGACTGAAACTTGCTAAGGAATTCGGAATAAAGGCATTGGATATATTTTGCGACTCCAAAATAGTCGTCTTCCAAGTGCGAAAGGAGTTTGCGGCCCGGGGACCTCGACTTATTACCTATCTCGGAAAAGTGAAGGAGCTGTTGAGAAACTTGGAACGGTATAACCTAACACATATCCTAAGAGCTGAAAACCAGAAGGCAGACCGACAATCTGGAGGAAACCGAAATGGTTCCAATTGAGACGTTGGGATCGCCTAGCTTTGAGTCAATGGAAATTGAATTAGCTTTCGAAGCAGAACCGGAGAGGGAGCCGTGGATGACCCCAATCAAGAATTTCCTTAGAAATGGGATACTCCCGCCAAAGAAGAGTGAGAGGCGGGCCATAGTTCGCCAAGCTACCAGATACATCCTTCAAGATGTCATCCTTTATCGGCAAGGTTTTTCTATGCCCCTGTTACGATTTATAGCGCACGACGACATCAAGCATGTACTAAGATTAGTGCACGAAGTTGAGTGTGGAGATCATACGGGAGGTCAGACCTTAGCAAAAGAGGTATTGCGGTACAGATATTTTTGGCCCATAATTAATAAAGATGCAGCTCCCGACGTTGCAACTAGTGCCAGAGGTTCGCCAAGATCCCCAGAGCACCACCGACCCAGCTCAAGTCGATGGTGAGTCCATGGCCGTTTGCCATGTGGGGAACTGACATCATCGGAGTTCTACCGATTGCGAAAGGAGGGGCGAAGTATGCAATAGTCGTCGTGGACTATTTTACGAAGTGGGTAGAAGCTGAGCCCTTAACCAAAATCACGGCGAGAAAGGTGATAAGTTTCGTGGTTAGAAATATTATATGACGATTTGGGATTCCAAGGACCATTATAACTGATAATGGAACCCAGTTCGATGGTGCCGAATTCAGAAATTTCTGCCATAAATACAAGATCGACAAGCGGTATACTGCAGTCGCCCATCCACAGTCGAATGGGAAGGTAGAAGCAATAAATAAAGTCATAAAGTCCATCCTCAAGAAGCGATTGGAACGTGCAAAAGCAAAATGGGTGGATGAATTGCCCTTGGCCTTATGGGCATATCGGACAATGTTTAAAACAACTACCGGTCATACTCCTTTCTCTCTCTCATTCGGCTCGGAAGCAGTAATCTTGGTAGAACTTGAAGTTCCCTCTCACAGGGTGACATATTATGACCCGATGACGAATCGGGCACTCCTCCTCGAGTCCTTTGATGAAATCGAAGAGAAAAGGGACGAGGCAGACTTGCTTGCGTCAAGACATCGATGTCAGATGGCACGTTATTATGATAAGAAAGTTCGTTTTAGAACCTTTGAACCATGAGATTTGGTGCTAAAGCGAGTTTTTCCATCCCTTCCACACCTCAGTCCAAAGTAGGAAGGACCATTCGTCATCCAACGAAAATTTGAGACAGGAGCCTTCAAGTTAACGACCGTAGATGGCGAAGAAGTGCCTAGGGCTTGGAATGCCTAACACTTGATGCGATATTTGAATTAGGGGTGTTGTATTTTCTTTTGTTTTTCTTATGAACTCTGTAAAAAGGCACGACTTACCTTAGAAAAGTCTGTTGATACGAACAAAGAACTATAAAGTGGATGTAGGCTACGACTTCGCTGAACCACTATAAAAATATCATGTGCCATTTACTTTCCTGCATTATTTATATCTTCAACTATTTTTCTATTGTGACTGTGGAATATGAGATGTTAATTTAAAATCTGAAAAGTTGAAGATGGCTTATATGCAGGAACAAACACAATGACTGTTTGTGCAATAAGACATAAAAGAATGGGAAGACGACACTCTTAACTCTAACTCTCAAGAATTGAGAGAGAGTATAAAGGACGGGAAGACGACGTCCTCTGAGGCGTGAAGGTGCACCCAGACAAGAGACCGCCTCAGCAAGAACTCTAACCTGAATATAAGACAGGAGAGTATAAAAGATGCCGAAAAAGAACATGCATCAATGACACAGGGAATGTGATCCCCATCAGAGAATTGGGGACATTCGGACTTTTTAATTTAATCTTGAATAGTTTTACAAGACCGACTGGGGGCATATATGTACATACATATCCCCCCCCCACTATGACTCCATTATACAACTTTAGTAGGACATGCATTTGCATTTTTACATAAGTACTGAACTGACAACTAGCAGGCATTGCAGGAAATGAATTATTTGTATTTATTTACAAATGCATGAATTTGTACAGGAAAACAGGCAAAAAGAAGATGTGAGGGCAACACTCGCTGCAATAATTGTGGGCCAACTAAATGCTAAAATAAAGCAAAGCACTTCATCACTTAGACTTGGAAGTGGACTTGGATTTCTTAGCGGCCTTCTGAGCATCCTTCACCTCTTTTTCAGCATCAGTTAAGATGCGCCTTGGTTTTTTCTTCCCTGAGACTGCAGTGTTGGAATCGGTTGGCTTTTTCCCGGGAAGCGGAACGCTGGAATCAAGAGAGGACTTTTTAGCAAGTTATTTTGTAATAGATATAGTCGAAAGCTTAACAACTAACCTTGATCCAGCATCCACTACTGCAAGAGGCTTAAGGCTTTCGGGGTCTAAGTCTTCAACTTTAAGCTGCATGCGTTTGTCTTGTTCGACTTTCAGTGCAGCTAAAGTAATGTCATCAGCGCTTTTTGATTCCCCAACTATAGCCACCTCAGGGTCCTCCTCATGTCCCTCGTCGCCACCATTATCCTTTAAGGCATCTATCATCTCGCCGTCATGAGGAGCATCAGCCTTACCCTTGTCTCCTTCATTCCTCTCTGCTGACTTTGCTTCTGCTGTGGTTCCCTGGGGCACGTCTGCCTTCTCGGACGGTTCAGCACCTGCGGAATGAGAAGTAAAAGTTATCAACTCAGAAGAAAATAAAGGGTCCTTCATTGATTTTCCGACTATGCGATGGAAAGTGGAGACAGCTTTGATGAATTGGGATGAAAAGGTAGAAATACCTTCCGATAATTCCTCAGCTAGAGTAGCTGCCGCCTCTGAAGCCAATTCAGGAATAGGAGATAAAAGAGATGTCTGAGGGATCACTGGGTTTTCGGGGTCGTATCCCTCTACTTCAGGAGTTTTAGCGGCAGTGGAAGAAGAGCCAGCCTCCAAGATGTCTTTTTGTTTAGCCTTCCATTTTTCCTCATCCATGGCGGCAGCAATTCGGCGACGCCCCTCTGCTAGACTCGCCGGCTCATCATCTCTTAGATACTTTTCCATAAGTTTGTCCTCGTCGATGGAATCTACCTTGAGTTCTTCTTTTTCCCATTCAACAATTTGGCTCCACACATGAACCAAGGTAGTCGGGTAATCATCGATCCAAGAGATGTTTCAGTGGCGGATTATATGTGCAAAAAATTCAATTAATAATTCACCAAAGCCCTGCACATCCTTCTGAGCCTCCGCTAGCTGCTTGCGGGATTCTTCGACCGATTTGATGACGCTTTCAACATTACCCTCCGCTAGGGCAGCCCTGTTCTCGGCCTCCATCAACTTGAAATCAAAGTCAGCATTTTTCTTCTCCAATTCGGCGTTCTTCTTCACCAACTCGTCCTTTTCTCGCTCAATGTCAGCATAAGCAAGTTGCATTTTGGCAGCATATGACTTGGCATCTTCCGCTTGCTTTTTCAGCTCCAAACGTTTTTTAGTATGGGACTCGAGCATGTCATGATAGCGTTTTTGTAAATCTTCAAATTGTTGCTTGAAGTTAGCAGCGTCCTGTTGAGCGATAACAAGTTGATCCTGTGTATCCTCGAGGTCTTTTCCCAATTTTTTTAAGGCCCTTGCGTCATCTTCTGCGGTCTTCTGCATCGAGTTAGTATTCGTGATTAGAGTTCGGATGATTCTGGAAAGGTTGCGCGAATACTTGAACATCTCCGAATATTATTTCTCGACCACGTCTATTTTTTCTTTAGCCTCATCTTCCCACCTCGAGGAAATAGGCTTAAGAGCAGGTAAGAAAGTCAAGTTTTCAAAGTAGTGATCGGGAAATTGCTCCTCCAGATACGCCCGCTTAACTGCAGTTTCAGCATCCAACGGTGGAGGTGCAGGGAATGTCAACTTGGTATCCTTATGTGTGGAGGGCTCAATGGCCTCCTTATCCCTTCTAGGCCGTTTGGCGGGAACCATGCGCTTGCTTCGCAATTCGGTATCTCTTGGCGGGCTCCTTTCCCTACTGCGCTTTTCTTGAGAAGAAGCTGAGTCTTTTGATTGCGGCCCGTCTTCTTCTCGACGACCTTGGTAGCCCTTATATCGCTCTGGATCTGACCGAACGGGAGAGCGAGAGCGCGAGGACCGCGAATGATAAGAATCATAGGGCCTTCTGTCCTCCCAACTGCGACCTTCATGACGATCATACTCAACATCGTGAGGGGGTCTGGTCATGCTGCGGCGTAGCTTCTTGATGTCATAGTAAGCACGAGACATTGTACCTGCACAATAATGTAAGTGGAATTCAGAATCGGTATTTTCGCAAGACATAAGTGCTGTGAAGTGGGGGTGCAATTGTGTTATGTGCATCCTAAGTGGTGTCCCCCCTCCGACAAACTAGAGTCTGAAGCTGAGCCAGTGCGAGAGGGCTCTTTGGCCTTAACAAGAGTGGCCTCCTCCATAGAAGTAAAAACTAAAGGATTTGTGCCAAAATCCCCGAAAGTGTAAATAGTGTCAAGAAGTCGGAGGTCTCCAAAGCCCTGAAATGTAGGATCATCGACGGCAGGGGCATCTCTTTGAGAAGTGCCTGTTGGCTGTTCTTTAGGAGATGGTGACCTTTTAGGAGAAATAACGTCCCCAGGAGTGATGTACCCCTCTCGGTGCTTCTCAGGTAAATTAGCCAACTCATCGTCTTGAGTTGAACTTGGAGAAGGTGAATTTCGAATTGGCATGGCAGGACCTTTCGAGCTCTCGCCCATTTCTGGAATTACATCCACCGGAGGGATATATACATATGGACCTGGCCCGTGACCTATACTACGGGTAATGGATAGCAGCCTATGGTGATGGAGATATTCGTCCTTGAGGACTTCATCGATTGTTAAAACATTTTGATCACCATTAAGGAGCCAGTGCATACGATCAAAGAACACTTGACCTGATATTTGTTTTGGATTGTCAACTGAAAAAAAAAAAAAGGGTTAGTGTGGTGGCGTGGACATTTAGAATCGAGGTTTAGAAAACCACTGCCTTACTCGATTTTGTCCATCTCCTAGCACACCCCGGCTGTTGCCTTATATAAAACCATTCCATCTTGGAGTCGCCGGCCTTGCTACTGAAGGGCGCTGAAATTATCTTTCTCTTTGGGACAGACTCGAAGTAAGAGGAAGAAGGAGTTTCTCGAGTCCGATGCTTGAAGTTATAAAAGAAATGAACATCATCAAAAGTAAGCTCTGTGCCTAAGATCTCACGGTATGCTACATACAATGTATGCAGGTAAGCATAGGAGTTGGGATGCAGCTGCATGGAGGCAATCCACATCTGTCTTAAAAAGTCGACGACAAAGGGAGAAAACGGTGGAATAGCTCCGACCATGCACATCAATCGAGTGATTGCCATAAATCCCTCTGGAGGATTATGAGGACGGTCGGTTTTAGACGGCACCAGAGTATCTTTTTTATGTATCCCATACTTCAAGCATATTCGAAGGAGCCTGTCATAGTCAATTGTCGATTCAACAGAATCTTGAGGTGATTCCAATATGACGGCAGATTCAAATTCGTCAGGAGCTCGAGTATCTCCAAGCCCTCCTTCCTCTTCATAACCCAGAGAAACTTCACTGTCAGAAGACGTTCAGCTGCTATGCGCCCCCACTTCATAATCTGATCCCTCGCCACCCCATTCAAGGTCTGAGGAAGAAGATATGTCGTCAAGAATAACTTTGTCAGATGTCTCTGGGACCTCTTTCTTTTCTGCCAGTCTAGAAGAATGTCTCTTAGCCATGATTACTAAACTATCGAAGAAGTAATAACACAAGTTAGAGTAAATTAGCCCATATCCCCCTGTGCATGTGTGTGAACTAAAGTGTGTACGGTATGTGCAGAAGATGTAAAGTTAACACTCGAAAGTTTAAGGAAAAATCTTAGCAACGCAATGATGTTTAAGAACTGTTCTTGATGTTCGTTTATGTTCGCGAGGCACTATCCTAACTGTCCATTAAGTTGAAGATAATGCCAAGAATTGGTTTGGCCAGTTAAACAAGTTCTTATGCATTAAGTTGGACTGCTCTTCAGTTCGGTTCGGATGCATTCATTGGGATCGGATCGGGGGCACAGCCTTGCCTTGGACTCAGACAAACATTGAAGCCCAGGGATCAAAGTCGGATCGGTTCGTAAGTAGGCTCCTCGAACGGTCCGGATCGAATTAAGTGACCATGCCCCTCTCCTCCTTTATTTCACTTTCCGATCCGATCCGATTGCAAGAATACTATTCGACCCGATGCAGTTAGTTGAGTTGTCTCCCTCTTCAACTTTTGCCCCGACCCGATTTGGCTTTCTGAGCCTTTTCTTCCTTTTCTTCTCCTCCGTCTTCCATATCTCCATGCCCGGACCGACTCCCTATACCCTTCGTCTTCCTCCTCAGTCATAACCGAACTCAATCCCATCTCCAAAACCCTAGTTGGAACCGAACAGGTACCATCTTCCACCTCCTAGCGCTTCGAGGTGATGGCAAGCCACCAACAACGACGGCGAGGGAGGAGGAATTTGCGGCGTCGAAGACGAGCAATAACCACACTCAAATTGTTCAAATCGACCGCAAATTTCAATTGGAACCGTTTATTACTAAGATAATTGAAGTTTTAAACCTACCGAGATGTTTAAATTGAAAATCGATGAGAGAATTTCAGAGTTTTTGAGCTTTCTGAAAGCTAGGGTTTCAGTGTAAAAACTGTTGAGCGAGATTAATGAAAGAAAGGGAATAAGAAGGGAATGGATAATGAGTTTATATATGTATTCTCGGTGACTAATCATATTCCCCGTCTTTTTTTCTCCCCGCTCGGACCGGGATACAGGCCTACGAACACATTCTGGCCTGTTGGACCAGCATTAAGTAATACGAAGGGAGTCTCTCCGAATCGGGTCCGAACCGAATGAATTGAGCACAACGACTCGGTGTGCAAATTAAATTCAAAGAAAAATGAAGAAAAAGATTACCTGGAGGAACCGCTGAAAATCAGGAAGAGTTCTAAAAATTGTTTGAAAGTAAAGAAAGGGATCCACACACTATGCAACATATATATAGACTTCAAGAGACACAACTTTCTGAAACAAAGTATCTTTATGTTTCAGCGGATTGATTTTGCTCTTAAGTCATGGCGCCATTACCTTCTAGGAGAATGGTTTGAATTGTTTACTGAACATAAATTGTTAAAGTACCTTTTCTCACAGAAAGATCTTAACTTAAGGCAACAAAGGTGGATGGAATTTCTTGCCTCATATGATTTTGAGATTGCTTATACCCCTGGCAAGGGTAATGTGGTAGAAGACGCTTTAAGTAGGAAAAAGCTGACCTTAAGTCCTCTCTTTGTAGAAAGGCAAAGCTTGAAGTACATAGCAAACTTTGACTTTAGACCCTCCTCTGAATTTATACCCGGTTTGTTAGCATCGCTAGAGGTGCGGCCTACTCTTTTGGACTCAACAGGAATCGCGCAACGTGAAGACCTTCAGCTAGTTGATGTGATGGATAAACTAATTAGAGGTGAGACTTCTAGTCACCTCAATAGATACTCCATCGATGATAAGGGTAGGCTGAGACGGGATGGAAGACTGTGCTTCCCACAAGCAAGGGATTTGGTGAAGACCATTCTCGAAGAGGCACACCATTCTAAGTTGACCATACACCCAGGAGGGGACAAGATGTATAAAGACATAAAAAGGGTTTTCTTCTGGAATGGCATGAAGAAGGATGTAGCTGAGTTTGTCTCTAAATGCTTGATATGCCAGCAAGTCAAGGCAGAGAAGAAGAAGCTTGGTGGTCTGCTTTATCCTCTAGAGGTCCCACAGTGGAAATGGGACAGCATTTCGATGGACTTTATTGATGGGTTGCCTAGATCAAGAAGGGGCAATACCAATATTTGGGTAATTGTGGACAAACTCACTAAAAGGCTCGCTTTATAACTGTTAAGAGTGGGAGGAATGCCTCATTGTTAGCATCCATTTATCTTAAAGAGGTAGTTCAACTGCATGGAATACCCTCCAGCATAGTAAGTGATCCAGACCCTATCTTTACGAGCGAGTTTTGGAAGAGTTTGTAAGAGGCTACAGGCACATAGCTATGCTTAATCGCTTCTTATCACCCTCAAACCGATGGGTAGACGAAAAGGGTAAACAGAGTATTAAAAAATCTCTTGAGATTGTGCATTCTTGATCTTGGGGGAACATGGGAGGATCACCTTCCTTTGGTGGAGTTCGCCTGCAACAATAGCTACAAAGCCACCACAGGCTTGGCCCCTTTTGAGGCTTTATATGGAAGGCTATGTCGATCACAAACATGTTGGTGGGAGTCTACAGACAAGCTCGTACTTAGGCCTGACATGATCAGAGAAACTTCAAAGAAGGTGGACTTGAAACGAAGACGAATGAAGACCGCACAAGATAGACAGCAGTCCTATGTTGATAAAAGAAGGACCGACCATGAGTTTGAGGTTGGGGACAGAGTTTTCCTTAAAGTAACTCTTTTGAGGAATGCCGTCCGCTTCGGGTCCACAGGAAAATTGGCACCAAGATTTGTAGGGCCATTTCCTATCATTGAGAGGATTGGGAAGATGGCTTATAAAGTAGAGCTTCCCGAATGATTGGCTGGAGTACATAATGTTTTCCATGTTTCTCATTTACGAAAGTGCTTACATGAGTCTGCCGAAGTTATGGAGCCAAGCATACTAGAGGAAATAGAAGTGGAACGAGAAGCAACAGTGAGAAGAGTTCCAACTCGTATCTTGGGTATAGAATTTAAAAGGCTACGCAATCGTGAGGTCAAGCTAGTTAAAGTACAATGGAGTGATGCTAAGGAAGACGCGACTTGGGAGACTGAGGACAAGATACACACAGCCTACCCTTATCTTTTTGAGGGTACATTCTTGAACTCTTTTTCCGAAAGTTTATGCATGCTTGTATCTATCTCTTTAGTATATCTCCTCGGTCTTATTCTTGATCCTTAGGTAGAAACCAATGGATGCAAACATGTATTTAAAACATGTTATGATTAATTGTTGCAAGTGGTTGCTAGTGGTTGCTCGTGGATGCATATACACATACACTAGGTACTAGATCGGCTCAGCCACTTTCATATTGCATATGCATATATGAATTTATATATGGATTCAAACTTGATGTGTTATCATGTGGACGTCGCATTTGTACAAATGATTGTGCGCTCATGTAGAAGTTACAAAATACAATTAGGAATAATTTCATACATGATGGACTCATAGCACTGACATGATTCGCATCAAGAAGGTCAACTGAATCAGTAGACCGCCTGATTTTGCATTAAATAAGGACATATACACACACTATGCATATGATCATGAAAGCATTGGAAGTCTTTTTAGAAAAATGGATGCCTGTGACTGGTAGTTGAGTACATGGATATTGGATGTTGTGATACATTCTTCTTAACTTAGAGATTTCGATGACGAAATCCTTTAAGGAGGGGAGAATGTAACACCCCGTATTTTCTGGGAATATTAAAATTAACAAATCTAAGAACACTTAATTTTTATAAGAAGAATTAAGGGAAACAAGTTACGCCATTGCGTTCGTCTTGGAATTCTGGTTGAGATAGAGTCCGAGTTTGAGTGAATCGGACTTCGTATGAAGAAGTCATGGAGTTCAGAAGATTTCAAGAATAAACTAGTTAAATAATAAATCCAATTCAAAAATCAAAATTCGCACAAAACAGGCTGAGCGGGTAAATTCCCGCTCAGGGTGTTGACCCCCCTATAGGGGAGTCGACATAGGTGTCGACCCCCTTATAGGGAGTCGACATAGGTGTCGACCCCCTTATAGGGAGTCGACCCCTTTGAGATCTGCTTCCTGTGAAGAATTTCTATAGTCCTGAGCTGATGTGGCCTTCTCTGATTGGCCGATGACTAATTTGTGAGGTGTTAGGGCTTATGTGTCGTGCTATGGTTGGACGGATGACACATCTCTTTGGTTTGATGGCTCTGATTTCTCCTAGACTAATCTAGAGGCTAGAATTAATCCTAGACATCTATATATACATAGCCAAACCCAGGCCAACCTCATAACCCTAAGACTATGGTGTCTCATGTTGTTCGTCTACAAGTGAGCCTACCCTCCTTCATCTTCTCCTAACTATAAAAATAAATTCAAACTAGTAATCGATTAGAAGAACTTCAAATCAAACGTCTACAGCAAAGGATAACTTTTCAAATTAAAAAATCAGATCTCAGAATACAAGATTCGTCCTTTTCTATAATTTATTTATTATTTAGATTTAAACATCTAATAGAAATCATGACTGCAATAATCGGATCTACAACAAAGCGCAATTCTGATTTGTGCCTATCCTTTTGTCTTATCTAAATTGCTTACGCCTATGAGACTATTGTGATTATGTAATAGCACCTATCATGTCTATGAGACTATTTGACTGACATAATAGAACCTATCATGCCTATGAGACTGTTTGACTGACATAATAGAACCTATCATGCCTATGAGACTGTTAGACTGACATAAATGAACTATCATGCCTGTGAGACTGTTGTGATTGATAGGATGGTACTTTTCATGTTGTACAACCTATGCCTATGAGACTATTGTGATTTATCAAATGGGACTTATCATGTTGTACATTAAATTAGTAATTCTCCTAAGTCCAATTTTGTCTAATCTTTATACCAATGGTGCGAATTTCTTAGCTTGTCTACACATAGTGTTAATGTACAACATTGAAACATGATTCTTGAATTTGGTACATCATTACATGCCTATTTTTCCTTATGTCAACTCTTATGCTCCTTCTCTAATTTTTCCCTTTTTACTTTATTTTGTGAAAACTAAGTTCATTCGGAACTTAGATTGAATCTCATTGTACTTGCGATTATAACACGGGGAAATTTGGATATAATTTAAGTTAGTAAATTTTGGGCATAGCATGGGAATGTGGCATAAACTTGTATTTACTAGACTTGTTGAAAATTGACACATAGATTTGGACACATATGACAAGTATGTAAATTGGCTAAAGATGAACATGCCTAACCCAAGGTTAGATTGAGTTGCGGTGTAAGACTGCCTGGAACCGCCCGGCATATCCAGCTACTGTAATAATTTAAATCTTACGTGAGAGTTTAGCGCATTAAACCCAAAAACCGGAGGTTAGATTGAGATGCGTTGTAAGACTGCTCGGAATAGCTCAGCACATCCAGCGACCACAACAATATAGATCTAATGTGAGAGGTTGGTGCTTTAATGAATGAGTTAAAGCTAAGGAACAGACAGACTAAGAATGGTAGGGTGAAGTTAATTAAAGCAACACTTAACCAATACAACATGTTAGTCAAACAGATGGGTGGGTTAGGTAAACTTGAGAGAACTTAACCGTTATAGCATGTTGATTAGGAAACCCTAGTAACAGGGACCAATTTCAGTAGTAACCCACATAGATGCATCACGGCACCCTGAACTAAGCAGGTGGGGCACGATTACTGGGCTGATTATAAGCGGTCAAAATAGCGGCGTGTGGTGCAGCAGTGTAGGTTTCGGCGGAGTATAGGCATGCACGTACTCCGGAGTGGATAAAGCAGGCACTGGGCATCAGTAGTATACACGGTGCATCTAGAATTTGTGTTGAGTTGCCACAATAGGAATTGATACACCCTGTGGAGGGACCAGAAGAGGTATCTACAATCAAGTAAGGCCGAATGACACATGTAATAAGTGCATGTGAGTAGAAGCCGATCGGAAAAGGGATCACTTTGTTATGAACACATAATGGTAGTTGAAACATTCATACTAGGTGCAGAGAAATGGAAATGATTGCGATAATATATTCAGTTTATCTTGCCTTATCTTGTATTATCTTATTTCTATGGTATTGCTCTATATTAAGTTTATTCATGTCATGATTCTTTTACCTGTTTACATGCTGAATAATCACTGGACTTACAAGACTTATTCCTGACCTATTTTCTTTCGCATTCTTTTCATCCGTCCCCCCCCCCCCCCCCCCGGTCCGCAGGGAGGGAATACTTCAGCTTACTGCAGACCTTCTCCAGTTTGACTGTTTATGGTTCTCCTAACTCAAAATGGATACAAATTTATGCGTGGCGGAACAACCCACGTCTGTTGGGTGCAACATCGAAGTCTTGAGGTGCAATGTCAGTTTGAAAATCGAAGATTGCAATGTGCGAGTTTTGAAAACTCGTTTATGGGCATGAAATAGAAATATAACATGGTGCATCATACTCCAAAATATATTAAATCGAATTCCGACCATGGTCAAACACCCATTGACCAACAAAACAAGATTTGAAATTTGAGCTAAAAAAGCTTTCGATGTTCCCAAAAGTCATTAAAATTGAATTTCTTGGCTATTGAGATAAGATGAGATGGTTGGAACCTGTTAGTCCTATAGATATATGAGATACCTTCGTTTTTATTGGTTATGGTTCTAGTAACTTAAAATGGATATAAATTTACAAGTGGCGGAACAACCCACGTCTGTTGGGTGCAATATCGAAGTCTTGAGGTGCAACATCAGTTTGAAAATCCAAGATTGCACTGTATGACTTTTGAAAACTCGTTCATGTGTACGAAATAGAAATATAACATGGTGCATTATATTCCAAAATATAGTAAATAGAATTCCGACCATGGTCAAACCATCTTTGACTAACAAAACAACATGTGAAAAAATAAAATTTGAGCTAGAAAAGCATTCAATGTTCCCAAAAGTCATCAAGATTGAATTTCTTGGTTACTGAACTAAGATGATATGGGTGTAACCTACTAACCCTATAGATCTATGAGAGAGCTTCATTTTGACTAGTTATGGTTCTACTAATTCAAAATGAATACCAATTTATACGTGGCGGAACAACCCACGTCTGTTGGGTGCAAAATCGAAGTCTTGTGGTGCAACATCCGTTTGAAAATCCAGGATCACACTGTATGACTTTTGAAAACTCGTTTATGGGTATGAAATTGAAATATAACATGGTGCGTCATATTCCAAAATATAGTAAACAGAATTCCAACCATAGTCAAACCCCCTTTGTTTGGCAAAACAACATGTGAAAAATGAGCTAAAAAAGCTTTCGATGTTACCAAAAGTCATTAAGAATGAATTTTTTGGTTATTGAACTAAGTTGAGATGGTGGAACCTGTCAGTCCTATAGATCTATGAGAGAGCTTCGTTTTGACTGGTTATGGTTCTAGTAACTCAAAATGGATTCAAATTTATAAGTGGTGGAACAACCCATGTCTGTTTGGTGCAACATCGAAATCTTGAGGTGCAACATTAGTTTGAAAATCCAAGATCGCACTTTATGACTTTTGAAAACTCTTTTATGGGTATGAAATTGATATATAACATGGTTTCCAAAATATAGTAAATAGAATTCCGACCATGGTCAAACCCCCTTTGTCCAACAAAACAACATGTGAAAAATAAAAAATTTGATCGAAAAAAGCTTTCAATGTTTCCAAATGTCATTAAGATTGAATTTCTTGGTTACTGGACTAAGATGAGATGGGTGTAACCTGTTAGTCCTATAGATCTATGATAGAGCTTCATTTTGACTGGTTATGGTTCCACTAACTCAAAATGGCTACAAATTTATGTGTGGTAGAACAACCCACGTCTTTTGGGTGCAACATCGAAATCTTGTGGTATAACATTAGTTTGAAAATCCAAGATTGCACTGTATGACTTTTTAAAACTCGTTTGCGAGTATGAAATAGAAATATAACTTGGTGCATCATACCCCAAAATATATTAAATTGAATTCCGACCATGGTCAAACCCCATTTGGCTAACAAAACAACAAGTGAAAAATTAAAATTTGAGCTCAAAAAGCTTTCGATGTTCCCAAAAATCATAAAATTGAATTCCTTGGTTACTGAACTAAGATGAGATGGGAGTAACCTATTAGCCCTATAGTTTTATGAGAGAGCTTCATTTTGACTGGTTATGGTTCTACTAACTCAAAATGGATTCAAATTTATGCGTGGAGGAACAACCCACGTATGTTGGTTGCAACATCGAAGTTTTGAGGTGCAACATCAGTTTGAAAATCAAAGAACGCACTGTATGACTTTTGAAAACTCGTTTATGGTATGAAATAGTAATATAACGTGGTGCATCATATTCCAAAATATATTAAATCGAATTCTGACCATGGTCAAACCCCCTTTGACCAACAAAACAACATGTTAAATATTAAACTTAAAAAGCTTCCGATGTTTACAAAAAATCATTAAGTTTGAATTTCTTGGTTACTGACCTAAGATGAGATGGGTGGAACAGGTTAGTCCTATAAATCGATGAGAGAACTTTGTTTTGACTGGTTATGGTTCTAGTAACTCAAAATGGATAAAATATATGCATGGTAGAACAACCCACGTCTGTAAGGTGCAACATCAAAGTCTTGAGGTGCAACATCAGTTTGAAAATCCAAGATTGCACTGTATAACTTTTGAAACCTCGTTTACGGGTACGAAATAGGAATATAACATGGTGCATCATATTCCAAAATATAGTTAACAGGATTTCGACCATGGTCAAAACCACTTTGTCCAACAAAACAACATGTGAAAAATTGAGCTAAAAAAGCTTTTGATGTTCCCAAAAATCATAAGATTGAATTTCTTGGTTACTGAACTAAGATGAGATGTGTGTAACTTGTTAGCCCTATACATCTATGAGAGAGCTTCATTTTGATTGGTTATGTTTCAGCTAACTCAAACTGGATACAAATTTATGCATGGCAGAACAACCCACGTCTGTTGGGTGCAACATCGAAGTTTTGAGGCGCAACATCAGTTTGAAAATCCAAGATTGCATTATATGACTTTTGAACACTCGTTTATGATATGAAATAGAAATATAACATGGTGCATCATACTCGAAAATATATAAAATCGAATTCCGACCATGGTCTAACCACCTTTGACCCACAAAACAACATGTGAAAAATTAAGCTAAAAAACCTTCCGTTGTTCCCAAAAATCAATAAGTTTGAATTTCTTGGTTACTGAAATAAGATGAGATGGGTGGAACCTATTAGCCCTATAAATCTATGAGAGAGTTTAGTTTTGAATGGTTATGGTTCTTATAACTCAAAATGGATACAAATTTATAAGTGGCGGAACAACCCATGTCTGTTTGGTGCAACATCGAAGTCTTGAGGTGCAACACCAGTTTGAAAACCCAAGATCGTACTTTATGACTTTTGAAAACTCGTTTATGGGTATGAAATTGAAATATAACATGATTTCCGAAATATAGTAAATAGAATTCCGACCATGGTCAAACCCCCTTTGTCCAACAAAACAACATGTGGAAAATAAAAAATTGAGCTAAAAAAGCTTTCGATGTTCCCAAATGCCATTAAGATTGAATTTCTTGGTTACTGAACAAAGATGAGATGGGTGTAACCTGTAAGTCCTATAGATATATGAGAGAGCTTCATTTTGACTAGTTTCGGTTCTACTAACTCAAAATGGATACAAATTTATGCATGGTGGAACAACCCACGTCTATTGGGTGCAACATCGAAGTCTTGAGGTGCAACAACAGTTTGAAAATCCAAGATTACGTTGTATGACTTTTGTAAACTCGTTTATGGGTATGAAATAGAAATATAACATGGTGCATCATACTCCAAAATATATTAAATCGAATTCCGACCAAGGTCAAATCCCCTTTGACCAACAAAACAACATGTGAAAAATTAAGCTAAAAAAGCTTCTGATGTTCCCAAAAATCATTAAGTTTGAATTTATTGGTTACTAAACTAAGATGAGATGGGTGGAACCGATTAGTCCTATAAATCTATGAGAGAGCTTTGTTTTGACTAGTTATGGTTCTAGCAACTCAAAATGGATACAAATATATGTGTGGCGGAACAACCCACGTCTGTTGGGTGCAACATTAAAGTCTTGAGGTGCAACATCAGTTTGAAAATCCAAGATTGCACTGTATGACTTTTGAAAACTCGTTTATGGGTACGAAATAGAAATATAACATGGTGCATCATATTCCAAAATATAGTTAATAGAATTCCGACCGTGGTCAAACGCCCTTTGACTAACAAAACATCATGTGAAAAATTAAATTTTGAGCTAAAAAAGCTTTTGATGTTCCCAAATGTCATTAAGATTGAATTTCTTGGTTACCGAGCTAAGACAAGATGGGTGTAACCTGCTAGCCCAATAGACGTATGAGAGATCTTCATTTTAACGGTGTTGACTCACTTTTTAGTAAAAGCAGTCACACATGGAATTTCTGATCAACAATACACTCGAGTATTGGAAGCATCGTCAGAAGATAGGCAACGATTTGGTCAAAATCGCATCACGAACAAAGAAAGACTCGAAACTCCTATCAGACGATCTCTTTTGGGCCCGAAAATAGCAATTACGGAGCTTAGCTCAGTAACTCCTGTAGCCCTCTGATTAGCTTCAGTTTGGCTAAAGCAGACTTACGGTTTGAAAGTTACGCCCGTTTCCGTGAACGCATGCAGAACTGGAAACTTGGATTATGGCATGAGAAAAGCTTCGGATCGAATCGGACCCGCTCCAACCAATACTTCAAAGTTTCTCAAACTTGGACTTTAGCTCGCTTCGGTTCAGGTCGGACCATCCAGACCTGACCCGCCTTGTACACTGCAGAGAAGCGCTCGTCACGCCTTCGGTTCAGAGGTTCCACCTCGGTTCGGATCGGACCCGAATCGATCCGACCCCTTTTGACCTGCTGCTACACTTCGAATCTGACCTATTCTTAAGGAACCACTACCTCATACTCTCATAGAATGAACTCCACCTGTCCTAGCACGATCTGAAGACCACTACTCCACTACTACCGAGATCACCTCAGTGCCCGCCACGTGGCACCTCCGAACCGGACCGCTTCAGAACCATGCAAGTCTCCTCTATGCCTATAAATACACCCTCATATGGCCATTTCAGGGGACTTTTGGCTACTCCAACACTTGGCCTCCTTTACAACCAAGCAAGGACATTGCTCATCACTTTAACACGAGGAATTCGTGTATAAATTCATTCTCTAATCTCCTCTTCTTCATTGTAACACAAGGCTATTGTGTATAAACCGCAAACAAACAGTATTGTAATAGCTTCTTAGGATTTAAGAAACTATAAAGTGGACGTAGGCTTGGTTTGAGCCAAACCACTATAAAAATCTCGTGTGTCTCCTCTTATTTTACAGCTTTTTCTGCATTAATCTGTGATTGTAATATTTTCACATAGCATTTGGGTATTAGGCCCAAATTTCGATATAACATTTTTGGCATGCCAGGTGGGGGGCACACGATACTATTTTATTCTCTAACCTCAAAGGAATTGGATTGCTTGACTGTTGGATCAATGCTTAAATGAAAGAAAGATGGAACCTTCTCTCATACTTAGGACATTGGTACAGAAGGTGCGAGGAATGAGGCGAGCCAGGGGGCTTCCTCTAATGGTGATCTATCAGCATACTTAACCAGAGACAAAATGGACGGCGTTCTCGCTGAATTGAGAACCCAGATGGTAAGGCAAGATGATCTCCTTAGCAAACAACAGGAGATGATCGACCAATTCTTCGCTCGGATGGAAGGCAGGCCGAGCAACAACGCATAACTCGCTGGAAATAACATGGAAATGGCTCGAGCAGCTGAAGCGAACCGGATTGGATCGGTCCTTATCCAACCCGAGCACATCACAGCAAATCAGAACCCAGTTCAGATGGAAACAAGGGGCAATCCACATCGGGTCAGATCGGAACCGATCTTAACCGCAACATTATTTGAGCTCTTGGGCACCAGCTTCCCCTCTAGAAATCATGGCACGGGTTGAGCATGACCCACATCCGCTCCGATTCGGATAGAACCCACGCGAGTGCAGCAACAAGAAGTAGCTCGGAATGGCAACCAAGCATCGGTTTGGATCGGGCCCCACGAACCGAACCAGCTCGGCCTCCACGACCTACAATATGGGGGCACCTCCGAAATGAATCGGATAGCCTTCCCGATACACTTCCACACTCTTCTGGACTCAACAATGGGGGCACCAGCTCTGATCTTGACAGTTTGCAACAGCTCTTTGAAGGCTACCGGCTCGCCAATCTGATTGAACACCTCTCGAGAAGACGCACTTATCAGAGTGACGTAGATGACGTTAATCACAATCCATTCACCCAGGAAATCAGGAATTCCCGCGACCCACCGGATTTCAAACTTCCAGTTCTGGAACTATAAAACGGTAGGATAGATCCTGCCGTGCATCTGATGCGCTATAAATGGCATATGGAAGTTCAATCAGCATCGTAGAACGTCATGGCAAAGTGCTTCCCTCTCTTTTTTACTGATATAGCTGCCATGTAGATTCGACAGTTGGAATCTGAACCGATCAACAGCTGGAACATGTTGGTCGCTCGCTTCATCGAACAATTTTAGGTCCACATCGCTAGACCCAAGAATTTCATGTCGCTTACAACAATCAAACAGGGACCCATAGAAACTCTGTGCTCATTCCTGGAAAGGTTCAACGTTGCAGCAACATCAGTCGATGGACCTGAGCAATCTATGGTATTGATGGCGGGAGTATCTGGCGTTTTGGATAACTCGGAGTTCAAAAAATCCTTGTACCGGGACCCACCACAGAATCTCTGCGAATTCTACCTTGAATCGGATAGATTTCTACGTGAAGAAGATGCCATGTCCGAAAAGAAAATTATCGATATCAACATGCTCAGAGACGGAGAATCGTCTGATTCTAGAAAAGGCAAAGGGAAAGTTGCTATCAAGAATGACTACAACGCTCAGCCCCGGAGAGGGCCAAGATACGAAAAGTACACAGAGCTCAATTCGTCACTAACTGACATCTACATGAACACAAACAGTGATATCTCCTATCCAAAGCCTCCCAGGAGGAAGCCATCGCAGAGAGAACGCGATTTTGGAAAATACTGCATATTTCATGATATGGACGGTCATGACACAAATGACTGCAGGCATCTTAGAGATTTGATTGAGGAACGGGTTAGACGTGGGGAGCTACCCGAGTATGTGAAGCAACCAACAGTGCTTGCACCTTCGCTACCTCCACCTGCTCCCCGGAGAGGGAATGATCCTGGATCGAGCTCTCGTGGGCTCATCATCAACTGATCTGGATTGGATCACTCTGCATTTTTAGCATTTCTTAGGATTTAAGATATGTCTATTTTCTTTCTTTAGGTTTTCCGATTGGCTAAATCGGAGTACACACGTTCGGGGTTAGGATTTAGCTCCAAAACGTGCTCTGGACTCGATGGAAAACCAATCAGGATTTGCTTTGGTTTTGTACTTGGAATTGAATAAAGAAGTACTTTTCTAGCATGGATTATGTTTGGCGAATTTAAATGTCTTGTCAGGTTGTGGCAGGATTCTCAATCTCAATTAAAATATGGCTTATACTTATCTCGGACCCCTAGACATGGATTATGCCTAGAGACAAACTGTCTTGTCAGGTTTTGGCAAGTATATTTCTATCCCGACATGAGTATGGATTGTACTCACTAGGATTCTTAAGTATGGATTATACTCTGGAACGGCTTATTGTTTTGTCAGGATTTAGCAACGAAACTCAATAAAACTCGAGTATGGCTTATGCTCAGTTTGAACTTCTTGGTATGGCTTATACCCGGAAGGTTAGGTCCCATGTCAGGTTTTGGCAGGATGATTTGAACGTCTCTTGAGTATGGTTTATGCTCAAACAAATGCCCAAGCATGGTTTATGCTCGAAAGTGTAATCAGTCTTGTCAGGTTTTGACATACCTGTTTGTTTCCTTTTCTTAGCAGGTATGGATTATACTTGCAACTGGTAGGCCCGGCATGGCCTTGGATTTCATAGATTATCTAGAACACATCTTCCTTCAACCAGCAAGATATGTTCTAGGAGGGGAAAATGTTGACTCATTTTTTAGTCAAAGCAGTCACACATGGAATTTCTGATCAACAACACGCTCGAGTATTGGAAGCATCGTCAGAAGACAGGCAACGATTTGGTCGAAATCGCATCACGAACAAAGAAATGCCCGAAACTCCTATCAGACGATCTTTTTTGGGCCAAAAACAGAAACTACGAAGCTGTGCTCGGTAAATCTTGTAGCCCTCGGAATTAGCTTTAGTTTGAGCTTTCGTTTGGCTAAAACGGACTTACGGATTGAAAGTTAAGCCCGTTTCCGTGAACGCATGCAGAACTGGAAACTTGGATTATGGCATGAGAAAAGCTCGGGATCGGATCGGACCCGCTCCGACCCATACTTCGAAGTTTCTCAAACTTGGACTTTAGCTCGCTTCGGTTTGGGTCGGACCATCCAGACCCGACCCTCTTTGTACACTGCACAGAAGTGCTCGTCACGCCTTCGGTTCGGAGGTTCCACCTCGGCTCGGATCGGACCCGAACCGATCTGACCCCTATTGACCTGCTGCTACACTTTGGATCTGACCTACTCTTAAGGAGCCACTACCTCCTGCTCTCATGGAATGAACTCCACCTGTCCTAGCACGATCTGAAGACCACTACTCCACTCCTTCTGAGATCACCTCAGTGCCTGCCACATGGCACCTCCAATCCGGACCGCTTCAGAACCTTGCAAGGCTCCTCTATGCCTACAAATACATCCTCATATGGCCATTTCAGGGGACTTTTGACTACTCCAACACTTGGCCTCCTTTAAAACCAAGCAAGGACATTGCTCTTCACTTTAACACGAGGAATTCGTGTATAAATTCATTCTCTAATCTCCTCTTATTCATTGTAACACAAGGCTATTGTGTATAAACCGCAAACAAACAGTATTGTAATAGCTTCTTAGGATTTAAGAAACTATAAAGTGGACGTAGGATTGGTTTGAGCCAAACCACTATAAAAATCTCGTGTGTCTCCTCTTATTTTACTGCTTTTTCTGCATTAATCTGTGATTGTGAGGTTTTCACATAGCATTTGGGTGTTAGGCCCAAATTTCGGTCTAACAGACGGGTTATGGTTCTACTAATTCAAAATTGATACAAATTTATGCATGGTGGAACAACCCACGACTGTTGGGTGCAACATCAAAGTCTTGAGGTGCAACATCAGTTTGAAAATCTAGGATCGTACTGTACGACTTTTGAAAACTCAAGTATGGATATGAAATTGAAATATAACATGGTGCATCACATTCTAAAATATAGTAAATAGAATTCCGACCATAGTCAAACCCCCTTTGTCTAGCAAAACAACATATAAAAAATTGAGCTAAAAATGTTTTCAATGTTCCTAAAATTCATTAAGATAGAATTTCCTAGTTACTGAACTAAGATGAGATGGTAGAACCTGTTAGTCCTATAGATCTTTGACAGAGCTTCGTTTTGACTGGTTATGGTTCTAAAATAGATACAAATTTATAAGTGGCGGAACAACCCATGTCTGTTTGGTGCAACATCGAAATCATGAGGTGCAACATCAACTTGAAAATCCAAGATCGCACTTTATGACTTTTGGAAACTTGTTTATGGGTATGAAATTGAAATATAACATGGTTTCCAAAATATAGTAAATAGAATTCTGACCATGTTCAAACCCCCTTTGTCCAACAAAACTGTTGTATATAACGGTGCTGTATACAATTATATGATTTTTGTTTGATGATAACAACCAAATATATATTATTTTAATGTGTTTGTTACTGTACTATTCTATATCTAAATCACAGACAGGAATATAATATTTATATTTAAATAGAATACTACTGTACACAAATTTAAATATTCACACAGTATTTTATTTATATATAATATTTTATTTCAATATCAAACAGTATAGACTTACAACACTATTTGTACACTTCACTAATATTTTTTCATTCATACAAAGCTCTTCACTACAACCCTGTCAATATACATTCACATTGATTCATATACAGACACTCAACTCTTTATACAGTCACATATACAATCATTAACACAGACTCATATATATATACTGACACATGATGTCTTCTTTCTTCTGTCCTCATTCTCCTGTCTTGTTTTCTGCCTTCTGTCTTCTTGTCTCCACAGCTTTCAGTCCAGTCACTTCAGTCCAGTCTCATCTTCATACCTGTTAAATAAAACAGAAACACACAGTACACTGCAACAAGAATAAAACTGAATACATGTGAATATAAATTTTTATTTTTAAAATTTTATTTACCACAGTTTTCTGGTGTGTTTCTCATCATTTTTCATGACTCGATCTGATTCATCTGTGTCTAGGTAGACAGTTTGTATACGTACAGGGACAGGAAATTTTCTGAATGGCTGCATATACACACGTATATATATACACGTGTGCACTGCCTCGCCAATCAACGAGCATCTGAGGAGTAGCCACATGGACCATCTCGACTCAGTGCATACATGAAAACAACAAAGTCAAAGTCAACATCAATGGTTCAACATAGTGAAGCATGGTCAAACATGAAGACAGTGCACAAATTCAATCATGGTCGAGCAAGGGGCAAAGCAAAAATGAAAAGTGGCATGGGACAAATATAAGGCAGCATGTAAATGATCAACATGGAATAACTTTCAAAGTCAACAACAAATTCAATTATGTCAAGTTCAAGTATGAAGTTATAGTTCAGCATGACAATGTTTCAGCAATAGCAAAATATAAAATAAGAGTGAGGGAGTAGCCGAGTACATGACAATCAACACAACAAGCTATTTTGTCAAGCATAAGCCATCATACATTGGTGGTTCAGCATAATGAAGAAATGTGATCAAGGCATGGACAAGCAAGTGGAAACAAACACAAGACATAGTGTATACGTGTCAAAGCAGGTCACATGTTTCATATTCAATGCTCTAGGCATCAACAAATATACTAGTGACAACATGAATATGGAGCAGCATGGACACGTCAGTGTGTATGGGCAAACCAGTAATGTAACATGGATATGCAAACATATATGTCAATAGGACAATAGCTCAAGTTCAACTACTTAATGAGCTGCACTCATGTACTTGAAGTATATATGTAATGGATGGACAAATAGAACACTTCAGCATTTACACTTGTGGGATTGGTTCATGAATGGTGTATACAGCATGCATGAATGGTGAATGATACAAGCAATACATGACATGTAGTTCAGAAATGGAGTAGCCAAGTTTCAAACAATATACATTCATATGTGCAGCAAGACGGTGAAGATTTCAGGAGAACACAGACAAACAGAGACAAAAAGGAATCATGCATGAATGGTGTGTACACTGCATGTATACATGCTCAAAAACAGAAATGGTCCAGCAGCACATATATGTGTTCAGAAATAGTGTAGGTGTACAAATGCATGTGAGCAACAAATCTGATTCAAGCATCTACAAAGCCAAACAGATGATCAAACAACATGGTGAATCAAATGACAAGCATAAATGGAAATCAATTCAAGTTTGCTATTGCAGATACATATTTGGCAAGCATTTTTGTGTGGAACAATTAAATTCCATAAATCATAGACAAACAGATTGAATCCCGAAAAGGCAACATCATTTAAATTGTTTTCTGTTTTTTTAATTTAATCAGGAAAATTATTCAAGGCAATCAAATGTTATGTTTCCAGATTTATACATTGAAGGGCAGGAAAAAAACTAGAGGTATCAATTTTTTTCTAGATTTGGCAAAGCCAATCAAGGATCAATTAAATCAAGCATCATATACAAGGAATTCAAATCCAAGGAAAATCGAGCAAATCAAGTTGCCAAGAAATAAAATTCTTTCTTGAAAATCCTTTTTTCTACTCACGGCATAATTTCAAGGGGACTTAAAGCCGAGTAAATCAATTGGAAAACCAAGGCAAAAATCACGCAGAATTCAATCTCTGATTCATGGAGTTAAATCAAGCATTTTCTTTCACACACAAGAAATCTTGAATTAAATCAAATCCAAGAATCAAAAGTGGAAACCGAACAATTTAGGGCCAAATCAAATCAGGTCAATATTGGTGAAATTAGGATTTTCTAATCCTATACATACCACATCATCACTGGCAAACTTGGGCATCGAAAACCAACAAAAAACTAAATCAGAGAGAAAAATTTATTCAATTAAAGAACACTCACAATTTCATTAGGGTTTCGATCGCCAGAGTAAAGAATCACATAGCCACACATCAATCGAGAAAGACAGAAAAGCAATCAGAGATTCAAGCACCAGAAATCATTTCCGAAGCCAAAAAAATTATCAACTTTGATTCGATTGGAGGATTTCAGAAACCCTAGTAATTGCCCTGCCGCCATTTGTGATTTCAAAGGAAAAGGGGATCGGACAAAGGAAGGGTAAATCAATTTGGTCAGTTTCCAGAGAAACCCTAGCAAAATTTTCAGAGCCGCCATTACCAAGTAAAAGAGAATCGGGCAAATAAGAATGACAATGGACTAAAGGATGTTGGGCCGGCCAAGTTTGGTTTAAAGGCTAAAGGGGATGACCCTTACTTTAATTTCCTAGGGTTTTTTTTATTTTGTATTTTTTTTTTCCATAGTAATCGTCGTTTGCTTTCTAGTTTGTCAAACTAGGGAAATTAGTCAGGGTGTTGACTGACAGTTTCTAGAGTCTATAAAATCTAGGTTACGTGTTACGGGTTTGTAATACAGGAAATCTGATCGAGGGGACATCGATCAGTCTAGGGTTTTGAGCGTAGTGTTAGGACAGGAGCAGGCACTGCGAGTGTACATGGTCTTGTATGCGGAATCTGTTTATAACACCTAGTAGAAACCTTAGGAATGCAGCAGTAGGCAGGATTTTGCCGAAGCTGGGTATATCTGTGTGTGATTTATTTTCTGCGTTTCTGTTTCTGCTATATTCTGTGATCTGTTTATTATTATATATCTCGTTAGATTTTTTAATTCAGTTAAAACTGTGATAAACCCTATTCACCCCCCTCTAGGGTTAATCTAGATCAAACAAGTGGTATCAGATCAGGTACTCTGTTAACTCTAGAGTAATGGTGATCCCTAGTTGTCAGTCTAGAAAGAGTCAGTCCAGTTCATCTCCAACTATTTTCAATGGAACAAAATTTTTAAACGGGAAATCCAAAATGGAATTTTATTTAAAATCTATTAATATTAAATGTTGTTGTTATCAATGGTTTTGATAGTGTAGATATTACTTTCATTGCTCATGCTATGAAAATTATATTTGATTATCTTAGTACTGAACAGTTTAATCTTATCTGCCATTGTTTATCTGCATAGGAAATCTGGGATACGCTCACTACGAAGTATGGAAAATCTTACAATAGCTCAAAACCCCAGAATGTCAACTCAGTTTCAGAATTTTGCTTAACAGGACTTACAGATGGTAATTCAGATGGATCAGCTGATGGAGACTCAATAGACAATGAAGTAGAAAATTTCTCTCATGAAGACCTGGTTTATTTTTGTGCTGATCTAACTAAGTCTGTTGATAAACTCCAATCTAAAAATAAATCTCTGAAATCTAGGAATGCTGAGTTGATTAGCAAAATTGATGATTTGGAATCATAACTTGAATATGTTAAAAATTATTCAAATTCTGTTTGCAAAAATTGTTTGAAATTGAAAACCAATCTTGTTCATCTCAATAAAAATATTCAGAAGTTCGAAAATGAAATTCTGATCTAAAATGAGAACAAGACTGAGTTCTCAAATTTGAATAACCTTCTGCAAAAGCAATTTGAAAATTTTAAAACAGATATAAATTCCAAATTTGAAATTGCTGAAAAGGAGAACTTGTTGAAATCAAATTTGATTTTAGAAGAACTTGAAAATGAGATTGAAAAATCCAAGAAATTTGAGTCTGAAAAACAAAAACGATTTGAATCTGAAATCATGGAATCTCAAGCCAGAATTAAAATTCTTAAAGATGAAAATTTGGTTTTAAAATCTGATTTTGAGAGATGTAAGATCACTAAAAATCATTGGTCGGATTTAATGAAAGAGAACCGTGATCTTAAAACTAAAATTCAACAGCTTGGGTCAACTTTGACTAAATTTTCTAACGATGAAAAATCTCTGAATATGCTATTGAAAAATCAATTTTCATCTGGTAATAAAAGTGGTCTCGGCTTTGAGAAAAATAACATTTTTGAAAATCAGAACTCAAATGATTTTAAAAATCCTTTAATCTGCTTTGGAAAGAATCGACATGAAAATTCTAAATCTGATAATCGCAAAGGATTTTTGAATCATAAACGTGATGTGATGTTGTTTTATAATAATCCAATTGAACAACTCTGGATCCCGAAGAGATATAAAATAAACTTCTTTAAATTCAAATAGATTTGGATTCCAAAGGGTACAAAGATAGATTCGAATGGATTATTATACAAACAAGTCTGGGTACCAAAATGTGTGAATAAAATTGTGAGTGGTTTTGCAAATTTTGTTAGACCACTTGATTCTATAAATTCATAGGTACCGAAGGATGGATAAGGAACTACTGTGCTGAAAAGAAATTTGAAATCAAGTTGGTTTGTATTTTTGTATCATTTACAGTTCCTTCTGCCAAGATCTATTGAGTTAGAGATTCTGATTTACACTGGATTCTGGTATGATCTCTAAACTCACCTCTGTAAATATTTTCTATTTTTTTTCTTTTGTTTATTTCTTCTTCTCCCTTCTATCTCTTTCTTTTGTCTATTCTGATTTGATTTATCACTACCATATTTTTTTTCTTGAATTGCAGTATCCATGATATTCTGGAAATTTGTTTTGCGTGTATAGAACTTTGATACTTTTAATCATTTCCATATACTGATTTTTTTTATCTGCAATTGTTTTGAATTTCATTTTCTGTTTTCTGAATTCCTAACGGTGTTGACCTATTCGTGTTATATCTTGAACACTGTTAATCTGAATTCTAAATTGTTTTGAAGATCTGAAAATTTTATGGAAATTCACACACCTTTGCTGTTCTAAGTTTATTCTAATTCATTTTAGAGATGCTCAAAATATTATACTCGTTACAGCACACTGATCAGTTGTGACAATTCCAGTAATTTTCAGATTGGCTTGAATTTTTTTTTGAAATGTCTTGTCTCAGTGATACATCTTAAAATTCATTTTTATTCATGATTAGTACAGTTGAAATTAGTTTGTTTAAAATCATCTTAAATTCTCGATATTCTGAATCTCACACACCTCCTAGATTTGAAATTATCAACCTTGTGTGACTGATTCATTATATCCCAGAACTTGACTTTGATTCAAGTGATTTCAAATAAATTACTTTAATTTTCTAGTTCATGAATACCTCTCAAATTTGATGTAAATGATCTGCATTTAACCTCACACTTGTCAGAGATACTAGGGAAAATTTCTTTTGTAAAACTGGTCTTAAAATACTCTATTATTTCATGGTTATTTGATTTAAATATTTTTTTGTTTAAAATCATTTGAAATTATTGATTTATTGAATCTCATATATCTGGATTCTGAAATATAATTTGGTGTGATTGATTCATTAAATTCTGATATTTTCATATTCCTTCAAATGATTTAAAATAAACAATATTTTTAAATTTGGATCATGAATCATCTTTTATGACCATTTGAAACTTTTGTGAAACATTTTCTGACAAGTATGCTGTGATATTGATTTCTGTGCTGCTCTGATACTATTTTCAAATAACTGCCTGCTTTAATCTAACTGCTGCTCTAATAATTGTGCCAATTTTGTGATCTTATCTGTTTGGGCTTTGTGTTCGAAATTTCTTTAATCTGAGATATCTAGGGTGTGAATAAATTCCTCGATAAAGGAGACTACAATTGGTATCATCTTTTTCATCCATCTGGTTTTGAATTTTCACCCTGTAAAGACACCATACACATTTTTCTCTTTGTATAAATCTGTTTAATTTTCTCTTGTAATTGATTTTCAATTTTATAATTATTTATTAATTATTCATTCAGAAATTGAAATCAATATCCAAATTGAACTGTATTTATAATTCATCAAAATTATTATTAGAGTTTGAAATTGTGATGGATTGTGACTGCAATATATTTCACAACCAGAGGGGAATTTTATTTGATTTCTTCATGATAGTTGAATATTTGTTATAATATCTTTGAACTGGCAATTATTTCACGACCATCTTCATTATATATCATCCTTCTACCATCCATCATGATTTTATATTAATGTGGAGAGTTTATTTTTTAATTCATTTAGAATAAACAATGGAAATTCGTGATAGAAATGGGGCTATATTTTTTTTCCAGAATTAGTGATAATTGAAAATTTTCAATGATCGCGGTACAGTCGAGCATATTTCATAATATAATTAATTTAGAAATTTATTTCACAGTCCATCTCTGTACCTACCACTTTTCTATCATCCATATTGGTTTTATATACCGAGAAGTTTTTCCTTTAAAAAGCTGAGAATTGTAAAAATATAATTATCATATAAGAGTGTCTCTAATCTCATTTAAAAATCCAAGCTCTGGTCATGCACGGTTATGAGACGTCTTATAATTTAAGTTGCGACTGATTCCATTTAAAAATCCAAGCTCTGGTTATGCGTGGTTAATGTGCTCTTAAATAAAATAAAAAGGATAATGTGCGAAAAATAGAAATAAATCTGAAATTCTTCTATGAGTATAAAAACCATCCTATCAATCCATCTTTCTAATCTGTGAAATGTGTTGAAATCTTATGACATATTATGATTTGTTGATTGATAGGTATTGGGATTTGAGATTATACGGTTTTTTCACTTAAGTTGAAATTATAATAATAGTCCAAATCCATCATTGTTTTTATGCTTCAATTTATAAAATTATATTGAAAATAATTGGGAAATATTCATATTTTTTTATAACCCTCCTTATTATTATATAATTCATCGTAAATCCGTCATTCTCTACAATGTGAAATATGCCACTAGTTCTCAGTTTATTATGATTTTTGTTTGACTGACTGAGATTTATAATTGTTCTTCCTCTTAAGCTGATATTGTATTTGTTAGTCATTGTTCATCTATATTTTAAATTCTATACCCTTTTGATGATAACAAAAGGGGGAGAATGGATTGAGATTTTGATTCATGAGCGAATATTTTATAAATATTTTTAATTTTTGAAAATTCATTATTTTTCATTTCTCTCATGCACAGTTATAGGGGGAGTCTCTATTGTAGGGGGAGCTTTCAAATAGGGGGAGTTATGTTCCTTTCTGTCAAGCACATTTATTGTGTTCAAAATCTTAATATTTGTTTGTCATCATCAAAAGGGGGAGATTGTTGTATATAACGGTGTTGTATACAATTATATGATTTTTGTTTGATGATAACAACCAAATATATATTATTTTAATGTGTTTGTTACTGTACTGTTCTATATTTAAATCACAGATAGGAATATAATATTTATATTTAAATAGAATACTACTGTACACAAATTTAAATATTCACACAGTATTTTATTTAAATATAATATTTTATTTCAATATCAAATAGTACAGACTTACAACTCCACTATTTGTACACTTCACTAATATTTTTTCATTCATACACAGCTCTTCACTACAACCCTGTCAATATACATTTACATTGATTCATATACAGACACTCAACTCTTTATATAGTCACATATACATTCATTTACACTGACTCATATATATATATATATATATATATATATATATATATATGTATATATGTATATATATATATACTGACACATGCTGTCTTCTTTCTTCTGTCCTCATTCTCCTGTCTTGTTTTCTGCCTTCTGTCTTCTTGTCTCCACAGCTTTCAGTCCAGTCACTTCAATCCAGTCTCATCTTCATACCTGTCAAATAAAATAGAAACACACATAGTACACTGCAACAAGAATAAAATTGAGTACATGTGAATATAAATTTTTATTTTTAAAATTTTATTTGCCTCAGTTTTCTGGTGTGTTTCTCATCATTTTTCATGACACGATCTAATTCATCTGTGTCTAGGCATACAGTTTGTATATGTACAGGGACAGGAAATTTTCTGAATGGCTGCATATACACACGTATATATATATATATATATATATATATATATATATATACACACACACACACACGTGTGCACTGCCTCGCCAATCAACGAGCATCTGAGGAGTAGCCACATGGACCATCTCGACTCAGTGCATACATGAAAACAACAAAGTCAAAGTCAACATCAATGGTTCAACATAGTGAAGCATGGTCAAACATGAAGACAGTGCACAAATTCAATCATGGTCGAGCAAGGGGCAAAGCAAAAATAAAAAGTAGCATGTGACAAATATATGGTAGCATGTAAATGATCAACATGGAATAACTTTCAAAGTCAACAGCAAATTCAGTTGTGTCAAGTTCAAGTATGAAGTTATAGTTCAGCATGACAATGTTTCAGCAATAGCAAAACTTAAAATAAGAGTGATGGAGTAGCCGAGTACATGACAAACAACATAGCAAGCTATTTTGTCAAGCACAAGTCATCATACATTGGTGGTTTAGCATAATGAAGAAATGTGATTAAGGCATGGACAAGCAAGTGGAAACAAATACAAGACATAGTGCATACGTGTCAAAGCAGGTCACATGTTTCATATTCAATGCTCTAGGAATCAACAAATATAGTAGTGACAACATGAATATGGAGCAGCATGGACACGTCAGTGTGTATGGGCAAACCAGTAATGCAACATGGATATGCAAACATATATGTCAATAGGACAGTAGCTCAAGTTCAACTACTTAATGAACTGCACTCATGTACATGAAGTATGTATGTTATGGATGGACATATAGAACACTTCAGCATTTACACCTGCAGGATTGGTTCATGAATGTTGTATACAGCATGCATGAATGGTGAATGATATCAAGCAATACATGACATGTAGTTCAGAAATGGAGCAGCCAAGTTTCAAACAATATACATTCATATGTGCAGCAAGACGGTGAAGATTTCAGGAGAACACAAACAAACAGAGACAAAAAGGAATCATGCATGGATGGTGTGTACACTGCATGTATACATGCTCAAAAACAGAAATGGTCCAGCAGCACATATATGTGTTCAGAAATAGTG
This sequence comes from Allium sativum, assembly GCA_030737875.1. Lineage (NCBI taxonomy): Eukaryota > Viridiplantae > Streptophyta > Magnoliopsida > Asparagales > Amaryllidaceae > Allium > Allium sativum. The sequence goes on from CM060914.1 coordinate 142,408,150, forward strand.
TAGGTGTACAAATGCATGTGAGCAACAAATCTGATTCAAGCATCTACAAAGCCAAACAGATGACCAAACAGAATGGTGAATCCAATGACAAGCATAAATGGAAATCAATTCAAGTTTGCTTTTGCAGATACATATTTGGCAAGCATTTTTTGGTGGGACAATTAAATTCCGGAAATCATAGACAAACATAATGAATTCGAAAAAGGCAACATCATTTAAATTGTTTTCTGTTTTTTTAATTTAATCAGGAAAATTATTCAAGGCAATCAAATATTATGTTTCCAGATTTATACATTGAAGGGCAGGAAAAAGACTGGAGGTATCATTTTTTTCCTGATTTGGCAAAGCCAATCAAGGATCAATTAAATCAAGCATCATATACAAGGAATTCAAATCCAAGGAAAATCGGGCAAATCAAGTTGCCAAGAAATAAAATTCTTTCCTAAAAATCCATTTTTGTACTCACGGCATAATTTCAAGGGGACTTAAAGCCGAGTAAATCAATTGGAGAACCAAGGCAAAAATCACGCAGAATTCAATCTCATTCATGGAATTAAATCAAGCATTTTTTTTCACATACAAGAAATCTTGTATTAAATCAAATCCAAGAATCAAAAGTGGAAACCGAACAATTTAGGGCCAAATCAGATCAGGTCAATATTGGTGAAATCAGAGAAAAATTAGGATTTTCTAATCCTATACATACTGCATCATCACTGGTAAACATCGGCATCGAAAACCAACAAAAAACTAAATCAGAGAGCAAAATTTATTCAATCAAAGAACACTCACAATTTCATTAGGGTTTCGATCGCCAGAGTGAAGAATCACATAGTCACACATCAATCGAGCAAGACAGAAAAGAAATCAGAGATTCGAGCACCAGAAATCATTTCCAGAGCCAAAAAAAATTATCAACGTCGATTCGATTGGAGGATTTCAGAAACCCTAGTAATTGCCCTGCCGCCATTTGTGATTTTAGAGGAAAAGGGGATCGGACAAAGGAAGGGTAAATCAACTTGGGCAGTTTCCAGAGAAACCCTAGCAAATTTTTCAGAGCCGCCATTACCAAGTAAAAGATAATCGGGCAAATAAGAATGACAATGCATTAAAGGATGTTGGGCCGGCCAAGTTTTGTTTAAAGGCTAAAGGGGATGACCCTTACTTTAATTTCCTAGGGTTTTGTGTTTTTTTTTTACTTTGTATTTTGTTTTTCCTTAGTAATCGTCGTTTGTTTTCTAGTTTGTCAAACTAGGGAAATTAGTCTGGATGTTGATTGACAGTTGCTAGAGTCTGTAAAATCTAGGTTACGTGTTACGGGTTTGTAATACGGGAAATTTAATCGAGGGGATATCGATCAGTCTAGGGTTTGGGGCATAGGGTTAGGACAGGAATAGGCACTGCGAGTGTACATGGTCTTGTATGCGGGATCTGTTTATAATACCTAGTAGAAACCTTAGGAATGTAGCAGTAGGCAGGATTTTGCCGAAGCTGGGTATATCTGTGTGTGATTTATTTTCTGCATTTTTGTTTCTGCTATATTCTGTGATCTATTTATTATTATATATCTCGTTAGATTTTTAATTCAGTTAAAAACTGTGATAAACCCTATTCATTTTGATTGGTTATGGTTCTACAAACTTCAAATGGATACAAATTTATGTGTGGCGGAACAACCCACGTCTATTGGTTGTAACATCGAAGTCTTGAGGTACAACACCAGTTTGAAAATCCAAGATTTCACTATATGACGTTTGAAAACTCGTTTATGTGCATGAAATAGAAATATACATGGTGCATCATTCTCCAAAATATATTAAATCGAGTTCCGACCATGGTCAAACCCCCTTTGACCAACAAAACAACATGTGAAAAATTAAGCTAAAGCTTCCGCTCTTCCCAAAAATCATTAAGTTTGAATTTCTTTGTTATTGAACTAAGATGAGATGGGTAGAACCTATTAGTCCTATAAATCTATGAGAGAGCTTCGTTTTGAATGGTTATGGTTATAGTAACTCAAAATGGATACAAATTTATAAGTGGCGGAACAACCCATGTCTGTTTGGTGCAACATTGAAGTCTTGAGGTGCAACATCAGTTTGAAAATCCAGGATCGCACTTTATGACCTTTGAAAACTCATTTACGGGTATGAAATTGAAATATAACATGGTTTCCAAAATATTGTAAATAGAATTCGGACCATGGTCAAACCCCCTTTGTCCGACAAAACAACATGTGAAAAATAAAAAATTGACTTGAAAAAGCTTTCGATATTCCCAAATGTCATGAAGATTGAATTTCTTGGTTATTGAACTAAGATGAGATGTGTGTAACTTGTTAGTCCTATATATCTACGAGAGAGCTCTATTTTGACTGGTTCTTGTACTACTAACTCAAAATGGATACAAATTTATGAATGGCGGAACAACCCACATCTGTTGGGTGCAACATCGAAGTCTTGAGGTGCAACATCAGTTCGAAAATCCAAGATTGCACTGTATGATCTTTGAAAACTCATTTATGGGTATGAAATAGAAATATAACATGATGCATCATACTCCAAAATATATTAAATCGTATTCCGACCATGGTCAAACCCCCTTTGAAGAACAAAACAACATGTGAAAAATTAAGCTAAAAAACTTCCGATGTTCCCAAAAATCATTAAGTTTGAATTTCTTGGTTACTGAACGAAGATGAGATGGGTGGAACCTGTTAGTCCTACAAATCTATGAGAGAGCTTTGTTTTGACAAGTTATGGTTCTAGTAACTCAAAATGGATACAAATTTATGCTGGCAGAACAACCCACGTCTGTTGGGTGCAATGTCAAAGTCTTGAGGTGCAACATCCATTTGAAAATCCAAGATTGCACTGTATGAATTTTGAAAACTCGTTTATGGGTACGAAATAGAAATATAATATGGTGCATCATATTCCAAAATGTAGTTAATAGAATTCCGACCATGGTCAAACCCCCTTTGATTAACAAAACAACATGTGAAAATTAAAAATTGAGCTAAAAAAGCTTTTGATGTTCCAAATGTCATTAAGATTGAATTTCTTGGTTACTGAACTAAGATGAGTTGGATGTAAGCTGCTAGTCCAATAGATCTATGAGAGAGCTTCATTTTGACTGAATATGATTCTATTAACTCAAAATGGATACAAATTTATGCGTGGCGGAACAACCCACGTTTGTTGGGTGCATGTAACTCCCCACCTCCACTAGGGTCACTCACAAAGGGAAAGCCCTAGTTTTGGAGGGGTATTATCTAGTAAACAGGCACAGAGATAACACAAGACAGAACATAGATAAAATAGAGTATATAAAGCAGCGAATATAAACTTTAAAACAAAATCTCATTACTGAAAAATAGAGTCAAAACCTCTTACATCAAAATGCCAAGTCATTATTTCATTACATTAAGTTCCAAAGAAGAAAAGTACTTAAAACAACATAAGTAAAATATTATTCCCCTAAAAGTGCATGAGTGCAGCCATAGCATAGCTCAAGACCAAACCGTACATGAGCTGTCAGAAAGCAAGAAAAGTTCAAGCTAAGAGCTTGAGTTTCCTCCCTAAGAACCTGGGGGGGGGGGGGGGGAACGAAAGACAAAGAGGCGAAAGAAAACGGGTCAGTCAAAAAGACTGGTAAGCCCTAGTGACTATCAGCATAGAAACTAGTAAAGTTAACAAGACATGAATAAACTGGAATTAAACATAGGAATGATGATAAGTCTGACATGATAACTAAGCTAACAAGATAACTCAAGTCTAACATTGCATATTCAAGGTTCGCCATACCAACTATACTGGTATACTAATCACGTGTCAACTATAAATCAAGAAATAATCCCTTGGCCCAATATCGTGAAGTGACCCAATTCAGGGTCCGACTGTATGATCTAATCGATCGGCTCCCTACAAGTCTAGCTCGTCGTGTGTCTGTGTCATACGACCCTATCACGAATGTAGTCACCTGTGCTAGGTCACCCATAGGGTGTATCAAGCCCTAGGGTGCCAACCACCGACACGAATCAAGAATGCACAGATAATCCTACTAATGCCCAATGCCTCCTTTTTCAACTCCGAACTAAGTGCACAACCCTAGTCCGCCTGAACCTACAATGGCGCACCAACTCAGCCGTCGTTCTGGTCGCTTACAATCAGCCGAACAATCGTGCCCCACCCTGCCTAGTCCCAGGGTACCGTGATACATCTAGTGGGTTACTGCTGAAAAGGACCGCGTAACTAGGGTTTCATTCAGCAGGTTAAGTTGTCATTTAAAATCGAGACTTAACCCCATCTACGTGTCATGTCAAATTGATTAAGTGTGTCGTTCTAGTTCAAGACTTAGTCCTACAAATCATGTGTCAAGTTGGTTAAGTGTGTTCAAGCGGTTCATGACTTAACCCTATCAAATCAACGTGTCAAATTGGTTAAGTATATTCAAGTGGTCCATGACTTAACCCTATCCAGTGGCATTAATTTACTTAATGCACCCTTAACCTCTCACATTAGACTTGGTTATGGTTACTGGATGTGCCGGGCGGGTCCGGGCAGTTTTACACCATAACCTAGTCTAACCTCGGGTTTCGAGTGCGATATGACCAACTACTCACATTGGGTCCTATTGTTTGCAGTTACTGGATTCGCCGTGCGGTTCCGGGCAGATTTATACTGCAAACTCAACCCAACCTCGAGTTGGCCACGTTCAAGTTATCTAAGTGTCATGTCCCAAATTCATATTTTCAAGTATAATTTCATGTCAAGTTCATGTTCCTATCCAAGCTCAAGTTATAACGATATTCATGTTTTCAAGTTCATACTAAATTCAGGTTTTCCTAAACTACCCAAATCGCATCCCCAACGCTCGTGAATTCGAAACAAGGCAATAGATGCAACTAGGGAATAACATAAGAAGGATGGGTATAAAGTGGCAAAGGTGATTTCAAGGCAAGCATGGTGTAACTTGATATGGGATCATAACATCACTGGCATATGAAATAGGGTGATAAACATAGCAATAAATGACATAAGATGATAATCCTAAACTTGTAACTAGCAAAATTTTCAACATTACAACATCACAAGCATGTTAAAATAATGATAGGGTTTAGGTTATGACATGAACAGGCCCCTAAATCAAGTTCTTATCAGTATTCCACAAATCAAGGTTCAATATGAACGATACTAGGTTCAAGGTTAATAGATTTAGGGTGAACAAGAGTAGATCTAAAATAATAGATCAAAAAGGAATAGTCATAGATCAAAGATATACCAGAGTAGGTCTCAAGTAGTTATCATGTTTATGTTCAACTTCAATTTACACATGTCCATATTAAGTTTAGAGTTTAGATCTAAGAGTAACTGGGGCTTACAGATCGTGGTTTTTGAGAACTAAGAACAGAAATTGTCGTAGGATCGTTGTTGAGATGTTGATCTATTCCCATGAATTGTTGTAGAAACGTTGGCCTTCGATTTGGACTAGTTTGAATGTTTAAGCTTCAAGTTGGAGGCGGCGGCCATGGTTCAAGAGGAGACTTAGCAACATAATGGTGTTAGAAAGATTTGTTGTGGATTAGCCTAGGTCTTAGGGTGTTTTTATAGTTGCAACAACTAGTTTAGGCCATAGGATAAACCCTAGAATCGATCTGAACTGCCAAAAATCGTCACAGGCCCTCAAACAAGCCAACAGGGTCAAGCAGGAGCAACCAGGTCCAAACCAGGTTCGGGGACCAGGTCGACACCCAAGTCGACTGCGCCGTCGACCTGTTCTTGGGGGTGTCGACTGCCCAGTCGACCTGGGGTGCTGGGCGAGAAATTTCCCGCCCATGTCTGGGTTTTGAAATTCGAATTTGAACTCGAATTCGAACTGTTTTGAACTCTGAAAATTTCTGAAACTTTGGGGAGCCTTAACTTGGTCATACGGACTCCGATTTTCGAAAACTCGGACTCGATTTCATGTAAAATTCCGATACGAACGCAATGGCGCAACCCGTTTCCCTTGGTTCTTATTTTAAAATTTAATTCTGCCTTGATTTATGGTTATAACACGTTATCAAAAGACGGGTTGTTACATTCTCCCCTCCTTAAAGGATTTCGTCCCCGAAATCTCTAAGTTAGGAAGAACGTATCCTACCATCCATCATCCATCTACTCAAAACATCATCCACAAGAAAACATTGTCCTTAAGAGATTTCTAATGCTGTATGAACATATGCAGAAAGTGTGTGTATAAGTTCCTTATCTAATGTAAATGATCAGGCCTGATTGATCTTTCTAATGCAAAATATGTTTAGTGTCATGAATCCAACATGTATGCAAATAATCTTAGTCACGTAAGCACTATATGTGTGCACAAACATTCATCCATATGCAACATTCATATGATAACACATTCAATTTCATCCATAAATAAGTATAAACACTCATGCATATGCAATATGAAAATGTGTCTGAGCCGATCTAGTGCCTAATGTGTGTTATGCAACCACGAGCAATCACTTGCAACCACTTGCAACCATTCGCAAATATCAAGCATAACATGTTTCAAATACATGTTTACATTCATAGGATTCTACTAAGGTTCTCAAGACAGGATCGAAAGGATATACAAGATAAAACAGAGTATCTAGGGAAAAGAAGTTAAAGATGTACCCCTAGAAGGTCCTTCTTGCAGGGCTTGCCCTTGCTTCTTAGGGCAGTTCTTGCTGATGTGTCCAGTTTCACCGCATTGAAAACATGCTCCAATCTTCATCTTCTTCTTCCTACTGTCCTGGACTATATGCCCATCAATACCACAGAAGTTGCATTTTCTTTTCTCACGTGACTTGTCATTCTTATTGTTGCTGTTCTTTCCTCCTTTCTCGAAGTCTACCTTCTTGTCTTGAGACTCATTCGCCTTGACCTTCTTCTTGCCATTCTCATCTTCTTCATGAAGTAGGGCCATATTCACCAAGCTTTCAAAGGTCGCCCCCATGGGTACATGAGTCATGGCCATAGTGTGGAGTGGCTCGCTCAATCCTCGAGCAAAGCGTAGAGCCTTCTTCTCAGCCGTGTTGACTAAGTCCAAACCAAACCGAGCAAGCTGATTAAACTTATTCACTTATTCCCTAACTGACATGTCCCCTTGCTTGAGTGCCAGGAACCTCTCCATCTGAAGGCTCGCTTCTGCGGATGATAAAAACTTAAGCCCAAACCTCTCTCTAAAGTCTGCACAAGTCTCAATTGGCCTGGTAGCGTTGGTGACTTCCCACCAAAATGCAGCTTCCTCTTTCAACAATCATGCTGCCAACTGAATTTTCCTATGATCCTCCATATCGAAAATAACAAACAAGTCTTCAGTCTCTTTTAGCCAGTTTCGCGCCTCAACGAAGGTTTCATTCCAACGAAGTTCTTGCCTCCCATTCCTATAAAGTCCTTGCATATTTTGGCGAAGGCGGTACCCAGAGGAGGAGGAGGAGGAACCGTGGCCACCGGGGGAGGAGGAGGAGGGATATCTGCTGGGCCCGCGCCGTTGGCCCTAGCTTCCAAGTATCTTCGGAACCAGCCAGGTATGGGTACTCCCTCAGGAAGGTTAAGATCAGACATGCTGAAAAGCGAAAAGGAAAAAGATTCAAACGAGGAAACAAAGGAAAGTGCTAATGGCTTTTGGGGAATAGCCTTTTCTTAAAAATAAACTTTTCTTGAAAAATGCTTCTTTATAAACGGTTTTGAAAATAGTTTCAGAAGGTTTTTAAAACTTTTGCCCAGTCTGGTAACTTTCTGCTCTGATACCAAATGTAACACCCCACCTCCGCTAGGGTCACTTACAAAGGGAATGCCCTAGTTTTGGAGGGGTATTATCTAGTAAACAGGCACAGAGATAACACAAGACAGAACATAGATAAAATAGAGTATATAAAGCAGAGGATATAAACTTTAAAACCAAATCTCATTACTGAAAAATAGAGTCAAAACCTCTTACATCTAAATGCCAAGTCATTATTTCATTACATCAAGTTCTAAAGAAGCAAAGTACTTAAAACAACATAAGTAAAATATTATTCCCCAAAAAGTGCATGAGTGCAGCCATAGCATAACTCAAGACCAAACCGTACATGAGCTGTCAGAAAGCAAGCAAAGTCCAAGTTAAGAGCTAGAGTTTCCTGCCTGAGAACCTGGGGGGAAACGAAAGACAATGATGCAAAAGAAAACGAGTCAGTCAAAAAGACTGGTATGCCCTAGTGACTATCAGCATAGAAACTAGTAAAGTTAACAAGACATGAATAAACTGGAATTAAACATAGGAAAGATGATAAGTCTGACATGATAACTAAGCTAACAAGATAACTCAAGTCTAAAATTGCGTATTCAAGGTTCGCCATACCAACTATACTGGTATACTAATCTCATGTCAACTATAAATCAAGAAATAATCCCTTGGCCCAATATCGTGAAGTGACCCAATTCGCGGTCCAACGGTATGAACTAATCGATCGGCTCCCTACAAGTCTAGCTCTTCGTGTGTCTGTGTCATACGGCCCTATCACGAATGTAGTCACCTGTGCTAGGTCCACCATAGGGTGTATCAAGCCCAAGGGTGCCAACCACCGACACGAATCAAGAATGCACAGATAATCCTACTAATGCCTGCTTTTTCAACTCCGGACTAAGTGCATGACCCTAGTCCGCCTGAACCTACAATGGCGCACCAACTCAGCCGTCGTTCTGGTCGCTTACAATCAGCCCAGCAATCGTGCCCCACCCTGCCTAGTCCCAGGGTACCGTGATACATCTAGTGGGTTACTGCTGAAAAGGACCGCGTAACTAGGGTTTCGTTCAGCAGGTTAAGTTGTCAATTAAAATCGAGACTTAAACCCATCTACGTGTCATGTCAAATTGACTAAGTGTGTCGTTCTAGTTCAAGACTTAGTCCTACGAATCATGTGTCAGGTTGGTTAAGTGTGTTCAAGCGGTTCATGACTTAACCCTATCAAATCAACGTGTCAAATTGGTTAAGTATATTCATGTGGTCCATGACTTAACCCTATCCAGTGGCATTAATTTACTTAATGCACCCCTAACCTCTCACATTAGACTTGGTTATGGTTACTGGATGTGCCGGGCGGGTCCGGGCAGTTTTACACCATAACCTAGTCTAACCTCGGGTTTCGAGTGCGATATGACCAACTACTCACATTGGGTCCTATTGTTTGCAGTTACTGGATTCGCTGGGCGGTTCCGGGCAGATTTATACTGCAAACTCAACCCAACCTCGAGTTGGCCACGTTCAAGTTATCTAAGTGTCATGCCCCAAATTTATTTTTTCAAGTATAATTTCATGTCAAGTTCATGTTCCTATCCAAGCTCAAGTTATAACGATATTCATGTTTTCAAGTTCATACTAAATTCAGGTTTTCCTAAACTACCCAAATCGCAACCTCAACGCTCGTGAATTCGAATCAAGGCAATAGATGTAACTAGGGAATAACATAACAAGGATGGGTATAAAGTGGCAAAGGTGATTTCAAGGCAAGCATGGTGTAACTTGAGATGGGATCATAACATCACTGGCATATGAAATAGGGTGATAAACATAGCAATAAATGACATAAGATGATAATCCTAAACTTGTGACTAGCAAAAGTTTCAACATTACAACATCATAGGCATGTTAAAATAATGATAGGGTTTAGGTTATGACATGAACAGGCCCCTAAATCAAGTTCTTATCAGTATTCCACAAATCAAGGTTCAATATGAACGGTACTAGGTTCAAGGTAAATAGATCTAGGGTGAACAAGAGTAGATCTAAAATAATAGATCAAAAAGGAATAGTCATAGATCAAAGATATACAAGAGTAGGTCTCAAGTAGTTATCATGTTTATGTTCAACTTTAATTTACACATGTCCATATTAAGTTTAAAGTTTAGATCTAAGAGTAACTGGGGCTTACAGATCGTGGTTTTTGAGAACTAAGAACAGAAATTGTCGTAGGATCGTTGTTGAGATGTTGATCTATTCCCTTGAATTGTTGTAGAAACGTTGGCCTTCGATTTGGATCTAGTTTGAATGTTTAAGCTTCAAGTTAGAGGCGGCGGCCATGGTTCAAGAGGAGACTTAGAAACATAATGGTGTTAGAAAGATTTGTTGTGGATTAGCCTAGGTCTTAGGGTGTTTTTATAGTTGCAACAACTAGTTTAGGCCATAGGATAAACCCTAGAATCGATCTGAACCACCAAAAATCGTCACAGTCTCTCAAACAAGCCAACGGGGTCAAGCAGGAGCAACCAGGCCCAAACCAGGTTCGGGGACCAGGTCGACACCCAAGTCGACTGCGCAGTCGACCTGGTCCTGGTGGTGTCGACTGCCCAGTCGACTCCCCAGTCGACCTGGGGTGCTGGGCGGGAAATTTCCCTCCCAGTCTGTCTGGGTTTTGAAATTCGAATTTGAACTCGAATTCGAACTGTTTCGAACTCTGAAAATTTCTGAAACTTTGGGGAGCCATAACTTGGTCATACAGACTCCGATTTTCGAAAACTCGGACTCGATTTCATGCAGAATTCCGAGACGAACGCAATGGCGCAACCCATTTCCCTTGGTTCTTACTTTAAAATATAATTCTGCCTAGATTTATGGTTATAACACGTTATCAAAATTCGGGTTGTTACAGTGCAACATCGAAGTCTTGAGGTACAACATCTGTTTAAAATCCAAGATTGCACTGCATGACTTTTGAAAACTCGTTTATGGGTATGAAATAGAAATATAACATGGTGCGTCATACTCCAAAATATATTAAATCGAATTCCGACCATGCTCAAACCCGCTTTGACTAACAAAACAACATTTGAAAAATTGAAAATTGAGCTTAAAAAGCTTTTGATGTTCCCAAAAATCATTAAGATTGAATTTCTTGGTTACCGAACTAGGATGAGTTGGGTGTAGCCGGTTAGTCCTACAGGCGTGGGTTGTTCCGCCACGCATAAATTTGTATCCATTTAAGTTAACAGAACCATAACCAGTCAAAATGAAGCTCTCTCATAGATCTATAGGACTAACAGGTTACACCTATCTCAGTTTAGTTCAGTAACCAATCTTAATGTCACCTGGAACATCAAAAGCTTTTTTAGCTCAATTTTTGATTTTTCAATGTTGTTTTGTTAGTCAAAGGGGGTTTGACCATGGTCGGAATTCTATTTACAATATTTTGGAATATGATGCACCATCTTATATTTCAATTTCATACCTATAAACAAGTTTTCAAAAGTCATACAGTGTGAAATTTGATTTTCAAATTGATGTTGCACCTCAAGACTTCGATGTTGCACCCAACAGACGTGGGTTGTTCCGCCACGCATAAATTTGTATCCATTTTGAGTTACTAGAACCGTAACCAATCAAAAAGAAGTTCTCTCATAGTTCTTTAGGACTAACAGGTTCCACCCATCTCGTCTTAGTTCAGTAACCAAGAAATTGAATCTTAATGACTTTTGGGAACATCGAAAGCTTTTTTAGCTCAATTTTCCACATGTTGTTTTGTTAGTCAAAGGGGGTTTGACCATGGTACGAATTCGATTTAATATATTTAGGAGTATGATGCACCATGTTATATTTTTATTTCATATCCGTAAATGAGTTTTCAAAAGTCATACAGTGCAATCTTGGATTTTCAAACTGATGTTGCACCTCAAGACTTCGATGTGGCACCCAACAGACGTGGGTTGTTCTGCTACACACAAATTTGAATCCATTTTGAGTTAGTAGAACAATAACCTATCAAAATGAAGGTCTCTCATAGATTTATAGGACTAACAGGTAACACCTATCTCATCTTGGTTCAGTAACCAAGAAATTCAATCTTAATGACATTTGGGAACATCAAAAGCTTTTTTATCCCAATTTTTAATTATTCATGTGTTGTTTTGTTAGTCAAAGTGGGTTTGACCATGGTCGGAATTCAATTTACTATATTTTGGAATATTATGCACCATCTTATATTTCAATTTCATACCCATAAACGAGTTTTCAAAAGTCATATAGTGCGATCTTGGATTTTCTAACTTATGATGCACCTCAAGACTTCGATGTTGCACACAATAGACGTGGGTTATTCCACCACTTATAAATTTGTGTCCATTTTGAGTTACTAGAATCATAACCAATCAAAACGAAGTTCTCTCATAGATCTATAGGTCTAATAGGTTCCACCACCTCATCTTTGTTCATAACCAAGAAATTCAATCTTAATGACTTTTGGGTACATCGAAGGCTTTTTTAGCTCAATTTTGTCACATGTTTTTTTGTTGGTCAAAGGGGGTCTGACCATGGTCGGAATTCGATTTATTATATTTTGGATATGATGCACCATGTTATATTTCTATTTCATACCCATAAACGAGTTTTCAAATATCATACAGTGCAGTTTTGGATTTTCAAACTGATGTTGCACCCCAAGACTTCGATGTTGCACCCAACAGACATAGGTTATTCTGCCAATCATAGATTTGTATCAATTTTGAGTTAGTAGAACCATAACCAGTCAAAATAAAGCTCTCTCATTGATTTATAGGAGTAACAAGTTCCACCCATCTTATCTTAGTTCAATAACCAAGAAATTCAATCTTAATGATTTTTGGGAATATCAAAAGCTTTTTTAGCTTAATTTTTCACATGTTGTTTTGTTGGTCAAAGGGGGTTTTACCATGGTCGGAATTCGATTTAACATATTTTGTAATATGATTCAACATGTTATATTTCTATTTCATAGCCATTAACGAGTTTTCAAAAGTCATACAGTGCAATCTTGGATAATCAAACTGAGGTTGCACCTCAAGACTTCGATGTTGCACCCAAAAGACGTAGGTTGTTCCGCCATTCATAAATTTATATCCATTTGGAGTTACTAGAACCATAACCAATCAAATTGATGTTCTCTCATAGATCTATAGGGCTAGCACGTTCCACCCATCTCATCTTAGTTCAATAACCAAGAAATTCAATCTTAGTAACTTTTGTGAACATCGAAAGCTTTTTTTAGCTCAATTTTTCACATGTTGTTTTGTTGGTCAAAGGGGGTTTGACCACTGTCGAAATTCGATTTAATATATTTTGTAGTATGATGCACCATGTTATATTTCTATTTCATACCCATAAACGAGTTTTAAGAAGTCATACAGTGCAATCTTTGACTTTCAAACTGATGTTGCAGCTCAAGACTTCGATGTTGCACCCAACAGAGGTGGGTTGTTCCACCACTTATAAATTTGTATCCATTTTGAGTTACTAGGACAATAACCAATCAAAATGAATCTCTCTCATAGATCAATAGGACTAACAGGTTACACCCATCTCATCTTAGTTCAGTAACCAAGAAATTCAACTTTAATCACATTTGGGAACATCAAAAGCTTTTTTAGCTTAATTTTTAATTTTTCACATGTTGTTTTGTTGGTCAAAGGGGGTTTGACCATGGTCGGAATTCTATTTACTATATTTTGGAATATGATTCACTATTTTATATTTCAATTTCGTACCTATAAACGTGTTTTCAAAAGTCATATAGTGCGATCTTGGATTTTCAAACTGTTGTTGCACCTCAAGACTTCGATGTTGCACCCAACAGACGTGGGTTGTTCCGCCACTTATAAATTTTCCATTTTGAGTTACTAGAACCATAACCAATCAAACCGAAGCTCTGTTATTGATCCATAGGACTTAAAGGTTCCACCCATCTCATCTTAGTTCAGTAACCAAGAAATTCAATCTTAATGATTTTTGGGAACATCGAAAGCTTTTTTAGCCAAATTTTTCGCATGTTGTTTTGTTGGTCAAAGGGGGTTTGACCAAGGTCGGAATTCGATTAAATATATTTTGGAATATGATGCACTCTGTTATATTTCTATTTCACACCCATAAACGAGTTTTCAAAAGTCATATATCTTGTATTTTCAAAATGATGTTGCACCTCAAGACTTCGATGGTACACCCAACAGACGTGGGTTGTTCCGACACTTATAAATTTGTATCCATTTTGAGTTACTAGAACCATAACCAATCAAAATGAAGTTCTCTCATAGATCTATAAGACTAACATGTTCCACCTATCTCATCTTTGTTTAGTAACCAAGAAATTCAATCTTAATGACTTTTGGGAACATCGAAAGCTTTTTTTAGCTCAATGTTTCACATGTTGTTTTGTTGGACAAAGGGAGTTTGATCATAGTTGGAATTCTATTTACTATATTTTGAAATATGATGCACCATGTTATATTTAAATTTTATACCCATAAACGAGTTTTCGAAATTCATACAGTGCGATCTTGAATTTTCAAACTGATGTTGCACCTCAAGACTTCGATGTTGCACCCAACTGACGTGGGTTCTTCCACCACTTATAAATTTGTATCCATTTTGAATTACTAGAACCATAACCAATCAAAACGAAGTTCTCTCATAGATCCGTGGGACTAATAGGTTACACCCATCTCATCTTAGTTCAGTAACCAAGAATTTCAATCTTAATGAAATTTGAGAACATCAAAAGCTTTTTAAGCTCAATTTTTTATTTTTCACATGTTGTTAAGTGGGTTTGACTATGGTCGGAATTTGATATAATATATTTTGGAATATGATGCATCATGTTATATTTCTATTTCATACCCATAAATGAGTTTTAAAAAGTCATACAGTGAAATCTTGGATTTTCAAATTGATTTTGCACCTCAAGACTTCGATCTTGCATCCAACAGACGTGGGTTGTTCTGCCACTTATAACTTTGTATCCATTTTGAGTTACTAGAACAATAACCCATCAAAACGAAGCTCTCTCATAGATCTATACGACTTAGAGGATACACCCATCTCATCTTAGTTCAGTAACCAAGAAATTCAGTCTTAATGACATTTGGGAACATCAAAAGCTTTTTTAGCTCAATTTTTATTTTTTCACATGTTGTTTTGTTAGTCAAAGGGGGTTTGACCATGGTCGGAATTCTATTTACTATATTTTGGAATATGATGCACCACGTTATACTTAAATTTCATACCCATAAACGAGTTTTCAAAAGTCATGCCGTGCGATCTTGGATTTTCAAACTGATCACCCAACATACATGGGTTGTTCCGCCACTTATAACCGCCACTTATAAATTTGTATCTATTTTGAGTTACTAGAACCATAACCAATCAAATAAAAGCTCTCTCATAGATCTATAGGATTACCAGGTTCTACCCATCTCATCTTAGTTCATGAACCGAGAAATTCAATCTTGATGACTTTTGGGAACATTGAAAGCTTTTTTAACTCAATTTTTCATATGTTGTTTTGTTGGACAAAGGGGGTTTGACCATGGTCGGAACTCTATTTACTATATTTTGGAATATGATGCACCATGTTATATTCCAATTTCATATCCATAAACGAGTTTTCAAAAGTCATACAGTGCGATCTTGAATTTTCAAACTGTTGTTGCACCTCAAGACTTCGATGTTGCACCCAACAGACATGGGTTGTTCTGCCATTTATAAATTTTTATCCACTTTGAGTTACTAGTACCATAACCAATCAAAATGAAGCTCTCTTAAATATCTATAGGACTAACAGGTTCAAGGCATCTCATTTAGTTCAGTAACCAAGAAATTCAACTTTTGGGAACGTCGAAAGCTTTTTTAGCTCAATTATTCACATGTTGTTTTGTCGATCAAAGGGGGTTTGACCATGGTCGGAATTCAATATAATATATTTTGGAATATGATGCACCATGTTATATTTCTATTTCATCCCCATAAATGAGTTTTTAGAAATCATACTATGCAATCTTGGACTTTCAAACTGATGTTGCACCTCAAGACTTTGATGTTGCACCCAACAGTAATAGGTTGTTCCGCCATGCATAAATTTGTATCCATTTTGAGTTAGTAGAACCATAATTAGTCAAACTGAAGCTTTCTCATAAATCTATAGGACTAATAGGTTACACCATCTCATCTTAGTTCAGTAACTGAGAAACTCAATCTTAATGACATTTTAGAACATCGAAAGCTTTTTTTCTCAAAACTTCGATGTTGCACCCAATAGACGTGGGTTGTTCCGCCATGCATAAATTTGTATCCATTTTGAGTTACTAGAACCATAACCAATCAAAACAAAATTCTCTCATAGATCTGTAGGACTAACAGGTTCCACCCGTCTCATCTTAGTTCAGTAACCAAGAAATTGAATCTTAATGACTTTTGGGAACATCGAAAGCTTTTTTATCTCAATTTTTCACATGTTGTTTTGTTGGTCAAAGGTGGTTTGACAATGGTCCGAATTTGATTCAATATATTTTGGAGTATGATGCACTATGTTATATTTTTATTTCATATCCATAAGCGAGTTTTCAAAAGTCATACAGTGCAATCTTGGATTTTCAAACTGATTTTGTTGCACCTCAGGACTTCGATGTGGCACCCAACAGACGTGGGTTGTTGTGCTACACACAAATTTGAATCCATTTTGAGTTAGTAGAATCGTAACTAGTCAAAATGAAGGTCTATCATAGATTTATAGGACTAACAGGTTACACCTATCTCATCCTTGTTCAGTAACCGATAATTCAATCTTATTGACATTTAGGAACTTCAAAAGCTTTTTTAGCTCAATTTTTAATTTTTCATCTGTTGTTTTGTTAGTCAAAGTGGGTTGACCATGGTCGGAATTCTATTTACTATATTTTGGAATATTATGCGCCATCTTATATTTCAATTTCATACCTACAAACGAGTTTCCAAAAGTCATATAGTGCGATCTTGAATTTTCTAACTTATGTTGCACCTCAAGACTTTGATGTTGCACACAATAGACGTGGGTTGTTCCCCACT
Organism: Allium sativum; assembly: GCA_030737875.1. Lineage (NCBI taxonomy): Eukaryota > Viridiplantae > Streptophyta > Magnoliopsida > Asparagales > Amaryllidaceae > Allium > Allium sativum. Next base: position 142,425,001 of record CM060914.1, read on the forward strand.
TATAAATTTGTATCCATTTTGAGTTATTAGAACCATAACCAACCAAAACGAAGTTCTCTCATAGATCTATAGGACGAATAGGTTCCACCCATCTCATCTTAGTTCAGTAACCAAGAAATTCAATCTTAGTGACTTTTGGGAACATCGAAAGCTTTTTTAGCTCAATTTTTCACATGTTTTTTTGTTGGTCAAAGGGGGTTTGACCATGGTCGGAATTTGATTTAATATATTTTGGATATGATCTACCATGTTATGTTTCTATTTCATACCCATAAACGATTTTTCAAAAGTCATACAGTGCATTCTTGAATTTTCAAACTAATGTTGCACCCCAAGACTTCGATGTTGCACCCAACGGACGTATGTTATTCTGCCATGCATAAATTTGTATCCATTTTGAGTTAGTAGAACCATAACCAGTCAAAACAAATCTCTCTCATAGATTTATAGGAGTAACAAGTTCCACCCATCTCATCTTAGTTCAGTAACCTAGAAATTCAATCTTAATGATTTTTGGGAATAACGAATGCTTTTTTAGCATAATTTTTCACATATTGTTTTGTCGATCAAAGGGGGTTTTACCATGGTCGGAATTCGATTTAATATGTTTTGGAATATGATGCACCATGTTATATTTCTATTTCATCCCCATAAATGAGTTTTTAGAAGTCATACAGTGCAATCTTGGATTTTCAAACTGATGTTGCACTTCAAGACTTCGATATAGCACCCAAGAGTCGTGGGTTGTTCTACCACGCATAAATTTGTATCCATTTTGAGTTAGTAGAACCATATTCAGTCAAACTGAAGCTTTCTCGTAGATCTATAAGACTAATAGGTTACACCCATCTCATCTTAGTCCAGTAACCGAGAAATTCAATCTTAATGACATTTTGGAACATCGAAAGTTTTTTTAGCTCAAATTTTAATTTTTCACATGATGTTTTGTTGGCCAAAGGGGGTTTGACCATGGTCGGAATTCGATTTAATATGTTTTGGAATATGATGCACCATGTTATATTTCTATTTCATACCCACAAACGAGTTTTTAAAAGTCATATAGTGCAATCTTAGATTTTCAAACTGATGTTGCACCTCGAGACTTCAATGTTGCACGCAACAGACGTGGGTTATTCCGCCATGCATAAATTTGTACCCATTTTGAATTAGTAGAACCATAACCAAACAAAATGAAGCTCTCTCATAGATGTATAGGACTAACGGGTTCCACCCATCTCATCTTAGTCGGTAACAAAAAAATTCATCTTTAATGACATTTGGGAAAATTGAAGGCTTTTTTAGCTCAATTTTTATTTTTTCACGTGCTGTTTTGTTGGTCAAAGGGGGCTTGACCATGGTCGGAATTCTATTTACTATATTTTGTAATATGATGCACCGTGTTATATTTATATTTCATACCCATAAACGAGTTTTCAAAAGTCCTACAGTCTAATCTTGGATTTTCAAACTGATGTTGCACCTCAAGACTTCGATGTTGCACCCAACAGACGTGGGTTTATCCGTCACGCATAAATTTGTATCCATTTTGAGTACCAGAACCATAAACAGTCAAAACGAAGCTCTCTCATAGTTCTATAGGACTAACTGGTTCTACCCATCCCATCTTAGTTCAGTAACCAAGAAATTCAATCTTATTGACTTTTGGGGACATTGAATGCTTTTTTAGCTCAATTTTTCACAAGTTGTTTTGTTGGGCAAAGGAGGTTTGACCATGGTCGGAATTCTATTTACTATATTTTGGAATATGATGTGCTATGTTATATTTTAATTTCATACCCTTAAATGAGTTTCAAAAGTCATACATTGCGGACTTGGATTTTCAAACTGATATTTAACCTCAAGACGTCAATGTTGCACCCAATAGACGTGGGATGTTCCGCCACTTATAAATTTGTATCCATTTTGAGTTACTAGAACCGTAACCAATGAAAACGAAGCTACCTAATAGATTTATTGGATTAACAGGTTCCACCCATCTCATCTTAATTCAGTAACCAAGAAATTCAATCTTAATGATTTTTGGGAACATCGAAAGCTTTTTTAGCTCAGTTTTCACATGTTGTTTTGTTGGTCAAGGGGGGGAGGGGGTTAACCATGGTTGGAATTCGATTTATTATATTTTGGATTATGATTCTCCATGTTATATTTCTATTTCGTACCCACAAACGAGTTTTCAAAAGTCATACAGTGCAATCTTGGTATTTCAAACTGATGTTGCACCTCATGACTTCGATGTTGCACCCAACAGACGTGGGTTGTTCGGCCACACATAAATTGGTATCCATTTTGAGTTAGTAGAACAATTACCAGTCAAAATGAAGCTATCTCATACATCTATAGGACTAACAAGTTACACCCATCTCATCTTAATTCAGTAACCAAGAAATTCAATCTTAATGACATTCGGGAACATCAAAAGCTTTTTTAGCTCAATTTTTTATTTTTCACATGTTGTTTTGTTAGTCAAAGGGGGCTTGACCATAGTCAGAATTCCATTTACTATATTTCGGAATATGATGCACCATGTTATATTTCTATTTCATACCCATAAATGAGTTTTCAAAAGTCATACAGTGCAATCTTGGATTTTCAAACTGATGTTACACCTCAAGACTTCGATGTTGCACCCAACAGACGTAGGTTGTTCCACCACATATAAATTTGTATCCATTTTGAGTTACTAGAACAATAACTAGTCAAAATGAATTCCTCTTATAGATCTATAGGACTAACAGGTTATACCCATCCCATCTTAGTTCTGTAACCAAGAAATACAATCTTAATGACATTTGGGAACATAAAAAGTTTTTAGCTCAATTTTTAATTTTTCACATGTTGTTTTGTTAGTCAAAGGGTGTTTGACCATGGCCGGAATTGGATTTAATATATTTTGGAATATGTTGCACCATGTTAAATTTCTATTTCATCCCCATAAACGAGTTTTCAAAAGTCATATAGTGCAGTCTTGAATTTTCAAACTGATGTTGCACCTCAAGACTTCGATGTTGCACCCAACAGACGTGGGTTGTTCCACAACGCATATATTTGTCTCCATTTGAAGTTTGTAGAACCATAACCTGTCAAAATGAAGCTCTCTCATAGGTCTATCGGACTAACAGGTTACACCCATCTCATCTTAGTTCAGTAACCAAGAAATTCAATCTTAATGACATTTGGGAACATCGAAAGGTTTTTTAGCTTAATTTTTCACATGTTGTTTTGATGGTCAAATGGAGTTTGACCATGGTTGGAATTCGATTTAGAATATTTTGGAATATTATGCACCATGTTATATTTCTATTTCGTACCCATAAACGAGTTTTCAAAAGTCATAAAGTATAATCTTGGATTTTCAAACTAATGTTGCACCTCAAGACTTCTATGTTGCAGCCAACAGACGTGGGTTGTTCCGCCACGCATAAACTTGTCTCCACTTTGAGTTACTAGAACCATAACTAGTCAAAATAAATCTCTCTCATAGATCTATAGGACTAACAGGTTACACTCATCTCATCTTAGTTCAGTAACCAAGAAATTCAATCTTAATGACATTTGGGAACATCGAAAGCTTTTTTGCTTAATTTTTCACATGTTGTTTTGTTGGTCAAAGGGAGATTCGCCATGGTCGGAATTCAATTTAATATATTTTGTAATATGATGAACCATGTTATATTTCTATTTCATACCCATAAATGAGTCTTCAAAAGTCATACATTGCAATCTTGGATTTTCAAACTGATGTTGCACCTCAAGACTTCGATGTTGCACCCAACAGACGTGGGTTGTTCCGCCATGCATAAATTTGTATCCATTTTGAGTTACTAGGACCCTAGCTAGTCAAAAAGAAGCACTCTCATAGATTTATAGGACTTATAGGTTCCCTTCATCTCATCTTAGTTCAGTAACTAGTAAATTCCATCTTAATGACATTTGAGAACATCAAAAGCTTTTTAAGCTCAATTTTTAAATTTTCACATGTTGTTTTTTAGTCAAGGTGGTTTGACCATGGTCGAAATTCCATTCACTATATTTTGAAATATGATGTACCATGTTATATTTCTATTTCATACCCATAAACGAGTTTTCAAAAGTCATTCAGTGCAATCTTGGATTTTCAAATTGATGTTGCACCTCTAGACTTCGATGTTGCACCCAAGTGACGTGGGTTGTTCCGCCACGCATAAATTTGTATCCATTTCGAGTTAGTATAACCACAACCAGTAATGAAGCTTTCTCATAGATCTATAGGACTAACGGTTTACACCCATCTCATCTTAGTTCAGTAACCAAGAAATTCAATCTTAATGACATTTGGGAACATCAAAAGCTTTTTTAGCTCACTTTTTATTTTTTTTACATGTAGTTTTGTTAGTTAAAGGGGGTTTGACCATGGTCGGAATTCTATTTACTATATTGCACCATGTTATATTTCTATTTCGTACCCGTAAACGAGTTTGCAAAAGTCATACAGCGCAATCTTCGATTTTCAATCTGATGTTGCACCTCATGACTTCGATGTTGCCCCCAACAGACGTGGGTTGTTCCACCACTTATAAATTTGTATCCTTTTTGAGTTACTAGAACCATAACCAATCAAAACGAAGCTCCCTCATAGATCTATAGGACTAACTGGTTCCACCCATCTCATCTTAGTTCAGTAACCAAAAAATTCAATCTTAATGACTTTTGGGAACATCAAAAGTTTTTTTAGCTCAATTTTTCACATGTTGTTTATTTGTCAAAGGGGGTTTTACCATGGTCGGAATTCAATTTAATATATTTTAGAAGATGATGCACATGTTATATTTCTATATTTTTTTTACCCATAAACGAGTTTTCAAAAGTGATACAGTGCAATCTTGGATTTTCAAACTGATGTTGCACCGCAAGACTTCGTTATTGCACCCAACAGTCGGGGGTTGTTCGGCCACGCATAAATTTCTATCCATTTTGAATTAGTGGAACCATAACCAGTCAAAATGAAGCTTTCTAACAGATCTATAAGACTAACAGGTTACACCCATCTCATCTTAGTTCAGTAACCGAGAAATTCAATCTTGATGACATTAGGGAACATCAAAAGCTTTTTTAGCTCAAATTTTAATTTTTCGCATGATGTTTTGTTGGTCAAAGAGGGTTTGATCATGGTCAGAATTTGATTTAATATATTTTCGAATATTATGCACAACGTTATATTTCTATTTCGTACCCATAGACGAGTTTTCAAAATTCATAAAGTGCAATCTTGGATTTTCAAACTGATGCTGCACCTCAAGACTTCGATGTTGCGCCCAACAGACGTGGGTTGTTCCTCCATGCATAAATTTGTATCCATTTTGAGTTAGTAGAACCATAATTAGTCAAAATGAAGCTCTCTCATAGATCTATAGGACTAACAGGTTCCACCCATCTCATCTTAGTTCGGTAACCAAGAAATTCAATCTAAATGATATTTGTGAACATCGAAAGAATTTTTAGCTCAGTTTTTAATTTTTTACATGTTGTTTTGTTGGTCAAAGGGTGTTTGACCATGGTCGGAATTATATTTACTATATATTGGAATATGATGCACCATGTTATATTTCTATTTCATACCCATAAACGAGTTTTCAAAAGTCATACAGTGCAATGCTGGATTTTTAAACTGATGTTGGACCTCAAGACTTCGATGATGCACCCAACAGACATGGGTTGTTCCGCCACGCATAAATTTGTATCCAATTTGAGTTATTTGAACCATAACCAGTCAAAACGAAGCTCTCTCATAGATCTATAGGACTAACAGGTTCCACCCATCTCATCATAGTTCGTTAACCAAGAAGTTCAATCATAATGACTTTGGGGACATCTAAAGCTTTTTTAGCTCAATTTTTCACATGTTTTTCATACAAAGGAGGTTTGACCATGGTCGGAATTCTATTTACTATATTTTGGAATATGATGCACCATGTTATATTTCAATTTCATACCCATAAACGAGTTTTCAAAAGTCATACAGTGCGATCTTGGATTTTCAAACTGATGTTGCACCTTAAGACTTCGATGTTGCACCCAACAGACGTGGGTTGTTCCACCACTTATAAATATGCATCCATTTTGAGTTACTAGAACCAAAACCAATCAAAATGAAGCTCTCTCATTGATTTATAGGACTAACAGGTTCTACCCATCTCGTCTTAGTTCAGAAACCAAGAAATTCAATCTTAATGATTTTTGTGAACATCGAAAGATTTTTAGCTCAATTTTTCACATTTTGTTTTGTTGGTCAAGGGGGGTTTGACCATGGTTGGAATTCGAATTAATATATTTTGGAGTAAGATGCTCCATGCTATATTTCTATTTCATACCATAAACTAGTTTTCAAAAGTCAAACAGTGCAATCTTGGATTTTCAAACTGATGTTGCACCTTAAGACTTCGATGTTGCACCCAATAGACGTGGGTTGTTCCGCCATGCATAAACTTGTATCCATTTGAGTTAGTAGAACCATAACCAGTCAAAATGAAGCTCTCTCATAGATCTTAAAGTGATACACTACAATATTGGATTTTCAAACTGATGCTGCACCTCAAGACTTCGATGTTGCACCTAATAGACGTGTGTTGTTCTGCCATGCATAAATTTGTATCCACTTTAAGTTAGTAGAACCATAATCAGTCAAAACAAAGCTCTATCATAGATTTATAGGACTAACAGGTTTTACCCATCTCATCTTAGTTCAGTAACCAAGAAATTCAATTTTAAATATTTTTGGGAACATCGAAAGCTTTTTTAGCATAATTTTTCACGTATTGTTTTGTTGGTCAAAGGGGCTTTGACCATGATCGGAATTTGATTTAGTATATTATGGAGTATGATGCACCATGATATATTTCTATTTCATACCCATAAACGAGTTTTCAAAAGTATACAGTGCAATCTTGGATTTTCAAACTGATGTTGCAACTCAAGACTTCGATGTTGCACCCAACAGACGTGGGTTGTTCCGCCACGTATAAATGTTTATCCATTTTGAGTTACTAGAACCATAACTGGTCAAAATAAAGCTCTCACATAGATCTATGGGACTAACAGGTTATGTAACAACCCTGAATTTTGGAGTAAATTTAAAATTTATTTTTAAGCAATTTTAATAATAGCAATTGAATCCTTGATTTTATTTTAAAGGTTCAATATAATTTTTAATAAGAAATTGTCACAAAGTTGAGTGTCAACTATAGGATATGTTTGATTTGAAAAATTAAATGATATAATCTATTTGTTTCACTTTATTTATATAGTAAATTTCATGTCGCATGTGATAGACAAAGTAACGTTCGTTAATTAATGTTGACATTAATAGTCAAATAAATCTTGCACAAAATTTCTTTGCTCATTCACATTTTATAAAGTTTATTTTCTTTCCTATTCTTTTTCTACTTTCCCTATTAAACTCTTTTTAGAGAAATAAATTATGAACATAATATTTCTTCCACTTTATTTTCTCCAACCATATATTGTATGCGTCTATTCATCGTAAAATTCATTTCCATTTATGTTTTATGCATTATGCCACTTTTATTTCTTTAATTTGCGAAACACTCGAATTTTAAAAAAAATGAAAAGGGTCCCGAACCATTTATGTGTATTAAAAAAAAGGTTTAAAGAAATAAGTGTGAACTGCGACTTGTCATCTTTGAAAATACAATATTTTTAGTTTATTTAGTAGATATAGCTAATTAAAGATCCATATGCACTATTAAACCACACATCCAACATATATTTTTACAACATATCCATATATTATATCCATGATGAAGGCAAACAGTAAGGACGATCAATTTTCATAAAGGAATGAAATTTTATGTCAAACAAAAATAATGAAACATATAAGGCCATAACATGAATGCATGGTTACCTGCCTCTTTTACCTTCCTTCCTACGCATTCATTTATTTCCTTTATTTATTAGTTTATTATTCCTCATTCTATAAATTTATTTCTCTTCATTCTATTTTCACATATGTATATTTATCTCTTAAATTACATCCCTTTATTTCTCTTTCCTTTTTTTTATCCATCATTATTTTTCTTCAAAAATAAACCAACTTTATGTATTTATGTTTCACTTTTCTTTTTATTTTAAGAAACAAAGAGAGAAAAGAAAAAAACTACAAAACTATCAACGTTGTCTATGCATATATCTAGAATTTTTTTTAACCTTATATGTGTATGTCTAATTTAACATGTTCCTTAAACTCTAACATTTTAATTTATATGTTTTGAAATTTGAAAAGTTTCACAATTTCCTATCAAGAAATAAATAATGCATTCATTTTATTTGTCTTTATATTTACCATATTTCCATCTCTCCTCTTATTTTCTTTCCCATTTCTACCTCATGTATTAATTAACATTCTCGTTTTCTCTCTTCTTTTGTTTTCCAATGTTTTTTTTTCTTTCTTCCTTTCCTTTAAATCAACTATATGTATATATATTCTCTTCTATTTATCGTTTCTTGCAACTAAATAGGTTCCTAAAATTATTTTATGTTATGTTGTGTGTTTTGAAATTTGAAAAAAAAGGTTGCACTACTTAAACAATTAGATAAAATAAAGCAAGCATTTAATTTGTTTATAAATAAAAAGAGGTATATGGGGAAAATAACTTGTGCATTTATTCTCTACTCTCTCTCCTCTTTTATTTATCATTCAAATTCATTTTTTTAGATATGAAAACATTCCCTTTACTCCCCCTTTGTTCTCTCTTCCCTTTATATTTATAAACCTTCAGGCCTCATAAATAAAAAATAAAAAATAGGGGGTTCTTATTGCAAAAATAATAGTTGTATAAATATAGGGTTAGAGAACCTTAATCCCCGTCTTCTTTCCTTCTTTTCCACGCCATAGCCGCCATTCCTCTTTTCTTCCTTCCTCCAAACACTTCACGGATTTGATGAATTCTAGAATTGAAATTCTAAACAAAAAGGGAAAACAAACGGCCTTGAATTAGAGATCGGTGAGAATTCTGAATCTTAAATTAAATTTTTAATTAATTAATGTAATCAAAAATTTAAATATTCATATCTTATGCAAATCAAATCTGAATTTGATGAAACAAAATAAGTTGGGATCATCTTGGCCTGATCTACGCAATGAGACCACTCTGGACAAGATTTGAAGCTCGTAGAAATTTTGGTTAAATTAAACATTCTGTTAGAAGCAATCGTTATTAATGATTTCAGATCCGATCAAGCTGAGAATTATATTTATTTTATTTATTTATTTAAATTAAAAATAACCAATTGTGATTTTTCTCCTGATCCGTTGTTAAATTCAAATTTATTGTCATACGTGATTTGATTTGGAATTGTCACTGTATAGAGATCTATTGATTGGATGATTGCTGTGATAAACATAACATGTTTGTTATTATAAAATGTTTGATGTTTGCGTTGAATAAAACTATGGAAACAAGAACACCAATCTTTGTGAAAAAGAATAATCGAATTAAAATTGTCACTCTAGTTAAAATGCAATTGTTGAATCAAATATGTCATTTTTGTTATTATAGAATAGTTGTGAACAAGTGTATCATTGTTGTTATAATAAACTAGTTATGAATAAATATGTCATTTTTGCTAAGAACAAATATATCATTTTGTCGTGACCAAAGTATTGAAAACAAAATTATTAATTTTGGTTGTAACCAAATAGTGGAGAAAAATTATTTGTTTCTGTTGAAATATGAATTGACAATATAAGATTGTTCTTTTCGTTGAAATTAGAATTGACAATACAAAGTTGTCATTTTTGTTAATTGAGAATTGACATAATAAAATTTGTTTGTCATTTCATTGAATTAGAAATGTTGAAACCAAAAACACGTTATGTTAGTTAAAACATGTTATTTTATTTAGAAATACCTTTATGTTAGGATTGTCATATGAGAATAAAAATATATTTTATGCTATAATTGCCATACTAGAAAAAAGTATCATTTTGATTAGACTTATTTAATTAGATCAAAAACATCATCTTATTTAGAAATGTTTAATTAAATTGAAAATAAACATTTTTACTGTCATAGAATTTGTTACAAATTAAACATTATTTTTATTTGTTAGTGTATAGACTTGTTTACATAAAAACATTATTTTACATGTAAAAAAAATTATAAACAAATGAAAACCTTATTTTTGTTCGTCATGTTGAGAAATGTTTTGTTAACAATAAAGCATCATTCTGTTGATAAATTGGTCAATTATGTTAATATCAAATTTTTCATTTACGATATAAATACGTCAATTATGTTAATATCAATTTGTCGTTTATGATATGAATACGCCAATTATGTTAATATCAATTTGTCATTTATGATATAAATATGTCAATTATGTTAATATAAAAGTTGTCATTTATGAAAGTATAGAAAAGGCTGTCTTTATGTTAATAAAAAATTTGTCTTTATGTTAATATAAGAAAAGGTTGTCATTATGTTAATATAAAAATATGTCATTTATATGAGTATAAAAAGTTGGATTAACTTCATGTATTATAAATTCACATGTTAGTAAACAAAAGTTGGATTAATTTTGAGAAAAATGGAAGTAAAGTTAGCGTCATTTAATATTGAGAAAAATGGAAGTAAAATTAGCGTCATTTAATTTACGGTTATTATTTATTTTCATAAATGTATATAAATGTCTGTGGTGAATGTTTGTGAATTATTTCTATGGCATGCATGATATGTTGTGAATTGACGTTTGGATGTGATACAATGTTTGAATTTTGAAAATAGGTAGCATGCTAATTAAAGCTAATTTATTATTATTTATGATAATTCAAATATGTTACACTGCCATATACAAGTTGCCTGACTTGTATATGTTGATTAGGCTGATATTTTCACACATCGCCCAAGTGCACAAATAATATATTATTATTTGGATTTTGTTGAATGTCATTTGAATGTTGTTTGAATGTTATCTGAATGTTATTGGAATGTTACTTTGGTGATAAAGGAATATCTATCATTATTTCACAGATGCATTGTATGAATCCATTAATTAATGGTATTTGATTTGAGCCTCATTCTAATACAGAACTTTCTAAAGTTATCAAGAATGGTTAATGCAGTAATAAATAATTAATTAACATTGGAAGTTTGAAATTCAAAAATTATACATTTTGAAAATATTATTATAATATTATTTTAATATGGAAAGTTACAATTTATATTAAGATACTTGGAATCAAGATATTTAGAAATAAAGAATATCTTTGAATTAAGATTCCTTAATGGAAAGGATAATTTCAAATAAAACGTTTTGGTAAAATTAATTATAATTGTGCTTGGACAAGAGGTTAGGTTGCGTTTGTGGTGGAAGTCTGCCCGGACCCGACCGGCATATCCAGCAGCCACGAATGTTGAACCTAATGTGAGAGGTCCAAGTGCACAAATACGAAACGGGCCATGACACGAGGTTAAGCCCAACTGGTGGAATAAGTCTACCCGGAACCGACCGGCACATCCAGCATCCACAAGTCATAGGCTTAATGTGAGAGGTCTAGCCCATTATAAAATACAAATGGATAAGAAAATGAGTTAGGCTATTTAATCCATTTTAAAAAAATAACAACGCATTTAAAAAACCCGAACGAGTTTATCGATTTATTTTATCCATTTTATAATGCATATTAAAAGAGAAATTTCAAAATTAATATTTTGGAAAATAAAATTATTATAAAAGGATAATCTACAGAATAATCGATTTTTAGATTAAAGTTGGAATCGTCCTAGAAATGGATTTATAAACGTTTTAAAATACGTAAAAATAAGGAAAATCTTTTTATTAAGATTCAGATGAGATTTCCAATTATTAAATATATTTGAAATAAAAAGGAAATTGATTATGGGTTGTTTGTAAACAATGTTTTGAAGTACATTAGTTCTTGAAACTCAAATCAATAGTGAAATTTTGATTTGTTATTAATTAATCTTTTAATTAAGATTAATTGAAATTTTCTAAAAGAAGAGATGCCTAATATTATATATTGAATTAGGAATTAATGAAACATGTAATGGGGTCTCTCGTGAACTATGTTTTAAATAACATCAGTTCTTAAACCCGGATTAAAGATAAGATTATTCCAGAAAAGTGATTAGTCATTTAACAACGATTTTAGAAGACTAAAACTTAATAAAGTTTTAAATAAATTTTTAATTAGATTGAAGATGAATAAAGGAAGATTAAAGAATAAGTTGAAAGATTTATCTTTGATATAATTTATGGGAACCTTTCCCTAATAACGTGAATACTTTATTAAAAGGATACTCTGAATTGGAATGAGGCATTGATGTGGTTTATGTATAGCACCTAATTTTAAATCACGCGAGTTATTTGGAAAGTCCGAGTTTACTCTCATTCCAAATAATGATACGACGTTCGAAGAATTGAAGACGGCGATTGAAGACCGACGATCTTCACATCGAATGGGTAGCTAGTGTTGAGGCCCTTGATTGATTTTATCCCAAGACGGTGCTAAGATGGTAGTTATCCTGACGTAGTGTTGATTTGTACGGACTTGGCTTTCGCTCAGACCCAGAGCATAAGCTTATAAATGGATGTGTGTCTGACATTGAATTTTGTTCTATATAAACTGATTTCTATTAGTATACCACCACTGGCGGTGGAGAATTTATTCTCTTGCTTAACGCCCTTAGAGGTTGTGTATTAATAGTTATCAATCACATGGCATGAATTGTCAATGTGGCACGCCAAGATGAAGGTGATCAAGGCTTTGTTGAAAAGCAAGCCTTATGGTTATAATGTTACTTCGCGAGCCTCACAACCCGGTTGAGTCTAAAACGGGAGAAGGGAACGCAGGGAGAGCAGCACGTTTCTTTCTAGCTAGAAGTGGTGTCGGTGCTTAAACTGGCTGATATTTACTTATGTGGATGATGGAATGAGGCGCCTCGGATGTTAGGTCCTATAGGACCGGGAAACGTGTGTTTAGGAATAACTAATCCACAAACCGCAAGTGTGGACCGGCCCTGCAGGATCCAAGGCTTCTCTGCGGGGAATCCTGAGACATTAGCTAGAGTGTCTCGAATCAGTAAGGAGCTCCTCCCTAGCCTTGACTCATGATGGAAACCCGATTTCCAAAACGACCTCATGCGATTTTGATTGTATTACTAGTATGGAGGCATAGTATATGGTAGCTATGCTTACTAGGATTGATACATTTACTTTGGAAAGTTTTTGAAATGTATACACACTAATAATAATATCAAATTCGTTTTTAACGTACCAAGCATTTTTGACCATTATAAGGTAAAACTCTATCCTCTGGTTTGCGTTGCATTGTGTGATAGGACTTGTGTCTTATGATGGTTTCATTTTTCCAAAAAGCATTACGTTGTTTAACGATTTACTTTAATTTATGCACGATAATCCATTGGAGTAAACCCGTTCCGCGTTAGCGGCGTGGTCCTTGGATTTGTCTTATTGTTATTAGTGAAATTAGTTAAGAATTCTCACACTAGTCCCATGACTGACCCGTAGTTTGTTTCACTTTGCAAAATCGGGTGCCCTCTTTTCCACACGGGCAGTCGAGTAGCTTTTTGCAGATATTTATCTCTTGAGCATGATCCTGGATTGAAGTTTTAAACCAAGGTCACAGCTTTAAACTTCAATCCAGGATCCTGCTCAAGAGATAAATATCTGCAAAAAGCTACTCGACTGCCCGTGTGGAAACGAGGGCATCCGAGTTTGCAAAGTGAAACAAACTACTGGTCATCATGGGACTGGTGTGAGAATTCTTAACTAATTTCACTAATAACAATAAGACAAATCCAAGGACCACGCCGCTAACGCGGAACGGGTTTACTCCAATGGATTTTCGTGCATAAATTAAAGTAAATCGTTAAACAACGCAATGCTTTTTGGAAAAATGAAACCATCATAAGATTCAAGTCCCATCACACAATGCAACGCAAACCAGAGGATAGAGTTTTACCTTATAATGGTCAAAAATGCTTGATACGTTAAAAACGAATTTGATATTATTATTAGTGTGTATACGTTTCAAAAACTTTTCAAAGTAAATGTATCAATCCTAGGAAGCATAGCTACCATATACTATGCCTCCATACTAGTAATACAATCAAAACCGCATGAGGTCGTATTGGAAATTGGGTTTCCATCATGAGTCAAGGTTAGGGAGGAGCCCCTTACCGATTCAAGACACTCTAGCTAATGTCTCAGGATTCCCCGCAGAGAACCCTTGGATCCTGCAGGGCCGGTCCACACTTGTGGTTTGTGGATTAGTTATTCCTGAACACACGTTTCCCGGTCCTATAGGACCTAACATCCGAGGAGCCTCATTCCATCATCCACATAAGTAAATATCAGCCAGTTTGAGCACCGACACCACTTCTAGCTAGAAAGAAACGTGCTGCTCTCCCTGCGTTCCTTCTCCCATTTTAGACTCAACCGGGTTGTGAGGCTCGCGAAGTAATGTTATAACCACAAAGCTTGCTTTTCAACAAAGCCTTGATCACCTTCACCTTGGCGTGCCACGTTGACAATTCACGCCATGCAATTGATAACTATTAATACACAACCTCTAAGGGCGTTAAGCAAGAGAATAAATTCTCCGCCGCCAATGGCCGTATATTAATAGAAATCAATTTACATAGAACAAAATTCAACGTCAGACACACATCCATTTATAAGCTTATGCTCTGGGTCAGAGCGAAAGCCAAATCCGTACAAATCAACACTACGTCTGGATAACTACCATCTTAGCCCCGTCTTGGGAGCAAATCAATCAAGGGCCTCAACAGTAGCTACCCATTCGATGTGAAGATCATCGGTCTTCAATCGCCAACTTCAATTATTTGAATGTCGTATCATTATTTGGAATGAGAGTAAAATCGGACTTTCCAAATAACTCGCATGATTTAAAATTAGGTGCTATACATAAACCATGTCAATGCCTCATTCCAATTCAGAATATCCTTTTAATAAAGTATTCACATTATTAGGGAAAGGTTCCCATAAATTTCATCAAAGATAAATCTTTCAACTTATTCTTTAATCTTCCTTTATTCACCTTCAATCCAATTAAAGATTTATCTAAAACTTTATTAAGTTTTAATCTTCTAAAATCATTGTTAAATGACTAATCACTTTTCTGGAATAATCTTATCTTTAATCCGGGTTTAAGAACTGATGTTATTTAAAACATAGTTCACGAGAGATCCCATTACATGTTTCATTAATTCCTAATTTAATATATAATATTAGGCATCTCTTCTTTTAGAAAATTTCAATTAATCTTAATTAAAAGATTAATTAATAACAAATCAAAATTTCACTATTGATTTGAGTTTCAAGAACTAATGTACTTCAAAACATTGTTCACAAATAACCCATAATCAATTTCCTCTTTATTTCAATTATATTTAATAATTGGAAATCTCATCTATATCTTAATAAAAAGATTTTCCTTATTTTTACGTATTTTAAAATGTTTATAAATTCGTTTCCAGGGCGATTCCAACTTTTATTCCAACTTTAATCTAAAAATTGATTATTCCATAGGTTATCCTTTTATAATAATATTATTTTCCAAAATATTAATTTTGAAATTTCTCTTTTAATATGCATTATAAAATGGATAAAATAAATCGATAAACTCGTTCGGGTTTTTAAAATGCGTTGCTAATTTTTTTAAAACGGATTAAATAGCCCAACTCATTTTCTTATCCATTTGTATTTTATAATGGGCTAGACGTCTCACATTAAGCCTATGACTTGTGGATGTTGGATGTGCCAGTCGGTTCCGGGCAGACTTATTCCACTAGTTGGGCTTAACCTTGTGTCATGGCCCGTTTCGTATTTGTACACTTGGACATCTCACATTAGGTTCAACATTCGTGGCTGTTGGATATGCCGGTCGGGTCCGGGCAGACTTCCACCACAAATGTAACCTAACCTCGTGTCCAAGCAAAATTATAATTTATAATTATAATTAATTTTCCCTAAACATATTATTTGAAATTATCCTTTCCATTAAGGAATCTTAATTTAAAGATATTCTTTATTTCTAAATATCTTGATTCCAAGTATCTTAATATAAATTGTAACTTTCCATATTAAAATAATATTATAATAATATTTTCAAAATGTATAATTTTTGAATTTCAAACTTCCAATGTTAATTAATTATTTATTACTGCATTAACCATTCTTGATAACTTTAGAAAATTCTGCATTGGAATGAGACTCAAATCAAATACCATTAATTAATAGATTCATACAACGCATCTGTGAAATAATGATAGATATTCCTTTATCACCAAAATAACATTCCAATAACATTCAGATAACATTCAAATGACATTCAACAAAATCCAAATAATAATATATTATTTGTGCACTTGGGCGATGTGTGAAAATATCAGCCCAATCAACATATATAAGTCAGGCAACTTGTATATGGCAGTGTAACATATTTGAATTATCATAAATAATAATAAATTAGCATTAATTAGCATGCTACCTATTTTCAAAATTCAAACATTGTATTACATCCAAACGTCAATTCACAACATATCATGCATGCTATAGAAATAATTCACAAACATTCACCACAGACATTTATATACATTTATGAAAATAAATAATAACCATAAATTAAATGATGCTAAATTTACTTCCATTTTTCTTAATATTAAATGACGCTAACTTTACTTCCATTTTTCTCAAAATTAATCCAACTTTTGTTTACTAACATGTGAATTTATAATACATGAAGTTAATCCAACTTTTTAAACTCATATAAATGACATATTTTTATATTAACATAATGACAACCTTTTCTTATATTAACATAAAGACAATTTTTTTATTAATATAAAGACAGCCTTTTTTATACTTTCATAAATGACAACTTTTATATTAAAATAATTGACATATTTATATCATAAATGACAAATTGATATTAACATAATTGGCGTATTTATATCATAAATGACAAATTGATATTAACATAATTGACGTATTTATATCGTAAATGACAAATTTGATATTAACATAATTGACCAATTTATCAATAGAATGATGCTTTATTGTTAACAAAACATTTCTCAACATGACGAACAAAAATAATGTTTTCATTTGTTTATAAAAAAAAAATTCACATGTAAAAAAATGTTTTTATGTAAACAAGTCTATACACTAACAAATAAAAATAATGTTTAATTTGTAACAAATTCTATGACAGTAAAAATGTTTATTTTCAATTTAAATAAACATTTCTAAATAATATAATGTTTTTGATCTAATTAAACAAGTCTAATCAAAATGATACTTTTGTTCTAGTATGGCAATTATAGCATAAAAGATATTTTTATTCTCATATGACAATCCTAACATAAAAGGTATTTCTAAATAAAATAACATGTTTTAACTAACATAACGTGTTTTTGGTTTCAACATTTCTAATTCAATGAAACGACAAACAAATTTTATTATGTCAATTCTCAATTAACAAAAATGACAACTTTGTATTGTCAATTCTAATTTCAACGAAAAGAACAATCTTATATTGTCAATTCATATTTCAACAGAAACAAATAATTTTGCTCCACTATTTGGTTACAACCAAAATTAATAATTTTGTTTTCAATACTTTGGTCACGACAAAATGATATATTTGTTCTCAGCAAAAATGACATATTTATTCACAACTAGTTTATTATAACAACAATGATACATTTGTTCACAACTATTCTATAATAACAAAAATGACATATTTGATTCAACAATTGCACTTTAACTAGAGTGACAATTTTAATCCGATTATTCTTTTTCACAAAGATTGGTATTCTTGTTTCCATAGTTTTATTCAACGCAAACATCAAACATTTTATAATAACAAACATGCTATGTTTTTCATAGCAATCATCCAATCAATAGATCTCTATACAGTGACAATTTCAAATCAAATCACGTATGACAATAAATTTGAATTTAACAATGGATCAGGAGAAAAATCACAATCACAATTGGTTATTTTTAATTTAAATAAATAAATAAAATAAATAGAATTCTCAGCTTGATCAGATCTGAAATCATTAATAATGATTGCTTCTAACAGAAGGTTTAATTTAACCAAAATTTCTACATGCTCCAAATCTTGTCCAGAGTGGTCTCATTGCGTAGATCAGGCCAAGATGATCCCAACGTATTTTGTTTCATCAAATTCTGATTTGATTTGCAAAAGATATGAACATTTAAATTTTTTATTACATTAATTAATTAAAAATTTAATTTAAGATTCAGAATTCTCACCGATCTCTAATTCAAGGCCGTTTTTTTCCTTTTAGTTTAGAATTTCAATTCTAGAATTCATCAAATCCGTGAAGTGTTTGGAGGAAGGAAGAAAAGAGGAATGGCGGCTATGGCTTGTAGAAGAAGGAAAGAAGATGGAGATTAGGGTTCTCTAACCCTATATTTATACAACTATTATTTTTGCAAAAAGAACCCCCTATTTTTTTTATGAGGTCTGAAGATTTATAAATATAAAGAGAAGAGAGAACAAAAGGGGAGTAAAGGGAATGTTTTCATATCTAAAAAAAATGAATTTGAATGATAAATAAAAGAGGAGAGAGAGTAGAGAATAAATGCACAAGTTATTTTCCCCATATACCTCTTTTTATTTATAAACAAATTAAATGCTTGCTTTATTTTATCTAATTGTTTAAGTAGTGCAACCTTTTTTTTTCAAATTTCAAAACACACAACATAAGATAAAATAATTTTTGGAACTTAGTTGCAAAAAATGAAAAATAGAAGAGAATATATATACATATAGTTGATTTAAAGGAAAGGAAGAAAGAAAGAAAAAAACGTTGGAAAACAAAAGAAGAGAGAAAAAGAAAATGTTAATTAATACATGAGGTAGAAATGGGAAAGAAAATAAGAGGAGAGAAGGAAGTATGGTAAATATAAAGACAAATAAAATGAATGCATTATTTATTGCTTGATAGGAAATTGTGAAACTTTTCAAATTTCAAAACATATAATATTAAAATGTTAGAGTTTAAGAAACATGTTAAATTAGACATACACATATAAGGTTAAAAAAAATTCTAGATATATGCATAGACAATGCTGATAGTTTTGTAGTTTTTTCTTTTCTCTCTTTGTTTCTTAAAATAAAAAGAAAAGGGAAACGTAAATACATAGAGTTGGTTTATTTTTAAAGAAAAATAATGATGGATAAAAAAAAAGGAAAGAGAAATAAAGGGATGTAATTTAAGAGATAAGAATACATATGTGAAAATATAATGAAGAGAAATAAATTTATAGAATGAGGAATAATAAACTAACAAATAAAGGAAATAATTGAATGCGTAGGAAGGAAGGTAAAAGAGGCAGGTAACCATGCATTCATGTTATGGCCATATATGTTTCATTATTTTAGTTTGACATAAAATTTCATTCCTTTATGAAAATTGATCGTCCTTACTGTTTTCCTTCATCATGTATATAATATATGGATATGTTTTAAAAATATATGTTGGATGTGTGGTTTAATAGTGCATACGGATCTTTAATTAGCTATATCTACTAAATAAACTAAAAATCTTGTATTTTCAAAGATGACAAGTCGTAGTTCACACTTATATCTTTAAACCTTTTATTTTCTTTTCTTTTTAATACACAAAAATGGTTCAGGACCCTTTTCAATTTTTTTTAAATTCGAGTGTTCCACAAATTAAAGAAATAAAAGTGGCATAATGCATAAAACATAAATGGAAATGAATTTTATAATGAATGGGCGCATATGATATATGGTCGGAGAAAATAAAGTGGAAGAAATATTATGTTCATAATTATTTCTCTAAAAAGAGTTTAATAGGGAAAGTAGAAAAAGAATAGGAAAGAAAATAAACTTCTTAAAATTTGAATGAGCAAAGAAATTCTGTGCAAGATCTATTTGACTATTAATGTCAACATTAATTAACGAACGTTACTTTGTCTATCACATGCGACATGAAATTTACTATATAAATAAAGTGAAACAAATAGATTTTATCATTTAATTTTTCAAATCAAACATGTCTTATAGTTGACACTCAACTTTGCGACAATTTCTTATTAAAAATTATATTGAACCTTTAAAATAAAATCAAGGATTCAACTTCTATTATTAAAATTACTTAAAGATAAATTTTAAATTTACTCCAAAATTCTGGGTTGTTACAGGTTACACCCATCTCGTCTTAGTTCAGTGACCAAGAAATTCAATCTTAATGACATTTGGGAACATCAAAAGATTTTTTAGCTCAAATTTTTATTTTTCACATGTTTTTTTGTTAGTCAAAGGGTGTTTGACCGTGGTCGGAATTGCATTTACTATATTTTGGAATATGATGCACCATGTTATATTTCTATTTCATACCCATAAATGAGTTTTCAAAAGTCATACAGTGCAATCTTGGATTTTCAAATAGATGTTGCACCTCAATACTTCGATGTTGCGCCCAACAGACGTGGGCTGTTCCTCCACGCATAAATTTGTATCCATTTTGAGTTAGTAGAACCATAACTAGTCAAAATGAAGCTCTCTCATAGATCTATAGGACTAATAGGTTCCACCCAACTCATCTTAGTTCGGTAACCAAGAAATTCAATCTAAATGATATTTGGGAACATCGAAAGCATTTTTTGCTCATTCTTTAATTTTTTACATGTTGTTTTGTTGGTCAAAGGGGGTTTGACCATGGTCGGAATTCTATTTACTATGTTCTAGAATATAATGCGCCATGTTATATTTCTATTTCAAACTCACAAACGAGCTTTCAAAAGACATACAGTGCAATATTGGATTTTCAAACTGAAGTTGCACCTCTAAACTTCGATGTTGCACCCAACAGAGGTGGGTTGTTCCGCCACGCATAAATTTGAATCCATTTAGAGTAGCTAGAACCATAACCAGTCAAAACGAAGCTCTCTCATAGATCTATAGCACTAACAGGTTCAACCTTCTCATTTTAGTTCAGTAACCAAGAAATTCAATCTCAATGACATTTCGGAACGTCAAAAACTTTTTAGCTCAATTTTTAAATTTTCACATGTTGTTTTATTAGTCAAAGGGGGTATGACCACGGTCGGAATACGGTTTAATATATTTTGGAATACGATCCACCATATTATATTTCTATTTCATAACCATAAACGAGTTTTCAAAAGTCATAGATTACAATTTTGGATTTTCAAACTGATGTTGCACCCCAAGACTACGACGTCGCACCCAAAAGACGTGGGCTGCACCGCCACGCATAAATTTGTATCCATTTTGAGTTACTCGAACCATAACCAGTCAAAACGTAGCTCTCTCATAGATCTGTAGGACTAACAGGTTCTACCCATCTCATCTTAGTTCGGTAACCAAGAAATTCAATCTTAATGACTTTTGGGGACATCGAAACCTTTTTTAGCTCAATTTTTCACATGTTGTTTGGTTGGACAAAGGGGGTTTGACATGGTCGGAATTCTAACCATGTTATATTTCAATTTCATACCCATAAACGACTTTTCGAAAGCCATACATTGCCGTATTGGATTTTCAAACTGATGTTTAACCGCAAGACTTCAATGTCGCACCCAACAGACATGGGTTGTTCAGCCACTAATAATTTCTATCCATTTTGAGTTACTAGAACCGTAATCAATCAAAACGAAGCTACCTAATAGATTTATAGGTCTAACAGGTTCCACCCAGCTCATCTTAGTTCAGTAACCAAGAAATTCAATCTTAATGATTTTTGGGAACATCGAAAGCTTTTTTAGCACAATTTTTCACATGTTGTTTTGTTGGTCAAGGGGGGTTTAACCATGTTCGGAATTCGATTTTATATATTTTAGATTATGATTCTCTATGTTATATTTCTATTTCATATCCATACATGAGTTTTCAAAAGTCATACAGTGCAATCTTGGATTTTCAAACTGATGTTGCACCTCAAGACTTCATTGTTGCACCCAACAGACGTGGGTTGTTCCACCACACATAAATTTGTATCCATTTTGAGTTAGTAGAACAATAACCAGTCAAAATGAAGCTCTCTCATAAATCTATAGGACTAACAAGTTACACC
Organism: Allium sativum; assembly: GCA_030737875.1. Classification (NCBI taxonomy): domain Eukaryota; kingdom Viridiplantae; phylum Streptophyta; class Magnoliopsida; order Asparagales; family Amaryllidaceae; genus Allium; species Allium sativum. The sequence continues at coordinate 142,447,179 of CM060914.1, forward strand.
GATCTCATCTTAATTCAGTAACCAAGAAATTCAATTTTAATAATATTTCGGAACATCAAAAGCTTTTTTTGCTCAATTTTTTATTTTTCTCATGTTGTTTTGTTAGTCAAAGGGGGTTTGACCATAGCCGGAATTCCATTTACTATATTTTGGAATATGATGCGCCATGTTATGTTTATATTTCGTACCCATAAACGAGTTTTGAAAAGTCATACAGTGCAATCTTGGATTTTTAAACTGATGTTGCACCTCATGACTTCGATGTTGCCCCCAACAGACGTGGGTTGTTGCACCACGCAAAAATTCGTATCCATTTTGAGTTACTAGAACCATAACTAGTCAAAATTAAGCTCTCTCATAGATCTATAGGACTAACAGGTTACACCCATCTCATCTTAGTACAGTAACCAAGAAATTCAATCTTAATGACATTTGGGTACATCAAAAGCTTTTTAGCTCAAATTTTAATTTTTCACATGTTGTTTTGTTTGTCAAGGGGAGTTTGACCATGGTCGTAATTCGATTTAATATATTTTGGAATATGATGCACCATGTAATATTTCTATTACATACCTATAAATGAGTTTTCTAAAGTCATACAGCGCAGTTTTGGATTTTCAAACTGATGTTGCACCTCAAGACTTCGATGTTGCACCCAACAGATGTGGGTTACTCTGCATCGAATAAATTTGTATCCATTTTTAGTTTGTAGAACCATGACAAGTCAAAGTGAAGCTCTCTCATAGGTCTATAGGACCAATAGGTTACGTCCATCTCATGTTAGTTCAGTAACCAAGGAAATCAATCTTAATGACATTTGGAACATCGAAAGCATTTTTAGCTTAATTTTTCACTTGTTGGTTTGATGGTCAAAGGGAGTTTGACCATGGTCGGAATTCGATTTAGTATATTTTGGAATATTCTGCACCATGTTATATTTCTATTTCGTACCCATAAATGAGGTTTCAAAGGTCATAAAGTGTAATCTTGGATTTTCAAACAAATGTTGCACCTCAAGACTTTGATGTTGCACCCCACAGACGTGGGATGTTCCGCCACGCATAAATTTGTATCCATTTTGAGTTACTAGAACCATAACTATTCAAAATAAAGCTCTCTCATAGATTATAGGACTAATAGGTTACACCCATCTCATCTTAGTTTAGTAACTAAGAAATTCAATCTTGATGACATTTGGGAACATCGAAAGATTTTTTGCTTAATTTTTCACATGTTGTTTTGTTGGTCAGAGGGAGTTTGAGCATGGTCGGAATACGATTTAATATATATTGGAATATGTTGCACCATGTTATATTTCTATTTCACACCCATAAACAAGTTTTCAAAATTGCAATTTTGGATTTTCAAACTGATGTTGCACCCCAAGACTACGACGTTGCACCCTATAGACGTAGGTTGTTCCGCCACGCATAAATTTGTATCCATTTTGAGTTAGTAGAAGAATAACCAGTCAAAATGAAGCTCTCCCATGGATCTATAGGACTAACAGGTTACACCCATCTCATATTAGTTCAATAACCAAGAAATTCAATATTAATGACATTTGGGAACATCGAAAGCTTTTCTAGCTCAATTTTTCATGTGTTGTTCTATTGGTCAAAGAGAGTTTGACCATGGTCGGAATTCGATTTAATATATTTTGCAATATGTCATACAGTGCAATCTTGGATTTTCAAATTGATGTTGCAACTCAAGACATCGATGTTGCACCCAACAGACGTGGGTTGTTCTGCCACGCATAAATTTATATCTATTTAGAGTTACTAGAACCATAACTAGTCAAAATAAAGCTCTCTCATAGACCTATGAGACTAACAGGTTACACCCATCTTGTCTTAGTTCAGTAACTAAGAAATTCAATCTAAATGAAATTTGGGAACATCAAAAGCTTCTTTAGCTCAATTTTTTATTTTTCACATGTTTTTTTGTTAGTCAAATGGTGTTTGACCGTGGTCGGAATTGCATTTACTATATTTTGGAATATGATGCACCATGTTATATTTCTATTTCATGCCCATAAATGAGTTTTTAGAAGTCATACATTGCAATCTTGGATTTTCAAACTAATATTGCACCTCAAGACTTCGATGTTGCACCCAACAAATGTGGCTTGTTCCGTCACGCATAAATTTGTATCCATTTTGAGTTAGTAGAATCATAACTGGTCAAAATGAAGCTCTTTCATAGATATATTGGACTAACAGGTTACACCTATCTCATCTTAGTTCAGTAACCAAGAAATTCAATCTTAATGACATTTGGGAACATCAAAAGCTTTTTAAGCTCAATTTTTATTTTTTCACATGTTGTTTTGTTAGTCAAAGGAGGTTTGACCATGGTCGGAATTCTATTTACTATATTCTAGAATATGATGCGCCATGTTGTATCTCTATTTCGAACCCATAAATGAGTTTTCAAAACTCATACAGTGCAATCTTGGATTTTCAAACTGATGTTGCACTTCAAGAATTCGATGTTGCGCCCAACAGACGTGGGTTGTTAGGCCATGCATAAATTTGTACCCATTTTGAGTTAGTAGAACCATAACCAGTCAAAATGAAGCTCTCTCAAAGATCAATAGGACTAACAGGTTCCACCCACCTCATCTTAGTTCGGTAACCAAGAAATTTGATCTTAATGACATTTGGGAACATCGAAAGCTTTTTTAGCTTCGTTTTAATTTTCACATGTTGTTTTGTTGGTCAAAGGGGTATGACCAAGGTCGGAATTCTATTTACTATATTTTGGAATATGATGCACCATGTTATATTTCTATTTCATACCCATAAACGAGTTTTCAATAGTCAAACAGTGCAATCTTGGATTTTCAAACTGATGTTGGACCTCAAGGCTTCGATGATGCACCTAAAAGACGTGGCTTGTTCCGCCATGCATAAATTTGTATCCATTTTGTGTAACTTGAACCATAACCACTCAAAATGAAGCTCTCAATAGATCTATCAGATAACAGGTTCCACCCATCTCATCATTGTTTGATAACCAAGAAATTCAATCATAATGACTTTTGGGGACATCAAAAGCTTTTTTAGCTTAATTTTTCACATGTTGTTTTTCAGACAAAGGGCGTTTGACCATGGTGGAATTATATTTACTATATTTTGGAATATGATGCACCATGTTGTATTTCAATTTCATACCCATAAATGAGTTTTCAAAAGTCATACAGTACGATCTTGGATTTTCAAACTGATGTTGCACCTCAAGACTTCGATGTTGCACCCAACAGACGTGGGTTGTTCCACCACTTATAAATATGTATCCATTTTGAGTTACTAGAACCATAACCAATCAAAATGAAGCTCTCTCATAGATTTATAATACTTACTGGTTCTACCCATCTCGTCTTTGTTCAGTAACCAAGAAATTCAATCTTAATGATTTTTGTGAACATCGAAAGATTTTTTCGATCAATTTTTCACATTTTGTTTTGTTGTTCAAGGGTTGTTTGACCATGGTCGGAATTCGAATTAATATATTTTGGAGTAAGATGCTCCATGTTATATTTCTATTTCATACCATAATTTAGTTTTCAAAAGTCATGCAGTGCAATCTTGGATTTTCAAACTGATGTTGCACCTTAAGACTTCGATGTTGCACCCAACTTATGTGGGTTGTTCCGCAACGCATAAATTTGTATCCATTTGAGTTAGTAGAACCATAACTAGTCAAAATGTAGCTCTCTCATGGATCTGTACGACTATAAGGTTACACCCGTCTCATCTTAGTTCAGTAACCAAGAAATTTAATCTTAATGACATTTGGGAACATAAAAAGCTTTTTTAGTTCAATTTTTATTTTTTCACATGTTTTTTTGTTCGTCAAAGAGGGTTTGAACTTGGTCGGAATTCTATTTACTGTATTTTGGAATATGATGCACCATGTTATATTTCTATTTCGTACCCATAAACGAGTTTTCAAGAGTCATAAACTGCAATATTGGATTTTCAAATTGATGCTGCACCTCAAGACTTCGATGTTGCACCTAATAAACGTGGGTTGTTCCACCACGCATAAATTTGTATCCATTGTGAGTTAGTAGAACCATAACCAGTCAAAACAAAGCCCTCTCATAGATTTATAGGACTAACAGGTTCCACCCATCTCATCATAGTTCAGTAACCAAGAAATTCAATCTTAAATATTTTTGGGAACATCGAAAGCTTTTTTAGCTTAATTTTTCACGTGTTGTGTTGTTGGTCAAAGGGGGTTTAACCATGATCCGAATTTGATTTCGTATGTTTTGCAGTATGGTGCACCATGATATACTTCTATTTCATACCCATAAACAAGTTTTCAAAAGTCGTACAGTGCAATCTTGGATTTTCAAATTGATGTTGCAATTCAAGACTTCAATGTTGCACCCAATAGACGTGGGTTGTTCCGCCACGCATAAAATTGTATCCATTTTGAGTTATCAGAACCATAACTAGTAAAAATAAAGCTCTCTTATAGATCTATGGGACTTGCAGGTTACACCCATCTCGTCTTAGTTCAGTAACCAAGAAATTCAATCTTAATGACTTTTGGGAACATCAAAAGCCTTTTTAGCTCAATTTTTTATTTTTTACATGTTTTTTTTTTGTTAGTCAAAGGGTGTTTGACCGTGGTCGGAATTGCATTTACTATATTTTGGAATATGATGCAACATGTTATATCTCTATTTCATACCCATAAATGATTTTTCAAAAGTCATACAGTGCGATCTTGGATTTTCAAACTGATGTTGCACCTTAAGACTTCGATGTTGCACCCAACAGACGTAGCTTGTTCCGCCACGCATAAATTTGTATCCATTTTGAGTTAGTATAACCATAACCAGTCAAAATGAAGCTCTCTCATAAATCTATAGGACAAATTAGTTACACCCATCTCCGCTTAGTTCAGTAACCAAGAAATTCTATCTTAATGACATTTGGGAACATCAAAAGCTTTTTTAGCTCAATTTTTTATTTTTCACATGTTGTTTTGTTAGTCAAAGGTGGTTTGAACATTGTCGGAATTCTATTTACTATATTCTGGGATATGATGAGCCATGTTATATTTCTCTTTCGAACCCATAAACGAGTTTTCAAAAGACATACAGTGCAATATTGGATTTTCAAACTGAAGTTGCACCTCTAGACTTCGATGTTGCACCCAACAGACGTGGGTTGTTCCGCCACTTATAAATTTGTATCCATTTAGAGTAGCTAGAACCATAACCAGTCAAAACGAAGCTCTCTCGTAGATGTATAGGACTAACAGGTTCCACCATCTCATTTTAGTTCAGTGACCAAGAAATTCAATTTTAATGAAATTTGGGAACATCAAAAACTTTTTTAGCACAATTTTTAAATTTTCACATGTTGTTTTGTTAGTCAAAGGGGGTATGACCATGGTCGGAATACGGTTTAATATATTTTAGAATATGATCCACCATATTATATTTCTATTCCATACCCATACACGAGTTTTCAAAAGTCATACATTGCAATTTTGGATTTTCAAAGTGATGTTGCACCCCAAACGTCGCACCCAACAGATGTGGATTGTTCCGCCACGCATAAATTTTATCCATTTTGAGTTACTTGAACCATAACCACTCAAAACGAAGCTCTCTCATAGATCTATAGGATAACAGGTTCCACCCATCTCATCATAGTTTGATAACCAAGAAATTCAATTATAATGACTTTTGGGGACATCAAAAGCTTTTTTAGCCCAATTTTTCACATGTTGTTTTTTAGACAAAGGGGGTTTGACCAAGGTCGGAATTCTATTTACTATATTTTGGAATATGATGCACCATGTTATATTTCAATTTCATACCCATAAACGAGTTTTCAAATGTCATACAGTGCGATCTTGGATTTTCAAACTGATGTTGCACCTCAAGACTTCGATTTTGCACCCAACAGACGTGGGTTGTTCCACCACTTATAAATACGTATCCATTTTGAGTTACTAGAACCATAACCAATCAAAATGAAGCTCTCTCATTGATTTATAGGACTAAAAGGTTCTACCCAACTCGTCTTAGTTCCATAACCAAGAAATTCAATCTTAATGATTTTTGTGAATATCGAAAGCTTTTTTAGCTCAATTTTTCACATTTTATTTTGTTGGTCAAGGGGGGTTTGACCATGGTCGGAATTCGAATTAATATATTTTGGAGTAAGATGCTCCATGTTATATTTCTATTTCATACCATAAACTAGTTTTCAAAACTCATACAGTGCAATCTTGGATTTTCAACTGTTGTTGCACCTTCAGACTTCGATGTTGCACCCAACAGACGTGGGTTGTTCCGCCATGCATAAATTTGTATCCATTTGAGTTTGTAGAACCATAACCAGCCAAAATGAAGCTCTCTTACAGATCTGTAGGACTAAAAGGTTACACCCATCTCATCATAGTTCAGTAACTATGAAATTTAGTCTTAATGAGATTTGGGAATATAAAAAGCTTTTTTAGCTCAATTTTTAGTTTTTCACATGTTGTTTTGTTCGTCAAAGGGGGTTTGACCTCAGTCGGAATTCTATTTATTGTACTTTTGAATATGATGCACCGTATCATATTTCTATTTCGTCCCCATAAATGAGTTTTCAAAAGTCAAACACTGCAATATTGGATTTTCAAACTGATGATGCACCTCAAGACTTCGATGTTGCACCTAATAGACGTGGGTTGTTCCGCCACGCATAAATTTGAATCCATTTTGAGTTAGTAGAACCATAACCTGTCAAAACAAAGCTCTCTCATAGATTTATAGGACTAACAGGTTCCACCCATATCATCTTAGCTCAGTAACCAAGAAATTCAATCTTAAATATTTTTGGGAACATCGAAAGCTTTTTTAGCTTAATTTTTCACGTGTTTTTTTTTGGTCAAAGGGGGTTTGACCATGATCGGAATTTGATCTAGTATATTTTGGAGTGTGATGCACCATGATATATTTCTATTTCATACCCATAAACGAGTTTTCAAAAGTCATACAGTGTAATCTTGGATTTTCAAATTGATGTTGCAACTCAAGACTTCGATGTTACACCCAACAGACGTGGGCTATTCCGCCACGCATAAATTTGTATCCATTTTGAGTTACTAGAACAATAACTAGTCAAAATAAAGCTCTCTCATAGATCTATGGGACTAACAGGTTACACCCATCTCATCTTAGTTCAGTAACAAAGAAATTCAATCTTAATGATATTTGGGAAATCAAAAGCTTTTTTAGCTCAATTTTTTATTTTTCACATGTTTTTTTGTTAGTCAAAGGGAGTTTGACCTTGGTCGGAATTGCATTCACTATATTTTGGAATATGATGCACCATGTTATATTTCTATTTCATACCCATAAATGAGTTTTCAAAAGTCATACAGTCCAATCTTGGATTTTCAAACTGATTTTGCACCTCAAGACTTTGATGTTGCACCCAACGGACGTGGCTTGTTCCGCCATGCATAAATTTGTATCCATTTCGAGTTAGTTGAACCATAACCACTCAAAATGAAGCTCTCTCATAGATCTATAGGACAAACAGGTTACACCCATCTCAGCTTAGTTCAGTAACCAAGAAATTCAATCTTAATTACTTTTGGGAACATCAAAAGCTTTTTTAGCTCAATTTTTAATTTTTCACAGGTTGTTTTGTTAGTCAAAGGAGGTTTGGCCATGGTCGGAATTCTAATTACTATATTCTGGAATATGATGCGCCTTGTTATATTTCTGTTTCGAACCTATAAACGAATTTTCAAAAGACATACAGTGCAATATTGGATTTTCAAACTGAAGTTGCACCTCTAGACTTCGATGTTGCACCCAACAGATGTGGGTTGTCCATCACTTATAAATTTGTATCCATTTAGAGTAGCTAGAACCATAAGCAGTCAAAACGAAGCTCTCTCGTAGATTTATAGGACTAACAAGTTCCACCTTCTCATTTTAGTTCAATAACAAAGAAATTCAATCTTAATGACATTTGGGAACATCAAAAACTTTTTTAGCTCAATTTATAATTTTTCACAAGTTGTTTTGTTGGTCAAAGGGAGTTTGAGCATGGTCGGAATACAATTTAATATATATTGGAATATGGTGCACCATGTTATATTTCTATTTCACACCCATAAACGAGTTTTCAAAATTGCAATTTTGGATTTTCAAACTGATGTTGCACCCCAAGACTACGACGTTGCACCCTATAGACGTGGGTTGTTCCGCCACGCATAAATTTGTATCCATTTTGAGTTAGTAGAAGAATAACCAGTCAAAATGAAGCTCTTCCATGGATCTATAGGACTAACAGGTTACACCCATCTCATATTAGTTCAATAACCAAGAAATTCAATATTAATGACATTTGGGAACATCGAAAGCTTTTCTAGCTCAATATTTCATGTGTTGTTCTGTTGGTCAAAGAGAGTTTGACCATGGTCGGAATTCGATTTAATATATTTTGGAATATGTCATACAGTGCAATCTTGGATTTTCAAACTGATGTTGCAACTCAAGACTTCGATGTTGCACCCAACAGACGTGGGTTGTTCTGCCACGCATAAATTTATATCCATTTAGAGTTACTAGAACCATAACTAGTCAAAATAAAGCTCTCTCATAGACCTATGAGACTAATAGGTTACACCCATCTTGTCTTAGTTCAGTAACTAAGAAATTCAATCTTAATGAAATTTGGGAACATCAAAAGCTTCTTTAGCTCAATTTTTTATTTTTCACATGTTTTTTTGTTAGTCAAATGGTGTTTGACCGTGGTCGGAATTGCATTTACTATATTTTGGAATATGATGCACCATGTTATATTTCTATTTCATACCCATAAATGAGTTTTTAGAAGTCATACATTGCAATCTTGGATTTTCAAACTGATATTGCACTTCAAGACTTCGATGTTGCACCCAACAGATGTGGCTTGTTCCATCACGCATAAATTTGTATCCATTTTGAGTTAGTAGAATCATAATTGGTCAAAATGAAGCTCTTTCACAGATATATAGGACTAACAGGTTACACCAATCTCATCTTAGTTCAGTAACCAAGAAATTCAATCTTAATGACATTTGGGAACATCAAAAGCTTTTTAAGCTCAAATTTTAATTTTTCACATGTTGTTTTGTTAGTCAAAGGAGGTTTGACCATGGTCGGAATTCTATTTACTATATTCTGGAATATGATGCGCCATGTTGTATTTCTATTTCGAACCCATAAATGAGTTTTCAAAAGACATACAGTGCAATCTTGGATTTTCGAATTGAAGTTGCACCTCTAGACTTCGATGTTGCACTCAACAGGCGTGGGTTGTTCCGCCACTTATAAATTTGTACCCATTTAAAGTAGCTAGAACCATAACCAGTCAAAATGAAGCTCTCTCGTAGATCTATAAGACTAATAGGTAACACCCATCTCATCTTAGTTCAGTAACCGCAAAATTCAATCTTGATGACATTTGGGAAAATCGAAAGCTTTTTTAGCTCAAATTTTAATTTTTCACGTGATGTTTTGTTGGTCAAAGGGGGTTTCACCATGGTCGGAATTCGATTTAATATATTTTCGAATATGATGCATAATGTTATATTTCTGTTTTGTACCCATAAACGAGTTTTCAAAACTCATACAGTGCAATCTTGGATTTTCAAACTGATGTTGCACTTCAAGAATTCGATGTTGTGCCCAACAGACATGGGTTGTTAGGCCACGCATAAATTTGTATCCATTTTGAGTTAGTAGAACCATAACCAGTCAAAATGAAGCTCTCTCAAAGATCTATAGGACTAACAGGTTCTACCCACCTCATCTTAGTTCGGTAACCAAGAAATTCGATCTTAATGACATTTGGGAACATCGAAAGCTTTTTTAGCTCCGTTTTAATTTTCACATGTTGTTTTGTTGGTCAAAGGGGTATGACCAAGGTCGGAATTCTATTTACTATATTTTGGAATATGACGCACCATGTTATATTTCTATTTCATACCCATAAACGAGTTTTCAAAAGTGAAACAGTGCAATCTTGGATTTTCAAACTGATTTTGGACCTCAAGACTTCGATGATGCACCCAAAAGACGTGGCTTGTTCCGCCATGCATAAATTTGTATCCATTTTGAGTAACTTGAACCATAACCACTCAAAATGAAGCTCTCAATAGATCTATCAGATAACAGGTTCCACCCATCTCATCATTGTTTGATAACCAAGAAATTCAATCATAATGACTTTTGGTGACATCAAAAGCTTTTTTAGCTTAATTTTTCACATGTTGTTTTTCAGACAAATGGCGTTTGACCATGGTGGAATTATATTTACTATATTTTGGAATATGATGCACCATGTTATATTTCAATTTCATACCCATAAACGAGTTTTCAAAAGTCATACAGTACGATCTTGGATTTTCAAACTGATGTTGCACCACAAGACTTCGATGTTGCACCCAACAGACGTGGGTTGTTCCACCACTTATAAATATGTATCCATTTTGAGTTACTAGAACCATAACCAATCAAAATGAAGCTCTCTCATAGATTTATAGGACTTACTGGTTCTACCCATCTCGTCTTAGTTCAGTAACCAAGAAATTCAATCTTAATGATTTTTGTGAACATCGAAAGCTTTTTTCGCTCAATTTTTCACATTTTGTTTTGTTGTTCAAGGGGGGTTTGACCATGGTCGGAATTCGAATTAATATATTTTGGAGTAAGATGCTCCATGTTATATTTCTATTTCTTACCATAAACTAGTTTTCAAAAGTCATACAGTGCAATCTTGGATTTTCAAACTGATGTTGCACCTTAAGACTTCGATGTTGCACCCAACAGACGTGGGTTGTTCCGCAACGCATAAATTTGTATCCATTTGAGTTAGTAGAACCATAACTAGTCAAAATGTAGCTCTCTCATGGATCTGTAGGACTATAAGGTTACACCCGTCTCATCTTAGTTCAGTGACCAAGAAATTTAATCTTAATGACATTTGGGAACATAAAAAGCTTTTTTAGTTCAATGTTTATTTTTTCACATGTTGTTTTGTTCGTCAAAGGGGGTTTGACCTTGGTCGGAATTGTATTTACTGTATTTTGGAATATGATGCACCATGTTATATTTCTATTTCGTACCCATAAACGAGTTTTCAAGAGTCATAAACTGCAATATTGGATTTTCAAACTGATGCTGCACCTCAAGACTTCGATGTTGCACCTAATAGACGTAGGTTGTTCCGCCACGCATAAATTTGTATCCATTTTGAGTTAGAAGAACCATAACCAGTCAAAACAAAGCCCTCTCATAGATTTATAGGACTAACAGGTTCCACCCATCTCATCATAGTTCAGTAACCATGAAATTCAATCTTAAATATTTTTGGGAACATCGAAAGCTTTTTAGCTTAATTTTTCACGTGTTGTGTTGTTGGTCAAAGGGGGTTTAACCATGATCCGAATTTGATTTCGTATATTTTGCAGTATGATGCACCATGATATATTTCTATTTCATACCCATAAACAAGTTTTCAAAAGTCGTACAGTGCAATCTTGGATTTTCAAATTGATGTTGTAATTCAAGACTTCAATGTTGCACCTAATAGACGTGGGTTGTTCTGCCACGCATAAAATTGTATCCATTTTGAGTTATTAGAACCATAACTAGTAAAAATAAAGCTCTCTCATAGATCTATGGGACTTGCAGGTTACACCCATCTCGTCTTAGTTCAGTAACCAAGAAATTCAATCTTAATGACTTTTGGGAACATCAAAAGCCTTTTTAGCTCAATTTTTTATTTTTTACATGTTTTTTTTGTTAGTCAAAGGGTGTTTGACCATGGTCGGAATTGCATTTACTATATTTTGGAATATGATGCACCATGTTATATCTCTATTTCATACCCATAAATGATTTTTCAAAAGTCATACAGTGCGATCTTGGATTTTCAAACTGATGTTGCACCTTAAGACTTCGATGTTGCACCCAACAGACGTAGCTTGTTCCGCCACGCATAAATTTGTATCCATTTTGAGTTAGTATAACCATAACCAGTCAAAATGAAGCTCTCTCATAAATCTATAGGACAAATTGGTTACACCCATCTCCGCTTAGTTCAGTAACCAAGAAATTCTATCTTAATGACATTTGGGAACATCAAAAGCTTTTTTAGCTCAATTTTTTATTTTTCACATGTTGTTTTGTTAGTCAAAGGTGGTTTGACCATGGTCGGAATTCTATTTACTATATTCTGGAATATGATGAGCCATGTTATATTTCTCTTTCGAACCCATAAACGAGTTTTCAAAAGACATATAGTGCAATATTGGATTTTCAAATTGAAGTTGCACCTCTAGACTTCGATGTTGCACCCAACAGACGTGGGTTGTTCCGCCACTTATAAATTTGTATCCATTTAGATTAGCTAGAACCATAACCAGTCAAAACGAAGCTCTCTCATAGATGTATAGGACTAACAGGTTCTACCATCTCATTTTAGTTCAGTGACCAAGAAATTCAATCTTAATGAAATTTGGGAACATCAAAAACTTTTTTAGCTCAATTTTTAAATTTTCACATGTTGTTTTGTTAGTCAAAGGGGGTATGACCATGGTCGGAATAAGGTTTAATATATTTTAGAATATGATCCACCATATTGTATTTCTATTCCATACCCATACACGAGTTTTCAAAAGTCATACATTGCAATTTTGGATTTTCAAAGTGATGTTGCACCCCAAACGTCGCACCCGACAGACGTGGGTTGTTCCGCCATGCATAAATTTGTATCCATTTTGAGTTACTTGAGCCATAACCACTCAAAACGAAGCTCTCTCATAGATCTATAGGATAACAGGTTCCATCCATCTCATCATAGTTTGAAAGCCAAGAAATTCAATTATAATGACTTTTGGGGACATCAAAATCTTTTTTAGCCCAATTTTTCACATGTTGTTTTTTAGACAAAGGGGGTTTGACCAAGGTTGGAATTCTATTTACTATATTTTGGAATATGATGCACCATGTTATATTTCAATTTCATACCCATAAACGAGTTTTCAAAAGTCATACAGTGCGATCTTGGATTTTCAAACTGATGTTGCACCTCAAGACTTCGATTTTGCACCCAACATACGTGGGTTGCTCCACCACTTATAAATACGTATCCATTTTGAGTTACTAGAACCATAACCAATCAAAATGAAGCTCTCTCATTGATTTATAGGACTAACAGGTTCTACCCAACTCGTCTTAGTTCAGTAACCAAGAAATTCAATCTTAATGATTTTTGTGAATATCGAAAGCTTTTTTAGCTCAATTTTTCACATTTTATTTTGTTGGTCAAGGGGGATTTGACCATGGTCGGAATTCGAATTAATATATTTTGGAGTAAGATGCTCCATGTTATATTTCTATTTCATACCATAAACTAGTTTTCAAAACTCATACAGTGCAATCTTGGATTTTCAAACTGTTGTTGCACCTTAAGACTTCGATGTTGCACCCAACAGACGTGGGTTGTTCCGCCATGCATAAATTTGTATCCATTTGAGTTTGTAGAACCATAACCAGCCAAAATGAAGCTCTCTCGTAGATCTGTAGGACTAAAAGGTTACACCCATCTCATCTTAGTTCAGTAACTATGAAATTTAGTCTTAATGACATTTGGGAATATAAAAAGCTTTTTTAGCTCAATTTTTAGTTTTTCACATGTTGTTTTGTTCGTCAAAGGGGGTTTGACCTCGGTCGGAATTCTATTTATTGTATTTTTGAATATGATGCACCGTGTTATATTTCTATTTCGTTCCCATAAATGAGTTTTCAAAAGTCAAACACTGCAATATTGGATTTTCAAACTGATGATGCACCTCAAGACTTCGATGTTGCACCTAATAGACGTGGGTTGTTCCGCCACGCATAAATTTGTATCCATTTTGAGTTAGTAGAACCATAACCAGTCAAAACAAAGCTCTCTCATAGATTTATAGGACTAACAGGTTCCACCCATATCATATTAGTTCAGTAACCAAGAAATTCAATCTTAAATATTTTTGGGAACATCGAAAGCTTTTTTAGCTTAATTTTTCACGTGTTGTTTTTTTGGTCAAAGGGGGTTTGACCATGATCGGAATTTGATCTAGTATATTTTGGAGTGTGATGCACCATGATATATTTCTATTTCATACCCATAAACGAGTTTTCAAAAGTCATACAGTGTAATCTTGGATTTTCAAATTGATGTTGCAACTCAAGACTTCGATGTTGCACCCAACAGACGTGGGCTATTCCGCCACGCATAAATTTGTATCCATTTTGAGTTACTAGAACAATAACTAGTCAAAATAAAGCTCTCTCATAGATCTATGGGACTAACAGGTTACACCCATCTCATCTTAGTTCAGTAACAAAGAAATTCATTCTTAATGATATTTGGGAAATCAAAAGCTTTTTTAGCTCAATTTTTTATTTTTCACATGTTTTTTTGTTAGTCAAAGGGAGTTTGACCGTGGTCGGAATTGCATTCACTATATTTTGGAATATGATGCACCATGTTATATTTCTATTTCATACCCATAAATGAGTTTTCAAAAGTCATACAGTGCAATCTTGGTTTTTCAAACTGATGTTGCACCTCAAGACTTTGATGTTGCTCCCAACGGACGTGGCTTGTTCCGCCATGCATAAATTTGTATCCATTTCGAGTTAGTAGAACCATAACCACTCAAAATGAAGCTCTCTCATAGATCTATAGGACAAACAGGTTACACCCATCTCAGCTTAGTTCAGTAACCAAGAAATTCAATCTTAATTACTTTTGGGAACATCAAAAGCTTTTTTAGCTCAATTTTTAATTTTTCACAGGTTGTTTTGTTAGTCAAAGGAGGTTTGGCCATGGTCGGAATTCTAATTACTATATTCTAGAATATGATGCGCCATGTTATATTTCTGTTTCGAACCTATAAACGAGTTTTCAAAAGACATACAGTGCAATATTGAATTTTCAAACTGAAGTTGCACCTCTAGACTTCGATGTTGTACCCAACAGATGTGGGTTGTCCATCACTTATAAATTTGTATCCATTTAGAGTTGCTAGAACCATAAGCAGTCAAAACGAAGCTCTCTCGTAGATTTATAGGACTAACAGGTTCCACCATCTCATTTTTGTTCAATAACCAAGAAATTCAATCTTAATGACATTTGGGAACATCAAAAACTTTTTTAGCTCAATTTATAATTTTTCACATGTTGTTTTGTTAGTCAAAGGGGGTATGACCATGGTCGGAATACGGTTTAATATATTTTTGAATATGATCCACCATATTATATTTCTATTTCATATCCATAAACGAGTTTTCAAAAGTCATACATTGCAATTTTGGATTTTCAACCTGATGTTGCACACCAAGACTACGATGTCGCACCCAACAGACGTGGGTTGTTCCGCCATGCATAAATTTGTATCCATTTTGAGTTAATAGAACCGTAACCAGTCAAAACGAAGCTCTCTCATAGATCTATAGGACTAACTGGTTCTACCATCTTATCTTACTTCGGTAACCAAGAAATTCAATCGTAATGACTTTTGGGGACATCGAAAGCTTTTTTAACTCAATTTTTCACATGTTATTTTGAGGGACAAAGGGGGTTTGACCATGTTCGGAATTCTATTTACAATATTTTGGAATGTGACGCACCATAATTTCATACCCATAAACGAGTTTCCAAAAGCCATACATTGCGGTCTTGGATTTTCAAATTGATGTTTAACCATAAGACTTATATGTCGCACCCAATAGGCGTGGGTTGTTCCACCACTAATAAATTTCCATCCATTTTGAGTTACTAGAACAGTAATCGATCAAAACGAAGCTATCTAATAGATTTATAGGTCTAACAGGTTCCACCCATCTCATCTTAGTTCAGTAACCTAGAAATTCAATCTTAATGATTTTTGGGAACACCAAAAGGTTTTTTAGCTCAATTTTTCACATGTTGTTTTGTTGGTTAAGGGGGGTTTAACCATGGTCGGAATTCGATTTAATATATTTTAGATTATGATTGTCCATGTTATATTTCTATTTCATACCCATAAACGAGTTTTCAAAAGTCATACAGTGCAATCTTGGATTTTCAAACTGATGTTGCACCTCAAGACTTCAATGTCGCACCTAACAGACGTGGGTTGTTCCACCACGCATAAATTTGTGTCCATTTTGAGTTAGTAGAACAATAACCAGTCAAAACGTAGCTCTCTCATAAGTCTATAGGACTAAAAGTTACACCGATCTCATCTTAGTTCAGTAACCAAGAAATTCAATCTTAATGATATTTGGGAATATCAAAAGCTTTTTTAGCTCAATTATTTATTTTTCACATGTTGTTTTGTTAGTCAAAGGGGGTTTGCCCATAGTCGGAATTCCATTTACTATATTTTGGAATATGATGCACCATGTTATATTTCTATTTCATACCCATAAATGAGTTTTGAAAAGTCATATAGTGCTATCTTGGATTTTTAAAATGATGTTGCACCTTAAGACCTCGATGTTGCACCCAACAGACATGGGTTGTTCAGCCATGCATAAATTTTTATCCGTTTGGAGTTACTAGAAGCATAACTAGTCAAAATGAAGCTCTCTCATAGATCTATAGGACTAACAGGTTACACCCATCTCATCTTAGTACAGTAACCAAGAAATTCAATCTTAATGACAATTGGGAACATCAAAAGCTTTTTAGCTCAATTTTTAATTATTCACATGTTGTTTTGTTAGTCAAAGGGGGTTTGACCATGGTCGTAATTCGAATTAATATATTTTGGAATATGATGCACCATGTTATATTTCAATTACATACCCATAAACGAGTTTCCAAAGGTCATATAGCGCAGTCTTGGATTTCCAAACTGGTGTTGCACCTCAAGACTTCGATGTTGCACCCAATAGACGTGGGTTGTTCCGCAACGCATAAATTTGTATCCATTTGGGGTTTGTAGAACCATGACCAGTCAAAATGAAGCTCTGTCATAGGTCTATAGGACTAGTAGGTTACATCCATCTCATCTTAGTTCAATAACCAAGAAATTCAATATTAATGATATTTGGGAACATTGAAAGCTTTTTTAGCTTAATTTTTCACTTGCTGTTTTGATGGTCAAAGGGAGTTTGACCATAGCCAGAATTCGATTAAGTATATTTTGAAATATGATGCACTATATTATATTTCTATTTCGTACCCATAAACGAGTTTTAAAGGTCATATAGTGTAATCTTGGATTTTCAAACAAATGTTGCATCTCAAGACTTCTATGTTGCACCCAACAGACGTGGGTTGCTCCGCCACGCATAAATTTGTATCCATTTTGAGTTACTAGAACCATAACTAGTCAAAATAAATCTCTCTCATAGATCTATAGGACTAATAGGTTACACCCATCTCATCTTAGTTTAGCAACCAAGAAATTCAATCTTGATGACATTTGGGAACATCGAAAGCTTTTTTGCTAAATTTTTCACATGTTGTTTTGTTGGTTAAAGGGAGTTTGAGCATGGTCGAAATACAATTTAATATATATATATATATATATATATGAATATGGTGCACCATGTTATATTTCTATTTCACACCCATAAACGAGTTTTCAAAAGTCATACATTGCAATTTTGGATTTTCAAACTGATGTTGCACCCTAAGACTATGACGTTGCACCCTGAAGACGTGGGTTGTTCCGCCACGCGTACATTTGAATCCATTTTGAGTTAGTAGAAGAATAACCAGTCAAAATGAAGCTCTCCCATGGATCTATAGGACTAACAGGTTACACCCATCTCATCTTAGTTCAGTAACCAAGAAATTCAATATTAATGGCATTTGGGAACATCGAAAGCTTTTGTAGCTTAATTTTTCACGTGTTGTTCTGTTGGTCAAAGGGAGTTTGACCATGGTCGGAATTCAATTTAATATATTTTGGAATATGATGCACCATGTTATATTTCTATTTCATACCCATAAACAAGTTTTCTAAAGTCATACAGTGCAATCTTGGATTTTCGAACTGATGTTGCAACTCAAGACTTCGATGTTGCACCCAACAGACGTGGGTTGTTCGGCCACACAAAATTTGTATCCATTTTGGGTTACTAGAACGATAACTAGTCAAAATAAAGATCTCTCATAGATCTGTGGGACTAACAGGTTACACCCATCTCGTCTTGGTTCAATAACCAAGAAATTCAATCTTAATGACATTTGGGAATACCAAAAGCTTTTTTAGCTCAATTTTTTATTTTTCACATGTTTTTTTGTTAGTCAAATGGTGTTTGACCGTGGTTGGAATTGCATTTACTATATTTTGGAATATGATGCACCATGTTATATTTCTATTTCATACCCATAAATGAGTTTTCAAAAGTCATACAATGCAATCTTGGATTTTCAAACTGATGTTGCACCTCAAGACTTCAATGTTGCACCCAATAGACATGGCTTGTTCTGCCACGCATAAATTTGTAGCCATTTTGAGTTAGTAGAACCATAACCAGTCAAAACGAAGCTCTCTCATAGATCTATAGGACTAATAGGTTACACTCATCTCATCTTAGTTCAGTAACCAAGAAATTCAATCTTAATGACATTTGGGAACATCAAAAGCTTTTTTAGCTCAATTTTTAATTTTTCACATATTGTTTTGATAGTCAAAGGAGGTTTGACCGAGTCGGAATTCTATTTACTATACTCTGGAATATGATGCGCCATGTTGTATTTCTATTTCGAACTCATAAACGAGTTTTCAAAAGACATATAGTGTAATCTTGGATTTTCAAACAGAAGTTGCACCTCTAGACTTCGATTTTGCCCCCAACAGACGTGTTTTGTTCCGCCACTTATAAATTTGTATCTATTTAGAGTAGCTAGAACCATAACTAGTCAAAATGAAGCTCTCTCATAGATCTCTAGGACTAACAGGTTCCACCAATCTCATCTTAGTTCGGTTACCAAGAAATTCAATCTTGATGACATTTGGGAACATCGAAAGCTTTTTTAGCTCAGTTTTTAATTTTTCACATGTTGTTTTGTTGGTCAAAGGGGGTTTGACCATGGTCGGAATTCTATTTACTATATTTTGGTATATGATGCACCACGTTATATTTCTATTTCATACCCATAAACGAGTTTTCAAAAGTCATACAGTGCAATCTTGGATTTTCAAACTGATGTTGGATTTCAAGACTTCGAAGATGCACCCAACAGATGTGGCTTTTTCCGCCACGCATAAATTTGTATCCATTTTGAGTTACTTGAACTATAACCAGTCAAAACGAAGCTCTCTCATAGGTCTGTAGGATAAAAGGTTCCACCCATCTCATCATAGTTTGATAACCAAGAAATTCAATCATAATGACTTTTGGGGACATCAAAAGCTTTTTAGCTCAATTTTTCACATGTTGTTTTTCAGACAAAGGGGGTTTGACCATGGTCGGAATTCTATTGACTATATTTTGGAATTTGATGCACCATGTTATATTTCAATTTCATACCCATAAAAGAGTTTTCAAAAGTCATGCAGTGTGATCTTGGATTTTCAAACTGATGTTGCATCTCAAGACTTCGATGTTGCACCCAATAGACGTGGGTTGTTCCACCACTTATAAATATGTATCCATTTTGAGTTACTAGAACCATAACCAATCAAAATGAAGCTATCTCATTGATTTATAGGACGAACAAGTTCTATCCATCTCGTCTTAGTTCAGTAACCAAGAAATTCAATATTAATGATTTTTGTGAACATCGAAAGCTTTTTTAGCTCAATTTTTTATTTTTCACATGTTGTTTTGTTCGTCAAAGGGGGATCGACCATTGTCGGAATTCTATTTACTATATTTTGGTATATAATGCACTATGTTATATTTCTATTCCGTACCCATAAACGAGTTTTCAAAAGTCATACAGTGCAATCTTGGATTTTCAAACTGATGTTGCATCTCAAGACTTCGATGTTGCACCCATTAGACGTGGTTTGTTTCGCCATGCATAAATTTGTGTCCATTTTGGGTAAGTAGAACCATAACCTGTCAAAATGAAACTCTCTCATAGATTTATAGGACTAACAGGTTCCACCCATCTCATCTTAGTTCAGTAACCAATAAATTCAATCTTAATGACATTCGGGAACATCCAAAACTTTTTTAGCTCAATTTTTAAATTTTCACATGTTGTTTTGTTAGTCAAAGGGGGTTTGGCCATGGTCGGAATTCTATTTACTATATTTTGGAATATGATGCACCATGTTATATTTCAGTGTCATACCCATAAACGAGTTTTCAAAAGTCATACAGTGCGATCTTGGATTTTCAAACAGATGTTGCACCTCAAGACTTCGATGTTGCACCCAACAGATGTGGGTTGTTCCACCACTTATATATTTGTATCCATTTTGGGTTACTAGAACCGTAAACAATCAAAACAAAGCTCTCTCATGTGTTTATAGGACTAACAGGTTCCACCCATCTCCTTTTAGTTCAGTAACCAAGAAATTCGGTCTTAATGATTTTTGGGAACATCGAAAGGTTTTTTTGCTCAATTTTTCATATGTTGTTTTGTTGGTCAAGAGGGGTTTGACCATGGTCGGAATTCGATTTAATATATTTTGGAGTTTGATGCTCCATGTTATATTTCTATTTCGTACCCGTAAATGAGTTTTCAAAAGTCATACAGTGGAATCTTGGATTTTCAAACTGATGTTGTACCTAAGGACTTCGATGTTGCAGCCAACAGATGTGGGTTGTTCCGCCACGCATAAATTTGTATCCATTTTGAGTTAGCAGAACCATAACTAGTCAAAATGAAGCTCTCTCTCATAGATCTATAGGACTAAAAGGTTACACCTATCTCATCTTTGTTCAGTAACCAAGAAATTCAATCTTGATGACATTTGGGAACATCATAAGCTTTTTTAGCTCAATTTTTAATTTTTCATATTTTGTTTTGTTCGTCAAAGGGGGTTTAACCATGGTCGGAATTCTATTTACTACATTTTGGAATATGATGCACCATGTTATATTTCTATTTCGTACCCACAAACGAGTTTTCAAAAGTCATACAATGCAATATTGGATTTCCAAACTTATGCTACACCTTAAGACTTCAATGTTGCACACAACAGACGTGGGTTGTTCCGCCATGCATAAATTTGCATCCATTTTGAGTTATTAGAAGCATAACCAGTCAAAACAAAGCTCTCCCATAGACCTATAGGACTAATTGGTTCCACCCATCTCTTGTTAATTCAGTAACCAAGAAATTCAATCTTAGTGATTTTTGGGAACATCGAAAGCTTTTTTAGCATAATTTTTCACATGTTGTTTTGTTGGTCAAAATGGGTTTGACCATGGTTCGAATTCGATTTAATATATTTTGGAGTATGATGCCCTATGTTATATTTCTATTTCATTCCCATAAATGAGTTTTCAAAAGTCATACAGTGTAATCTTGGATTTTCAAACTAATGTTGCACCTCAAGACTTCGATGTTGCACCCAACAGACATGGGTTGTTCCACCGCGCATGAAATTGTATCCATTTTGAGTTAGTAGAACCATAACTAGTCAAAATGGAGCTTTCTCATAGATATATAGGAGTAACAGGTTACACTATCTCATCTTAGTTCAGTAACCAAGAAATTCAATTTTAATGACATTTGGGAACATCGAAAGCTTTTTCAGCTTGATTTTTCACATGTTGTTTTGTTGGTCAAAGGGAGATTCACCATGGTCGAAACTCGATTTAGTATATTTTGGAATATGATGCACCATGTTATATTTTTATTTCATACCCATAAACGAGTTTTCAAAAGTCACACAGTGCAATCTTGGATTTTCAAACTGATGTTGCACCTCAAGACTTCGATGTTGCACCCAACAGACATGGGTTGTTCCACCATGCATTAATTTGTATCCATTTTGAGTTACTAGAACCATAACCAGTCAAAACGAAGCTCTCTCGTTGATTAATAAGACTAACAAGTTCCACCCATCTCATCTTAGTTCAATATTAATGACATTTGGGAACATTGATCTATAGGAGGACTAACAGGTTGCTTCCATCTCATCTTAGTTTAGTAACCAAGAAATTCAATCTTAATGACATTTGGGAACATGAAAAGCTTTTTTATCTCAATTTTTAATTTTCATATATTGTTTTATTAGTCAAAGGGGGTTGGACCATGGTTGGAATTCTATTAACTATATTTTGGAATATGATGCACTATGTTATATTTCAATTTCGTACCCATAACCGAGTTTTCAAAAGTCATACAGTGCAATCTTGGATTTTCAATCTGATGTTGCACCTCAAGACATCGATGTTGCACCCAACAAACATGGGTTGTTCCGCCATGCATAAATTTGTATCCATTTTGAGTTAGTAGAACCATAACTAGTTAAAATAAAGCTCTTTCATAGATCTATAGGACTAACAGGTTACACCCATCTCATCTTAGTTCGATAACCAAGAAATCCAATCTTAATGGCTTTTGGGAACATCGAAAGCTTTTTTAGCTTAATTTTTCACATGTTGTTTTGTTGGTCAAAGGGGGTTTGACCATGGTCGGAATTCTATTTACTATATTTTAGAATATGATGCACCAAGTTATATTTCTATTTTGAACCCATAAACAAGTTTTCAAAAGTCATGCAGTGCAATCTTGGATTTTCAAACTGATGTTGCACCTCAAGACTTCGACGTTGCACCCAACAGTCGTGCGTTGTTCTGCCATGCATAAATTTTATCCATTTTGAGTAACTGGAATCATTACCAGTCAAAACAAAGCTATCTCATAGATTTTTAGGACTAACAGGTTCCACCCGTCTCATCTAAGTTTAGTAACCAAGAAATTCAATCTTAATGATTTTTAGGAACATCGAAAGCTTTTTTAGCTTAATTTTTCACATGTTGTTTTGTTGGTCAAAGGTGGTTTGACCATGGTTGGAATTCAATTTACTATATTTTGAAGTATGATGCACCATGTTATATTTCTGTTTCATACCAATAAACGAGTTTTCAAAAGTCATAGAGTGCAATCTTGGATTTTCAAACTGACTTTGCCCATCATGTCTTCGATGTTGCGCCCAACAGACATGGGTTGCTCCGCCACGCATAAATCTGTATCCATTTTGAGTTACTAGAACAATAACCTGAAAAAATGGAGCTCTCTCATAGATCTGTAGAACTAACAGGTTACACTCATCTCATCGTAATTCAGTAACGAAGAAATTCAATCTTACTGACATTTGAGAACATCAAAAGATTTTTTAGCTCATTTTTTTATTTTTCACATGCTGTTTTGATAGTCAAAGTGGGTTTGACCATGGTCGGAATTCCATTTACTATATTCTGGAATATGATACACCATGTTATATTTCTATTTCATACCAATAAACGAGTTTTGTAAAGTCATACAGTGCGATCTTGGATTTTCAAACTGATGTTGCACCTAGAGACTTCAATGTTGCACCCAACAGACGTGGGTTGTTCCGCCACGCAAAAATTTGTATCCATTTTGAGTTAGTGGAACCATAACTAGTCAGAATGAAGCTCTCTCATAGATCTGTTGGACTAACAGGCTATACCCATCTCATCTTAATTCAGTAACCATAAAATTCAATCTTAATAACATTTGGGAACATCAAAAGCTTTTTTAGCTCAATTTTTAATTTTTCACATGCTGTTTTGTTAGTCAAAGGGGGTTTGACCATGGTCGGAATTCTATTTACTATATTTTGGAATATGATGCACCACATTATATTTCTATTTCGTACCCATAAACGAGTTTTCAAAAGTCATACAGTGCAATCTTGGATTTTCAAACTGATGTTGCATCTCAAGACTTCGACGTTGCACCCAACAAATGTGGGTTGTTCCCCCACTTATAAATTTGTATCCATTTAGAGTTACTACAACCATAACTAGTCAAAATGAAGCTCTTACATGGATCTATAGGACTAACAGGTTAAACCATCTCATCTTTGTTCAATAACCAAGAAATTCAATCTTGATGACATTTGGGAATATCAAATGCTTTTTTAGCTCAATTTTTAATTTTTCACATGTTGTTTTGTTAGTGAAAGCGAGTATGACCATGGTCGGAATTTGATTTAATATATTTTGGAATATGATGCACCATGTTATATTTCTATTTCATACACATAAACGAGTTTTCAAAAGTCATACATTGCAATCTTGGATTTTCAAACTGTTGTTGCACCTCAAGACTTCGATGTTGCACCCAACTGACGTGGGTTGTCCCGCCATGCATAAACTTGTATCCATTATGAGTTACTAGAAACATAACCAATCAAAAAGAAGCTCCCTCATAGATTTATAGGAGTAATAGGTTCCACCCATCTCATCTTAGTTCAGTAACCAATAAATTCATTCTTAATGACATTCGGGAGCATCAAAAGCTTTTTTACCTCAATTTTTAATTTTTCGCATGTTGTTTTGTTCGTCAAAGGGGGTTTGACCAGAATCGGAATTCTCTTTACTATATTTTGGAATATGATGCACCGTGTTATATTTCTATTTTGTACCCATAAACGAGTTTTTAGAAGTCATACAGTGCAATCTTGGATTTTCAAACTGATGTTGCACCTCAAGACTTCGATGTTGCACCCAACAGACATGGGTTGTTCCGCCATGCATAAATTTGTACCCATTTTGAGTTACTAGAATCATAACCAGTCAAAATGAAACTCTCATAGATTCATAGGACTAATAGGTTCCACCCATCTCATCTTAGTTCAGTAACCAATAAATTCAATCTTAATGACATTCGGGAACATCCAAAACTTTTTTAGCTCAATTCTTAATTTTTCACATGTTGTTTTGTTAGTCAAAGGGGGTTTGACCATGGTCGAAATTCTATTTACTATATTTTGGAATATTATACACCATGTTATATTTCAATTTCATACTCATAAACGATTTTTCAAAAGACATACAGTGCGATCTTGGATTTTCAAACTGATGTTGCACTTCAAGCTTCGATGTTGCACCCAACAGATCTGGGTTCTTCCGCCACTTATAAATTTGTATCCATTTTGAGTTACTAGAACCATAAACAATCAAAATGAAGCTCTCTCATAGATTTATAGGACTAATAGGTTCCACCCATCTCATCTTAGTTCAGTAAACAAGAAATTCAGTCTTAATGAATTTTGTGAACATCGAAAGGTTTTTTAGCTCAATTTTTAACATGTTGTTTTGTTGGTCAAGGGGGGTTTGACCATGGTCGGAATTCGATTTATTATATTTTGGAGCATGATGATCCATGTTATATTTCTATTTCATACCCAAAAACGAGTTTTCAAAAGTCATGCAGTACAATCTTGGATTTTCAAATGGATGTTGCACCTAAAGACTTCGATGTTGCAGCCAATAGACGTGGGTTGTTCTGCCACGCATAAATTTGTATCCATTTTGAGTTAATAGAACCATAATCAGTCAAAATGAAGCTCTCTCATAGATCTATAGGACTAAAAGGTTACACCCATCTCATGTTAGTCCAGTAACCCAGAAAATCTTAATGACATTTGGGAACATCATAAGCTTTTTTAGCTCAATTTTTAATTTTTCACATGTTGTTTTGTTCGTCAAAGGGGGTTTGACCATGGTCGGAATTCAATTTACTATATTTTGGAATACGATGCATAATGTTATATTTCTATTTCATACCCATAAACGAGTTTTCTAAACTCATACATTGCAATATTGGATTTGCAAACTTATGCTACACCGTAAGACTTCGATGTTGCATGCAACAGACGTGGGTTGTTCCGCCACGCATAAATTTGTATCCATTTAGAGTTACTAGAACAATAACCAGTCAAAACAAAACTCTCTCATATATTTATAGGACTAACAGGTTCCACCCGTCTCATCTTAGTTCATTAACCAAGAAATTCAATCTTAATGATTTTCGGGAACATCGAAAGCTTTTTTAGCTTAATTTTTCATATGTTGTTCTGTTGGTCAAAGGGGGATTGACCATGGTTGGAATTTGATTTAATATATTTTGAAGTATGATGCATCATGTTATATTTCTATTTCATATCCATAAACGAGATTTCAAAAGTCATACAGTGCAATCTTGGATTTTCAAACTGACGTTGCCCCTCAAGACTTCGATGTTGCGCCCAACAGACGTGGTTTGCTCCGCCATGCATAAATTTGTATTCATTTTGAGTTACTAGAACCATAACTAATCAAAATGAAGCTCTTCCATAGATCTGTAGCACTAACAGGTTACACCCATCTCAACTTAGTTCAGTAACCAAGAAATTCAATCTTAATGATATTTGGGAACATCAAAAGCTTTTTTATCTCAATTTTTTATTTTTTCCATGTTGTTTTGTTGGTCAAAGGTAGTTTGACCATGGTCGGAATTTCATTTACTATATTTTGGAATACGATGAACCATGTTATATTTCTATTTCTTACCAATAAATGAGTTTTCAAAAGTCATACAGTGCAATCCTGGATTTTCAAACTGATGTTGCACCTCAAGACTTCGATGTTGCACCCAACAGACGTGGGTTGTTCCCCATTTATAAATTTGTATCCATTTAGAGTTGGTAGAACCATAACCAGCCAAAATGAAGCTCTCACATAAATCTAGAGGACTAACAGGTTGCACCATCTCGTCTTAGTTCAGTAACCAAGAAATTCAATCTTGATGACATTTGGGAACATCAAAAGCTTTTTTAGCTCAATTTTTTTTTCACATGTTGTTTTGTTGTTAGTGAAAGCGGGTTTGACCATAGTCGGAATTCGATTTAATGTATTTTGGAATATGATGCACCATGTTATATTTCTATTTCATGCACATAAACGAGTTTTCAAAAGTCATACATTGCAATCTTGAATTTTCAAACTGATGTTGTACCTCAAGACTTCGATGTTCCACCCAACTGACGTGGGCTGTCCCGCCATGCATAAACTTGTATCCATTTTGAGTTACTAGAACCATAACCATTAGAAACAAAGCTCCCTCATAGATTTATAGGAGTAACAGGTTCCACCCATCTCATCTTAGTTCAGTAACCAATAAATTCATTCTTAATGACATTCGGGAGCATCAAAAGCTTTTTTACCTCATTTTTTAATTTTTCGCATGTTGTTTTGTTCGTCAAAGGGGGTTTGACCATTATCGGAATTCTCTTTACTATATTTTGGAATATGATGCACCATGTGATATTTCTATTTCGTACCCATAAACGAGTTTTCAGAAGTCATACAGTGCAACCTTGGATTTTCAAACTGATGTTGCACCTCAAGACTTCGATTTTGCACCCAACAAACATGGGTTGTTCCGCCATGCATAAATTTGTACCCATTTTGAGTTACTAGAACCATAACCAGTCAAAACGAAACTCTCTCATAGATTTATAGGACTAATCGGTTCCACCCATCTCATCTTAGTTTAGTAACCAATAAATTCAATCTTAATGACATTCGGGAACATCCAAAACTTTTTTAGCTCAATTTTTATTTATTCACATGTTGTTTTGTTAGTCATAGGGGGTTTAACCATGGTCAAAATTCTATTTACTATATTTTGGAATATTATGCACCATGTTATATTTCAATTTCATACACATAAAAGGTTTTTCAAAAGACATACAGTGCGATCTTGGATTTTCAAACTGATGTTGCACCTCAAGCTTCGAAGTTGCACCCAACAGACGTGGGTTGTTCCGCCACTTATAAATTTGTATCCATTTTGAGTTACTAGAACCATGAACAATCAAAACGAAGCTCTCTCCTAGATTTATAGGACTAACAGGTTCCACCCATCTCATCTTAGTTCAATAAACAAGAAATTCAGTCTTAATGAATTTTGTGAACATCGAAAGGTTTTTTAGCTCAATTTTTAACATGTCTTGTTGGTCAAGGGGGGTTTGACCATGGTCGGAATTCGATTTATTATATTTTGGAATATGATGCTCCATGTTATATTTCTATTTCATGCACATAAACGAGTTTTCAAAAGTCATGCAGTACAATCTTGGATTTTCAAATGGATCTTGCACCTAAAGACTTCGATGTTGTAGCCAATAGACGTGAGTTGTTCCGCCACGCATAAATTTGTATCAATTTTGAGTTAGTAGAACCAAAACCATTCAAAATGAAGCTCTCTCATAGATCTACAGGACTAAAAGGTTACACCCATTCATCTTAGTCCAGTAACCCAGAAAATCTTAATGATATTTGGGAACATCACAAGCTTTTTTAGCTCAATTTTTAATTTTTCACATGTTGTTTTGTTCGTCAAAGGGGGTTTGACCATGGTCGGAATTCAATTTACTATATTTTGGAATACGATGCACAATGTTATATTTCTATTTCGTACCCATAAACGAGTTTTCAAAAGTCATACAATGAAATGTTGGATTTGCAAACTGATGCTACACCTTAAGACTTCGATGTTGCACACAACAGACGTGGGTTGTTCCGCCACGCATAAATTTTTATCCATTTAGAGTTACTAGAACAATAACCAGTCAAAACAAAGCTCTCTCATATATTATAGGAGCAACAGGTTCCACCCGTCTCATCTTAGTTCATTAACCAAGAAATTCAATCTTAATGATTTTTCGGAATATCGAAAGCTTTTTTAGCTTAATTTTTCACATGTTGTTTTGTTGGTCAAAGGGGGATTGACCATGGTTGGAATTCTATTTAATATATTTTGAAGTATGATGCATCATGTTATATTTCTATTTCATACCCATAAACAAGTTTTCAAAAGTCATACAGTGCAATCTTGGATTTTCAAACTGACGTTGCCCCTCAAGACTACGATGTTGCGCCCAATAGACGTGGGTTGCTCTGCCATGCATAAATTTGTATCCATTTTGAGTTACTAGAACCATAACTAATCAAAATGAAGCTCTTCCATAGAACAGTAGGACTACCCATCTCATCTTAGTTCAGTAACCAAGAAATTCAATCTTGATGATATTTGGGAACATCAAAAGCTTTTTTAGCTCAATTTTTTATTTTTTCCATGTTGTTTTGTTGGTCAAAGGTAGTTTGACCATGGTCGGAATTTCATTTACTATATTTTGGAATACAATGAACCATGTTATATTTCTATTTCTTACCCATAAATGAGTTTTCAAAAGTCATACAGTGCAATCCTGGATTTTCAAACTAATGTTGCACCTCAAGACTTCGATGTTGCACCCAACAGACGTGGGTTGCTCCCGCACTTATAAATTTATATCCATTTAGAGTTGCTAGAACCATCACTAGCCAAAATGAAGCTCTCACATATATCTATAGGACTAACAGGTTGCACCATCTCGTCTTAGTTTAGTAACCAAGAAATTCATTCTTGACGACGTTTGGGAACATCAAAAGCTTTTTTAGCTCAATTTTTATTTTTTCGCATGTTGTTTTGTTAGTGAAAGCGGGTTTGACCATAGTCGGAATTCAATTTAATGTATTTTGGAATATGATGCACCATGTTATATTTCTATTTCATGCACATAAACGAGTTTTCAAAAGTCATACATTGCAATCATGGATTTTCAAACTGATGTTGCACATCAAGACTTCGATGTTGCACCCAACTGACGTGGTTTGTCCCGCCATGCACAAACTTGTATCCATTTTGAGTTACTAGAACCATAACCATTCGAAACGAAGCTCCCCCATAGATTTATAGGAGTAACAGGTTCCACCCATCTCATCTTAGTTCAGTAACCAATAAATTCATTCTTAATGACATTCGGGAGCATCAAAAGCTTTTTTACCTCATTTTTTATTTTTTCGCATGTTGTTTTGTTCGTCAAAGGAGGTTTGACCATTATCGGAATTCTCTTTACTATATTTTGGAATATGATGCACCATGTTATATTTCTATTTCGTACCCATAAATGAGTTTTCAGAAGTCATACAGTGCAATCTTGGATATTCAAACTGATGTTGCACCTCAAGACTTCGATTTTGCACCCAACAAACATGGGTTGTTCCGCCATGCATAAATTTGTACCCATTTTGAGTTACTAGAACCATAACCAGTCAAAACGAAACTCTCTCATAGATTTATAGGACCAATAGGTTCCACCCATCTCATCTTAGTTTAGTAACCAATAAATTAAATCTTAATGACATTCGGGAACATCCAAAACTTTTTTAGCTCAATTTTTATTTTTTCACATGTTGTTTTGTTAGTCAAAGGGGGTTTAACCATGGTCGAAATTCTATTTACTATATTTTGGAATATTATGCACCATGTTATATTTCAATTTCATAAAAATAAAAGTTTTTTCAAAAGACATACAGTGCGATCTTGGATTTTCAAACTGATGTTGCACCTCAAGCTTCGAAGTTGCACCCAACAGACGTGGGTTGTTTCGCCACTTATAAATTTGTATCCATTTGGAGTTACTAGTACCATGAACAATCAAAACGAAGCTCTCTCATAGATTTATAGGACTAACAGGTTCCACCCATCTCATCTTAGTTCAGTAAACAAGAAATTCAGTCTTAATGATTTTTGGGAACATCGAAAGGTTTTTTAGCTCAATTTTTAACATGTTGTTTTGTTGGTCAAGGGGGGTTTGACCATGGTCGGAATTCGATTTATTATATTTTGGAGTATGATGCTCCGTGTTATATTTCTATTTCATACCCATAAACGAGTTTTCAAAAGTCATGCAGTGCAATCTTGGATTTTCAAATGGATGTTGCACCTAACGACTTCGATGCTGCAGCCAATAGACGTGGGTTGTTCCACCTTGCATAAATTTGTATCCATTTTGAGTTAGTAGAACCATAACCAGTCAAAATGAAGCTCTCTCATAGATCTATAGGAATAAGGTTACACCCATCTCATCTTAGTTCAGTAACCCAGAAAATCTTAATGACATTCGGGACCATCATAAGCTTTTTTAGCTCAATTTTTAATTTTTCACATGTTGTTTTGTTCGTCAAAGTGGGTTTGACCATGGTCGGAATTCAATTTACTATATTTTAGAATATGATGCACAATGTTATATTTCTATTTCGTACCCATAAACGAGTTTTCAAAAGTCATACAATGCAATATTGGATTTGCAAACTGATGCTACACCTTAAGACTTCAATGTTGCACGCAACAAACGTGGGTTGTTCCGCCAGGCATAAATTTGTATCCATTTTGAGTTACTAGAACAATAACCCGTCAAAACAAAGCTCTCTCATAGATTTATAGGACAAACTGGTTCCACCCGTCTCATCTTAGTTCATTAACCAAGAAATTCAATCTTAATGATTTTCGGGAGCATCAAAAGCTTTTTTAGCTTAATTTTTCACATGTTGTTTTGTTGGTCAATTGGGGTTTGACCATGGTTGGAATTCGATTTAATATTTTGAAGTATGATGCATCATGTTATATTTCTATTTCGTACCCATAAATGAGTTTTCAAAAGTCATACAGTGCAATCTTGGATTTTCAAACTGACGTTGCCCCTCAAGACTTCGATGTTGCACCCAACAGACGTGGGTTGCTCCGCCATGCATAAATTTGTATCCATTTTAAGTTACTAGAACCATAACTAATCAAAATGAAGCTCTTCCATTGATCTGTAGGACTAACAGTTTACACCCTTCTCATCTTAGCTCAGTAACCAAGAAATTCAATTTTAATGATATTTGGGAACACCAAAAGCTTTTTTAGCTCAATATTTTATTTTTCCCTTGTTGTTTTGTTAGTCAAAGGGGGTTTGACCATGGTCGGAATTTCATTTACTACATTTTGAAATATGACGCACCATGTTGTATTTCTATTTCATACCCATAAACGAGTTTTCTAAAGCCATACAGTGCAATCTCGGATTTTCGAACTGATGTTGCACCTAGAGGCTTCGATGTTGCACCCAACAGATGTGGGTTTTTCCACCACGCATAAATTTGTATTCATTTTGATTTAGTAGAACCATAACTAGTAAAAACGAAGCTCACTCATAGATCTGTAGGACTAACAGGTTATACCCATCTCATCTTAGTTTAGTAACCATGAAATTCATTCTTAATGACATTTGGGAACATCAAAAGCTTTTTTAGCTCAATTTTTAACTTTTCACATGTTGGTTTGTTAGTCAAAGGGGGTATGACGATGGTCGGAAATCTATTTACTCTATTTTGGAATATGATGCACCATGTTATATTTCTATTTCGTGCCCATAAACGAGTTTTCAAAATTCATACAGTGCAATCTTGGATTTTCAAGCAGATGTTGCACCTCAAGACTTCGATGTTACACCTAACAGACGTGGATGTTTCTGCCACCTATAAATTTGTATCCATTTAGAGTTACTAAAACCATAAACAAACAAAATGAAGCTCTCTTATAGATCTATAGGATTAACCGGTTACACCTTCTCATCTTTGTTCAGTAGCCAAAAAATTCAATCGTAGTGACATTTGGGAACATCGCAAGCTTTTTTAGCTCAATTTTTTTTCACATGTTGTTCTGTTAGTGAAAGAAGGTTTGACAATGGTCGGAATTCGATTTAATATATTTTGGAATATGATGCACCATGTTATATATATATTTCATAC
Source organism: Allium sativum (assembly GCA_030737875.1). Taxonomy (NCBI): domain Eukaryota; kingdom Viridiplantae; phylum Streptophyta; class Magnoliopsida; order Asparagales; family Amaryllidaceae; genus Allium; species Allium sativum. Next base: position 142,479,796 of record CM060914.1, read on the forward strand.
CTATAAACGTGTTTTCAAAAGTCATACATTGTAATCCTGGATATTCAAACTGATGTTGCACCTCAAGACTTCGATGTTGCACCAAACAGACGTGGGTTGTTCTGCCGTGCATAAATTTTATACATTTTTAATTACTATAACCATAACCAGTCAAAACAAAGCTCTCTCATAGATTTATAGGACTAACAGGTTCCACACATCTCGTCTTAGGTCAATAACCAATAAATTCAAACTTAATGACATTCGGGAACATCAAAAGCTTTTCTAGCTCAATTTTTATTTTTTCACATGTTGTTTTCTTTGTCAAAGGGGGTTTGATCATGGTCAGAATTCCATTTACTATATTTTGGAAAATGATGCACCATGTTATATTTCAGTTTCTTACCCATAAACGAGTTTTCAAAAGTCATACAGTGCAACCTTGGATTTTCAAACTGATGTTGCACCTCAAGACTTCGATGTTGCACCCAACAGACGTGGGTTATCCGCCATGCATAAATTTGTATCCATTTTGAGTTACTAGAACCATAACCAGTCAAAACGAAGCACTCTCATAGATTTATAAGAGTAATAGGTTCCACCCATCTTATCTTAGTTCAGTAACCAATAAATTTAATCTTAATGACATTCGGGAAAATCAAAAGCTTTTTTAGCTCAATTTTCAATTTTTCAATTTTTCACAAGTTGTCTTGTTCATCAAAGGGGGTTCGACCATTGTTGGAATTCTATTTACTATATTTTGGAATATGATGCACAATGTAATATTTCTATTTCGTACCCATAAACGAGTTTTCAAAAGTCATACAGTGCAACCTTGGATTTTCAAACTGATGTTGCACCTCAAGACTTCGATGTTGCACCCATTAGACGTGAGTTGTTCCGCCATGCATAAATTTTTATCCATTTTGAGTTAGTAGAACCATAACCAATCAAAATGAAGCTCTCTCATAGATTTACAGGACTAACCGGTTCCACCCATCTCGTCTTAGTTTAGTAACCAATAAATTCAATCTTAATGACATTCGGGAACGTCCAAAACTTTTTTAGCTTAATTTTTTATTTTTCACATGTTGTTTTGTTAGTCAAAGGGGGTTTGTCCATGGTCGGAATTCTATTTACTATATCTTTGAATATGATGCACCATGTTATATTTCAATTTCATACCCATAAACGAGTTTTCAAAGGTCATACAGTGCGATCTTGGATTTTCAAACTGATGTTGCACCTCAAGACTTCGATTTTGAGTTACTAGAACCATAAACAATCAAAACGAAGCTCTCTCATGTATGTTCCACCCATCTCATCTTAGTTTAGTAACTAAGAAATTCAGTTTTAATGATTTTTGGGAACATCGAAATGTTTTTTAGCTCTATTTTTCACATGTTGTTTTGTTGGTCAAGGGGGGTTTGACAATGGTCGAAATTCGATTTAATATATTTTGGAGTATGTAACACCCGTATTTTCTAAGAATATTAAAATAACAAATTAAAAAATAACTAATTTGAAAAAGAAGAAATAGGTGAACGGGTTGTGCCATTGCGTTCATCTCGGAATTCTGCTTGAGATAGAGTCCGAGTTTGCGTAAATCGAACTCCGTATGAAGAAGATATCTTTAAATTAAATATTGCACCCAAACATGAAAAAGAAGAATGAGAAAAGAATAATGTTTAGCATTGTTCTAAGGTTTGTAAGAAAATGACTTAGTAGGTCATTTGGTTAGAACATGTGACTTGCATATAAGAGGTACAGAGTTCGATTCCCTCCAGCGCCATATTATTGTTTCAGGGGAATGGCTAAAAAGTGGCTTAGTGTGAATGTAGTTCAAAAAGTGGTTTAGTGTGAAAATGGTTAATTGGGAAGATAGATAAAAAGAAATATATATATATATATATATATATATATATATATATAGAAAATACATATATATATATACATACATACATATATATATATATATATGTATATGACGTGTACGCATCATGTGGCGCACGTGGCGCATTTTTGTTGGTCAAGGATTGTTTTTTTTACGTGGCCTTCTCTGATTGGCTTTGTGACAAATTCTGAGGTGTTAGGGCTTATGTGTCATGCTATGATTGGCTGAATGACACATTACTTTAGTTGGATGGCTCTGATTGCTCCTAAAACGATTTAACGGCTCATATAAGATTTCACTTCTATAAAAGCAACTACAATTGTAACACCCCGGATTTTTGAATAATCGAATTAACTAAATTAAAGAATAAATGTTTAGCATTGTTCTAAGGTCAAAAGACTAAGTAGCTCATTTCATTGGAACATGAGACTTGCATACAAGAGGTACAGAGTTCGATCCCCGCCAATGCCATATTTTTGTTTTAGGGGAATGGCTAAAAAGCGCTTAGTGTGAACGCGGTTCAAAAAGTAGTTGAGTGTGGAAATGGTTAATTAGGAAGATAGAATATATACAGATATATATATAAAAATAAAATAGAATTCAACCTAAAATTTAAGAAAAAAAATTCAAAACAGCGGAAGCGGGAAGGCAAAACACCAAACCGACCTATTTTATGGGTCGACCCAAGACCCGCTGGGTCGACCCCAGTATCGACTCAGGAGGTTTGGAATTGGTCCCGTCGGCCCTGAATGGTTTATAACGAAATTTTATGGTTTAGGGCTTAGGTGGCGATTTCTGGTTGGTCTGTTGACATCATTTCTTGGTTTCTAAGGCCTAGATGGATCCTAGAGTGATCCGACGACTTAAATTAATTCAAAGCTCTATAAAAAGACCCATAGACTCAAACCCTAAATCAAAATTAAAACTAAAACTATGGCCGCCATGCTGTTGTCTTGAACCCTAGAGCAGCCGCCAACAATTAGAGAGGAAGAACAGCAAATCAAATCAGTTCTATTCAACCCTAACAATGAATCTTCTTCAAAGGAGAGCTAATACAACTTCAGAAATCAGAATTCAGAACTCAAGACCACTTTTGAATTGTGAGTTCGATCACCTTAACAAAATAATTGCTAAATTAATTATGATGTGATATACGTTGGATTATAAGTTGTGGTTGTGAATCTAATTCATATGTTTAATCATGTATGTTAACTTGATTCATATTATATGATGTTATGCAAGTTTTATATATGATGTTATGCAAGTTTCGTGTATGATGTTATGCAAGATTAATATGATTATGCAAGTTAATATGATTATGCAAGTTTCATATATGATGTTATGCAAGTAAATATGATTATGCAAGTTTCATATATGATATTATGCAAGTTAATATGATTATGCAAATTGTACATATGATGTTATGCAAGTTAACAGGATCATGCAAGTTGTATGCGAGTTATATGATGTTATGTAAGTTTGGATCTAAAATATATGCTAGTAGTTCATAATGTTAACTTGTGTCAATGAATCCCTTTTTATAATCCAATCACCTAGGTTTATAACATCAGTTTTTGTGCGGATATGGATGTGGAACATATGCTAGTTCGTATAAGTATTATGTTCATATGCAAGTTTAAGTAATAATTAGATTCACATATATACAAGTTCACACGTTTAAAATTTAGATCCATATTCAAGTTGACATTTTTATGTTGAAATTATGACATGCATAGTTATGCAAGTTTACACCTTTATGTGGATCCATAGTTTACTCAGGTTAACACCTTTTATTGGATCCATAGTTATGCAAGATGACACCTTTATGTTTAGGTTGACGACATACGTAGTTTATGTAAGTTTATGATAATTACCTTGGCTAGTTGGGAGTAAAACTATGTTCATACATGCAAGTTCACACCTTTTAGATCTATGATTTTTGGATCCTTCATAATACAAAGACTATGCAAGTATGTTGTAATTCTTAATTGCAAGTTAGATGCAAATTATATCTATTATTGTGTGTATGTGACTTTGTGACATTTATTCCCTTTTTCTAAGTATTAGACTATTTGCTAGTCTAATATGAACAAATGACGGAGGTACGATGGGGATAATAGTGGATACACACAAATTGTGAATTTGGCATGTAATGGCCTAAGAAGGCATGTAATTAATTTTAAGGAATAAAATTAATTAGTGATGAAATTGATATAATTTATATACCATAAATAGATGAGCATAATTTAGGTGATAAATTATGGACATAAATAAATATGGAAATTTGAATAGGGAAAGTAATTCAAATTTGGGGAAAATTAATTATGTATAATTAATTGCCTAAGACACAAGGTTGGACTCATTTGTGGTGTAAGACTGCCCTGACCCGCCCGGCAAATCCAGCAGCCACAAATGGTAGCCCAATGTGAGAGGTCAAAGGCCCAAACTAAATGCGTAACAATTGTATGGACACGTAGTTAGGCTCGTTTGTAGTGTAAGACTGCCCGACCCGCTCGGCAAATCCAGCAGCCACAAATGCCAGTCTAATGTGAGAGGTCCTACAGGGGTTCCGGTAGTAATAAATTAAGAAACACTTAACCAAAGTAAAACATGTGGTGGGACATAGGGGTTAAGTGGGTGCCTTGGGTGGCATGAGGAAATACGATTAGTAACACTTAACCAAGGTAAAACATGTAAGTGGGACATAGGGGTTAAGTGGGTGCCTTGGGTGGCATGAGGAAATACGATTAGTAACACTTAACCTAGGTAAAACATGTAAGTGGGACATAGGGGTTAAGTGGGTGCCTTGGGTGGCATGTGGAATTACTAATAGAAACCCTTAACCAAATTTAAAACATGTAAGTGTACATGAAGGGGGTTAAGTGGGATGTACTAGAGGGGACCAAGCCTAGGTGGAAAGCTTGCGTCAAGCATGGGTCGCCCTTTTCCGTCCAGTAGCCCATTAAGTATCTTTGTGAGCTCGACCCAAGTCGAGGACGGGACACGCCTACTGGGTCTGATTGTTAGAGGCCAAAACGGGTTAGCGGTGGCAACGCAAGTCCAACGGGGTCACGTGCGTGCATGGGTCCGGGCTGGTAGGTAAGACGTTGTTGCATCGTGTAGTTATAAGCCATGCATTCCTTGCGTGGTATAAGGTTGCCATATTGGGGAGTGATACACCCCACTGTGGGAGCTGCACGGGTATCTACGAGTTAGGGAGTCGATCGAATGGGGCAGGGTAGTGGGTACACTTAGTGGGGATTGGAGCAGACGGCACCTATGTAGTCACCTAGGGGTACACTAAGCTACCACTATTATTACTAATTATTAAGGGGGTACACCTAGTGGAGATAGGAGCAGGCGGCACCTATGACGTTAGCTAGGAGTACATGGAATTACCATTATTACTTATTGAAGGGGTACATCTAGTGGGGATAGGTAAACGATGGGTACCTATGATAGCAACTAGAGATATATAGTCAAACATGGAGGATAGTGGGTACATCTAGTAGTACATGAAGCTATCATCGTTCTATTTAGCCAAGAGGGATCAAATTTCTAGAGTGACTAGTAGGGGTGCAGTTAGTGTTAGTACAGTACAGTACGGTAGAGTATAGTAATTATCCTATATTGATTAGGAAGTGCCATTATATCTTTGTTTCTCTTGATTGCCTTGCCATACCCATGTGGTTCACACAGTCATTACCTTATTCTCCAGCTTATATCTTATCATATTACTTTAATAATTATGTTGTTAGAGTTATCGGACTCGACAGATTTTATGTCTAACCCCCTTTGTTTCCACCTCCCCCCCCCCCCCCCCCGCAGGTTCTAAGGATAGGACTAGTACTAGTGGAGCTGGATTAGGATCTCTTTAGGAGCACTTGGATTTGGATTGCTGAAGTAAAGTTCAGCCTATCATTTTCTTTATGACTATTTGTAGTAGTGGGATTATGTACTTTGTTTTATCAAGATGGATATTATGTACTTGACTTTGGTTTATGGTTTTTGATGATGTAACCAAACATATTTACCTTCTACAGCAATAAATAAAGTTTTAAATTTTAAAGTACTATTTTATATCTGTCTTGTTGTGATTTTCGGTTCTATATTCACTTAAAATGCTTCATGGAAGTTAATGCATTGCCTTTGCGAGTGACATTAATGGGCGTGGGGTGTTACACGTGGTATCCGAGCCAGGTTACTAGAACAGGTAAGATATTTTGAAAAACTATTTTTCAAAAGCATTTTTTATAAAGAAAACTTACAAAAATATGTTTGTAGAAGTGTATTTTTGAAAGAAAGGTTTATTTTAAGAACATAATCCCCAAGAGCCATATATCCTTCCTTCGATTCTCCGTTTTAATCTCTTCCTCTTTCTCTTTTTGAGTTCCCCCTCCTTCCGCGTATAGATGTTTTTTCTAAGATAAATAAGGACTTCCGTACAAAGGACGGAAAACCACTTCAAGCGACTTAGACGTTTGTCGGGCTAGAAGTTAGTCCAAGGAAGTGGAGGGCTTGTTGGTACCTTTAAGATAGACGATGGGAGGAAGGTTCAAATAGCTGTTTGGTTAACAAAGGACGAAACCTCATCTTGGTGGGAGATCACGAATGGAGAATGTGAAGAAGAAGGCTAGTTGTTTTAGAGAAATAGGACACCTTAGGATTGTCTAAAGAGGCAAGGACAAAGTACAGGATCTTTTACAGGGTGGTTGTATTCCCTCACGGCTGGTATACCTGATGGGGATAGGACCGTCTAGGTTGAAATTTGGTTTTCTTTATCATCCTGTTTGAACTTTGTTTGATTCTTGCGCTTCATACTCGTTAGTATCTGCTTCGTTAGTTTAAACACTACACCTAAATACTAGTCTAGTTAAGGATCCCATCCTAGCCTCAAATCCTGTTGGTGGTTCAGCTCATCCTTCAATGGTTTGTCGGGATTTAAGAGTGTCTATCTTGGGCGTTGGATTTGAATGCAACGCCTTCGTCCTTGGTTTCACGGGCTATAGTTTGATTCTAGGGGTGGATTGGCTAGCCAGGCAGGATGCCATCCTAGATTGTGAAAGGAGGGTAGTTAGACTATTGATTCGTTATGGAAAGACCCTCATATATCTTGTGACCCTAGGGGTTCAGTGATGCTTAGCTGCCTAGAATCTTCTGATGCATCCAACGATGATTGGGAGTCTGTTTGTGTGGTCCGTGAGTATGGAGACGTCTTTGATAAAGTGCGGGATTTACCCAGAGGCATGAAATAAGTTTTCGTACGTGCTTAATAGATTAAGCAAAGCCAGTTATGTGATCAGCGGTGGTTTTGGAGAAAGACTGGCAAGGACAGCCAGAGTCGGTCAAGTGCTCAATTGGTTGGCCATCTTACAAGTATCATCTCACGTAGGTCGTCTGAATTCGAAGGAGGTATCCCTTGGGTGTTGGTCTGATATTGGTTTAGGCCTTTGGGGCTTGCACTTGGGGGATGTCGAGTTCGACTAGGATGGTCTGTGTGAGAGATGGATAGTTGTGACGATTTTGCATGGGATAATATCCTGGTTTTCTTTAGAAGCAGAGAAGAGCATGCCCTACATCTTAGGGAAAGCTTAGAGACCTTACAAGCGCACCAGCTTAAAGCTAAGTTCTCCAAAATACCATTTTTGGAGGAAAGAAGTGAGGATTTTAGGGCATGTGGTCTCTAGGGAAGGGTGATATGTTATGGTGGAAGACAGTCGAAAGTCCATGAGAGAAATCACCCTACACATGACATAGAGTTGGCCGCTATTATCTTTGCACTTAAGTCTTGGCGTCATTATCTTCTTGGCGAGAAATTCGAATTATTCACTGACCACAAATCACTAAAATACTTATTCTCTCAGAAGGACATGAACTTAAGGCAACAAAGGTGGATGGAATTCTTAGCATCCTACGATTTCGAGATAGCATATACCCCTAGCAAGGGTAACGTGGTGGAAGACGCCTTAAGTAGAAAAAGGTTATCCTTGAGTCCGTTGTTTGTTGAGCGTAGAAGCTTAGAGTTCATCTCTACGTTTTACTTTAAACCTTTCGTTGACTTTGTACCTGGTTTGCTAGCATCCTTGGAGGTCAGACCTACGCTTTTGGGATTGATTGGTGAGGCACAGCAAGATGACCCACAGTTGGTTGAGTTAGTAGAGAAGCTCAAAGGAGGGGAGTCATCAAGCCATCTCCGTAGTTATACCCTAGATGATAAAGGTTGGTTACGTAGGGACGGTATGCTTTGTGTACCAAAAGACGAGGACCTAAGGAAGACCATTCTTGATGATGCACATCGTTCGAAGATGACCATCCATCCTAGCGGGGACAAGTTGTACATGGACATGAGACGAGTTTACTTTTGGGTCGGCATAAAGAAGGACATGGCAGTGTTTGTCGCTAGATGCCTGGGGTGCCAACAAGTAAAAGCAGAGCAAAAGAAGCCCGGTGGATTACTACACCCATTGGAGGTCCCACAATGGAAGTGGGAAAGCGTCTCGATGGATTTTGTTGACGGATTACCGAGATCGAGGAAGGGTAACACGGGGATTTAGGTCATGGTAGACAGACTTACTAAGAGTGCCCATTTCATTCCCATGAAGAGTAAGAGGATTGCTCCATGGTTAGCCTCCGTATACATTCGAGAAATAGTTCGTTTGCACGGTGTTCCTTCTAGCATAGTGAGCGACCGCGATCCTATCTTTACTAGCGAATTTTGGAAGAGCTTGCAAGGGGCGGTAGGGACTCAGTTATGTTTGAGCACCGCATATCATCCTTAGACGGATGGCCAGACCGAGAGGGTGAATCGTATTGGAGAGGACCTATTGAGGTTATGTGTCTTAGATTTCGGAGGTACATGGGAGGAACATCTTCCATTGGTGGAGTTCGCATATAATAACAGCTTTCAGTCCAGCATTGGCATGGCACCGTTCGAGGCTCTTTATGGACGGCCGTGTCGTTCGACTACATGTTGGTGGGAGTCTACAGATAAGATCTTACTTGGGCCCGATATGATTAGAGAGACTTCAGAAAAGATCGATTTGATTCGAAGGAGGATGAAGACGGCGCAAGATAGGCAGAAATCTTATGCGGACAAGAGGAGGACAAATCTTGAGTTTGATATTGGGGACATGGTCTTTATTAAGGTGTCTCCATTACGGAACGTCGTTCGCTTTGGGTCCGTTGGGAAGTTAGCACCAAGGTTCGTAGGGTCGTTTCCTATTAAGGAGAGGATTGGGCAGATGGCGTATAGAGTGGAGTAGCCCGAGAGACTTAGTGGCGTACACGATGTATTCCATGTGTCACATTTGAGGAAGTGCTTGCACGAGACCGCGGAAGTGGTAGAGCCGAGCTTGCTTAGAGAGGTGGAGATAGAGCGTGATGCGACGATTTGGCTAGCTCCTACGTGCATCCTTGGGTCGGAGGTTAAGAAGTTGAGGAATCGAGAGGTCAAGCTAGTCAAAGTGCAATGGGGAGATGATGAGAGCAACGCTACTTGGGAGACGGAAGAGAAGATGCGTTCATTATACCCTTTTCTTTTCGAGGGTATGTCTTTTAGTTTCTCCTTTATCGCTTACCTTATACTTATCTTATCTTTAGTATGTCCTCTCGTTAGTACCTTTGACCTTTAGATAGGGTAGTCCTATGATTGAAACATGTTTTTGAGACACGTTATGTATGATGGATGCAAGTGTTTGCTAGTGGTTGCTTGTGGATGCATATACACACACTTTAGGCACTAGATCGGCTCAGTCACTTCATATTGCATATTGCATATAAATGTGTGTGCATATTTAAGCAAATGGATGTATAATGGTTGTGCTATCATATGGATGTTGCATTTTGGTGAATGGTTGTGCATACATGTAGAAATAACATGTATCGATAGGGTTCTTTCGCATACATAACGGATGCATGGCACTATCATGGTTTGCATTAAGGAGGTCAACTGAATCAGTAGACCACCTGATTTTGCATTAGATAAGGAACATATGCACACACTTTTTGCATATGTTCATACAGCATTAGAAATTCTATAAGGACAATGGATGCCTGTGTTTGATGGTTGAGTAGATGGTTGTTTGGATGTTAGGATATGCATTCTCCTTAACTTGGAGATTTCGGGGGCGAAATCCTTTAAGGAGGGGAGAATGTAACACCTTGGATTTTTGAATAATCGAATTAACTAAATTAAAGAATAAATGTTTAGCATTGTTCTAAGGTTTGTAAGCAAAATACTAAGTAGCTCAATTGGTTGGAACATGTGACTTGCATACAAGAGGTACAGAGTTTGATCCCCGCCAACGCCACATTTTTGTTTTAGGGGAATGGCTAAAAAGCGGCTTAGTATGAACGCGGTTCAAAAAGTAGTTGAGTGTGAAAATGGTTAATTAGGAAGATAGAAATATATATAGATATATATATAAAAATAAAATAAAATTCAACCTAAAATTTAAGAAAAAAATTCAAAACAGCGGAAGCGGGAAGGCAAAACACCAAACCGACCTATTTTATGGGTCGACCTGATACCCGCTGGGTCGACCCCAGTATCGACTCAGGAGGTTTGGGATTGGTCCCATCGGCCCTGAATGGTTTATGACGAAATTTTATGTTTTAGGGCTTAGGTGGTGATTTCTGGTTGGTCTGTTGACATCATTTCTTGGTTTCTAAGGCCTAGATGGATCTAGAGTGATCTGACGGCTTAAATTAATTCAAAGCTCTATAAAAATACCCATAGACTCAAACCCTAAATCAAAATTAAAACTAAAACTAACGCCGTCATGCTGTCGTCTTAAACCCTAGAGCAGCCGCCACCAATTAGAGAGGAATAACAGCTAATCAAATCAGTTCTATTCAACCCTAACAACCAATCTTCTTCAAAGGAGAGCTAACTTCAGAAATCAGAAATCAGAACTCAGAACTCAAGACCGCTTTTGAGTTGTGAGTTCGATCACCTTAACAAAATAATTGCTAAATTAATTATGATGTGATATACGTTGGATTATAAGTTGTGGTTGTGAATCTAATTCATATGTTTAATCATGTATGTTAACTTGATTCATATTATATGTTGTTATGCAAGTTTTATATATAATGTTATGCAAGTGTCGTGTATGATGTTATGCAAGATTAATATGACTATGCAAGTTAATATGATTATGCAAGTTTCATATATGATGTTATGCAAGTTAATATGATTATGCAAGTTTCATATATGATGTTATGCAAGTTAATATGATTATGCAAGTTGTACATATGATGTTATGCAAGTTAATAGGATCACGCAAGTTATATGCGAGTTATATGATGTTATGTAAGTTTGGATCTAAAATATATGCTAGTAGTTCATGATGTTAACTTGTGTCAATGAATCCCTTTTTGTAATCCAATCACTTAGGTTTATAACATCAGTTTTTCTGCGGATATGGATGTGGAACATATGATAGTTCGTATAAGTATTATGTTCATATACAAGTTTAAGTGATAATTGGATTCACATATATACAAGTTCACACCTTTAAAGTTTAGATCCATATTCAAGTTGACATTTTTATGTTGAAACTATGACATGCATAGTTATGCAAGTTTACACCTTTATGTGGATCCATAGTTTACTCAGGTTAACACCTTTTATTGGATCCATAGTTATGCAAGATGACACCTTTATGTTTAGGTTGACGACACATATAGTTTATGTAAGTTTGTGATAATTACCTAGGCTAGTTGGGTGTAAAACAATGTTCATACATGCAAGTTCACACCTTTTAGATCTATGATTTTTGGATCCTTGATAATACAAAGACTATGCAAGTATGTTGTAATTCTTAATTGCAAGTTAGATGCAAATTAGATCCATTATTGTGTGTATGTGACTTTGTGATGTTTATTCCCTTTTTTTTTAAGTATTGGACTATTTGCTAGTCTAATATGTGTATGTCATGATATGTGAACGAATGATGGGGGTACGATGAGGATAATAGTGGATACACACATATTGTGAATTTGGCATGTAATGGCCTAAAAAGGCATGTAATTAATTTTAAGGAATAAAATTAATTAGTGATGAAATTGGTATAATGTATATACCATAAATAGATGAGCGTAATTTAGGTGATAAATTATGGACATAAATAAATATGGAAATTTGAATAAGGAAAGTAATTCAAATTTGGGGAAAATTAATTATGTATAATTAATTGCCTAAGACACGAGGTTGGACTCATTTGTGGTGTAAGACTGCCTGGACCCGCCCGGCAAATCCAGCAGCCACAAATGGTAGCCCAATGTGAGAGGTCAAAAGCCCAAACTAAATGCGTAACAATTGTATGGACACGAGGTTAGGCTCGTTTGTGGTGTAAGACTGCCTGGACCCGCCCGGCAAATCCAGTAGCCACAAATGCCAGTCTAATGTGAGTGGTCCTACAGGGGTTACGGTAGTAATAAATTAAGAAACACTTAACCAAAGTAAAACATGTGGTGGGACATAGGGGTTAAGTGGGTGCCTTGGGTGGCATGAGGAAATACGATTAGTAACACTTAACCAAGGTAAAACATGTAAGTGGGACATAGGGGTTAAGTGGGTGCCTTGGGTGGCATGAGGAAATACGACTAGTAACACTTAACCAAGGTAAAACATGTAAGTGGGACATAGGGGTTAAGTGGGTGCCTTGGGTGGCATGTGGAATTACTAATAGAAACCCTTAACCAAATTTAAAACATGTAAGTGGCCATGAAGGGGGTTAAGTGGGATGTACTAGAGGGGACCAAGCCTAGGTAGAAAGCTTGTATCAAGCATGGGGGGGGCTTTTCAGTCCAGTAGCCCATTAAGTATCTTTTTGAGCTCGACCCAAGTCGAGGACGGGACATGCCTACTGGGTCTGATTGTTAGAGGCCAAATCGGGTTAGCGGTGGCAACGCAAGTCCAACGGGGTCACGTGCGTACGTGGGTCCGGGCTGGTAGGTAAGACGTTGTTGCATCGTGTAGTTATAAGCCGTGCATCCCTTGCGTGGTATAAGGTTGCCATATTGGGGAGTGATACACCCCACTGTGGGACCTGCACGGGTATCTACGAGTTAGGGAGACGATCGAATGGGGCAGGGTAGTGGGTACACCTAGTGGAGATAGGAGCAGACGACACCTATGTAGTTAGCTAGGGATACACGAAGCTACCACTATTATTAATAATTATTAAGGGGGTACACCTAGTGGAGATAGGAGCAGGCGGCACCTATGACGTCAGCTAGGAGTACATGGAATTACCATTATTACTTATTGAAGGGGTACATCTAGTGGGGATAGGTACACGCTGGGTACCTATGATAGCAACTAGAGACATACAGTCAAACATGGAGGATAGTGGGTACATCTAGTAGTACACGAAGCTATCATCGTTCTATTTAGCCAAGAGGGATCAAATTTCTAGAGTGACTAGTAGGGGTGCAGTTAGTGTTAGTACAGTACAGTAGAGTATAGTAATTATCCTATATTGATTAGGAAGTGCCATCAATGTTTTCTCTTTTTCTCTTGATTGCCTTGCCATACCCATGTGGTTCACACAGTCATTACCTTATTCTCCAGCTTATATCTTATCATATTGCTTTAATAATTATGTTGTTAGAGTTATCGGACTCGCCTGACTTTATGTCTGACCCCCTTTGTTTCCACCTCTTTTCTTCCTCCCTCCCCCCCCCCCCCCAGGTTCTAAGGGTGGGACTAGTACTAGTGGAGCTGGATTGGGATCTCTTTGGGAGCACTTGGATTTGGATTGCTGAAGTAAAGTTCAGCCTATCATTTTCTTTATGGCTATTTGTAGTAGTGGGATTATGTACTATGTTTTATCAAGATGGATATTATGTACTTGACTTTGGTTTATGGTTTTTGATGATGTAACCAAACATATTTACCTTCTGCTGCAATAAATAAAGTTTTAGATTTTCAAATACTGCTTTATATCTGTCTTGTTGTGATTTTCTGTTCTATATTCACTTAAAATGCTCCATGGAAGTTAATGCATTCCCTTTGCGAGTGACATTAATGGACGCGGGGTGTTACAACAATCCTCAAGCCCTAAATCACATAAATTCATTCCAAGGAGCCACCATGCCATCCATGATCGTTCTAGTTTAGCCACCATTCCTTCTTCAACTTGAAAGCAAGATTAAAGTTACGAATCAAAACTAACTTAGAGAATTGATAGTCTTCTTCAAGAGATTGCTTTACGATTTCAGAAAACAGACCCCAGAAAACATGACTATCTTTTCTTTGTAAGTCATGTTATTGTTTAGATGTGAATGATTAAAATTTGTGATTCGTAATAAAATGAAAACTAGAGTAATTCCTAGTTGTAAGATAATGACGATGCTGATTTATTCTTATTCTTGCAATGATTCTATCGTATATGCTTGTGAGATTATTGTGGTTATTATGTTCATGTTAAACCAATCGTATATTATGTAAATTTGGTGGCTTTTTCATGTTATGTAACAAGCAAGTTGTTTAGATCTATGTTTATTGATTCATACAAGTTTTTTAGATCTACATTTAGATCTATGTTTATTGAATCATGCAAGTTGTTTAGATCCACATTTAGATCTATGTTTATTAAATCATGCAAGTTATTAGGCTAAGACATGTATTATGTTTAGATCTATGTTTATTGAATCATGCAAGTTGTTTAGATCTACAGTTAGATCTATGTTTATTAAATCATGCAAGTTATTAGGCTAAGAGATGTATTATGTTTAGATCTACATTTAGATCTATGTTTATTGAATCATGCAAGTTGTTAGGCTAAGACATGTATTATGTTTAGATTCACATTTAGATCTATGAAAAGTGGATCCAAAATTAAAGCTCGTATTTATATGTCTTGTTAAACTTATGTAAAACCATATGCTTAAGATTCATCTTTGTTGGATCCAAGATAAAAGTTCTTATTTACATGCCTTGTTAAACCTTTGTAATTCCCTATGTTTAAGATTCATGGTTATTGGATCCAAATTAAAGTTTACATTCACATGTCTAGTTGAACTTGTGCAATTCTATATGCTTAAGGTTTATGTTCATTAGACCCAAAATGAAAGTTTGCATTTACATGCCTAGTTGGATTTGGGTAATCTCATATGCTTAAAGACTCATAGTTGGATCAAAAAATGGTAGTTCATTATATTATGCCATGTTTACATGACACGTGTTTAGTTAGTTCCTTATTGTTTTATGTTGTGTGAATGGTACATGCTCCCTTCTTTCCCCTTTTGTATATTAGTTAGGCTAAGCTACGAGCCTAACATTTTATGTGAATTGTGCGAACGTATGATGGGGGTAACAATGGGAAAAACCTTAAATTCATATTAATGGCTTAATTTGGCCTATAAATATATGAATGATTAGTGGCATAAAATTGGCATAATCTATATACCTAAAATTATGAATATGATTTTGAGAGGAATTGGGCATGACTTGAATGACAATAATTTACATATAAATTTAAATGATAAATATGTAAATTAAGAAAAAGACGAACATGCCTAACCTGAGGTTAGATTTAGTTGTGGTGTAAAACTGCCCGGAACCGCCCGGAACATCCAGAAACCATAACAACACCTATCTATTGTGAGAGGTTAGTGCACTATGCCCAAGAAAAATCCGAGGTTAGATTGAGTCGTGGTGTAAAACTGCCCGGAACAGCCCGACACATCCAGTAACCACAACAACACATATCTAATGTGAGATGTTGGTGAATTAATAAATCAATTAATGCTAATGAACAAGATGAATAACTAGGGTTAAGTTAATGAGAAACACTTAATCAATATAACAAGATGAATGACTAGGGTTAAGTTAATGAGAAACACTTAACCGATATAATAAGATGAATGACTAGGGTTAAGTTAATGAGGAACACTTAACCAATATAACAAGATGAATGACTAGGGTTAAGTTCATAGGAACACTTAACCAATATAACATGAATGACTAGGGTTAAGTTAATAGGAAACGCCTAACCAGTATGGCATGATGAATGGGTGGTGTTAAGTAATAAGAAACACTTAACCCATATAACTTGATTTGTGGTAAGGTTAAGTTAAAACGAGAGGGCAACACTTAACCAATATAACTTGATTTATGGTAGGGTTAAGTTGACACAAGAAGGCAACACTTAACCAAAGTAACATGACAAGTAGGTGGGTTAAGTAACTTGAATTGATTGATGACACTTAACCAATACAACATGATGGACACATTGGGTTAAGATAATAAGAAACACTTAACCAATCCAACATGATAAGTGAGGAGGGTTAAGTTAATAAGAAACACTTAAACAACATGACATGATGAATGGGTGGGTTAAGTTATCATGAATGGAAAACACTTAACCAATATGACATAATGTGTGGGAGGGTTAAGTAGATATCAAGTTGGGGGGTAATATTAGTGAGTATAGTCCCACAAACTTAACCATTAAATAAACATGCTTGAATCAGTAGGAAGGTTAAGTACATATCGGGTTGGTGGGTAATATTTGTACATATAGGCCCAAAAACTTAACTGTTAAGTAAACATGCTTGAATCGATGGGAGGATTAAGTACATCTAGTGTAGGTGGGTAATATTAGTACATATAGGCCCACAAACTTAACCGTTAAGAAAACATGCTAGAATCGGTAGGAGGTTTAAGTACATGTCATGTAAGTGGGTAATATTTGTATATATAGGCCCACAAACTTAACCAATAGGAAACTCTAGTAACGGGGACCCATTTCAGCAGTAACCCACATAGATGTATCATGGTACCCTGAAACTAGGCAGGATGGGGCACGATTACTTGGCTGACTGTAAGCGGTAAAAACAGCGGCAGGGGGTACGTCAGTTTAGGTTCTGACGGTTTACGGGCGTGCATGTACTCTGGAGTGGGAAAAAGCAGGCACTGGGTACTAGTAGTTATTCACTGTTCATCTTGAATCGTGTCGGGTTGCTATCATAAGGATTGATACACCTTATGGCGGGACCATCAAATGGTATCTACATGCAAGAGAGGGCCGATTGACACAGACATAAGGAAAAATTAATACGGGTAAGGAGCCGATCGATAGGGTAGTAAGGGTACATCTAACAAGTTGATGGCAATTAGGCAGATTGAGGTGGAATCCTCACGATAGATGTACACTTGAAGGCTACCATAATTGCGGGGATTGGGATCACATTACAATATGATCATTTTATATAGATTACTAGTTGGGACAGTAGATAGGTGGTGCACAGAAGTGAAATGAGTGCGATACCATATTCAGCCTGATTATCTTATTTCTAGTGTGTTGTCCTAGATTCAGTTTATTCATGTCATAACCCTTTTTCTTTTTTACATACTAAATAGTCACTAGACTTACCAGACTCATGTCTGACCCATTTTCTTTCGTCTTCTTTTCTTCCGTTCCCCCCTCCCCCCCCCCCCCCCCACCCCGGTCCGTAGGGAGGGAATGCTTCAGCTTAGATCGGATCATTTCCAGCTTGAAGAGAGTAGATGTATTGCTTGGAATCTTTTTCCTTGGACTATGGCTTTGGATACACTCTTATTGGGGATTTATTCTGCCTTACTGTTGTTTTAATGCTTCTTTGTGTTTTTAAATCAAGACAGAAGTTATATGTATTACTTTTAAGTATGATTGATACAACTATTGTAAAAGTTTGACTGAACCACATTGTTTATAAAATGACTTTATTTTCCGCTGCTTTATTTGTCTGTCTTGTAATTTATCTGCATCTTTTACCTAAAATGCTCCACCGAAGTTAAGGCATTCCCTTTGTGAGTGACCTTAACAAAGGTTGGGTGTTTCACTTGATATCAGAGCTGAAGGTTACCGGATCAGATAAAAGATTTGAAAACTTATTTTCAAAGCGGTTTTAAGAGAAGCATTTTCAAAAGAAATGTAACACCCCATATCTGTTAAGGTCACTCATAAAGGGAATGCCTTAACTTCAATGGAGTATTATGGGTACTGGAACAGAAATATTACAAGACAGACATATATATATATAACAGCGGAAAATAAAGTGGAAGTACTTCAAAAATCATTTATTAAATATAATTGTTTACAAGAAAAGCTCATCAACTTCCAATACCCAATTTCATAGTTAAAATATCTGTCTTGCTCAAAAACAAAGAAGCATAAAAACAAACTGCAGTATTCCCCAATAAAGCAAAGCAAGCCATAACCAAGAGAAATCCAAGCCATACATGAAAGAGCCTTGGAGCTTGGTAAGATCCGAACTAAGCTGTATTCCCACCCTGTGAACATGGGGGGGGGGACGAAAGAAAAAGAGGCGAAACAAAACGGGTCAGTCATAAAGATTGAGTAAGTCCTAGTGACTTTCAGCATAAAAATAGGTAAAGATAACATGGCATGAATAAACTGAAAGTAAACATAAGCATGATGACAAGGTAGGCAAGATAAACTAAGATAACAAGATAAACTATGATAACAAGATAAACTAAGGTAACAAGATAAACTTCGGGCATGATGAAACAAGTATAACATCCCATAATTCCTATCAAATATCCCACCGCATGGTTTCTATCAAGAATAACATCGCAAGGTTTCTAAGCTTTACCATTAAAACGATATCTATTTGCTCTGCACCACCTAACCAGCATCCTCATAAGTGTCTTACATGGAATGATCTGTACTCCTACTAGTATCCCAACTAGTGTCCTGTGTAATAAGGATCTGTACCCCCTACTAGTGTCCCAACTAGTAGCCCGTGTTATATATTAAGGTGATCCCACCCACTACTTAGAAATCATAATACTAGTCCTATGTACCCCTAGCTGACTACATAGGTGTCGCCTGCTCCTATCTCCACTAGGTGTACCCCCTTAATAATTAATAATAATAGTGGTAGTTTCGTATAACACTAGCTGACTACATAGGTGTCGTCTGCTCCTGTCTCCACTAGGTGTACCCACTACCCTGCCCCATTCGATTGGCTCCCTAACTCGTAGATACCCATGCAGGTCCCACAGTGGGGTGTATCACTCCCCAATATGGCAACCTTATACCACGCAAGGCGTGCACGGCTTATACCTACACGATGCAACAACGTCTTACCTACCAGCCCGGACCAACGCACGCACGTGACCTCGTTGGACTTGCGTTGCCACCGCTAACTCGTTTTGGCCTCTAACAATCAGGCCCAGTAGGCATGTCCCGTCCTCGACTTGGGTCGAGCTCACAAAGATACTTAATGGGCAACTGGAATGAAAAGGGCCCCCATGCTTGACACAAGCATTCCACTTATGCTTGGTCCACTCTAGTAATTCTTACTTAACCCCTTCTTATTCATGTCCATTTACATGCTTAAATTTTTGGTTAAGTATACACCAGTATGTCTTACATGTTACCCATGTCCCCCACTTAACCCCTACATCATCCTCATGTCTTAATACATGCTTTATCTTGGTTAAGTGCTTATAGGTTATATTTTACATGTCATTCATATTACCCCCAACGTCTGGGTATAATCAAGCGCCTTGGCTTTATCTGCCATTAGACCCTATGTTTATCCATTAACTATGCGCTTGTGCTACCTCATTAGTCTTATCGTTTTACTTGGTTATTTCCATTTATACCAACCTTCAGCTTGCTTATTAATTCAATTCTTAACTTGAACTATATTAAGTCCATTAATAAGCCCACAACATGTTATTCCTATGGTTCATACATTAACCCCTGTTATGGTACAATAACATGTTCTTATTCAATCTTTACAACCAAGTACCCCTTAACTCACAAACACACTGGAGAGAGAGAATAATTCCCTAAATACCAACCCCGAAGACCGGAATCAACATCAGATTGATACTCAGAGGATTATCCAACCTAACCAATGTTTTGTTCCTTTTTATAATATAACTTATGTTGCCTTCAGTTGTAAATCCATTCTTGTCTTTACATATTGCTTAATCTACAATGAAGCACATCTTTCCTTATTACATAAGTTATCTCATCTTATCTATTGTTCCGCCTAACTTATTTTATTCCATAAGTTATCATTCCCACCTAGGCATTAATTAAGATTTACTTAACTCAACCATTCATGTTATAACAATTAAGTGTTATTAGCCTGGTCATATTACTTAACCCACCCATTCATACTATATTGGTTAAGTGTTCTTAGTTTACTTAACCCTACCCATTGGTCTAATTACCATGTTACGTTGGTTAAGTATTACTATTCGTATTTCCACATGACACCCACATGTCACCCAATTAACCCCCATGTCCCACCACAAGTTTATCTGGTTAAGTATTTCTTAATTCATTAAGGCCGTAACCTTATAATGACCTCTCACATTAGACTGACATTTATGGCAGCTAGATTTGCCGGGCGGATCCGGGCAGTCTTACACCATAAAAGAGTCTAACATCGTGTCTTTACAACTGTTACGCTTTTAATTTGGGCCTAGGACCTCTCACATTGGGCTGACATTTGTGACTACTGGATTTGTCGGGCGGTTCCGGGCAGGTTTACGTCATAAATGAGTCCAACCTCGTGTCCTAAGCATTGATTACCACTTATAATCTTTTTCCCCAATTTGAATTTATTTCCCCTATTCAAATTATTAATTAATTCCTAATTTAACGATGTCCATAATTGACTCAATTATGTCCATCAATTAATGGTATGCAAAATCATACCAATTTTACCACAATTTATCTTAGGCCATTAAAGGCAACTTATCTCAATTTATATTTATCCCTCTTTTAAGGCTATTACATACCAACTACTATATGTACCCAATTCTAGTCAGTTTACATATATACCAAGTTTCATGCCTTTTTACATATGTCAAGATCCAGCAAAAATTACATGTATCTAGTTTCATACCCAAATCCGATGATTCATGATGTAGTTATCCCAAGCTATAATCTTTTTTTTTTTTCAATACATGCCAGTTGCCCAAGTTCATAATACATGTTTATGCCAATTATAAAGTTTACAGTCGCTTTCATGCTCAAATTCTCATATCTACATATGCCTAATTAACATAAGCCCAATCTTTTGATTTAATTTACATAGATCCAATTGATGTCGAATTCCATATATATAATATTTATGCAAATTTTTATCATAACAAGATTATACCAAACTTTACAGATCTACCCCAAACTTGCAAATTAAATGATAATATCCAATTTCATGTTGCCAATTATTAATCACATCCATATAGGCAATAATACCATATTTCCCTCGTATACATCTCGTATGCGAATCGCGATTTTAGGCCAAGGTCCGAAGTTGACCAAGGTTCATCAAAAGAAAATAAATAGGGGGAGGTAGAAATTTGCATAATAAATAGATCAAAGAGAGAAAAACAACATCATGATAGGCATAAAGATTAGAACTTGATGATAACATCATTACAAATCAAGAAAACTGCTGAATAAATCACAAACTTGTCATGAGAATAAAGGTAGACAAGTCTCAAAACTAAAGATTCAAAAAGCAACAGGGATAGATCTGAATCGATAAACATACTTAGATTCAATTCCACTTTATTTCATGCCCATATTAAAGTTAAATATTTAGATCTGAAAATAACTAGCACTTACAGAGAACGGCTAATGAATTAGGGAGTGAATTTTTCGTAGAAAGTTGCAGTGTCATTGATTTATCCTCTTGAATTTGTTGTAGAAGCATAGATCTTTGATTTGATTTGAGTTTGAACGCTTAAGCTTTAATTTGGAGGCGGCGGCCATGGCTCAAGAGGGATTTTAGCAGCATTTTGGTGTCATATAAATTTGTGTGAGTTAGGCTAGGTCTAGGTGTTATTTTATAGGTGTAGCAATTCATTTCGGCCATCGGATTAACCCTAAAACCCATCCGGACCATCAAAACTTGTCCTGGGCCTCAAAAATGGGTTCTGGGCCACCCCAGGCCGACAAGGTCGACCTGTACAGAGGGAGAGTCGACACTACAGTCGACACAGGGGGGCAGGTCGACTTGGGTGTCGACACTATAGTCGACACGGGTAGTCTGCCAGAAAGTATGCTGAAATCTTGTTTTGGCCATATCTTGGTCATACGGACTCTGATTTTCGAAAACTCAGACTCTATTTCGCGTATTTTTCCGAGATGAACGCAATGGCGCAACCTGTTTCCCATAATTCTGATTTTAAAATTTAATTCTGCCTTGATTTCTTGTTTTAACGGGTTGTTAAAATTCGGGTTGTTACATTCTTCCCTCCTTAAAGGATTTCGTCCTCGAAATCTCCAAGTTAGGAAGAACGTTTCCTACCATCCATCGTCCATCTACTCAAAACATCATCCACAAGCAATCATTGTCCTTAAAAAGTTTTCTAATGCTATATGAACATATGCAGAAAGTGTGTGTATATGTTCCTTATCTAATGCAAATGATCAGGCCCGATTGATCTTTCTAATGAAAAATATGTTAAGTGCCATGAATCCACATGTATGCAAATAATCATAGTCACGTAAACACTATATGTGTGCACAAACATCCATCCATATGCAACATCCACATGATAACACATTCAATTTCATCCATAAACAAGTGTAAATACTCTGAATATGCAATATGAAAGGTGATTGAGCCGATCTAGTGCCTAATGTGCGTGTATATGCATCCACGAGCAACCACTAGCAACCACTTGCAACCACTTGCAACCATCAATCATAACATGTCTCAAACACATGTTTACACCTAATTGTTCCTACCTAAAGATATAGTCGAATGATAGAAGCAAGTAAAAATTCTGCGCCCATCAAAGCTAGAAATCTACGTCACATATATACTGATTAGGAGAAGAATTCCCTAAGCACCAGCCCCGAAGACCGAAATCAACATCAGACTGACACCCAAAGAAATTCTCAACCCAACCAATATATATGTGATTCTAGGAAACTAAGTATAATGGACTCCTTTTAGGTCACAAGAAATCCCTTCTTAAAACCAACCCATATCCTATAAAACCCAAAAGGTTTAATCAACCCAACGGATACCCTCAAGCCCCAAGATGTAAAACTAACAGATGAGTCATACTCCCTATGGGGTTTGCAACAGAAATTGGATTGGGAATAGGACCGAGAGGATATACACAAAAGATAGCATGCAAGTAAGCTCTATAGGAAAAAGGAATCAAGGATATACTCTTAAAAAGAGATATGATGCACGAATATAGTCTTCAATCTTCTAAGCCACATTCCCTTGAGCTTAACTCCGTTGTGCTTTGACCATCTTTAACTTCACAATTTCATAGCTTCTTAATTCTTGTTCCCAAAATATGAGTTAGAACCCATTTCACTATTGCCTCTCGTTCCACTTTCACTTATTCTCCTTCTAGTATACTTGGCTCAAACATAACTGCGTACTCATGGTTTCATGCAAGCTCTCCAAAATTCACTAGTGAATCTTGGATCTCGTCCACTTACTATCAGGTATTCCATGCAGAAGAACTATCTCTTGGAAATAAATGCCAACCATGTTGCCAAATGTACTTACTAAGGTGATTCTCTACAACTCATGCATAAGCGAAATGACCCATCCGCCTTAGTGGAGAACACTACTCGATCAGATTACAAATTACCAATAGATGTGTCAAGAGATTCTAGGAAACAAATCATGATAGAACCCTAAAGGTTACATGCGACTTCGAGGGTATTACCGAGGCAAGTCAAGAGTCTAACTACCCTCTTTTCAAAACCGAGAAGGTCACCTTTACTGGATAACTACTCCATCGCTAGAATCAACCCATAGTCCAAAACATAAACATTACTTCTAGACTCAACACTTAGCATAGACATTCTCAAATCCAAACAAGTCATGAATAAATGAGCCGATTTCCCCATCAGGATTTGAGAAAAAAATGGGATCCTCTACTACGCTAGTACTAAGGTGTAGAGACTCAACTATCGAAGCAGAATTAAAAGGATGCGTTGTACAAAAACAAAGTTCTAGTGGGATGATAGAAAAGAAAGCTAAACTTTTAACAGAACGTTACCGCCTCTCTTAGGTATACAATTTCCCTCTCGACGATCTTTCCTTTTTTCCCTTGTCCTTGTCCTATACTTAACTACATGTCCCTTTTTACCATACTAAAGATAATCTCTCTTGTCATGGGTTCTACTATTCTTTCACTTTGGCCTCTTTCCTTTCACCTTTTCCCTCCTTCGTGGATTAAGCCATAACAACTAGTTTCTTGTTCTTACTATCCTTGTATAGTTTGTTGACAAGTCCCTCGAAGCTGCCTCCAACGCACGGCAATTCTACACAGCTTGAAATACGATTAGTCGCAAGTAAAACTACTACGGCTACAGATGGAGGTTGGGCACTTCTTTGCCCTTCGACATATGTCGGATGGCTAGAAAACTATGGTGAAAAGAGAGAGAAGAGATTTCAAGAGAGAATCAAAAGATAGTGCATATGGCTTTGGGGAATATGCCTTTTAATCAAAACAAAATTTTCTTGAAAATTTGCTTCTTTGTAAACGTTTTGAAAACTAGTTTCAGAAGGTTTTTGAAAACCTTTGCCCAGTCTGGTAACCTTCTGCTCTGATACCAAATGTAACACCCCACATCTGTTAAGGTCACTCATAAAGGGAATGCCTTAACTTCAATGGAGTATTATGGGTACTGGAACAGAGATATTACAAGACAGACATATATATATAACAGCGGAAAATAAAGTGGAAGTACTTCAAAAATCATTTATTAAATATAATTGTTTACAAGAAAAGCCCATCAACTTCCAATACCCAATTTCATAGTTAAAATATCTATCGTGCTCAAAAACAAAGAAGCATAAAAACAAACTGCAGTATTCCCCAATAAAGCAAAGCAAGCCATAGCCAAGAGAAATCCAAGCCATACATGAAAGAGCCTTGGAGCTTGGTAAGATCTGAACTAAGCTGTATTCCCACCCTATGAACATGGGGGGGACGAAAGAAAAAAAGGCGAAACAAAACGGGTCAGTCATAAAGACTGAGTAAGTCCTAGTGACTTTCAGTATAAAAATAGGTAAAGATAACATGGCATGAATAAACTGAAAGTAAACATAAGCATGATGACAAGGTAGGCAAGATAAACTAAGATAACAAGATAAACTATGATAACAAGATAAACTAAGGTAACAAGATAAACTTCGGGCACGATGAAACAAGTATAACATCCCATAATTCCTATCAAATATCCCACCGCATGGTTTCTATCAAGAATAACATCGCAAGGTTTCTAAGCTTTACCATTAAAACGATATCTATTTGCTCTGCACCACCTAACTAGCATCCTCATAAGTGTCTTACATGGAATGATCTGTACTCCTACTAGTATCCCAACTATTGTCCTGTGTAACAAGGATCTGTACCCCCTACTAGTGTCCCAACTAGTAGCACGTGTTATATATTAAGGTGATCCCACCCACGACTTAGAAATCATAATACTAGTCTTATGTACCCCTAGCTGACTACATAGGTGCCGCCTGCTCCTATCTCCACTAGGTGTACCCCTTTAATAATTAATAATAATAGTGGTAGCTTCGTATACCCCTAGCTGACTACATAGGTGCCGACTGCTCCTATCTCCAATAGGAGTAGCCACTACCCTGCCCCATTCGATTGGCTCCCTAACTCGTAGATACCCGTGCAGGTCACACAGTGGGGTGTATCACTCCCCAATATGGCAACCTTATACCACACAAGGCGTGCACGGCTTATACCTACACGATGCAACAACGTCTTACCTACCAGCCCGGACCCACGCACGCACGTGACCCCGTTGGACTTGCGTTGCCACCGCTAACCCGTTTTGGCCTCTAACAATCAG
Source organism: Allium sativum (assembly GCA_030737875.1). Taxonomy (NCBI): domain Eukaryota; kingdom Viridiplantae; phylum Streptophyta; class Magnoliopsida; order Asparagales; family Amaryllidaceae; genus Allium; species Allium sativum. The sequence goes on from CM060914.1 coordinate 142,505,509, forward strand.
GCCCAGTAGGCGTGTCCCGTCCTCGACTTGGGTCGAGCTCACAAAGATACTTAATGGGCTACTGGATTGAAAAGGGCCCCCATGCTTGACACAAGCTTTCCACCTATGCTTGGTCCCCTCTAGTAATTACTTAACCCCTTCTTATTCATGTCCACTTACATGCTTAAATTTTCGGTTAAGTATACACCAGTATGTCTTACATGTTACCCATGTCCCCCACTTAACCCCTACATCATCCTCATGTCTTAATACATGCTTTATCTTGGTTAAGTGCTTATAGGTTATATTTTACATGTCATTCATATTACCCCCAACGTCTGGGTTTAATCAAGCGCCTTGGCTTTATCTGCCATTAGACCCTATGTCTATCCATTAACTATGTGCTTGTGCTACCTCATTAGTCTTATCGTTTTACTTGGTTATTTCCATTTATACCAACCTTCAACTTGCTTATTAATTCAATTCTTAACTTGAACTATATTAAGTCCATTAATAAGCCCACAACATGTTATTCCTATGGTTCATACATTAACCCCTGTTATGGTACAATAACATGTTCTTATTCAATCTTTACAACCAAGTACCCCTTAACTCACAAACACACTGGAGAGAGAGAATAATTCCCTAAATACCAACCCTGAAGACCGGAATCAACATCAGATTGATACTCAGAGGATTATCCAACCTAACCAATGTTTTGTTCCTTTTTATAATATAACTTATGTTGCCTTCAGTTGTAAATCCATTCTTGTCTTTACATATTGCTTAATCTACAATGAAGCACATCTTTCCTTATTACATAAGTTATCTCATCTTATCTATTGTTCCGCCTAACTTATTTTATTCCATAAGTTATCATTCCCACCTAGGCATTAATTAAGATTTACTTAACTCAACCATTCATGTTATAACAGTTAAATGTTATTAGCCTGGTCATATTACTTAACCCACCCATTCATACTATATTGGTTAAGTGTCATTAGCCTAATCATATTACTTAACCCACCCATTCATACTATATTGGTTAAGTGTTCTTAGTTTACTTAACCCTACCCACTGGTCTAATTACCATGTTACATTGGTTAAGTATTACTATTCGTATTTCCACATGTCACCCACTTAACCCCCATGTCCCACCACATGTTTATCTGGTTAAGTATTTCTTAATTCATTAAGGATGTAACCTTATAATGACCTCTCACATTAGACTGACATTTATGGCAGCTGGATTTGCCGGGCGGGTCCGGGCAGTCTTACACCATAAAAGAGTCTAACCTCGTGTCTTTACAACTGTTACGCTTTTAATTTGGGCCTAGGACCTCTCACATTGGGCTGACATTTGTGACTATTGGATTTGCCGGGCGGTTCCGGGCAGGTTTACGTCACAAATGAGTCCAACCTCGTGTCCTAAGCATTGATTACCACTTATAATCTTTTACCCCAATTTGAATTTATTTCCCCTGTTCAAATTATTAATTAATTCCTAATTTAACGATGTCCATAATTGACTCAATTATGTCCATCAATTAATGGTACGCAAAATCATACCAATTTTACCACAATTTATCTTAGGCCATTAAAGGCAACTTATCTCAATTTATATTTATCCCTCTTTTAAGGCTATTACATACCAACTACTATATGTACCCAATTCTAGTCAGTTTACATATATACCAAGTTTCATGCCTTTTTACATATGTCAAGATCCAGCAAAAATTACATGTATCAAGTTTCATACCCAAATCCGATGATTCATGATGTAGTTATCCCAAGCTATAATCTTTTTTTTTTTCAATACATGCCAGTTGCCCAAGTTCATAATACATGTTTATGCCAATTATAAAGTTTACAATCGCTTTCATGCTCAAATTCTCATATCTACATATGCCTAATTAACATAAGCCCAATCTTTTGATTTAATTTACATAGATCCAATTGATGTCGAATTCCATGTATATAATATTTATGCAAATTTTTATCATAACAAGATTATACCAAACTTTACAGATCTACCCCAAACTTGCAAATTAAATGATAATATCCAATTTCATGTTGCCAATTATTAATCACATCCATATAGGCAATAATACCATATTTCCCCCGTATACATCTCGTATGCTAATCGCGATTTTAGGCCAAGGTCCGAAGTTGACCAAGGTTCATCAAAAGAAAATAAATAGGGGGAGGTAGAAATTTGCATAATAAATAGATCAGAGAGGGAAAAACAACATCATGATAGGCATAAAGATTAGAACTTGATGATAACATCATTACGAATCAAGAAAACTGCTGAATAAATCACAAACTTGTCATGAGAATAAAGGTAGACAAGTCTCAAAACTAAAGATTCAAAAAGCAACAGGGATAGATCTGAATCGATAAACATACTTAGATTCAATTCCACTTTATTTCATGCCCATATTAAAGTTAAATATTTAGATCTGAAAATAACTAGCACTTACAGAGAACGGCTAATGAATTAGGGTGTGAATTTTTCGTAGAAAGTTGCAGTGTCATTGATCTATCCTCTTGAATTTGTTGTAGAAGCATTGATCTTTGATTTGATTTGAGTTTGAACGCTTAAGCTTTAATTTGGAGGCGGCGGCCATGACTCAAGAGGGATTTTAGCAGCATTTTGGTGTCATATGAATTTGTGTGAGTTAGGCTAGGTCTAGGTGTTATTTTATAGGTGTAGCAATTCATTTCAGCCATCGGATTAACCCTAAAACCCATCCGGACCATCAAACTCGTCCCGGGCCTCAAAAATGGGTTCTGGGCCACCCCAGGCCGACCAGGTCGACCTGTATAGAGGGGTAGTCGACATTACAGTCGACACAGGGGGGGCAGGTCGACTTGGGTGTCGACACTACAGTCGACACGGGTAGTCTGCCAGAAAGTCTGCTGAAATCTTGTTTTGGCCATATCTTGGTCATACGGACTCCGATTTTCGAAAACTCGGACTCTATTTCGCGTATTTTTCCAAGATGAACGCAATGGCGCAACCCGTTTCCCTTAGTTCTGATTTTAAAATTTAATTCTGTCTTGATTTCTTGTTTTAAGGGGTTGTTAAAATTCGGGTTGTTACAAGAAAAGTTTTGTTTTAAAGGCGTATTCTCCAAAGCCATATGCACTATCTTTTGATCCTCTGTTTGAATCCTTGTTTTCTTTCTTTACTGAGTCTCCGGGGCTCCTGGCTTTCTAGGAGGTAACCTCATAGCGGCTTGGTTCCGTAGGCTCGACGAGACTACGACACTTGTCAAAGGTTAAACAAGTGCCCAACTTTCATCTGTAGCCGTAGTAGTTTCACCTGCGGCTAATTTTCTTTCGAGCTTTGTAGGATTCTCCGTGCGATGGAGGCAGCTTTCGAGAGACCTATCGACAAGTTACACAAGGATGGCAAAGATGAGAATGAGGGAGTTTGGCTAAGGAGCACAACAAAAGGATGAAGAACTCATGGATGTGGACTTCGTTCACAAAGGAGGGGAGGAAAGAATAGTAAAACCTAAAACAAGAGGAAGTATCTTTATTTTGGTATAACGGGTCGTATAATTAAAAGCAAGGGAAAGAATTAAAGACAGGATTTTCCGGAAGGCAAGTGCGTGCTCTCACCACCAGCATACCTGAGAGAGAGATAGTAAGGTTTCTGTTGAAAAGTTTAGTTTTTCTTCTTGATCATCCTGCTAGTACTCTTTTTGATTTTTGCGCTTCACATTCGTTTATATCTTCTTCCACAGTTGAGTCTCTGCTCCCTAGAGTTTGTATAGTAGAGGATCTCATTATTGTCTCAAGTCCAATTTGTTGTTCGGCTCATTTATCTTTGGTTTGTAAGGTTTGAGATACTTATCTTTTTGGTTTCATGGGCTATGGTTTGATTCTAGGCATGGATTAGTTAGCTAGTAATTGTGAAAGGAGGATAGTTAGACTTTTGACTTGCCTCGGTACTACCCTCAAAATTTCGTGCAGTCCTAAGGGATCAGTTTGTCTTATCTACATAGAATTACTTTATGTATTTATCGACGATTTTCGATCCGTTAGAGTAGTCCATGAGTACGCAGATGTTTTCTTGATTCAGGTTAGTAGTTTTCCCCCTAAAAACTCGAGATAGACTTCCGCATATATCTAGTTGACAATGCAAAGCCAGTTATGCGATCAACGATAGTTTTGGAACAGGATTGGCGAGGATAGCGAGAGTCGGTTAAGTGCTCAATTATTTAGTTGTTTTGCTAGTACCATCTCACAGAAATCGTCCAAATTCGGAGGAGGTATTCCTTGGGTGCTTGTCTGATATTGGTTTAGGCCATTGGGGCTTGTACTTGTGGGATGTCGAGTTCGACTAGGATGGTTTGCGTGAGAAATAAATGGTTATGGCAGGCGCCCTAAAGTAAGACTGATCTTAACAGAGGTAAAAAGTACATAGCAACCTTTAGCTTTAGACCCTCAGATTTGTGACACTATGGATAAGCTAAGTAGAGGAGAGACATCTAATTATTTTAGTATATACACTTGGTATCTTGGCTCACACCTATTTATCTTGGAAAGATAGTTTGACTACATTGGATACCCTCTAGCATAGTAAGTGATCGAGGTCTTATGTTTACTAGTGAGTTTTAGAAATGGAGGTCAAGAAGCTTTGCAACTGTGAAGTTAAATTAGTTAAGGAACAGTGGAGTGAAGCTCAAGAAGACACGACGTGGGAGACTGAAGATAAGACATGCGCATCATACCCTTTTTCTTGAGGGTATATCCTTGATCTCTTTTTTTTAGGAATTCTATGCATGTTTGTTTCTATCTTTTTAGGAATATCCTCTAGGTCATATCTTCAATCCTTAGGTAGAAGCCGATGGATGTAAACATGTGTTTGAAAGATGTTATGATTGGTGGTTGCAAGTGGTTGCTCGTGGATTCATATACACGCATTAGGCACTAGATCGACTTAGTCACTTTCATATTGCATATGCATGAGTGAATTTTTATACATATGAACTGAAACTTGATGTGTTATAATATGGATGTTGCATTTGTATGAATGATTGTGCACTCATGTAGAATTTATAAAGTACTATTAGGAATAATTGCATACATGATGGACTCATGGCACTGACATAATTCGCACTGAGGAGGTCAACTGAATCAGTAGACAGCCTGATTTTGCATTAGATAAGGACATGTACGCACACTATGCATACGATCATGACGGCATTAGAAATCTTTTTAAGGACAATGGATGCATGTGTTTGATGGTTGAGTAGATGGATGATTGGATGGTAGGATATACATTCTTCTTAACTTGAAGATTTCGGGGACGAAATCCTTTAAGGAGGGGAGAATGTAATACCTCATATTTTCTAAGAATATTAAAATAAAAAATTAAAGAATAATTAATTTGAAAAAGAAGAAATAGTTGAAACGGCTTTCGCCATTGCGTTCATCTTGGAATTCTGCTTGAGATAGAGTCCGAGTTTACGTAAATCGAACTTCGTATGAAGAAGATATTTTTAAATTAAATATTGCAGCAAAACATGAAAAAGAAGAATGAGAAAAGAATAATGTTTATCATTGTTCTAAGTTTTGTAAGCAAAATACTTAGTAGCTCATTTGGTTAGAACATGTGACTTGCATATAAGAGATACAGAGGTCGATTCCCGCCAGCGCCATATTTTTGTTTTAGGGGAATGGCTAAAAAGTGGCTTAGTGTGAATGCAGTTCAAAAAGTGGTTTAGTGTGAAAATGGTTAGTTGGGAAGATAGATAAAAAGAAAAAAGATATAGAATATATATATATATATATATATATGACGTCTACGCATCATGTGGCGCACGTGGCGCATTTTTTGTTGGTCAAGGATTGTCTTTTTTACGTGGCCTTCTCTGATTGGCTTTGTCACAAACTCTGAGGTGTTAGGGCTTATGTGTCATGCTATAATTGGTTGAGTGACACATTGCTTTAGTTTGATGGCTCTGATTGCTTCTAAAACGATTTAATGGCTCACATAAGATTTAACTTCTATAAAAGCAACCATAATCCTCAAATCCTAAATCACACAAATTCATTCCAAGGAGCCACCATGCCATTCATGATCGTTCTAGTTTAGTCACCATTCCTTCTTCAACTTGAAAACAAGACTAAAGATACGAATTAAAACTAACTTAAAGAATTGATAGTCTTCTTCAAGGGATTGCTTTCCAATTTCAGAAAACAGATCCCAGAAAACAAGTCTTTTTTTTTTCTTTGTAAGTCTTGTTATTGTTTAGATGTGAACGATTAAAAGTTGTGATTTGTAATAAAATGAAAACTAGAGTAATTCCTAGCGGTCAGATAATGACAATGCTGATTTATTCCTATTCTTGCAATGATTCTATCGCATATGCTTGTGAGATTATTGTGGTTATTATGTTGATGTTAAACTAATCGTATATTATGTAAATTTGGTGACTTTTTCATGTTATTTAACATGCAAGTTGTTTAGATCTGCATTTAGATCTATGTTTATTGAATCCTACAAGTTGTTTAGATCAACATTTAGAAGTATGTTTATTGAATCATGCAAGTTGTTTAGATCTATGTTTATTAAATCATGCAAGTTATTAGGCTAAGACGTGTATTATATTTAGATCTACATTTAGATCTATGTTTATTGAATCATGCAAGTTGTTTAAATCTACATTTAGATCTATGTTTATTAAATCATGCAAGTTATTAGGCTAATACATGTATTATGTTTAGATCTACATTTAGATCTATGTTTATTGAATCTTGAAAGTTGTTAGGCTAAGACATGTATTATGTTAAGATTCACATTTAGATCTATGAAAAGTGGATCCAAAATTAAAGCTTATATTTACATGTCTTGTTAAACTTGTATAAAACCATATGCTTAAGATTCATGTTTGTTGGATCCAAGATAAAAGTTCATATTTACATGCCTTGTTAAACCTGTGTAATTCCATGTGTTTAAGATTCATGATTACTGGATCCAAATTAAAGTTTACATTCACATGTCTAGTTGAACTTGTACAATTCTACATGCTTAAGATTTATGTTCATTAGACCCATAATAAAAGTTTACATTTACATGCCTAGTTGGATTTGGGTAATCTTATATGTTTAAAGACTCATAGTTGGATCCAAAAATGCAAATTCATTGTATTAAGCCACGTTTATATGGCACATGTTTAGTTAGTTCCTTATTATTTTATGTTGTGTGAATGGTAACTGCTCCCAACTTTCCCCTTTGTATATAATTTAGGCTAAGCTACGAGCCTAACATTCTATGTGAATTGTGTGAACGTATGATGGGGGTAACATTGGGAAAACCTTAAATTTATATTTATGGCATAATTTGGCCTATAATTATATGAATGAATAGTGTCATAAAATTGGCATAATCTATATACCTAAAATTATGAATATGATTTAGAGAGGAATTGGGCATGACTTGAATGACAATAATTTACATATAAATTTGAAAGATAAATATGTAAATTAAGAAAAAGACGAACATGCCTAACCCGATGTTAGATTGAGTTGTGGTGTAAAACTACCCGGAAACGCTCGGCACATCCAGTAACCACAACAAAACCTATCTAATGTGAGAGGTTAGTGCACTATGCCCAAGAAAAACCCGAGGTTAGATTGAGTCGTGGTGTAAAACTGCCTGGAACAGCCCGACACATCCAGTAACCACAACGACACATATCTAATGTGAGAGGTTGGTGCATTAATATATCAATTAATGCTAATGAACAAGATGAATGACTAGGGTTAAGTTAATGATAAACACTTAACCAATATAACAAGATGAATGACTAGGGTTAAGTCAATGAGAAACACTTAACCAATATAACAAGATGAATGACTATGGTTAAGTTAATGAGGAACATTTAACCAATATAACAAGATGAATGACTAGGGTTGAGTTCATAGGAACACTTAACCAATATAACATGAATGACTAGGGTTAAGTTAATAGGAAACGCTTAACCAGTATAGCATGATGAATGGGTGGGGTTAACTAATAAGAAACACTTAACCAATATGACTTGATTTGTGGTAAGGTTAAGTAAAAACAAGAGGGCAACCCTTAACCAATATAACTTGATTTGTGGTAGGGTTAAGTTGACAAAAGAATACAACACTTAACCAAAGTAACATGACAAGTTGGTGGGTTAAGTAACTTGAATTGATTGATGACACTTAACCAATACAACATGATGAACACATGGAGTTAAGATAACAAGAAACACTTAACCAATCCAACATAATAAGTGAGGAGGGTTAAGTTAATAAGAAACACTTAACAAACATGACATGATGAATGGGTGGGTTAAGTTAACAAAAATGGACAACACTTAACCAATATGGCATAATGTGCAGGTGGGTTAAGTACATATCAAGTTGGGTGGGTAATATTAGTGAATATAGGCCCACAAACTTAACCATTAAATAAACATGCTTGAATCAGTAGGAAGGTTAAGTACATATCAGGTTGGTGGGTAATATTAGTACATATAAAGCCACAAACTTAACTGTTAAATAAACATGCTAGAATCAATGGGAGGGTTAAGTACATCTTGTGTAGGTGGGTAATATTAGTATATATAGACCCACAAACTCAACCGTTAAGAAATCATGCTAGAATCGGTAGGTGGGTTAAGTACATCTCGTGTAGGTGGGTAATATTTGTATATATCGGCCCACAAACTTAACCAATAGGAAACCCTAGTAACAGGGACCCATTTCAGCAGTAACCCACATAGATGTATCATGGTACCCTGAAACTAGGCAGTGTGGGGCACGATTACTGGGCTGATTATAAGTGGTCAAAACAGCGGCAGAGGGTACGTCAGTGTAGGTTGCGACGGTTTACGGGCGTGCACGTACTCCGGAGTGGGAAAAAGCAGGCATTGGGTACCAGTAGTTATATACTGTGCATCTTGAATCATGTCGGGTTGCTATCATAAGGATTGATACACCTTATGGTGGGACTAGCACAGGGAATCTACACGTAAGAGAGGGTCGATTGACACAGACACAAGGAAAAATTAATACAGGTAAGGATCTGATCGATAGGGTTGTAAAGATATATCTAACATGTTCAATGCAATTAGGCAGATTGAGGTGGAATCCTGACGATAGATGTACACCTGAAGGCTACCACAATTGCGGGGATTGGGATCACATTACAATATGATCATTTTATATAGATTACTAGTTGGGACAGCAGTTATGTGGTGCAGAGAAGTGAAATGAGTGCGATAGCATATTCAGCCTTATTATCCTATTTCTATGGTGTTGTCCTAGATTCATTTTATTCAAGTCATAACCCTTTTTCTTGTTTACAAACTAAATAGTCACTGGACTTACTAGACTCATGTCTAACCCATTTTCTTTCGTCTTCTTTTCTTCCGTCCCGCCCTCCCGAGGTCCGCAGGGAGGGAACACTCAGCTTAGATCGGATCATTTCCAGCTTGAAGAGAGTAGATGTATTGCTTGGAATCTTTTTCCTTGGGCTATGGCTTTGGATACTCTCTTATTGGGGATTTATGCTGCCTTACTGTTGTTTTAATACTTCTTTGTGTTTTTAAATCAAGACAGAAGTTATATGTATTACTTTTAAGTATGATTGATACAACAATTGTAAAAGTTTGACTGAACCACATTGTTTATAAAATGACTTTATTTTCCGCTGCTTTATTTGTCTGTCTTGTAATTTATCTGCATCTTTCACCTAAAATGCTCCACCAAAGTTAAGGCATTCCCTTTGTGAGTGACCTTAAAGGAGGTGGGGTGTTTCAGAGTATGATGCTCCATGTTATATTTCTGTTTCATACCTATAAACGAGTTTTCAAAAGTCATATAGTGCAATCTTGGATTTTCAAACTGATGTTGTACCTAAAGGCTTCGATGTTTCAGCCAACCGATGTGGGTTTTTCCGCCACGCATAAATTTGTATCCATTTTGAGTTAGTAGAACCATAACCAGTCAAAATGAATCTCCCTCATAGATCTATAGGACTAAAAGGTTACACCCATCTAATCTTAGTTCAGTAACCAAGAAATTCAATCTTAATGACATTTGGGAACATCATAAGCTTTTTTAGCTCAATTTTTAATTTTTTACATGTTGTTTTGTTCGTCAAAGAGGGTTTGTCCATGGTCGAAATTCTATATACTACATTTTGGAATATGATGCACCATGTTATATTTCTATTTCGTACCCATAAACGAGTTTTCAAAAGTCATACAATGCAATATTGGATTTTCAAACTGATGCTACACCTTAAGACTTCGATGTTGCACCTAACAGACGTGGGTTGTTCCGCCACACATAAATTTGCATCCATTTTGAGTTATTAGAAACGTAACCAGTCAAAACAAAGCACTCCCATAGACCTATAGGACTAACAGGTTCCACCCATCTCATGTAAGTTCAGTAACCAAGAAATTTAATCTTAGTGATTTTTGGGAACATCGAAAGCTTTTTTAGCTTAATTTTTCACATGTTGTTTTGTTGGTCAAATAGGGTTTGACCATGGTTCGAATTCGATTTAATATATTTTTGAGTATAATGCTCCATGTCATATTTCTATTTCATACCCATAAACGAGTTTTCAAAAGTCATACAGTGCAATCTTGGATTTTCAAACTGATGTTGCACCACAAGACTTCGATGTTGCACCCAACAGACGTGGGTTGTTCCGATACGCATAAATTTGTATCCATTTTGAGTTACCAGAAACATAATTATTCAAAATGAAGCCCTCCCATAGATCTATAGGAATAACAGGTTACACCCATCTCATCTTAGTCCAGTAACCAAGAAATTCAATCTTAATAACATTTGGGAACATCAAAAGCTTTTTTAGCTCAATTTTTTATTCTTCACATGTTGTTTTGTTAGTCAAAGGGGGTTTGACCATGGTAGGAATTCCATTTGAATTCCATTTACTATATTTTGGAATATGATGCACCATGTTATATTTTTGTTTCATACCCATAAACGAGTATTCTAAAGTCATACAGTGCAATCTTGGATTTTCAAACTGATGTTGCACCTCAGGACTTCGATGTTGCACCCAACAGACGTGGGTTGTTCCAACACGCATTAATTTGTGTCCATTTTGAGTTAGTAGTGCCACAACTAGTCAAAATGAAGCTCTCTCATAGATCTATAGGACTAACAGGTTATACCCATCTCATCTTAGTTCAGTAACCAAGATATTCAATTTTAATGACATTTGGGAACATCAGAAGCTTTTTTAGCTCAATTTTTAATTTTTCACAGGTTGTTTTGTTAGTCAAAGGGGGTGTGACCATAGTCGGAATTTGATTTACTATATTTTGGAATATGATGCACCATGTTATATTTCTATTTCGTACCCATAAACGATTTTTCAAAAGTCATACAGTGCAATCTTGGATTTTCAAACTAATGTTGCACCTCAAGACTTCGATGTTGCACCCAGCAGACGTGGGTTGTTCCACCGCGCATAAATTTGTACCCATTTTGAGTTAGTAGAACCATAACCAGTCAAAATGAAGCTCTCTCATAGATCTATAGGACTAACAGGTTACACCTATCTCATCTTAGTTCAGTAACCAAGTAATTCAATCTTAAAGACATGTGGGAACATCGAAAGCTTTTTTAGCTTAATTTTTCACATGTTGTTTTGTTGATCAAAGGGAGTTTCACCATGGTCGGAATTCGATTTAGTACATTTTGGAATTTGATGCACCATGTTATATTTCTATTTCATACCCATAAACGAGTTTTCAAAAGTCATACAGTGCAATCTTGGATTTTCAAACTGATGTTGCACCTCAAAACTTCGATGTTGCACCCAACATACATGGGTTGTTCTGCCGTGCATTAATTTGTATCCATTTTGAGTTACTAGGACCATAACAAGTCAAAACGAAGCCCTCTCATCGATTTATAGGACTAACAAGTTCCACCCATCTCATCTTAGTTCAATCTTAATGACATTTGGGAACATAGATCTATAGGAGGACTAACAGGTTGCTTCCATCTCATCTTAGTTTAGTAACCAAGAAATTCAATCTTAATGACATTTGGGAACATCAAAAGCTTTTTTAGCTCAATTTTTTATTTTTTGCATGTTATTTTGTTAGTCAAAGGTGGTTTGACCATGGCCGGAATTCCGTTTACTATATTTTGGAATATGATGCACCACGTTATATTTCGATTTCATACCCATAAATGAGTTTTCAAAAGTCATATAGTGCAATCTTGGATTTTCAAACTGATGTTGCACCTCAAGACATCGATGTTGCACCTGACAATTGTGGGTTGTTCCGCACGCACATATTTGTATCCATTTTGAGTTAGTAGAACCATAACCAGTCAAAATGAAACTCTCTCATAGATCTGTAGGACTAAAAGGTTACGTCCATCTCATCTTAGTTCAGTAACCAAGAAATTCAATCTTAATGACATTTGGGAATATCAAAAGCTTTTTTAGCTCAATTTTTAATTTTTCACATGTTGTTTTATTAGTCAAAGGGGGTCGGACCATGGTTGGAATTCTATTTACTATATTTTGGTATATGATGCACCATGTTATATTTCTATTTCGTACCCATTACCGAGTTTTCAAAAATTATACTTTGCAATCTTGGATTTTCAAACTGATGTTGCACCTCAAGATTTCGATGTTGCACCCAACAGACGTGGGTTGTTCTGCCATGCATAAATTTGTATCTATTTTGAGTTACTAGAACCATAACCAGTCAAAATAGAGCTCTCTCATAGACTTATAGGACTAACAGGTTCCACCCATCTCATCGTAGTTCAGTAACCAAGAAATTCAATCTTGTTGATTTTTGGGAACATCGAAAGCTTTTTTAGCTCAATTTTTCACATGTTATTTTGTTGGACGAAGGGGGTTGGACCATGGTCAGAATTCGATTTAATATATTTTGGAATATGATGCACAATGTTATATTTCTATTTCATACCCATAAACGAGTTTTCAAAAGTCATACACTGCAATCTTGGATTTTCAAACTGATGTTGCGCCTCAAGACTTCGATGTTGCAACCAACAGATGTGGGTTGTTCCACCACGCATAAATTTGTATCATTTTGAATTACTAGAACCATAACTAGTCAAAATAAAGCTCTCTCATAGATCTATAGGACTAACAGGTTACACCAATCTCATCTTAGTTAAGTAACCAAGAAATTCAATCTTAATGACATTTAAGAACATCGAAAGCCTTTTCAGCTCAAAGTTTCACATGTTATTTTGTTGGTCAAAGGGGGTTTGACCATGTTCGGAATTCGATTTAATATATTTTGGAATATGATGCACCATGTTATATTTCTATTTCGCACCCATAAACGAGTTTTCAAAAGTCATACAGTAGAATCTTGTATTTTCAAATAGATGTTGCACCTCAAGACTTCGATGTCTCACCCAACAGACGTGGGTTGTTCTGCCACTTATAAATTTGTATCCATTTTGATTTACTAGAACCATAACCAATCAAAATGAAGCTCTCCCATAGAATTATAGGACTAACAGGTTCCGCCCATCTCATTTAGTTCAGTAACGAAGTAATTCACTCTTAATGATTTTTGGGAACATCGAAAGCTTTTTTAGCTTGATTTTTCACATGTTGTTTTGTTAGTCAAAGGGGGTTTGACCATGGTCGGAATTCGATTTAATATATTTTTGAATATGATGCACCATGTTATATTTCTATTTCATACTCATAAACGAGTTTTCAAATGTTATACAGTGCAACCTTGGATTTTCAAACTGATGTTGCACCTCAAGACTTCGATGTTGCAACCAACAGACGTAGGTTGCTTTGCTACGCATAAATTTGTATCCATTTTGAGTTACTAGAACCATAACATTTCAAAATGAAGCTCTCTCATAGATCTATAGGATTAACAGGTTCCACCCATCTCATCTTAGTTCAGTAACAAAGAAATTCAATCTTAATGATTTTTGGGAACATCAAAAGCTTTTTTATCTCAATTTTTAATTTTTCACATGTTGTTTTGTTGGTCAAAGGGGGTTTGACAATGGTTGGAATTCTATTTGCTATTTTTTGGAATATGATGCACCATGTTATATTTCTACTTCGTACCCATAAACGAGTTTTCAAAAGTCATACAGTGCAATCTTGGATTTTCAAACTGATGCTACACCTTAAGACTTCATTGTGGCACCCAACAGACGTGGGTTGTTCCGCCATGCATAAATTTGTATCCATTTTGAGTTAGCAGAACCATAACCAGTCAAAATGAAGCTATCTCATAGATCTATCGGACTAATAGGTTACAACCGTCTCATCTTAGTTTAGTAACCATGAAGTTCAATCTTAATGACATTTGGGAACATCAAAAGATTTTTTAGCTCAATTTTTAATTTTTCACATATTGTTTTGTTAGCCAAAAGGGGTTTGACCAACGTCAGAATTCTATTTAATATATTTCGGAATATGATGCACCATGTTATATTTCTATTTCATACCCATAAACTAGCTTTCAAAAGTCACACATTGCAATCTTGGATTTTCAAACTGAAGTTGCACCTCAAGACTTCGATGTTGCACCCAAAAGACGTGGGTTGTTCCACCACGGATAAATTTTAATCCATTTTGAGTTAGTAGAACCATAACCAGTCAACATGAAGCTCTCTCATAGATCTATAGGACTAACAGGTTACACCCATCTCATCTTAGTTCAGTAACCAAGAAATTCAATCTTAATGACATTTGGGAAATCGAAAGCTTTTTAGCTCAATTTTTAATTTTTCACATGTTGTTATGTTGGTCAAAGGGGGTTCAACCATTGTTGGAACTCGATTTAATATATTGGAACATGATGCACCATGTTATATTTCTATTTCATACCCAAAAACGAGTTTTCAAAAATCATACACTGCAATCTTGGATTTTCAAACTGATGTTGCACCCCAAGACTTCGATCTTGCACCCAACAGACATGGGTTGTTCCGCCATGCATAAATTTGTATCCATTTTGAGTTACTAGAATCTTAACCAGTCAAAACGAAGCTCTCTAATAGATTTATAGGACTAACAGGTTCCACCCATCTCATCTTAGTCCAGTAACCAATAAATTCAATTTTAATGACATTCGGGAACATCTAAAGCTTTTTTAGCTCAATTTTTATTTTTTCACATGTTGTTTTCTTTGTCAAAGGGGGTTTGACCATGGTCGGAACTCCATTTACTATATTTTGGAATATGATGCACCACGTTATATTTCTATTTCATACCCATAAACGAGTTTTCAATGGTCATACAGTGCAATCTTGGATTTTCAAACTGATGTTGCACCTCAAGATTTCGATGTTGCACCGAACAGTTGTGGGTTGTTCCGCCACGCACAAATTTGTATCCATTTTGAGTTAGTAGAACCATAACCATTCAAAATGAAACTCTCTCATAGATCTATAGGACTAAAGGTTACACCCATCTCATCTTAGTTCAGTAAACAAGAAATTCAATCTTAATGACATTTAGGAACATCAAAAGCTTTTTTAGCTCAATTTTTAAATTTTCACATGTTGTTTTATTAGTCAGAGGGGGTTGGACCATGGTTGGAATTCTATTTACTATATTTTGGAATATGATGCACTATGTTATATTTCTATTTTGTACCCATAACCAAGTTTTCAAAAGTCATATAGTGCAATCTTGGATTTTCAAACTGATGTTGCACCTCAAGACTCCGATGTTGCACCCAACAGACGTGGGTTGTTCCGCCACGCATAAATTTGTATCCATTTTGAGTTACTAGAGCCATAACTAGTCAAAACAAAGCTCTCTCATAGATTTATAGGACAAACAGGTTCCACCCATGTCAACTTAATTCAGTAACCAAGAAATTCAATCTTAATGATTTTTGGGAACATTGAAAGCTTTTTAGCCCAATTTTTCACATGTTATTTTGTAGGTCAAAGGGGATTTGACCATTATCGGAATTCGATTTTATATATTTTGGAATATGATGCACAATGTTATATTTCTATTTCATACCCATAAACGAGTTTTCAAAAGTTATACAGTGCAGGATTTTCAAAATGAGGTTGCGCCTCAAGACTTCGATGTTGCACCCATCGGACGTAGGTTGTTCCACCACGCATAAATTTGTATCCATTTTGATTTACCAAAACCATAACCAGTCAAAACAAATCTCTCGCATAGATCCATAGGACTAACAGGTTACACCCGTCTCAACTTAGATAAGTAACCAAGAAATTCAATCTTAATGACATTTGGGAACATCGAAAGCCTTTTCAACTTAAAGTTTCACATGTTATTTTGTTGGTCAAAGGGGGTTTGACCGTGGTCGGAATTCGATTTAATATATTTTGGAATATGATGTACCATGTTATACTTCTATTTCATACACATAAACGAGTTTTCAAAATTCATACAGTGCAATCTTGGATTTTCAAACAGATGTTGCACCTCAAGACTTCGACGTCTCACCCAACAGACGTGGGTTGTTTTGCCACTTATAAATTTGTACCCATTTTTATTTACTAGAACCATTATCAACCAAAACGAATCTCTCCCATAGATTTATAGGACGAACAGGTTCCACCCATCTCATCTTTGTTCAGTAACCAAGAAATACAATCTTAATGATTTTTGGGAACATCAAAAGCTTTTTTAGCTTAATTTTTCAAATGTTGTTTTGTTAGTCAAGTGGGTTTGACCATGGTCAGAATTCAATTTAATATATTTTGGAATACGATGCACCATGTTATATTTCTATTTCATACTCATAAACGAGTTTTCAAAATTCATATTGTGCAATCTTGTATTTTCAAACTGATTTTGCACGTCAAGACTTCGATGTTGCACCCAACAGACGTGGGTTGTTCCGCCATGCATAAATTTGTATCCATTTTGAGTTACTAGAACCATAACTAATCAAAACGAAGTCCTCTCATAGATCTATAGGACTAACAGGTTCCACCCATCTCATCTTAGTTCAGTAACCAAGAAATTAAATCTTAATGATTTTTGGGAACATCAAAAGCTTTTTTAGCTCAATTTTTAATTTTCACATGTTGTTTTGTTGGTCAAAGGGGGTTTGACAATGGTTGAAATTCTATTTACTATATTTTGGAATATGATGCACCATGTTATATTTCTATTTCGTACCTATAAACGAGTTTTCAAAAGTCATACAATGCAATCTTGGACTTCCAAACTGATGTTGCGCCTCAAGATTTTGATGTTGCACCCCATAGACGTGGGTTGTTCCGCCACGCATAAATTTGTATCCATTTTGAGTTAGTAGAACCATAACCAGTCGAAATGAAGCTCTCTCATAGATAAATAGGCCTAACAGGTTACACCCATCTCATCTTAGTTCAATAACCAAGATGTTCAATCTTAATGACATTAGGGAACATCAAAAGCTTTTTTAGCTCAAGTTTTAATTTTTCACATGTTGTTTTGTTAGTCAAAAGGGGTATGACCAATGTCGTAATTCTATTTAATACATTTCGGAATATGATGCACCATGTTATATTTCTATTTCATACCCATAAACGTGTTTTCAAAAATCATACAGTGCAATCTTGGATTTTCAAATTGATGTTGCACCTCAAGACTTCGATGTTGCACCCAAAAGACGTGGGTTGTTCCGCCACACATAAATTTTTATCAATTTTTAGTTAGTAGAACCATAACCAGTCAAAATGAAGCTCTCTCATAGTTCTATATGGCTAACAGGTAACACCTATCTCATCTTAGTTCAGTAACCAAGAAATTCAATCATAATGACATTTGGGAACATCGAAAGCTTTTTCAGCTCAATATTTAATTTTTCAGATGTTGATATGTTGGTCAAAGGGGGTTTGACCATGGTCAGAATTCGATTTAATATATTTTGGAATATGATGCACCATGTTATATTACTATTTCATACCCATAAACGAGTTTTCCAATGTCATACAGTGCAATCTTGGATTTTCAAACAGATGTTGCACCTCAAGACTTCGATGTCTCACCCAATAGATGTGGGTTGTTCTGCCACTTATAATTTAGTATCCATTTTGATATACTAGAACCATAACCAATCAAAACGAAGCTCTCCCAAAGATTTATGGGACTAACAGGTTCCACCCATCTCATCTTAGTTCAGTAACCAAGAAATTAAATCTTAATTATTTTTGGGAACATCGAAAGCTTTTTTAGCTTAATTTTTCACATGTTGTTTTGTTGGTCAAATGGGGTTTGACCATGGTCGGAATTCGGTTTAATATATTTTGGAATATGATGCACTATGTTATATTTCTATTTCATACTCACAAAGGAGTTTTCAAAAGTCATGCTGGGCAATCTTGGATTTTCAACCTGATGTTGCACTTCAAGACTTCGATGTAGCACCCAATAGACGTGGGTTGTTCCGCCGCGATTAAATTTTATCCATTTGGAGTTACTAGAACCATAACTAATCAAAACGAAGCTATCTCATAGATCTATAGGACTAATAGTTTCCGCTCATCTCATCTTACTTCAGTAACCAAGAAATTCAATCTTAATGATTTTTGGGAACATCAAAAGCTTTTTTAGCTCAATTTTTAATTTTTCACATGTTGTTTTGTTGATCAAAGGGGGTTTGACAATGGTCGGAATTCTATTTACTATATTTTGGAATATGATGCACCGTGTTATATTTCTATTTCATACCTATAAACGAGTTTTCAAAAGTCATACAATGCAATCTTGGATTTCCATACTGATGTTGCGCCTCATGATTTCGATGTTGCACCCAATAGACGTGGATTGTTCCGCCACACATAAAGTTGTATCCATTTTGAGTTAGTAGAACCATAACCAGTCAAAATGAAGCTCTCTCATAGATCTATAGGACTAACAGGTTACACCCATCTCATCTTAGTTCAATAACCAAGAAGTTCAATCTTAATGACATTAGGGAACATCAGAAGATTTTTTAGCTTAATTTTTAATTTTTCGCATGTTGTTTTGTTTAGTGAAAAGGGGTTTGACCAATGTCGGAATTCTATTTAATACGTTTCGGAATATGATGCACCTTGTTATATTTCTATTCCATACCTATAAATGAGTTTTCAAAAGTCATACAGTGCAATCTTGGATTTTTAAATTGATGTTGCACCTCAAGATTTCGGTATTGCACCCAACGGACGTGGTTTGTTCCGCCACGCATAAATTTTTATCCATTTTGAGCTAGTAGAACCATAACTAGTCAAAATGAAGCTCTCTCATAGATCTATAGGACTAACAGGTTCCACCCATCTCATCTTAGATCAGTAACCAAGAAATTAAATCTTAATGATTTTTGGGAACATCAAAAGCTTTTTTAGCTCAATTTTTAATTTTTCACATGTTGTTTTGTTGGTCAAAGGGGGTTTGACAATGATTGAAATTCTATTTACTATATTTTGGAATATGATGCGCCATGTTATATTTCTATTTCGTACCTATAAACGTGTTTTCAAAAGTCATACAATGCAATCTTGGATTTCCATTGCGCCTCAAGATTTTGATGTTGCAGCCAATAGACGTGGGTTGTTCCGCCACGCATAAATTTGTATCCATTTTGAGTTAGTAGAACCATAACCAGTCGAAATGAAGCTCTGTCATAGATAAATAGGCCTAACAGGTTACACCCATCTCATCTTAGTTCAATAACCAAGAAGTTCAATCTTAATGACATTAGGGAGCATCAAAAGCTTTTTTAGCTCAAGTTTTAATTTTTCACATGTTGTTTTGTTAGTCAAAAGGGGTTTGACCAATGTCGGAATTCTATTTGATACATTTTGGAATATGATGCACCATGTTATATTTCTATTTCATACCCATAAACGATTTTCAAAAAATCATACAGTGCAATCTTGGATTTTCAAATTGATGTTGCACCTCAAGACTTCGATTATGCACCCAAAAGACGTGGGTTATTCCGCCACACATAAATTTTTATCAATTTTTAGTTAGTAGATCCATAACCAGTCAAAATGAAGCTCTCTCATAGATCTATAAGACTAACATGTAACGCCTATCTCATCTTAGTTCAGTAACCAAGAAATTCAATCATAATGACATTTGGGAACATCGAAAGCTTTTTCAGCTCAATTTTTAATTTTTCACATGTTGTTATCATGGTCAAAGGGGGTTTGACCATGGTCGGAATTCAATTTAATATATTTTGGAATATGATGCACCATGTTATATTACTATTTCATACCCATAAACGAGTTTTCCAAAGTCATACAGTGCAATCTTGGATTTTCAAACAGATGTTGCACCTCAATACTTCGATGTCTCACCCAACAGATGTGGGTTATTCTGCCACTTATAAATTAGTATCCATTTTTATTTACTAGAACCATAACTAATCAAAACGAAGCTCTCCCATAGATTTATGGGACTAACAGGTTCCACCCATCTCATCTTAGTTCAGTAACCAAGAAATTAAATCTTAATAATTTTTGGGAACATCGAAAGCTATTTTAGCTTAATTTTTCACATGTTGTTTTGTTGGTCAAATGGGGTTTGACCACGGTCGGAATTCGGTTTAATATATTTTGGAATATGATGCACCATGTTATATTTCTATTTCATACTCATAAACGAATTTTCAAAAGTCATACTGTGCAATCTTGGATTTTCAACCTAATGTTGCACTTCAAGACTTCGATGTAGCACCCAATAGACGTGGGTTGTTCCGCCGCGATTAAATTTGTATCCATTTTGAGTTTCTAGAACCATATCCAATCAAAACGAAGCTCTCTCATAGATCTATAGGACTAATAGTTTCCACCCATCTCATCTTAGTTCAGTATCCAAGAAATTCAATCTTAATGATTTTTGGGAACATCAAAAGCTTTTTTAGCTCAATTTTTTATTTTTCACATGTTGTTTTGTTGGTCAAAGGGGGTTTGATAATGGTCGGAATTCTATTTACTATATTTTGGAATATGATGCACCATGTTATATTTCTATTTCATACCTATAAACGAGTTTTCAAAAGTCATACAACGCAATCTTGGATTTCCATACTGATGTTGCGCCTCATGATTTCGATGTTACACCGAATAGACGTGGGTTGTTCTGCCACACATAAAGTTGTAACCATTTTGAGTTAGAAGAACCATAACCAGTCAAAATGAAGCTCTCTCATAGATCTATAGGACTAACAGGTTACACCCATCTCATCTTAGTTCAATAACCAAGAAGTTCAATCTTAATGACATTAGGGAACATCAAAAGATTTTTTAGCTCAATTTTTAATTTTTCGCATGTTATTTTGTTAGTGAAAAGGGGTTCGACCATTGTCGGAATTCTATTTAATATGTTTCGGAATATGATGCACAATGTTATATTTCTATTCCATACCTATAAATGAGTTTTCAAAAGTCATATAGTGCAATCTTGGATTTTTAAATTGATGTTGCACCTCAAGACTTCGATGTTGCACCCAAAGGACGTGGGTTGTTCCGCCACGCATAAATTTTTATCCATTTTGAGTTAGTAGAACCATAACTAGTCAAAATGAAGCTCTCTCATAGATCTATAGGACTAACAGGTTACACCCATCTCATCTTAGTTTAGTAACCAAGAAATTCAATCTTAATTACATTTGGGAACATCGAAAGCTTTTTTAGCTCAATTTTTAATTTTTCACATGTTGATATGTTTGTCAAAGTGGGTTTGAACATGGTTGGAATTCGATTTAATATATTTTGGAACATGATGCACCATGTTTTATTTCTATTTCATAACCATAAACGAGTTTTCAAAGGTCATAAAGTGCAATCTTGGATTTTCAAATTGATATTGCACCTCAAGACTTCAAAGTTGCACCCAACAGACGTGGGTTGTTCCGCCATGCATAAATTTGTATCCATTTTTCCATAACCAGTCAAAATGAAGCTCGCTCGTAGATCTATCGGAGTAACAGGTTACACCCATGTAACACCCCGTGTATTTTATAACAGTGAAATTCACAAATTAAAGTATAATAAATTTCAAATCAAAGTATTAAGGGAAACGGGATATGCCATTGCGTTCGTCTCGGAAAAATACGCAAAATAGAGTCCGAGTTTTTGAAAAACGGAGCCCGTATGACCAAATTATGGCCCGATGAAGTTTCAGAAAATTCAAATTTCGAAAACAGATTTGAATTTCAGCCCAATCAGAGTAGGCGGGAAAATTCCCGCCCAAACCCACCAGGTCGACCTGGACCTGCCAGGCCAGGTCGACCTGGGAGTCGACCTAGGTGTCGACCTGCCCCAGGCAGGTCGACTCTAGAGTCGACCTGGGGGTCGACTGGGGAGTCGACCTGGCCCCTGAGCCAGGTCGAACCCAGCCCCCCCTGGCTGGCCTAGTCTGTGTTTGGTCGATTTTCTGAGCCTTGCCTTGTCACTAGGGCTAGGTGTCAGCTCCTGATTGGTCTCTCCTTTGAACAAACAGCTATTATTGAACCAAGCTTCATCGACGGTCTAAATCAACTCACAAACTCTATAAAAGGGACCTAAGACTAACCCTAATTCACTTAAACTAAAATGGAGATGAGACCGTCATGCTGCTGAGGAGAGACTGAGGATAGCCGTCAGAAATAGAGAGACAATTAGGAGATAAATCAAAAGCTTAAAGCAACGTTAATCAAATCAAAGCAACGCCTACAACAAAGGATAACATCTCCAAATTCAGAATTCAGATTCCTGAATTGAAGATTCGTCATACGTTGTAAGTAGAGTGCCATTCCGATGTGAATTAAATAATTGTGTTGATTTGTGTAAAGTAAGAAATGGAATTGTGGCGATAATAATCTATATTTGTACGTTGCTTTGATGCTAAACTATTTGGGAATATTATGGTATACGATTGGATATTTGCAAGTACGCGATTTGCGTTGGAAGTTAACAATGAAATGGGATTGTGGCAATAATAACCTATATTTGTATGTTATTTTGATTCTAAACGATTTGGCAATGCTATGGTGTACGATTGGATTCATACAAGTACATGGTTTATGTTGACAACCACATGTTGTGGAATTTTAATTGGGATTCATGCAAGCATATGATTCATATTGAAAACTACATGTTTGTGGTAGTTATTTACAACACCCATTTGATAATTGCAAGTATATGATTCATGTTGAAAATAACAACTATATGTTGTAATAGTTTATTTGAAATTCATGCAAGTCTATGATTTATTGTTATGCCAACATGATGTATAATTCTATGGTCATCTTTAGTGTAATTTGGTCCATTTGAGTATTATGATTCATATGAAGTTATGTTGGAATTGGCATTATAGTTCAAGTATAAAAATCATGCTTTTGTGATAGTGACAAAAGCAAACATCTTTGTAAGCTTGTATTAATTTTATGAACATGACTAAACTATGTTTGTTATTATGCCTAGTTGAAAACATGTTTTTAGGCTTATGTTGTTATCATAATCATATGATAATATATTTGGCACATAAGTTACATTAGAATTACACTAGAATTACATCCCACTTACAAGTTACATAGATAGGATAAAAATCATGATTATATGAATAGTAGGATTCATGTTCAATTATGTTTATGCCATGACTATATGAATAGAAGGACTCATGTTCAATTATGATTATGCCATAATTATATGATTAGAATGGTTCATGTTTAAGTATTATTTATGCCATGACTACATGAATAGAATGATTCATGTTTTGTTTATACCATGATTATGTGAATAGAATGATTCATGTTTAAGTATTGCTTATATTATATGTTGTTACAATTGCAAGTTCACATATGCCTACCTTATGTTAATTGAATCGTTATGTTGCAAGTTCATGCGTTCACACTCCCCTTTTTATGTTACCTTATAAACACCATGTTATAGCCTCCCCTTTTCATATGGCTAAATTGGGTTTAAGTATTAAACCCAACACACCTTACATTGGAGCGAACGTATAAAACGGGGGTAATGACGTTTGGGCTAAAATATAGAACATATGTGTTGGCATGTTTGACGCACGCCAACAACCTTGAAAAACAATTAAGTGGCATAAATAAATCTTAATCAATAAAGATGAATTTGAATAATGGACCGCAAATATTTACATATAAAAAGAAAAGAGACAAAATATGTAAATGTAGAAAATACGATGTGTTTAACCCGAGGTTGGATTGAGTTGTGTGTAAGCCTGCCCGGAACCGCCCGGCTGTCCAGTAGTCACAACAATCCCTATCCAATGTGGGTGGTTAAACACAGAGCCCAATAAGGACCCGAGGTTAGACTGAGTTGTGGCGTAAGACTGCCCGGACCCAACCGGCAACAGGCAGCCACAACAATACCTGTCTAATGTGAGAGGTCAAGGCTTTAATAAGACAATTAAGGCTGAGTCAGGATTGATAGGATTAAGTGAATTAAGACTTAATCAAAATAGAACATGCTAAACTAAACAGACTGATTGGGGGTTAGGTTTATAAAACACTTAACCAACTTAGCATGTTGGCTAGAAATAGAAAACCTAGTAGCGGGGGACCCTTTTCAACAGTAACCCTACAAGGCATCATGATACCCTGAAACTAGGCAGGGTGGGGCACGATTACTGGGCTGACTGTAAGAGGTCAAATCAACGGCGGTGGTGCAGCAGTGTAGGTTCTAACGGGGTGCGGGCATGCACACACTCCGGCGCAGAAAAATAAGGCACTGGGCACCAGTAGCATACCTGTGCATTCTAGGGTTGTGTCGGGCCGCCACCATGGGACTTGATACACCCCATGATGGGACCAGCATAGGTAACTACAACAACAGGGGCCGTAGGACACATGTAACTATGCGAGTAGGAGCCGATCATCATAAAATGGATCACTTCACCCTGATTATGGGGTGCCTGTTGGGAACTAGTTTATATGGGTACAGAGATTAATATGGGGTACGATAGTATATTCGACCCTAGACAACTTAACTAAGTTTATGGTGCTTTCCTATTTCTTGTTTATACTTATCATACCCAGTTCTTTATTCATAGACTGAATAGTCCTAGACTTACTCAGGCTTTATGTCTGACCCTACTTTTCTTTCGTCTTCTTTTCTTCCGTTCCCCCCCCCCCCCCCCGGGTCCACAGGGAGGGAATACCGCAGCTTGACCAGCCTTCGTATCCAGCTTGAAGAGAAAGAATGTATTGCTTGGATCTTTCCGTTTTGGACTATGGCTTTGGACAGCAATTATGGGACTTTTGCAGTTTATTTATGTTTTCTTTATGCTTCTTTAAATAATGTAATCAAGACAGTTATGAAGATGTTATGTTTTTGGAAGTATTGTAAGACAATTATGGTATGGTTGGTGTAACACGTATTTTAATGAAATAAAAGTTGTTGTTTTCCACTGTTCAAAAATATGTGTTATTATATCTGTCTTGTATGTCTGTGATTTATACTTATAAACCTCCACCAAAATTAGGGCATTCCCTTTGAGAGTGACCCTAACGGAGGTGGGGTGTTTCACTTGGTATCAGAGCATAGGTTTACCAGATAAGATAAAAAAATTTGAAAATTTATTTTTCAAAAAGAAATTTAAAGAAGCATTTTTAAGATAAAATATTATTTTATTTTAAAAGGAAAAGTCCCCCCAAAGCCATAGGAACTATCTCTTATCCTTCGTTTTGAATCTATCCTTTTTGTTTCAGCATGTCCGAAGAACTTAACTTGCCAGAGGGTGTACCAATACCTGGTTGGTTTAGACGGTTCTTAGAAGCAAGGGCCACTCAGCCAGGTCCTACCGTTCCTCCTCCCCCAGCTGCAGGAAATCATCCAGCTGCAGCAGCACCTCTTCCTCCACCTCCTCCATGGGGAAACACCTTTGCTAAGATATGTAAAGATTTTAAAGCTATGGGAGGAAAGGATTTTCATGGAACTGAGTCCTTCGTGGCAGCTAGAAATTGGCTGAATGAAACCGAGGACTTATTCATCATCTTTGAGGTAGAGGATAGACAGAAAGTACAACTGGCAGTATGGCTACTTAAAGGCGAGGCTTCCTACTGGTGGGAAGTCACTAATGCAGAAAGACCAGTGGAAACATGGGAGGACTTTAGGGCAAGGTTTGAGGCTAAATTTCTCTTAGACGCGGAAAGGAGTTTGCAGTTGGAGAAATTCTTATTTCTTAAGCAAGGGAACAAGACAGTCAAAGAGTATGTTAATCAGTTCGATGAGCTGGCTAGGTTCGGACTGGACCTAGTCAACACCCCGCACAAGAAGGCTCTCCGTTTTGTCAAAGGGTTGAATGAGCCATTACACAGTTTGGCCATGACCCATATACCCATGGGAGCTACGTATGAAAGGTTGGTACAGATGGCGTTGCTGAACGAAGAGGATAAGGGCAAGAAGGAGATAAAGGCAGAAAACTCTCAAGGGAAGAAAGAGGGTCTGCAGCCTAAGAAGACAGACTTTAAGAAGGGTGGGAAAGGCAACAAAGAGAAGAGGAAGTGTAATTTCTATGGCAAAGTGGGGCACTTAGTAAAAGATTGCCGGAAAAAGAAGGCCAAGATGAATGGTGGGTGCTTTTCTTGCGGTGAGACAGGCCACATGGCTAAGGACTGCCCAAAGAAACGAGGACAGGGGCAGAGGGCTGGATCCACCTAAGGGGCACAAGTTCATGTGCTAGAGGCGCCACCTCTGCAACAGCAAGGTATAAATACTTCTGTAGAAAGTGTAGTTTACCTTTATGATCACCCCGTTCGCACTTTATTTGATTCTGGCGCATCGCACTCCTTTATCTCGTCTGCTTTAGTAGAATCTCTGCACCTAAAAACTAGTATGATAGAGGACCCCTTAATTGTTTCAAACCCAATTGGGGGCCCAGCTCATTTGTCTATGATCTGTTTGGGATTGAAAATTTCTATTCTAAGCGTAGAATTTAAATGTAGTGCCTTTGTTTTTGGCTTTTCGGGATATGGTTTGATTTTGGGCATGGATTGGCTATCCAGTAATGGGGCCATCCTCGATTGTGAGAAAAGGGTTGTTAGGCTCCTAACCCAGCTCGGTAATACTTTGGAGATTTCTTGTAATCCCTCGTATGCGGTTATGCTTAGTTACCTTGAATCGCTAGATGCCTCCGTTGAAAATTTGCAATCGGTTAGAGTGGTCCGGGAATATCCGGATGTCTTCGAAGAGGTGAAGGGCTTGCCTCCGAAGCGGGAGATAGACTTCCGCATATACCTTGTAGATAATGCAAAGCCCGTTGCATTGCCCGTTAGACACATGGCTCCACGGGAAAGGAAAGAGCTCAGTAAACAGATTAAAGAGCTTCTAGAAAAGGGGTTCATTAGGAGGAGTATTTCAGAATGGGGCGCTCCAGTGGTGTTCGCTACAAAGGCGGATGGTTCACTCCGTCTATGTGTTGAATATAGGGAGCTCAACAAGCTAACGAAAAATAATAGGCACCCTCTCCCCAGAATTGACGATCTGTTTGATCAGCTTGTAGGAGCGTCTGTTTTCTCCCAACTCGATTTAGCGACCGGTTTTCATCAGCTAAGGATGGCTGAAGATAGTATCGATAAAACGGCATTCAGAACCCCAGACGGCTTCTTTGAATGGCTTGTCATGCCTTTCGACTTGAAAAATGCACCTGCTTACTTCGTGGACCTGATGAGTAGAGTATTCAGAGATTTCCTCAATAAATTCGTAGTGGTCTTCGTAGACGATATCCTTATCTTCTCAAAGAGTGAAGAGGAACATGCTCAGCACTTAAGGGCAATCATGGAAACTCTGCGAGTCCATCGGCTAAAAGCCAAATTCTGCAAATGCCACTTTTGGAGAGAAGAAGTGAGGCTCCTTGGGCACATAGTATCCAAGCAAGGGTTAGCAGTGGACCCTGCTAAGGTAGTGGCGGTACAGGATTGGAAGACACCAAGGAATGCAACTGAGGTCCGAAGTTTTCTAGGACTAGCAGGTTTCTATCGAAAGTTCATAAGGGATTTTGCGAAAATCTCAGCTCCGCTCACAAAGTTGACCAAGAAGAATCTAGTGTTCAGTTGGGACTTGGATTGTGAGTTTGCTTTCCAGCGACTGAAAAGGGCTCTTACAACAGCCCCAGTTTTGACGTTTCCAGATGGAAGCAAGATGTTCACTGTTTATACAGATGCATGTGGGACAGGGTTAGGCGCCGTCTTAATGCAAGAAGGAAGGGTAGTAGCTTATGGCGGGAGACAATTGAAAGTGCACGAAAAGAACTACCCGACCCACGATCTTGAGTTAGCTGCCATCGTCTTTGCACTCAAGTCTTGGCGACACTATCTCCTAGGTGAGAAATTCGAACTTTACACTGACCATAAATCGTTGAAATATCTTTTCTCGCAGAAAGATCTTAACTTGAGGCAACAGAGGTGGATGGAGTTTCTTGCCTCGTATGATTTCGAGATCTCCTATACTCCGGGCAAAGGCAACGTAGTGGCAGACGCGTTGAGCCGAAAGAAACTAACCCTAAGCCCGTTGTTTGTTGAAAGACAAAGCCTAGAGTTTATAGCCAGCTTCGACTTTAGGCCTTCCTCCGATTTTGTACCAGGCTTGCTAGCATCTCTCGAAGTATGCCCGACTTTAGTGGACTCGATAGAGACAACACAACGTGAGGACCCTCAGCATGTGGAGACGATTGATAGGCTAATTAGGGGTGAGACTTCAAGTCACCTCAACAGATACTCCATCGACGATAAGGGTTGGCTAAGGCGAGACGGAAGACTATGCGTCCCACAGACAAGGGATTTAGTAAAGAAGGTTCTCGAGGAAGCACATCACTCCAAGATGACGATACACCCAGGCGGCGATAAAATGTACAAGGACATAAAAAGAACTTTCTTTTGGAACGGCATGAAGAAGGACGTGGCAGAATTCGTCTCTAAGTGTATGGTGTGCCAACAGGTTAAGGTAGAACAGAAAAAGTCTAGCGGTCTGCTACATCCTCTAGAGGTCCCGCAGTGGAAGTGGGATAGCATCTCAATGGACTTCATCGATGGGCTGCCTAGGTCTAGGAGAGGCAACACTAGCATTTGGGTAATAGTGGATAGGCTTACTAAAAGCGCCCACTTTTTACCCGTCAAAAGTAAAAGAACTACCTCATCCCTAGCATCTCTTTACCTCAAGGAAATCGTTCGACTCCATGGAATACCATCTTGCATTGTTAGCGACCGAGACCCTATCTTCACTAGTGAGTTTTGGCGGAGTCTGCAAGAAGCGGTAGGCACACAGTTATGCTTGAGCACAACCTATCATCCCCAAACCGATGGCCAAACAGAAACAGAGTTTTAGAGGACCTTTTAAGACTGTGCATCCTTGACTTCAGAGGGATGTGGGAAGACCATCTTCCTTTGGTGGAATTTTCCCACAACAACAGCTATCAAGCAACCATCAGAATGGCACCCTTCGAAGCTTTATATGGAAGACCGTGCCGATCGCCCACTTGTTGGTGGGAGTCTACTGATAAGCTCATACTTGGACCAGATATGATCCGAGAGACTTCAGAAAAAGTAGACTTAATACGAAGAAGGATGAAGACGGCCCAAGACAGACAAAAGTCCTACGCCGACAAGAGGAGGACCGACCTTGAATTTGAGGTTGGGGATAGAGTTTTTCTTAAGGTATCTCCGCTAAGGAACGTTGTTCATTTTGGAACCACAGGAAAGCTAGCACCGAGGTTCATAGGGCCATTCCCTATCATTGAGAAAATTGGGAAAATGGCCTATAGATTAGAGCTACCCGAAAAATTGGCCGGAGTTCACAACGTCTTTCACGTTTCACATCTCCGAAAATGTCTACATGAGTCTGCTGAAGTGGTAGAGCCAAATATCCTAGAAGAAGCCGAAGTGGAACGCGAAGCAACCGTAAGGAAAGTTCCAACCCGCATATTAGGAACGGAAGTGAAGAAGCTACGCAACCGCGAAGTCAAGCTCATCAAAGTTCAGTGGAGCGACGCCGAGGGAGACGCAACTTGGGAAACTGAAGCTAGAATACGCGCTGCCTACCCTTTTATTTTTGAGGGTACATCTTTGATCTTTCCTTTTTCCTTAAGTTGCGCTTTTATCTATCTTTTTAGGTATATCTCCTCGACCTTATTTTTTAGGTAGAAACCCTTTGGATGAAAACATTTAATTGAAACATGTTATGGATGATGATTGCAAGTGGTTGCAAGTGATTGCTAGTGGTTGCTCGTGGTTGCATATACACACACAATCTAGGTTTTAGATCAGCTCAATCACTTCATATTGCATATGCATATATGTTTGCATTCGTATATGGTTGAACTCTAATATGTTGTCATACGGATGTTGCATTTGTATGAATGATTGTGCACTCATGTAGAATCATGAATAGGAAAATTTGCATACATAATGGATTCATAGCACTTACATAATTCGCATTAAGGAGGTCAACTTAATCAGTAGACCGTCTGATTTTGCATTAGATAAGTACATGTACACACACGCTTTGCATATTATCATGAAGCATTAGAAATCTTTTAAGGACAATGGATGCTCGTGTTTGATGGATGAGTAGATGGATGTTTGGATGTTATGATGTACATTCTTCCTGAACTTGAAGATTTCGGGACGAAATCCTTTTAAGTGGGGGAGAATGTAACACCCCGTGTATTTTATAACAATGAAATTCACAAATTAAAGTATAATAAATTTCAAATCAAAGTATTAAGGGAAACGGGATATGCCATTGCGTTCGTCTTGGAAAAATACGCGAAATAGAGTCCGAGTTTTTGAAAAACGGAGCCCGTATGACCAAATTATGGCCCGATGAAGTTTCAGAAAATTCAAATTTCGAAAACAGATTTGAATTTCAGCCCAATCAGAGTAGGCGGGAAAATTCCCGCCCAAACCCACCAGGTCGACCTGGGGGTCGACCCTAGGGTCGACCTGCCAGGCCAGGTCGACCTGGGAGTCGACCTAGGTGTCGACCTGCCCCAGGCAGGTCGACTCTAGAGTCGACCTGGGGGTCGACTGGGGAGTCGACCTGGCCCCTGAGCCAGGTCGAACCCAGCCCCCCCTGGCTGGCCTAGTCTGTGTTTGGTCGATTTTCTGAGCCTTGCCTTGTCACTAGGGCTAGGTGTCAGCTCCTGATTGGTCTCTCCTTTGAACGAACGGCTACTATTGAACCAAGCTTCATCGATGGTCTAAATCAACTCACAAACTCTATAAAAGGGACCCAAGACTAACCCTAATTCACTTAAACTAAAATGGAGATGAGACCGTCATGCTGCTGAGGAGAGACTGAGGATAGCCGTCAGAAACAGAGAGACAATTAGGAGATAAATCAAAAGCTGAAAGCAACGTTAATCAAATCAAAGCAACGCCTACAACAAAGGATAGCATCTCCAAATTCAGAATTCAGATTCCTGAATTGAAGATTCGTCATACGTTGTAAGTAGAGTGCTATTCCGATGTGAATTAAATAATTGTGTTGATTTTTGTAAAGTAAGAAATGGAATTGTGGCGATAATAATCTATATTTGTACGTTGCTTTGATGCTAAATGATTTGGGAATATTATGGTATACGATTGGATATTTTCAAGTACGCAATTTGCGTTGGAAGTTAACAATGAAATGGGATTGTGGCAATAATAACCTATATTTGTATGTTATTTTGATTCTAAACGATTTGGCAATGCTATGGTGTACGATTGGATTCGTACAAGTACATGGTTTATGTTGACAACCACATGTTGTGGAATTTTAATTGGGATTCATGCAAGCATATGATTCATATTGAAAACTACATGTTTGTGGTAGTTATTTACAACACCCATTTGATAATTGCAAGTATATGATTCATGTTGAAAATAACAACTATATGTTGTAATAGTTTATTTGAAATTCATGCAAGTCTATGATTTATTGTTATGCCAACATGATGTACAATTCTATGGTCATCTTTAGTGTAATTTGGTCCATTTGAGTATTATGATTCATATGAAGTTATGTTGGAATTGGCATTATAGTTCAAGTATAAAAATCATGCTTTTGTGATAGTGACAAAAGCAAACATCTTTGTAAGCTTGTATTAATTTCATGAACATGACTAAACTATGTTTGTTATTATGCCTAGTTGAAAACATGTTTTTAGGCTTATGTTGTTATCATAATCATATGATAATATATTTGGCACATAAGTTACATTAGAATTACACTAGAATTACATCCCACTTACAAGTTACATAGATAGGATAAAAATCATGATTATATGAATAGTAGGATTCATGTTCAATTATGTTTATGCCATGACTATATGAATAGAAGGACTCATGTTCAATTATGATTATGCCATAATTATATGATTAGAATGGTTCATGTTTAAGTATTATTTATGCCATGACTACAAGAATAGAATGATTCATGTTTTGTTTATACCATGATTATGTTAATAGAATGATTCATGTTTAAGTATTGCTTATATTATATGTTGTTACAATTGCAAGTTCACATATGCCTACCTTATGTTAATTGAATCGTTATGTTGCAAGTTCATGCGTTCACACTCCCCTTTTTATGTTACCTTATAAACACCATGTTATAGCCTCCCCGTTTCATTTGGCTAAATTGGGTTTAAGTGTTAAACCCAACACACCGTACACTGGAGCGAACGTATAAAACGGGGGTAATGACGTTTGGGCTAAAATATAGAACATATGTGTTGGCATGTTTGACGCACGCCAACAAACTTGAAAAACAATTAAGTGGCATAAATAAATCTTAATCAATAAAGATGAATTTGAATAATGGGCCGCAAATATTTACATATAAAAAGAAAAGAGACAAAATATGTAAATGTAGAAAATACGATGTGTTTAACCCGAGGTTGGATTGAGTTGTGATGTAAACCTGCCCGGAACCGCCCGGCTGTCCAGTATTCACAACAATACCTATCCAATGTGGGTGGTTAAACAGAGAGCCCAATAAGGACCCGAGGGTAGATTGAGTTGTGGCGTTAGACTGCCCGGACCCAACCGGCAACAGGCAGCCACAACAATACCTGTCTAATGTGAGAGGTCAAGGCTTTAATAAGACAATTAAGGCTGAGTCAGGATTGATAGGATTAAGTGAATTAAGACTTAATCAAAATAGAACATGCTAAACTAAACAGACTGATTGGGGGTTAGGTTTATAAAACACTTAACCAACTTAGCATGTTGGCTAGAAATAGAAAACCTAGTAGCGGGGGACCCTTTTCAGCAGTAACCCTACAAGGTATCATGATACCTTGAAACTAGGCAGGGTGGGGCACGATTACTGGGCTGACTGTAAGAGGTCAAATCGACGGCGGTGGTGCAGCAGTGTAGGTTCTAACGGGGTGCGGGCGTGCACACACTCCGGCGCAGAAAAATAAGGCACTGGGCACCAGTAGCATACCTGTGCATTCTAGGGTTGTGTCGGGCCGCCACCATGGGACTTGATACACCCCATGGTGGGACCAGCATAGGTAACTACAACAACGGGGGCCGTAAGACACATGTAACTATGCGAGTAGGAGCCGATCATCATAAAATGGATCACTTCACCCTGATTATGGGGTGCCTATTGGGAACTAGTTTATATGGGTACAGAGATTAATATGGGGTACGATAGTATATTCGACCCTAGACAACTTAACTAAGTTTATGGTGCTTTCCCATTTCTTGTTTATACTTATCATACCCAGTTCTTTATTCATAGACTGAATAGTCCTAGACTTACTCGG
Source organism: Allium sativum (assembly GCA_030737875.1). Lineage (NCBI taxonomy): Eukaryota > Viridiplantae > Streptophyta > Magnoliopsida > Asparagales > Amaryllidaceae > Allium > Allium sativum. The sequence continues at coordinate 142,539,254 of CM060914.1, forward strand.
GCTTTATGTCTGACCCTACTTTTCTTTCGTCTTCTTTTCTTCCATTCCCCCCCTCCCCCCAGGTCCACAGGGAGGGAATACCGCAGCTTGACAAGCCTTCATATCCAACTTGAAGAGAAAGAATGTATTGCTTGGATCTTTCCGTTTTGGACTATGGCTTTGGACAGCAATTATGGGACTTTCGCAGTTTATTTATGTTTTCTTTATGCTTCTTTAAATAATGTAATCAAGGCAGTTATGAAGATGTTATGTTTTTGGAAGTGTTGTAAGACAATTATGGTATGGTTGGTGTAACACGTATTTTAATGAAATAAAAGTTGTTGTTTTACGCTGTTCAAAAATATGTGTTATTATATCTGTCTTGTATGTCTGTGATTTATACTTATAAACCTCCACCAAAATTAGGGCATTCCCTTTGAGAGTGACCCTAACGGAGGTTGGGTGTTTCAACCCATCTCATCTTAGTTCGGTAACCAAGAAATTCAATCTTAATGGCTTTTGGGAACATCAAAAGCTTTTTTAGCTTAATTTTTCACATGTTGTTTTGTTAGCCAAAGGGGTTTGACCATGGTCGGAATTCTGTTTACGATATTTTTGAATATGATGCACCATGTTATATTTCTATTTTATACCCATAAACAAGTTTTCAAAAGTTATACAGTGCAATCTTGTATTTTAAAACTGATGTTGCACCTCAAGACTTCGATGTTTCACCCAACAGACATGGGTTGTTCTGCCACGCATAAATTTGTATCCACTTTGAGTAACTAGAATCATAACTAGTCAAAACAAAGCTATCTCAAGGATTTATAGGACTAACTGGTTTCACCCATCTCCTCTTAGTTCAGTAACCAAGAAATTGAATCTTAATGATTTTTGGGAACATCATAAGCTTTTTTAGCTCAGTTTTTAATTTTTCGAATGTTGTTTTGTTAGTTAAAGGGGTTTTGACCATGGTCGGAATTCTATTTACTATATTTTGGAATATGATGCACCACGTTATATTTCTATTTCCTACCCATAAACGAGTTTTCAAATGTCGTACAGTGCAATCTTGGATATTCAAATTGATGTTGCACCTCAAGACCTTGATCTAGCACCCAACAGACTGTATTGTTCCGCCACGCATAAATTTGTATCTATTTTGAGTTACAAGAACCATAACCAGTCAAAATGAAGCTCTCTCATAGATCCGTAGGACTAACAGGTTACACCCACTTCATCTTAGTTCAATAACCAAGAAATCCAATCTTAATGACATTTGGGAACAATAAAAGCTTTTTGAGCTCAATTTTTAAATTTTCACATGTTGCTTTGTTAGCCAAAGGGGGTTTGACCATGGTTGGAATTCTATTTACTATATTTTGGAATATGATGCAACATGTTATATTTCTATTTTGTACCCATAAACGAGTTTTCAAAAGTCATACTGTGCAATCTTGGATTTTCAAACAGATATTGCACCTCAAGACTTCGATGTTGCACCAAACTGACGTGGGTTGTTCTTCCACATATAAATTTGTATCCATTTTGAGTTACTAGAACCATTACCCATCAAAATGAAGCTCTCTTATAGGTTTATAGGACTAAAAGGTTCCACCCATCTCATCTTAGTTCAGTAACCAGGAAATTCAATCTTGATGATTTTTGGGAACATCGAAAGCTTTTTTAGCTTAATTTTTCACATCTTGTTTTGTTGGTCAAAGAGGGTTTGACCATGGTCGGAATTCGATTTAATATATTTTGGAATATGATGCACCATGTTATATTTCAATTTCTTACCCATAAACTTGTTTTCAAAAGTCATACAGTGCGATGGATTTTCAAATTGATGTTGCACCTCAAGACTTCGATGTTGCACCCAACAGACGTGGGTTGTTCCACCACGCATAAATTTGTATCCATTTTGAGTTACCAGAACCATAACCAGTCAAAACAAAGCACTCTCATCGATTTATAGGATTAATAGTTTCCATCCATCTCATCTTAGTTTAGTAACCAAGAAATTCAATCTTAATTATTTTGGGGAACATCGAAAGCTTTTTTAGCTCAATTTTTCACATATTATTTTGTTGGTCAAAGGGGGTTTGACTATGGTCGGAATTTTATTTAATATATTTTGGAATATGATGCACCATGTTATATTTCTATTTCATACCCATTAACCAGCCAAAATGAAGCTCTCTCATAGAACTGTAGGACTAACAGGTTACACCCAATTCATTTTAGTTCAATAACCAAGAAATTCAATCTTAATGACATTTGGGAACATTAAAAGCTTTTTGAGCTCAATTTTTAAATTTTCACATGTTGCTTTGTTAGCCAAAGGGGGTTTGACCAGGGTTGGAATTCTATTTACTATATTTTGAAATATGATGCAACATGTTATATTTCTATTTCGTACCCATAAACAAGTTTTCAAAAGTCATACTGTGCAATCCTTGATTTTCAAACTGATGTTGCACCTCAAGACTTCGATGTTGCACCAAACTGACGTGGGTTGTTCCTCCATGCATAAATTTGTATCCATTTTGAGTTACTAGAACCATTACCAATCAAAATGAAGCTCTCTTATAGGTCTATAGGACTAACAGGTTCCACCCATCTCATCTTAGTTCAGTAACCAGGAAATTCAATCTTGATGATTTTTGGGAACGTCGAAAGCTTTTTTAGCTTAATTTTTCACATCTTGTTTTGTTGGTCAAAGAGTGTTTGACCATGGTCAGAATTCGATTTAATATATTTTGTAATATGATGCACCATGTTATATTTCAATTTCTTACCCATAAACTTGTTTTCAATGCGATGGATTTTAAAATTGATGTTGCACCTCAAGACTTCGATGTTGCACCCAACAGACGTGGGTTGTTCCACCACGCATAAATTTGTATCCATTTTGAGTTACTAGAACCATAACCAGTCAAAACAAATCTCTCTCATCGATTTATAGGATTAATAGTTTCCATCCATCTCATCCTAGTTCAGTAACCAAGAAATTCAATCTTAATTATTTTGGGGAACATCGAGAGCGTTTTTAGCCCAATTTTTCACATGTTATTTTGTGGGTCAAAGGGGGTTTGACTATGGTCGGAATTTGATTTAATATATTTTGGAATATGATGCACCATGTTATATTTCTATTTTATACCCATAAACGAGTTTTCAAAAGTCATACAGTGCAATCTTGGATTTTCAAACTGATGTTGCACCTCAAGACTTCGATGTTGCTCCCAGCAGATGTGGGTTGTTCCGCCACGCATAAATTTGATTCCATTTTGAGTTACTAGAACCATAACTAGTCAAAACAAAGATCTCTTATAGATCTATAGGACTAACAGGTTACACCCATCCCATCTTAGGTCAGTAACCAAGAAATTCAATCTTAATGACATTTGGGAACTTCGAAAGCCTTTTTAGCTTAAATTTTCACATGTTATTTTGTTGGCCAAAGGGGGTTTGACCATGGTCGGAATTCGATTTAATATATTTTGGAATATAGTGTACCACGTTATATTTCTATTTCATACCCATAAATGGGTTTTCGAAAGTTATACAGTGCAATCTTTGTTTTTCAAACTGACGTTGCACCTCAAGACTTCGATGTCTCACCGAACAGACGTGGGTTGTTCTGCCACTTATATATTTGTACCCATTTTGATTTACTAGAACCATAACCATTCATAACGAAGCTCTCTCATAGGTTTATAGGATTAACAGGTTCCACCCATCTCATCTTAGTTCAATAACCAAGAAATTCAATCTTAATGATTTTTGGGAACATCGAAAGCTTTTTTAGCTAAATTTTTCACATGTTGTTTTGTTAGTCAAAGGGGGTTTTACCATGGTCGGAATTTGATTTAATGTATTTTGGAATATGATGCACCATGTTATATTTCAATTTCATACCAATAAACGAGTTTTCAAAAGTCATACAGTGCAATCTTAGATTTTCAAACTGATGTTGCACCTCAAGACTTCAATGTTGCACCCAATAGATGTGGCTTGTTCCACCATGCATAAACTTGTATCCAATTTGAGTTACTAGAACCAAAACCAATCAAAACAAAGCTCTCTCATAGATGTATAGGACTAACAGGTTCCACCCATCTCATCATAGTTCAGTAACCAAGAAATTCAATCTTAATGATTTTTGGGAACATCAAAAGCTTTTTTAGCTCAATTTTTAATTTTTCGCATGTTGTTTTGTTAGTCAAAGGTTGTTTGACAATGGTTGGAATTTTATTTGATACATTTTGGAATATGATGCACCATGTTACATTTCTATTTCATACCTATAAACAAGTTTTCAAAAGACATACAGTGCAACCTTGGATTTTCAAACTGATATTGCACCTCAAGACTTTGATGCTGCACCAACAGACGCGAGTTGTTCCGGCATGAAAAAATTTGTATCCATTTTGAGTTAGTAGAACCATAACCAGTCAAAATGAAACCCTCTCATAGATCTATTGGACTAACAGGTTACACCCATCTCATCCATAGCTCAGTTACCAAGAAATTCAATCTTAATGACATTTGGAAACATCAAAAGCTTTCTTAGCTCAATTTTTAATTTTTCACATGTTATTATGTTGGTCAAAGGGGGTTTGACCATGACCGTAATTCGATTTAATATATTTTGGAAAATGATGCACCATGTTATATTTCTATTTCATATCCATAAAAGAGTTTTCAAAAATCAAACAGTGCAATCTTGGATTTTCAAATCGATGTTGCACCTCAAGACTTCGATGTTTCACCCAACAGACGTGGGTTGTTCCGCCACGCATAAATTTGTATCCATTTTGAGTCAGTAGAACAATAACTAGTCAAAATGAAGCTTTCTCATAGATCTATAGCACTAACAGGTTCAACCCATCTCATAAAAGAGTTTTCAAAAATCATACGGTGCAATCTTGGATTTTCAAAATGATGTTGCACCTCAAGACTTCGATGTTGCACCAAACAGACGTGGGTTGTTCCGCTAAATATAAATTTGTATCCATTTTGAGTTACTAGAACCCTAACCAATCAAAATGAAGATCTCTCATTGATTTATAGGACTAACAGGTTCCACCCATCTCATCTTAGTTCAGTAACCAAGAAATTCAATCTTTATGATTTTTGGGAACATCGAAAGCTTTTTTAGGTTAATTTTTCACATGTTGTTTTGTTAGTCAAAGAGGGCTTGACCATGGTCAGAATTCGATTTAATGTATTTTGGAATATGATGCACCATGTTATATTTCAATTTCTTACCCATGAACAAGTTTTCAAAAGTTATACAGTGCAATCTAGGATTTTCAAACTGATGTTGCACCTCAAGACTTCGATGTTGCACCCAACAGACGTGGGTTGTTCCCCCATGCATAAATTTGTAACCATTTTGAGTTACTAGAACCATAACCAATCAAAACGAAGCACTCTCATAGATCTATAGGACTAACAGGTTCAACCCATCTCATCTTAGTTCAATAACCAAGAAATTCAATCTTAATGATTTTTGGGAACATCAAAAGCTTTTTTAGCCTAATTTTTAATTTTTCACATGCTGTTTTGTTGGTCAAAGGGGGTTTGACAATGGTCGGAATTCTATTTACTATATTTTGGAATATGATGCACCATGTTATGTTTCTATTTCATACCTATAAACGAGTTTTCAAAAGTCATAAAGTGCAATCTTGGATTTTCAAATTGATGTTTTGCCTCAAGATTTCGATGTTGCACCCAATAGACGTGGGTTGTTCCGCCACGCATAAATTTGTATCCATTTTGAGTTAGTAGAACCATAACCAGTCAAAATGAAGCTCTCTCATAGATCTATAGGACTAACAGGTTACACCCATCTCATCTTAGTTTAGTAACCAAGAAGTTCAATCTAAATGACATTAGGGAACATCAAAATCTTTTTTAGCTCAATTTTTAATTTTTCACATGTTGTTTCGTTTGTCAAAAGGGGTTTGACCAACGTCGAAATTCTATTTAATATATTTCAGAATATGATGCATCGTGTTATATTTCTATTTCTTACCCATAAACGAGTTTAAAAAAGTGATACAGTGCAATCTTGAATTTTCAAACTGATGTTGCACCTCAAGGCTTCGATGTTGCACCCAAAAGAAGTGTGTTGTTCCGCCACGCCTAAATTTTTATCCATTTTGAGTTAGCAGAACCATAACCAGTCAAAATGAAGCTCTCTCATAGACCTATAGGACTAACAGGTTACACCCATCTCATCTTAGATCGGTAACCAAGAAATTCAATCTTAATGACATTTGGGAACATCAAAAGCTTTTTTAGCTCAATTTTTTATTTTTCACATGTTGCTTTGTTATTCAAAGGGGGTTTGACCATGGTCGGAATTCTATTTACTATATTTTGGAATATGATGCACCAAGTTATATTTCTATTTCTTACCTATAAACGAGTTTTCAAATGTCATACAGTGCAATCTTTGATTTTCAAATTGATGTTGCACCTTAAGACTTCGATCTAGCACCCAACAGACATGTATTGTTACGCCATGCATAAATTTGTATCCATTTTGAGTTACAAGAACAATAACCAGTCCAAATGAAGCTCTCTCATAGATCTGTATGACTACCAAGTTACACCCATCTCGTCTTAGTTCAATAACCAAGAAATTCAATCTTAATTACATTTGGGAAATTAAAAGCTTTTTGAGCTCAATTTTTAAATTTTCATATGTTGCTTTGTTAGTCAAAGGGGGTTTGACCATGGTCGGAATTCTATTTACTATATTTTGGAATATGATGCAACAAGTTATATTTCTATTTCGTACCCATAAACGAGTTTTCAAAAGTCATACATTGCAGTCCACCTCAAGACTTTGATGTTGCACCAAGCAGAAGTGGGTTGTTCTACCACATATAAATTTGTATCCATTTTGAGTTACTAAAACAATAACCAATCAAAACGAAGCTCTCTCATAGATTTATAGGACTAACAGGTTCCACCCATCTCATCTTAGTTCAGTAACCAAGAAATTCAATCTTGATGATTTTTGGGAATATCGAAAGCTTTTTTTGCTTAATTTTTCACATGTTGTTTTGTTGGCCAATGGGGGTTTGACCATGGTCAGAATTCGATTAAATATATTTTGGAATATGATGCATCATGTTATATTTCTATTTCATACCCATAAACGGGTTTTCAAAAGTCATACAGTACGATGTTGGGTTTTCAAACTGATGTTGCACCAAACAGACGTGGGTTGTTCCGCCAAATATAAATTTGTATTTATTTTGAGTTACTAGAACCATAACCAATCAAAACGAAGCTCTCTCATAGATTTATAGGACTAACAGGTTCCATGTAACGACCCCGGTTTCCCCGGACTCAATCAATCGCAAAATCGACCAACACCGTTCAAAACCCGAACACGTTAACTTTGGGAATACAACAACACCAGAACAACAACAACAAACTTTTATAAACTTCATAATAATGTTACATCAGAGTACAGAATATCAGGGTGCATCAAATAAAATTACAGTGGAAGATAAATTACAATATTTTAATACATTGCAGCGGAAACAATAAAATAGGTACAGCGGAAGACAACTATGCTCTGGACACTGCTTTAAGCTTCGATCCAGAATCCTGTTCAAGAGATAAATATCTGCAAAAAGCTACACGACTGCCCGTGTGGAAAAGAGGGCACCCGAGTTTGCAAAGTGAAACAAACTACGAGTCAGTCATGGGACTGGTGTGAGAATTCTTAACTAATATAATTAATAATAATAAGGCTAATCACAGGACCACGCCGCTAACGCGTAACGGGTTTACTCCATTAGATTGCCAGTGCATAAAATAAAGAGAATCGTTAAACAACGCAATGCTGTTTAGAAAAATGGAACCATCATAAGTCTCAAGTCCCATCACACAATGCAATGCGAACCAGAGGATAGAGTTTTACCCTATAATGGTCAAAAATGTTTGATACGATAAAAACGAATTTGATATTATTATTAGTGTATATATGTTTTAAAAACATTTCAAAGTAAATGTACCAATCCTAGGAAGCATAGCTACCATATACTATGCCTCCATACTAGTAATACAATCAAGTCCGTAGGGTCGTATTGGGAATTGGGTTTCCATCATGAGTCAAGGCTAGGAACGATCTCCTTACCGATTCGAGACACTCTAGCTAATGTCTCAGGATTCCCCGTAGTGAACCCTTGGATCCTGCAGGGCCGGGCCGCACATACGATTTTGCGGATTGGCAATTCCTGAACACATGTTTCCCAGTCCTATAGACCTATCATCTGAGGCACCCCATTCCATTATTCACATAAGTAAAATGTCGGGCCCTGTAAAAACCTAAACACCACTTCTAGCTAGAAAGAAACGTGTTGCTCTCCCTGCGTTCCCTTGCTCGGTTTTAGACTCAACCGGGTTGTGAGGCTCGTGAAGCTACGTTATACACAAAACTACGCCTAAACAGGCTGTGCTTTGATCATCAACCACAAGGACTGCTTTTCAACAAAAGCCTTAATCATTTGCATCTTAGCATGCCACATTGTCAATCCATACCATACCATTGATTCCTACCAATATATAACCTCTAAGCTCGTACGTCTTAGGGAAGGGTGTTAAACACCAAACAGATATATATATATATATATTTAGCAGAGACCAACGAATACCGTATAAAGGAATACAATGTCAGACATACAATCCATATTCAAGTCCGTTCTGGGTCTGAACGAAACCGGAGGCACCTTATACCTCGCATATCCGAACAATCAAAAAGTAGTCTGGACGGCCCTTATTTTAGCCCCTTCAAGGTAGCTACTCCAATCATGGGCGTCAATGGTAATCATCCATTCGAAATGAAGATCGTCGGTCTTCAATCACCGTCTTCAACTCTTCGACTTGGATCGACGAATAATCATTTGAAATGAGATTGAACTCAGACCTTTCAAATGATTCTTGCATAAATATATATATCATTTCAAATCCTTTCTTACCGTTAATATTAATTTATAACGATTAATTTCTATTTTTATTTATATAAAAATAATTGAATTTTATTTAACAACACTTCATATCAATAGGCGACCTTGCGCTGTTCTCACCCAAATTTTTTTTACAAGTTTCTATAAATCTAACCATTGTATTTTAACATAATTCATATCATTGGAAAGATCTTCCCAAGGCGAACCTAACGATTTCAGTTTTGGGAAAATCTGACGGTCGAATCTTTCGGTATAATAATTTAAAGACACGATTCCAAAATGCGAACTATCACGCTCGATTCGTATGATTTTAATTTCTATATATATAATTATATATAATTCCTTCATCCATATATTTTGCTAACAACAAATATCTCTAATTGTATATATAATATCAAGGTATAACATGACACATAATAATGTTTTATTTTTATTATAATTCACATTCACATACTATACACAACAATGTACATTTTTCTTTCATCTTTCAAATTACACAAAATATATATTTTGTTTCCTTATTCTTTTTAATGAAAATCCATTCATTAAAATGTAAATTTCTAGTCCTTATTCTTTTTAATGAAAATCCATTCATTAAAATGTACATTTCATCGTTATAATCTTTACTGAAAATCTTTTTACATAAATATGTAAATTTCATACTGTTGTTCTTTTACATGAAAAATGTAATTTCACTTTAATTCAATTACATGAAAAATGTAACTTTTACTTTTATTCAATTACTATCTTTTCATTGGAGTCAAATTATATTAAATTGAAGTCCTTAAACGTTTAATTCTTTCCAATGAAAATGACACTAAAATTATGCCTCATTTTAATATATGAACATGACACTAAAAACATGTTTCATCTTCAATATATGAATATGATCTTAAAAATATATTTATTTTTAAGATAATAACGTAACACTGAAATATGTTTTAAATTTCATATATTAACATAACATTAAAAATACGATTATATTTCATATAATTAACATGACTTTAAAATATGAAGCTATTTCATATGCATTCACATGATTCCAACACATGTTTTTATTTTGGATGCATTAATGCTACTCCGAACATGATTTTATTTTCATATACTTTAACGCTACTCCAAAATATGATTTTATTTTCATATGCAATTAAATGACATTAAAACAAATGATTATGTTTATTTCTTATGCACTCATGTTACACTAAAAAACATGATTTCATTTTCATATGCATTTTCATTATCCCAACTATAATCTAAAAATTGATTATTCTTTATGTTATCCTTTTATAATAATATTATTTTCCAAAATATTAATTTTGAAATTTCTCTTTTAATATTCATTATAAAATGGAAGAAATAAATCGATAAACTCGTTCAGGTTTTTAAAAATGCGTTGCTACTTTTAAAACGAATTAAATGGCCCAACTCATTTTCTTATCCATTAGTATTTTATAATGGGCTAGAACTCTCACATTAAGCCTACGACTTGTGGATGCTGGATGTGCCGGTCGGTTCCGGGCAGAATTATTCCACAAGTTGGGCTTAACCTCGTGTCATGGCCCGTTTCGTATTTGTGCACATGGATCTCTCACATTAGGTTCAACATTAGTGGCTGCTGAATATGCCGGTCGGGTCCGGACAGACTTCCACCACAAATGTAACCTAACCTCGTGTCCAAGCACAATTATAATTTATAATTATAATTAATTTTTCCAAAACATATTATCTGAAATTATCCTTTCCATTAATGAATCATAATTTTAAGATATTCATTATTTCTAAATATCTTGATTTCCAGTATCTTAATATAAATTATAACTTTCCATATTATTATGATTTTATAATAACAACCTTTTCAACATGTTCCATTTTGAAACCATATTTTTTTTTTACTTTAGCATATTGACACCAAAGATGTAATCTTTTTAATTGAATCCTTTTGTTGTAACTTTTAGACAATAAGGACGTAATCTTTCTAAATCAACATCTATTAATTCCATTAATTGAATATAAAATAAAAACATTCCTTTAATTCAAGATTGATAATGTTTTGGAAACAAATCTTCTTAAATTAACATATTGATAATCTTTTTAAATTCTAACTTTTTCTTTTTATTGTAACCTCATCCTACTATGTTTCTACTTTTACATTAAAAATGTATTTTTAATGTAAAATATATCTCTTAATAAAAATATGATTCATCTAAGTTTTCTAATATTACATTAAAGATATGTTTTTAATGTAAAACATATTTCATAATGAAAAATGATTTTAATTTCTAAGTCCCTAATATTAACATTAAATATGTGTTTCTAATGCAAATCATATTTCATAATGAAATATGATTCTTTTCTCAGTTTTCTAATATTACATTAAAGATATGTTTTTAATGTAAAACATATTTCTTAATAAAAATGTGTTTTTAAATGTAAATCATATTTCTTAATAAAATATGATTCTTTTACTACTCTTTTTATGATTAATATTAAAAATGTGTTTTTAATGTAAATCCTATTTCATAGTAAAATATGATTCTTTTACTACTCTTTTTATTTCCTGTTATATTTGCGTTGTGAACACGAAAAAAAATGAACTTATTTGTCTATGTAATATTTGCATTGTGAAATGCAAATAAAAAGGTGAACTTTTATTTCTAAGTGATTATATTTGCGTGAGAGGACGCAAATAAAATGTACAACTTTTATTTGGTGTTGAATTGATACACTGAATCAATTCAATATAAATGACAATATTTATTTTTGATGTTGAATTGATAAACTAAACCAATCCACATGAAATAACAAATTTTATTATGTTAATGAATTGATAAACTAGATCAATTCAAATAAAATAAAAGTGATAACATAAAAATGACAAATCATATTTTTATTATGAATTAATAAACTAGATCGGTTCAAATCAAACAAAAGTGATACCATAAAAATGAAAAATCATATTATTATTATGAATTGATAAACTAGATCAATTCAAATCAAACAAAAGTGATACTATAAAAATGACAAATCATATTATTATTATGAATTGATAAACTAGATCAATTCAAATCAAACAAAAGTGATACCATAAAAATGACAAATCATATTATTATTATGAATTGATAAATTAAATCAATTCAAATAAAACAAAAGTGATACCATAAAAATGACAAATCATATTATTATTATGAATTGATAAACTAGATCAATTCAAATAAAATAAAAAGAATGAATCATGATATTTGACTAACAACTATGGATCTATAATCATCCATCATAACAACATATCAAACATCATCCAATTTTCATCACAAACAGATCTAAATTATATATATATATATATATATACAGTCATCATATAGCGGATGAAATAACTGGATTAATTAATTAATTTAAAACAAAGGAAATCTCACCGTCGGTTTATTCTGATTCGCAAATTTGTCAAAATTCCAACTACTCGGAATTGTCTCTTTCCAGTCTGGGAGCGTAGATCTTGGTCGTACAATCACAACGCTTCTGAAATCGCATTATTCTGAGTTCATATGAATTTGTTATAGCTATATTTAGATTGACAATAATTTTGAAATTAAATTAGCAAAGTAACTAAGGATTTTTAAACCTTCTTCCTCCTTCAACATTGCGTGGAGCACCATCCTATTCGCATTTCAACGTCAACGAACGGCGGATCTTTGAGCGACAAAATCAAACAATCCATGAAGAGGATACTGATCATGCCCATTGAAAACAAAAGCTTGTTGAGAGCTTTGATTTTTTTTGGATTTGTGATGTAATTCATAACATGATGAGAGAGATTTGGGGATTAAATTCACTGCGTGGTGGCCATCCATTTGAATAGAAGGTGACGACTATGAAGAATTAGATTAGGGTTTGGATTTCTAACTATCTAGGATATTTATAATATCATAATTATTAAATTATTTAATTTACAAAAAAGCCCATTTATCCATGAATTGCTGACTAAGGCTGAGGTGATATATTTACTTCTCATTTATGTTTCCTTACATCCCCCCTGATTACATGCTATTATGACCCATTTATTTTATTTTTCTATTATTTAAATTCCAAAAGTAGATGACAATAAAAGAGAGAGAGAGAGAGGAAAAAAAGGAAAGAACTAATGCTAGCTTAATGCTAATTGTTTATGAACATGTAATCTACATTTTTAATTTCTAAAAGTTAAACTTGAATTGACAGTGGAAATATTTAAGAAGACAGCCAAAGATATGTACATATATATACATATACATATATATATATATATATATATATATATATATTAATATATGCATATAATTAAAAAAAATTCATTTATAACCTACACATTATTTTCAATCAATAAATTACTAAATGTCATTAAAGTTCCTAAGACTTTTTTTTTGAATGACTCAAATTTAAGAGAAAGAGTAAAGGAGAAAAATAAAGTAATAAATTGGAAGAGATGAAGGTTTTTTACCATCGCATGTATATTACTGTATGAAATGTTGTCCGTTTAGAAAAATAATGCATATATTGAAAATATAGTAGTTTAAAATTTACAGTGCATGCATGCATAAAAAAAAGTAGGCAATGTATGGCCTCTTTGTTTTATACATAATAAAGGGCCTACATACTAAATAACCCTTTTGACTTCAATACTAAAATAAATACACTAATACATTAAGAATACATGGAAAGGTTGGACAATAAATATATTTTATGTTTTGCTTGTTTTCTTTTATATTTTTATATTATTATTATCAATGTTAACATTAATTTTATTAACCGCAATAGTTAAAACATACATTATATACCTTTAACACTCAGTGTCTTACAATTCATCCTATATAAAATTAATATGGAATCATTCATTAATAACAATTTAAAATTTATATATGTAAATATCATTTTAAATTTAATAATAATAAAATGGAATTTTTTAATTTTGACGTATTTTCTAACAAAATTATTTAAAATTAAGTTATTCATTCTAACTTCGATTTAAATCAATTTTTAATCATTATTATTTCAAATAAATTATTTTAAACATCAAAACCCATTAAAATTAGTTAAAATAAATTTTAAATTTACCCCAAAATTCAGGGTTGTTACACTCTCCCCCACTTAAAACTTTTCGTCCTCGAAAAGGAACGGAGCTAAAAGTTGTTTTAGTATCCTATCTTAAATAGTTTTATTTGTTGATTTACCTTTAAAATATATATAAACTTTATATATTCAAAATTATAATTCCTAATAGTGGATTATATATATATAATTAAAATACATTAATTATGAACTGGGCACTCTTAACTCATTATAAGGCATTACTAACCCATCTCTAACGTGTTTTCTCATTCGAGGATAATGCTGATCCTATCTCTAATGAGTATTCTTATTGGATATTACTAATCCTCCTTTGATGAGTCTTCTGTTCAGTTCTAACGAGTTGTACCCTAAAGATTTTGAGCAAACCAAAGCTCGGATGCCAACTGTAACGGCCCCGGTTTCCCCGGACTCAATCGAACGCAAAATCGACCAAGACCGTTCAAAACCCGAACACGTTAACTTTGGGAATACAACAACACCAGACTTTTATAAACATCATAATAATGTTACATCATAGTACAAAATATCGGAGTACATCAAATAAAATTACAACGGAAGATAAATTACAATATTTTAATACATTGCAACGGAAACAATAAAATAGATATAGCGGAAGACAACTATGCTCTGGACACAGCTTTAAGCTTCGATCCAGAATCCTGCTCAAGAGATAAATATCTGCAAAAAGCTACTCGACTGCCCGTGTGGAAAAGAGGGCACCCAAGTTTGCAAAGTGAAACAAACCACGAGTCAGTCATGGAATTGGTGTGAGAATTCTTAACTAATATAATTAATAATAATAAGGTTAATCACAGGACCATGCCACTAACGCGGAACGGGTTTACTCCATTGGATTGCCAGTGCATAAAATAAAGTGAACCGTTAAACAACACCATGCTTTTTAGAAAAAAGGAACCATCATAAGACTCAAGTCCCATCACACAATGCAATGCAAACCAGAGGATAGAGTTTTACCTTATAATGATAAAAAATGTTTGATACGATAAAAACGAATTTGATATTATTATTTGTGTATACAAGTTTTGAAAACTTTTCAAAGTAAATGTACCAATCCTAGGAAGCATAGCTACCATATACTATGCCTCCATTCCAGTAATACAATCAAGTTCGTAGGGTCGTATTGGGAATTGGGTTTCCATCATGAGTCAAGGCTAGGAACGATCTCCTGACCGATTCGAGACACTCTAGCTAATGTCTCAGGATTCCCCGCAGTGAACCCTTGGATCCTGTAGGGCTGGTCCGCACATACGATTTTGGGGATTGGCAATTCCTGAACATAGGTTTCCCGGTCCTATAGGACCTATCATCTGAGGCGCCTCATTCCATCATTCACATAAGTAAAATGTCGGGCCGTGTAAAAACCCAAAAACCACTTCTAGCTAGAAATAAACGTGCTGCTCTCCCTGCGTTCCCTTGCTTCGTTTTAGACTCAACAGGGTTGTGAGGCTCGTGAAGCTACGTTATACACAAAACTACACCTAAATAGGCCGTGCTTTGATCATCAACCACAAGGCCTGCTTTTCATCAAAATCCTTAATCATTTGCATCTTAGCATGCCACATTGTCAATCCATACCATACCATTGATTCCTACCAATATATAACCTCTAAACTCATACGTCATAGAGAAGGGTGTTAAACACCAAACAGATATATATTTAGCAGAGATCAACGAATACCGTATAAAGGACTACAACGTCAGACATACAATCCATTTTCAAGTCCGTTCTGGGTCTGAACGAAACCAGAGGCACCTTATACCTCGCATATCTGAACAATTAACAAGTAGTCTGGACGACCCCCATTTTAGCCCCTTCAAGATAGCTACTCCAATCATGGGCGTCAATGGTAACTCATCCATTCGACGTGAAGATCGTCGGTCTTCAATCACCGTCTTCAACTCTTCGACTTAGATCGACGAATAATCATTTGAAATGAGATTGAATTCGAACCTTTCAAATGATTCTTTTGTATATATATCATTTCAAATCCTTTCTTATCGTTAATATTAATTTATAACGTTTAATCTCTATTTTTATTTATATAAAAATAATTGAATTTTATTTAACAACACTTCATATCAATAGGTGACCTTGGCGCTGTTCTCACCCAAATTTGTTTTACAAGTTTCTCTAAATCTAACCGTTGGATTTTAACACAATTCATATCGTTGGAAAGATCTTCCCAAGGCGAACCTAATAGTTTCAGTTTTGGGAAAATCTGACGGTCGGATCTTTCGGTATAATAATTTAAAGACACGATTCCAAAATGCGAACTACCACGCTCGATTCGTTTGATTTTAATTTCTATATATATAATTATATATAATTCCTTCATCCATATATTTTGCTAACAACAAATATCCCTATTTGTATATGTAATATCAAGATATAACATGACACACAATAATGTTTTATTTTTATTATAATTCACATTCACATACTATACACAACAATGTACATTTTTTTTTCATCTTTCAAATTACACAAAATGTATATTTTGTTTCCTTATTCTTTTTAATGAAAATCCATTCATTAAAATGTACATTTCATCGTTATAATCTATACTGAAAATCTTTTTACATAAATATGTAAATTTCATATTGTTGTTCTTTTACATGAAAAATGTAATTTCACTTTAATTCAATTACATGAAAAAATAACTTTTACTTTTATTCAATTACTATCTTTTCATTGGAGTCAACTTATATTAAATTGAAGTCCTTAAACGTTTAATTCTTTCCAATGAAAATGACACTAAAATTATGCCTCATTTTAATATATGAACATGACACTAAAAACATGTTTCATCTTCAATATATGAATATGATCTTAAAAATATATTTATTTTTAAGATAATAACATAACACTGAAATATGTTTTAAATTTCATATATTAACATAACATTAAAAATACGATTATAATTCATATAATTAACATGACTTTAAAATATGAAGCTATTTCATATGCGTTCACATGATTCCAACACATGTTTTTATTTTATATGCATTAATGCTACTCCAAACACGATTTTATTTTCATATACTTTAACGCTACTCCAAAATATGATTTTATTTTCATATGCAATTAAATGACATTAAAACAAATGATTATATTTATTTCTTATGCACTCATGTTACACCAAAAAACATGATTTCATTTTCATATGCATTTTCATGATCCCAACTATTATCTAAAAATAGATTATTCTATATGTTATCCTTTTCTAATAATATTATTTTCCAAAATATTAATTTTGAAATTTCTCTTTTAATATTCATTATAAAATGGATGAAATAAATCGATAAACTCGTTCGGGTTCTTTAAAATGCGTTGCTATTTTTAAAACGAATTAAATAGCCCAACTCATTTTCTTATCCATTAGTATTTTATAATGGGCTAGACCTCTCACATTAAGCCTACGACTTGTGGATGCTGGATGTGCCGGTCGGTTCCGGGCAGACTTATTCCACAAGTTGGGCTTAACCTCGTGTCATGGCCTGTTTCGTATTTGTGCACTTGGACCTCTCACATTAGGTTCAACATTAGTGGCTGCTGGATATGCCGGTCGGGTCCGGACAGACTTCCACCACAAATGTAACCTAACCTTGTGTCCAAGCACAATTATAATTTATAATTATAATTAATTTTTCCAAAACATATTATCTGAAATTATCCTTTCCATTAAGGAATCATAATTTTAAGATATTCATTATTTCTAAATATCTTGATTTCCAGTATCTAAATATAAATTGTAACTTTCCATATTATTATGATTTTATAATAACAACCTTTTCAAGATGTTCCATTTTGAAACCATATTTTTTTTTACTTTAGCATATTGACACCAAAGATGTAATCTTTTTAATTGAATCCTTTTGTTGTAACTTTCAGACAATAAGGACGTAATCTTTCTAAATCAACGTCTATTAATTCCATTAATTGAGTATAAAATAAAAACATTCCTTTAATTCAAGATTGATAACGTTTTGGAAACAAATCTTCTTAATTTAACATATTGACAATAAAAAAGATAATCTTTTTAAATTCTAACTTTTCTTTTTATTGTAACCTCATCCTGCTATGTTTCTACTATTACATTAAAAATGTATTTTTAATGTAAAATGTATCTCTTAATAAAAATATGATTCATCTAAGTTTTCTAATATTACATTAAAGATATGTTTTTAATGTAAAACATATTTCATAATGAAATATGATTTTTTTTC
The DNA here is from genome assembly GCA_030737875.1 of Allium sativum. Taxonomy (NCBI): domain Eukaryota; kingdom Viridiplantae; phylum Streptophyta; class Magnoliopsida; order Asparagales; family Amaryllidaceae; genus Allium; species Allium sativum. The sequence goes on from CM060914.1 coordinate 142,557,586, forward strand.
TAAGTCCCTAATATTAACATTAAATATGTGTTTTTAATGCAAATCATATTTCATAATGAAATATGATTCTTTTCTCAGTTTTCTAATATTACATTAAAGATATGTTTTTAATGCAAAACATATTTCTTAATAAAAATGTGTTTTTAAATGTAAATCATATTTCTTAATAAAATATGATTCTTTTACTACTCTTTTTATGATTAATATTAAAAATGTGTTTTTAATGTAAATCCTATTTCATAGTAAAATATGATTCTTTTACTACTCTTTTTATTTCCTGTTATATTTGCGTTGTGAACACAAAAAAAAATGAACTTATTTGTCTATGTAATATTTGCATTGTGAAATGCAAATAAAAAGGTGAACTTTTATTTCTAAGTAGTTATATTTGCGTGAGAGGACGCAAATAAAATTTACAACTTTTATTTGGTGTTGAATTGATGCACTGAATCAATTCAATACAAATGACAAATTTTATTTTTGATGTTGAATTGATAAACTAAACCAATTCACATGAAATAACGAATTTTATTATGTTAATGAATTGATAAACTAGATCAATTCAAATAAAATAAAAGTGATAACATAAAAATGACAAATCATATTTTTATTATGAATTGATAAACTAGACCAATTCAAATCAAACAAAAGTGATACCATAAAAATGAAAAATCGTATTATTATTATGAATTGATAAACTAGATCAATTCAAATCAAACAAAAGTGATACCATAAAAATGACTAATCATATTATTGTTATGAATTGATAAACTAGATCAATTCAAATCAAACAAAAGTGATACCATAAAAATGACAAATCATATTATTATTATGAATTGATAAACTAGATCAATTCAAATAAAACAAAAGTGATACCATAAAAATGACAAATCATATTATTATTATGAATTGATAAACTAAATCAATTCAAATAAAATAAAAAGAATGAATCATGATATTTGACTAACAACTATGGATCTATAATTATCCATCATAACAACTTATCAAACATCATCCAATTTTCAGCACAAACAGATCTAAATTTTATATATATACAGTCATCATATGGCGGATGAAATAACTGGATTAATTAATTAATATAAACAAAGGAAATCTCATCGTCGGTTTATTCTGATTCGCAAATTTGTCAAAATTCCAATTGCTCGGAATTGTCTCTTTCTAGTATGGGAGCGTAGATCTTTGCCGTACAATCACAACGCTTCTGAAATCACGTTATTCTGAGTTCATATGAATTTGTTATGGCTAAATTTAGATTAATAATAATTTTGAAATTAAATTATCAAAGTAACTAAGGATTTTTAAACCTTCTTCCTCCTTCAACATTGCACGGAGCACCATCCTATTTGCTTGTCAACGTCAACGAACGACGGATCTTTGAGCGACAAAATCAAACAATCCATGAAGAGGATATTGATCATGCCCATTGAAAACAAGAGCTTGTTGAGAGCTTTGATTTTTTTTTTTGGATTGTGATGTAATTCATAACATGATGAGAGAGATTTGGGGATTAAATTCATTGCGTGGTGGCCATCGATTTGAATAGAAGGCGGCGACTATAAAGAATTAGATTAGGGTTTGGGTTTCTAACTATCTAGGATATTTATAATATCATGATTATTAAATTATTTAATTTACAAAAAAGCCCATTTATCCATGAATTGCTGACTAAGGCTGAGGTGGTATATTTACTTCTCATTTTTGTTTCCTTACATCCCCCCTGATTACATGCTATTATGACCCATTAATTTTATTTTTCTATTATTCAAATCCCTAAAGTAGACGACAATAAAAGAGAGAGAGAGGAAAAAAAGGAAATAACTAATGCTAGCTTAATGTTATTTGTTTATGAACATGTAATCTACATTTTTAATTTCTAAAAATTAAACTTGAATTGACAGGGGAAATATTTAAGAAGACAGCCAAAGATATACACACATATATATATATATATATTAATATATACATACAGTTAAAATTTATTTCATTTATAACCTACACATTATTTTCAATCTATAAATTACTAAATGTCATTAAAGTTCCTAATACTTTTTTTTTGAATGACTCAAATTTAAGAAAAGAGGAAAGGAGAAAAATAAAGTAATAAATTGGAATAGATGAAGGTTTTTAACCACCGCATGTATATTACTGTATGAAACGTTGTCCGTTTAGAAAAATAATGCATATGTTGAAAATATAATAGTTTAAAACTTACAGTGCATGCATGCATAAAAAAAAGTAGGCAATGCATGGCCTCTTTGTTTTATACATAATAAAGGGCCTACAGACTAAATAACCCTTCTAACTTCAATACTAAAATAAATACACTAATACATTAAGAATACATGGAAAGGTTGGACGATAAATATATTTTATGTTTTGCTTGTTTTTTTTTTTTTTTTTTTTATTATTATCAATGTTAACATTAATTTTATTAACCGCGATAGTTAAAACATACATTATATACCTTTAACACTCAGTGTCTTACAATTCATCCTATATAAAATTAATTTGGAATCATTGATTAATAACAATTTAAAATTTATATATGAAAATATCATTTTAAATTCAATAATAAAAAAAATGGAATTTTTAAATTCTGACGTATTTTCTAACAAAATTATTTAAAATTAAATTATTCATTCTAACTTCGATTTAAATCAATTTTTAATCATTATTATTTTAAATAAATTATTTTAAATATCAAAACCCATTAAAATTAGTTAAAATAAATCTTAAATTTACCCCAAAATTCAGGGTTGTTACATTCCACCTATCTCATCTTAGTTCAATAACCAAGAAATTCTATCTTGATGATTTTTGGGAACATCAAAAGCTTTTTTAGCTTAATTTTTCACATGTTGTTTTTTTGGTCAAAGAGGGTTTGACCATGGTCGGAATTCGATTTAGTATATTTTGGAATATGATGCACCAGGTTATATTTCAATTTCTTACCCATAAACAAGTTTTCAAAAGTCATGCAGTGCAATCTTGGATTTTCAAACTGATGTTGCACCTCAAGACTTCGATGTTGCACCCAACAGAGGTGGGTAGTTCCCCCATGCATAAATTTGTATCCGTTTTGAGTTACTAGAACCGTAACCAATCAAAACAAAGCTCTCTCATAGATCTATAGGACTAACAGGTTCCACCCATCTCATCTTAGTTCAGCAACCAAGAAATTCAATCTTAATGATTTTTGGGAACATCAAAAGCTTTATTAGCTCAATATTTTAATTTTTCACATGTTGTTTTGTTGATCAAAGGGAGTTTGACAATGGTCGGAATTCTATTTACTATATTTTGGAATATGATGCACCATATTGTATTTCTATTACATACATATAAACAAGTTTCCAAAACTCATAAAGTGCAATCTTGGATTTTCAAACCGATGTTGCACCTCAAGATTTCGATGTTGCACCCAATAGACGTGGGTTGTTCTGCCACGCATAAATTTGTATCCATTTTGAGTTAGTAGAACCATAACCAGTCAAAATGAAGCTTCTCATAGATCAATAGGACTAACAGGTTAGACCCATCTTATCTTATTTTAGTAACCAAGAAGTTCAATCTTAATGACATTAGGGAACATCAAAAGCGTTTTTAGCTCAATTTTTAATTTTTCACATGTTGTTTTGTCAATCAAAGGGTATTTGACCAACGTCGGAATTCTATTTAATATATTTTGGAATATGATGCACCATGTTGTATTTCTATTTCATCCCCATAAACGAGTTTTCAAAAGTCATACAGTGTAATCTTGGATTTTCAAACTGATGTTACACCTGAAGACTTCGATGTTGCACCCAAAAGACGTGGGTTGTTCCGCCATGCCTAAATTTTTATCCTTTTTGAGTCAGTAGAACCATAACCAGTCAAAATGAAGCTCTCTCATAGATCTATAGGGCTAACAGGTTGCACCCATCTCATCTTAGTTTAGTAACTAAGAAATTCAATCTTAATGACATTTGGGAACAACGAAAGCTTTTTTAGCTCAATTTTAATTTTTAACATGTTGTTATGTTGGTCAAAGTGGTTTTGACCATGGTCGGAATTCGATTTAATATATTTTGAAATATGACGCACCATGTTATATTTCTATTCCATACCCAAAAACGAGTTTTCAAAAGTCATACAGTGCAATCTTGGATTTTCAAACTGATGTTGCATCTCAAGACTTCGATGTTGCACCCAACAGACGTGGGTTGTTCCACCACGCATAAATTTCTATCCATTTTGAGTTAGTAGAACCATAACCAGTCAAAATGAAGCTCTCTCATAGATCTATCGGACTAACAGGTTACACCCATCTCATCTTAGTTCGGTAACCAAGAAATTCAACCTTAATGGCTTTTGGGAACATCGAAAGCTTTTTTAGCTTAATTTTTCACATGTTGTTTTATTGGTCAAAGGGGGTTAGACTATGGTCGAGAATCGATATGCTATATTTTGGAATATGATGCATCATGTTATATTTCTATTTCATACCCATAAACTAGTTTTCAAAAGTCATATAGTGCAATCTTGGATTTTCAAACTGATCTTGCACCTCAAGACTTCGATGTTGTACCCAACAGACATGGGTTGTTCCGCTACGCATAAATTTGTATCCATTTTGAGTTACTAGAACCATAACTAGGCAAAGCAAAGCTATCTCAAGGATTTATAGGACTAACAAGTTTCACCCATCTCATCTTAGTTCCGTAACCAAGAAATTGAATCTTAATGATTTTTGGGAACATCGAAAGCTTTTTTAGCTCAATTTTTAATTTTTTGAATGTTGTTTTGCTATTCAAAGGGTGTTTGACCATTGTTGGAATTCTACTTACTATATTTTGGAATATGATGCGCCATGTTATATTTCTATTTCGTACCCATAAACGAGTTTTCAAATGTCATGCGGTGTAATCTTTGATTTTCAAATTGATGTTGCACCTCAAGACTTCGATCTAGCACCCAATTGACGTGTATTGTTCCGCCACACATAAATTTGTATCCATTTTGAGTTACAAGAGCCATAACCAGTCAAAATGAAGCTCTCTCATAGATCTGTAGGACTAACAGGTTACACCCATCTCGTCTTAGTTCAATAACCAAGAAATTCAATCTTAATTACATTTGGGAACATCAAAAGCTTTTTGAGCTCAATTTTTAAATTTTCACATGTTGCTTTGTTAGTCAAAGGGGGTTTGACCAGGGTTATAATTCTATTTACTACATTTTGGAATATGATGCACCATGTTATATTTCTATTTCATACCCATAAATGAGTTTTCAAAAGTCATATTTTGCAATCTAGGTTTTTCAAACAGATGTTGCACCTCAAGACTTCATTGTTGCACCAAACAGACGTGGGTTGTTCCGCCACATATAAATTTGTATCCATTTTGAGTTACTAGAACCATAACCAATAAAAATGAAGCTCTCTCATAGATTTATAGGACTAATAAGTTCCACCCATCTCATCTTAGTTCAGTAACCAAAAAATTCAATCCTGATAATTTTTGGGTACATCAAAAGCTTTTTTAGCTTAATTTTCGCACGCTGTTTTGTTAGTCAACGAGGGTTTGACCATGGACAGAATTCGATTTTAATATGTTTTGGAATATGATGCACTATGTTTGTAATACCCCATAGCCATTAATGTTACTCACAAAGGGAATGCATTAATGTCATGAAGCGTTATAGTAGTATAGAACAGATAAATTACAAGAATAAGTAAAACACAGCGGATGATCAAACTTATTTCATAGCGTCATAACTTCAAAACAAGCTTACGTAAGTAGTCTCCAAAAACCATTACAACAGGATCAATTGTCTTTTCCAAAAACTTCAAAGGACAGAAAGAAGCAAATACTTAAATAACATAAATGCATAAATCCCCACTAAGCATAAGCAAAGCCATAAAGATGAGAGAGTCCAAAGCGATACATTTACTCTTTTCAAGCAACTAAAAGAAATCGGCACTAAGCTGTAGTATTCCCTCCTTGCAAACCTGGGGGGAGAGAAAGGAAAGAAAAAAGGTGGAAACAAAACGGGTCAAACATAAAGTATGGCGAGTCCAGTAATTTTAACAAATAATAGGTAAGGTAAATGATCAAGACATAAATAGGCATGATATGGCTGTAACATAGATAAGATAGATAAAAAGGATGGACAAGATGATTCCGTTCCTAAGTACTAAGACAGTCCTTCACCTTGGCTAAGCAAACAACCCTCCAAGTACTAACTCTGAAGACCAAAGTCAACATCAGACTAGCACCCAAAGGACTATCCAACTCAACCAACATGTATTTCGTTACACCGCACTTTTGTTAGTTACACCACATTACTTAATTACGCCACACATCTACTTGTCTCTATTTCCTAAAGGTTGATCCCTTCCCACTAACTATACCCACATGACAAATTTGGTAGTTGTACCTAGCTGCTCTCGTAGGTGCCGGGTTGCTCCTACCACCACTAAGGTACCCTTGCCCTACCCATTCGATCGGCTCCCTAAACCCTGTAGGCACCCGTGCTGGCCCCACAGTAGGGTGTATCACTCCCCAAAGTGGCAACCTCGATACCAACATAAAATGCACGACCATACCTACACGATGCAACAACGTCTTACCTACCAACCTCGATACACACATGAACCGTTGGACTAGCGTTGCCACCGCTATTCATATTTTGACCTCTTACATTCAAGTCCAGTAAGCGTGCCCCAACCCTGGCCTAGTACCGAGCCCAATTAGATACTCAAACGGGTTACTAGTTGAAACGGGTCCCCCATCCGACACAAGCCTCCCATCTATGCTTGGTCCCCACTAGGTTTTTCTCCCACTTAACCATTTTAATTTAAATGTCCATGTCTTACACATGCTATGGTTAAGTCCATACTTACATGTCATAATTTACATGTCTTATCTTATACTGGTTAAGTCCATATTTACATGTCATAATTTACATGTCACCCACTTAACCCTCTAACCATACCCATATCTTATTATGGTTAGTATTCCTTAATTCATTCCTTATGACGAACGGTGCATGACCTCCCACATTAGACCGAACGCTTTGTGGTCGCTGGATTTGTCGGGCAGTTTCGGGCAGTCTTACGCCACAAACCAGGTCTAACCTCGTGTCATTAACCGTTGCACCTACAATTCATTCCTTTGACCTCTCACATTATACGTCCAATTGTGGCAGTTGGATTTGTCGGGCGGTTCCGGGCAGTCTTACGCCACAATTGCGCCTAACCTCATGTCAAAGGTTTATTAATAATCGTATTTCTCCCATACCCAATTTTCATGTCATGTATATCCAATTAAACATATAATCATGTTTATAACATTGCCTATTCCAAATTGTCACTAATTACATATTAATTAGCCTCAATTACAAATTTACAATTATAGGCAATTTCATCAATTCCATGTAATTCATACCCAAATATGCCAATTTCACATATTATCCAATTATCCAAAATATCCACTAATAACCAATTTTCCATATTTCACATATTCCCATTGTTCTCCCGTATTTGCATTCACGCGTATTTTTAACATTGGCTCGAAGGTAGCCTAGATCCAAAAATAAAAGGAATAGGGATAAGAAGAGAGAATCAAATCACAGAAAATTAGAATTAACACAACATCATGAAATAAAGGGGCATGTAAACTGTTATAGAGGCATAATGACAGATTCAACATGAATAAACTGATAAATGTATGAACTTTACATAGAAACATAGGCATATAATGACATGAATCAAAAAGGTGAAGACTTGGATGAGATTTAAATTACATACATATATATGAATCATCTTTACAACTTCATCATGTTACTTTTAATCCCTTTATATTGTGAAAATCACTGTACTCACCTTTCGTGGTTAAAGAATAGAATTATGCACTGAAATTGGTGTAGAAACATTGCGGTGTTGCTGATTTATCTTCTTGAATTGTTGTAGAAGCTCTAATCTTTAATTTAAGTTGAAGTTGAACACTTGAGATTTGATTTAGAGGCGGCGACTAGGGTTTAAGAGAGAATTTGACAGCATAATGGTGTCATAGATAATATTTACGAATTAGGGTTAGGTCTTAGGGTGTATATATAGGTGTAGGAAGTTATTTAGGCCTTAGGATTAACCCTAGAACTGATCTGGACCACTCATGTGCCATATCAGCCCTTAGGGCGAATCGGGCCACGGATTGGCAGCCAAACACCCCTGGATTGACCTCTAGTCGACCCAGTGGGGCTCGGGTCGACTCCAAAAATGGTGCGGTTCAGCTATTCCCCCTCCCGATTCGCTGTTTTGAACTTTTTTTTTAATTTAATTTTTATATATATCTATGTATATTTCTCTCATATGCATACAAACTTCATGGCTTAATAACTTCTTCATAATTAACCATTTCCACACTAAACCACATTTTGAACTGCGTTTACACTAAGCCACTTTTTAGCCATTTCCCTAAAACAAAAATATGGCGCTGGCGGGGTCGAACTCTGTACCTCTTATATACAAGTCACATGTTCTAACCAAATGAGCTACTACATCTTTTTCTTACAAAATTTAGAAAAATGCTAAACATCATTCTTTTCTAATACCTCTTTTCAAATAAATTATTCTTTAATTTGTTATTTTAATATTCTCAGAAAATACGGGGTGTTACAATGTTATATTTCAATTTCTTACCTATAAACGAGTTTTCAAAAGTCATACAGTGCGATCTTGGATTTTCAAACTGATGTTGCACATCAAGACTTCGATATTGCACCCAACAGACGTGGGTTGTTCCGCCACACGTAAATTTGTATCCATTTTGAGTTACTAGAACCATAACTAGTCAAAACAAAGCTCTCTAATAGATCTATAGGTCTAACGGGTTCCACACATCTCATCTTAGTTTACTAAGCAAGAAATTCAATCTTAATAATTTTTGGGAACATCGAAAGCTTTTTTAGCTCTATTTTTCACATGTTATTTTGTTGGTCAAAGGGGGTTTGACCATGGTCGGAATTCGATTTAATATATTTTGGAATATGATGCACCATGTTATATTTCTATTTCATACCCATAAATGAGTTTTCAAAAGTCATACAGTGCAATCTTGGACTTTCAAACTAATGTTGCACCTCAAGACTTCGATGTTGCTCCCAACATACATGGGTTATTCCGCCACGCAAAAATTTGTTTCCGTTTCAAGTTACTAGAATCATAACTAGTCAAAACAAAGCTCTCTTATAGATCTATAGGACTAACAGGTTACACCCATCCCATCTTAGTTCAGTAACCAATAAATTCAATCTTAATGACATTTGGGAACATCGAAAGCCTTTTTAGAATAAATTTTCACATGTTATTTTGTTGGTCAAAGGGGGTTTGACCATGGTCGGGATTCGATTTAATATATTTCGGAATATGATGCACCATGTTATATTTCTATTTCATAACCATAAACGAGTTTTCAAAAGTCTTACAGTGCAATCTTGGTTTTTCAAACTACAAAGCTCTCTTATAGATCTATAGGACTAACAGGTTACACCCATCCCATCTTAGTTCAGTAACCAATAAATTCAATCTTAATGACATTTGGGAACATCGAAAGCCTTTTTAGAATAAATTTTCACATGTTATTTTGTTGGTCAAAGGGGGTTTGACCATGGTCGGGATTCGATTTAATATATTTCGGAATATGATGCACCATGTTATATTTCTATTTCATACCCATAAACGAGTTTTCAAAAGTAATACCGTGCAATCTTGGTTTTTCAAATTGATGTTGCACCTCAAGACTTCTATGTCTCACCCAACAGACATGGGTTGTTCTGCCCCTTATAAATTTGTACCCATTTTGATTTAATAGAACCATAACCATGCGAAACGAAGCTCCCTCATAGATCTATAGGACTAACAGGTTCCACCCATCTCATCTTTGTTCAGTAACCAAGAAATTCAATCTTAATGATTTTTGGGAACGTCGAAAGCTTTTTTAGCTCAATTTTTAATTTTTCACATGTTGTTTTGTTTGTCAAAAGGGGTTTGACCAATGTCAGAATTCTATTTAATATATTTCGGAATATGATGCACCATGTTATATTTACCCATAAACGAGTTTTCAAAAGTCATGTGGTGCAATCTTGGATTTTCATACTGATGTTGCATCTCAAGACTTCGATGTTGCACCCAAAAGACGTGGGTTGTTCCGCCATGCCTAAATATTTATCCATTTTGAGTAGTAGAACCATAACCAGTCAAAATGAAGCTCTCTAATAGAACTATAGGACTGACAGGTTACACCCATCTCATCTTAGTTCAGTAACCAAGAAATTCAATCTTAATGACATTTGGGAACATCGAAAGATTTTTGGGCTCAATTTTTCATTTTTCACATGTTGTTATGTTGGTCAAAGGGGGTTTGACCATGATCGGAATTCGATTTAATATATTTTGGAACATGATGCTCCATGTTATATTTCCATTTCATACCCATAAACGAGTTTTCAAAAGTCATACAGTGCAATCTTGAATTTTCAAACTGATGTTGCACCTCAAGACTTCAATGTTGAACCCAACATATGTGGGTTGTTCCGCCACGCATAAAGTTGTATCGATTTTGAGTTAGTAGAACCATAACCAGTCAAAAGCTCTCTCATAGATCTATAGGACTAATAGGTTACACCCATCTCATCTTAGTTCGGTAACAAAGAAAATCTTGATGATTTTTGGGAACATCGAAAGATTTTTTAACTTAATTTTTCACATGTTGTTTTGTTGGTCAAAGAGGGTTTGACCGTGGTCGGAATTCGATTTAGTATATTTTGGAATATGATGCACCAGGTTATATTTCAATTTCTTATCCATAAACAAGTTTTCAAAAGTCATACAGTGCAGTCTTGGATTTTCAAACTGATGTTGCATCTCAAGACTTCGATGTTGCACCCAACAGACGTGGGTTGTTCCCCTACGCATAAATTTGTATCCATTTTGAGTTATTAGAACCATAACCAATCAAAATGAAGCTCTCTCATAGATATATAGGACTAACAGGTACCACCCATCTCTTCTTAGTTCAGTAACCAAGAAATTCAATCTTAATGATTTTTGGGAACATCAAAAGCCTTTTTAGCTTAATTTTTGACATATTGCTTTGTTGGTCAAAGAGTGTTTGACAATGGACAGAATTCGATTTTAATATATTTTGGAATATGATGCACCATGTTATATTTCAATTTCTTACCCATAAACGAGTTTTCAAAAGTCATACAGTGCGATCTTGGATTTTCAAACTGATGTTGCGCATCAAGACTTCGATGTTGCGCCCAACAGACGTGGGTTGTTCCGCCACGCGTAAATTTGTATCCATTTTGAGTTACTCGAATCATATACAGTCAAAACAAAGCTCTCTCATAGATTTATAGGACTAATGGGTTCAACCCATCTCATCTTAGTTCCGTAACCAAGAAATTCAATCTTAATAATTTTTGAAAGCTTTTTTAGCTCAATTTTTCACATGTTATTTTGTTAGTTAAAGGGGGTTTGGCCATGGTCGGAATTCGATTTAATATATTTTGGAATATGGTGCACCATGTTATATTTCTATTTCATACCCATAAACGAGTTTTCAAAAGTCATACAGTGCAATCTTGGACTTTCGAACTGATGTTGCACCTCAAGACTTCGATGTTGCTCTCAACCGACGTGGGTTATTCCGCCACACATAAATTTGTATCCATTTTGAGTTACTAGAACCATAACTAGTCAAATCCAAGCTCTCTTATAGATCTATAGGACTAACAGGTTACACCCATCCCATCTTAGTTCAGTAACTAATAAATTCAATCTTAATGACATTTGGGAACATCGAAAGCCTTTTTAACTTAAATTTTCACATGTTATTTTGTTGTTCAAAGGGGGTCTGTCCATGGTCGGAATTCGATCTAATATATTTTGGAATATGATGCACCATGTTATATTTCTATTTCATACCCATAAACGAGTTTTCAAAGTCATACAGTGCAACCTTGGTTTTTCAAACTGATGTTGCCCCTTAAGACTTCGATGTCTCACCCAACAGACAATGGTTGTTCTGCCCCTTATAAATATGTATCCATTTTGATTTATTAGAACCATAACCATTCGAAACGAAGCTCCCTCTTAGATCTATAGGACTAACAGGTTCCACCCATCTCATCTTAGTTCAGTAACCATGAAATTCAATCTTAACGATTTTTGGGAACAACGAAAGATTTTTTAGCTCAAATTTTAATTTATCACATGTTGTTTTGTTTGTCAAAAGGGGTTTGACCAACGTCGAAATTCTATTTAATATATTTCGGAATATGATGCACCATGTTATATTTCTATTTCGTGCCCATAAATGAGTTTTCAAAAGTCATATAGTGCAATCTTGGATTTTCAAACTGATGTTGCACCTCAAGACTTCGATTTTGCACCCAAAAGACGTAGGTTGTTCCGCCATGGATAAATTTTAATCCATTTTGAATTAGTAGATCCATAACCAGTCAAAATGAAACTCTCTAATAGATCTATAGGACTTACAGGTTACACACATCTCATCTTAGTTCAGTAACCAAGAAATTCAATCTAATGACATTTGGGAACATCGAAAGCTTTTTTAGCTCAATTATTCATTTTTCACATGTTGTTATGTTGGCCAAAGAGGGTTTGACCATGGTCGGAATTCGATTTAATATATTTTGGAATATGATGCTCCATGTTATATTTCTATTTCGTACTCATAAATGAGTTTTCAAAAGTCATACAGTGCAATCTTGGATTTTCAAACTGATGTTGCACTTCAAGACTTCGATGTTGAACCCAACAGACGTGGGTTGTTCCGCCATGCATAAATTTGAATCTATTTTGAGTTAGTAGAACCATAACCAGTCAAAAGCTCTCTCATAGATCTATAGGACTAACAGGTTACACCCATCTCATCTTAGTTCGGTAACCAAGAAATTCAATCTTAATGGCTTTTGGAACATCAAAAGCTTTTTTGGCTTAATTTTTCACATGTTGTTTTATTGTTCAAAAGGGGTTTGGCCATAGTCGGAATTATATTTAATATATTTTGGAATATGATGCACCATGTTACATTTCTATTTCGTACCCATAAACGAGTTTTCAAAAGTCATAGTGTAAAGTTTGGTTTTCAAACTGTTGTTGCACCTCAAGACTTCTATGTTGCACCCGACATACGTGGGTTGTTCCGCCACGCATAAACTTGTTTCCATTTTTAGTTACCAGAACCATAACCAGTCAAAACAAAGCTCACTCATAGATTTATAGGACTAACAGGTTCCACCCATCTCATCTTAGTTCGGTAACCAAGAAATTCGATTTGAATGATTTTTGGGAATATCGAAAGTTTTTTAGCTTATTTTTTCACATGTTGTTTTGTTGGTCAAAGGGGGTTTGACCATGGTAGGAATTCGATTTAATATATTTTGGAATATGATGCACCATGGTATATTTCTATTTCATACCCATAAATGAGTTTTCAAAAGTCATACAGTGCAATCTTGGATTTTCAAACTGATGTTGCACCTCAAGACTTTGATGTTGCGCCCAACAGACGTGGGTTGTTCCGCCACGCATAAATTTGTTTTCATTTTGAGTTACGAGAACCATAACCAGTCAAAACAAAGCTATCGCGTAGATTTATACGACTAACAGGTTCCACTCATCTCGTCTTAGTTCCGTAACCAAGAAATTCAATCTGAATGATTTTTGGGAACATCGAAAGCTTTTTTAGCTTAATTTTTCACATGTTGTTTTGTTGGTCAAAGGGGTTTGACCATGGCCGGAATTCGATTTAATATATATTGGAATATGACACGCCATGTTATATTACTATTTCGTACCCATAAAAAAGTTTTCAAAAGTCATACAGTGCAATCTTAGATTTTCAAACTAATGTTGCACCTAAAAACTTCGATGTCGCACCTAACAAACGTGGGTTGTTCTGCCACGCATAAATTTGTATCCATTTTGATTCACTAGAACCATAACCAGTCAAAACAAAGCTCTCTCATAGATCTACAGGACTAATAGGTTCCACCATCTCATCTCAGTTCAGTAACCAAGAAATTTAATCTTAATGACTTTTGGGAACATCAAAGCTTTTTTTAGTCAATTTTTAATTTTTCACATGTTGTTTTGTTGGTCAAAGGGGGTTTGACCATGGTCGGAATTCCATTTACTATATTTTAGAATATTATGCACAATGTTATATTTCTATTTTCATACCCATAAACGAGTTTTCAAATGTCATATAGTGCAATCTTGGATTTTCAAACTGATGTTGCACCTCAAGGCTTCGATGTTGCAACCAACAGACGTGTGTTGTTCCGCCACTTATAAATTTGTATCCGTTTTGAGTAACTAGAACCATAACCAATTAAAACGAAGCACTCTCATAGATCTATAGGACTATTAGGTTCCACTCGTCTCATCTTAGTTTAGTAACCAAGAAATTTAATCTTAATGACTTTTGGGAAAATCGAAAGCTTTTTTGGCTCAATTTTTAATTTTTCACATGTTGTTTTGTTGGTCAACGGGGTTTTGACCATGGTCAGAATTTGATTTAATATATTTTGGAGTATGATGCACTTTGTTATATTTTATTTCATACCCACAACGAGTTTTCAAAAGTCATAAAGTGCAATCTTGGATTTTCAAGCTGATGTTGCACCTCAAGACTTCGATGTTGCACCGAACAGATGTGGATTGTTCTGCCACGCATGTTGTTTTGTTGGTCAAAAGGGGTTTGACCATGGTCCGAATTCTGTTTAACATATTTTGGAATATGATGCACCATGTTATCTTTCTATTTCGTACCCATAAATGAGTTTTCAAAAGTCATGCAGTGCAATCTTGGATTTTCAAACTAATGTTGCACCTCAAGACTTTGATGTTACGCCCAACAGACGTGGGTTGTTCCGCCACTTATAAATTTGTATCCATTTTGAGTTACTAGAACAATAACCAATCAAAACGACGCTCTCTCGTAGATTTATAGGACTAACAGGTTCTACCCATCTCATCTTAGTTCAGCAACCAAGAAATTCAATCTTAATGACATTTGGGATCATCGAAAGCTTTTTTAGCTCAATTTTTAATTTTTCACATGTAGTTTTGTTGGTCAAAGGGGGTTCGATCATGGTCAAAATTCGATTTAATATATTTTGGAACGTGATGCACCATGTCATATTTCTATTTTGTACCCATAAACGAGCTATCAAAAGTCATACAGTGTAGTCTTGGATTTTCAAACTGATGTTGCACCTCAAGACTTCGATGTCGCACCCAACAGTCGTGGGTTGTTCTGCGATGCACAAATTCGTATCCATTTTGAGTTACTAGAAGCATAACCATTCAAAATGAAGCTCTCTCATAGATCTATTTGATAAATAGATTACACCCATCTCGTCGTAGTCCAGTAACCAAGAAATTCAATCTTAATGACATTTGGGAACATCGAAGGCTTTTTTAGCTCAATTTTTTGTTTTTCACATGTTGTTTTGTAGCTCAAAGAGAGTTTGACCATGGTCGGAATTCGATTTAATATATTTTGGAATATGATGCACCATGTTATATTTCTATTTCATACCCATAAACGAATTTTCAAATATCATACAGTGGAATCTTGGATTTTCGAACTAATGTTGCACCTCAAGACTTCGATGTTGCAACCAACAAACGTGGGTTGTTCCGCCACGATAAATTTGTATCCATTTTTAGTTTGCAGAACCATAACCAGTCAAAATGAAGCTTTATCATATATATGTAGGACAAGAAGGTTACACCCATTTCATCTTAGTTCAGTAACTAAGAAATTCATTCTTAATGATATTTGGGAACATTGAAAGCTTTTTTAGCCTGATTTTTCACATGTTGTTTTGTTGGTCAAAGTGGTTTCGACCATGGTCGAAATTCGATTTAATATATTTTGGAATATGATGCACCAAGTTATATTTCAACTTCATACCCATAAACGAGTTTTCAAAAGTCATACAGTGCAATCTTGGATTTTCAAACTGATATTGCACCCAACAGACATGGGTTGTTTCGCCACTAATAAATTTGTATCCATTTTGAGTTACTAGAACCATAACCAATCAAAACAAAGCTCTCTCATAGATCTATAGGATTAAGAGGTTCCACCCATCTTATCTTAGTTTAGTGACCAAGAAATTCAATCTTAATGATTTTTGGGAACATCGAAAGCTTTTTTAGCTTAATTTTTCGCATATTGTTTTGTTGGTGAGAGGGGGTTTGAACATGGTCGGAATTCGATTTAATATATTTTGGAATAGATGCACCATGTTATATTTCTATTTCATACTCATAAACGAGTTTTCAAAAGTCATACAGTGCAATCTTGGATTTTCAAACTGATGTTGAACCTCAAGACTTCGAAGTTGCACCCAACAGACGTGGGTTGTTCCGCCACTTATAAATTGGTATCCATTTTGAATTATTAGAACCATAACCAATCAAAACATAGCTCTCTCATAGATCTATAGCACTAACATGTTCCACCCGTCTCATCTTAGTTCAGTAACCAAGAAATTCAATCTTAATGATTTTTGGGAACATCGAGAGCTATTTTAGCTTAATTTTTCACATGTTGTTTTGTTGGTCAATGGCCGTTTACCATTGTCGGAATTCGATTTAATATATTTTGGGATATGATGCACCAGGTTATATTTCTATTTGACACCCATAAATGAGTTTTCAATAGTCCAACAGTGCAATCTTGGATTTTCAAACTGATGTTGCACCTCAAGACTTCGATGTTGCACCCAACAGACGTGGGTTCTTCCGCCATGCATAATTTGTATCCATTTTGGGTAAGTAGAACCACAACCAGTAAAAATGAAGCTCTCTCATAGTTCTATTAGACTAATAGGTTATGCCCATCTCATCTTAGTTTAGTAACCAAGAAATTCAATCTTAATGACATTTGGGAACATCAAAAGCTTTTTTAGCCCAATTTTTATTTTTTCACATGTTGTTTTGTTTGTCAAAGGGGGCTTAACCATGGTCGGAATTCTATTTACTATATTTTGGAAAATGATGCACCATGTTATATTTCTATTTCGTACCCATAAAATAGTTTTCAAAAGTTAAAAAGTGCAATCTTGGATTTTCAAACTGATGTTGCACCTCAAGACTTTGATGTTGCACCCAACAGACATGGGTTGTTCTGCAACACATAAATTTGTATCCATTTTGAATTACTTGAACTATAACCAGTCAAAATGAAGCTCTCTTATAGATCTATAGGATTAATAGGTTACACCCATCTCATCTTAGTTTAGTAACCAAGAAATTTAATCTTAATGACATTTGGGAACATCAAAAGCTTTTTTAGCTCAATTTTTTATTTTTCACATGTTGTTCTTGTTGGTCAAAGGGGGTTTGACCATGGTTGAAATTATATTTACTATTTTGGAATATGATGCACCATGTTATATTTCTATTTCATACCCATAAACGAGTTTTCAAAAGTCATACAGTGCAATCTTGGATTTTCAAATTGATGTTGCACCTCAAGACTTCGATGTTGCACCCAACAGACATGGGTTGTTCCGCCATGCATAAATTTTATTCATTTTGACTTAGCAGAACCATAACCAGTCAAAATGAAGCTCTCTCATCGATCAATAGGACTAACAGGTTACACCCATCTCATCTTAGTTCAGTAACCAAGAAATTCAATCTTAATGACATTTGGGAACGCCAAAAGCTTTTTTAGCTCAATTTTTAATTTTTCACATGTTGTTTTGTTGGTCAAAGTGGGTTTGACCATGCTCAGTATCCTATGTACTATATTTTGGCATATGATGCACCATGTTATATTTCAATTACATACCCATAAACGAGTTTTCAAAAGTCTTACAGTGCGATCTTGGATTTTCAAACTGATGTTGCATGTCAAGTCTTCGATGTTGCACCCAACAGACTTGGGTTGTTCCATCACTTAAAAATTTGTATCCATTTTGAGTTACTAGAGCCATAACCAGTCAAAACGAAGCTCTCTCGTAGATCTATAGGGCTAACAGGTTCCACTATCTAATCTTAGTTCAGTAACCAAGAAATTCAATCTTAATGACTTTTGGGAACATCGAAAGCTTTTTTAGCTCAATTTTTCACATGTTGTTTTGTTGGACAAAGGGGGTTTGACCATCGTCGTAATTCTATTTACTATATTTTGGAATACGATGCACCATGTTATATTTCAATTTCATACCCATAAATGATGTTGCACCTCTAGACGTGGATGTTGCACCCAACAGACGTGGGTTGTTCCGCCACGCATAAATTTGTATCCATTTTGAGTAAGAAGAACCATAACCTGTCAAAATGAATCTCTCTCACAGATCTATAGGACTAAAAGGTTACACCCATTTCATCTCAGCTCAGTAACAAAGAAATTCAGTCTTAATGACATTTGGTAACATCGAAAGCTATTTTAGTTCAATTTTAATTTTTTCACATGTTATTTTGTTGTTCAAAGGCGGTTTAACCACGGTCGGAATTCGATTTAATATATTTTGGAATATAATGCACCTTGTTATATTTCTATTTCGTACATATAAATGAGTTTTCAAAAGTCATAGAGTGCAATCTTGGATTTTCAAACTGATGTTGCACATCAAGACTTCGATGTTGCACCTAACAGACGTGGGTTGTTCCGCCACTTATAAATTTATATCCATTTTGAGTTACTAGAACCATAACCAATCAAAACAAAGCTCTCACATAGATCTATAGGACTAAGAGGTTCCACCCATCCCATATTAGTTTAGTGAAAAGAAATCCAATCTTAGTGATTTTTGGGAACATCGAAAGCTTTTTTAGCTTAATTTTTCACATGTTTCTTTGTTGGTCAATGGGGGTTTGACTATGGTCGGAATTCGATTTAATATATTTTGGCATATGATGCACCATGTTATATTTCTATTTTATACCCATAAACGAGTTTTCAAAAGTCATACAGTGCAATCTTGGATTTTCAAACAGATGTTGCACCTCAAGACTTCGATGTTGCACCCAACAGACGTGGGTTGTTCCGCCACTTATAAATTTGTATCCAGTTTGAGTTACTAGAAACATAACCAATCAAAACGAAGCTCTCCCATAGATCTATAGGACTAACAGGTTCCACCCATCTCATCTTAGTTCAGTAACCAAGAAATTCAATCTTAATGATTTTTGGGAACCTCAAAAGCTTTTTTAGCTTAATTTTCACATGTTGTTTTGTTGGTCAAAGGGGTTTGACCGTTGTCGGAATTCGATTTAATATATTTTGGAATATGATGCACCATGTTATATTTCTATTTCATATGCATAAACGTGTTTTCAAAAGTCATATAGTGCAATCTTGGATTTTCAAACTGATGTTGCGCCTCAAGACTTCGATGTTGCACCCAACAGACGTGGGTTGTTCCGCCATGCATAAATTTTTATCCATTTTGAGTTAGTAGATCATAACCCATCAAAATGAATCTCTCTCATTGATCCATGGGACTAACAAGGTACACCCATCTTATCTTAGTTCTGTAACCAAGAAATTCAAACTAAATGACATTTTGGAACATCAAAAGGTTTTTTAGCTGAATTTTTAATTTTTCACATGTTGTTTTGTTAGTCAAAGGGGGTTTGACCATGGTCGGAATTCTATCTACTATATTTTGGAATATGATGCACCATGTTACATTTCTATTCGTACCCATAAACGAATTTTCAAAAGTCATACAGTGCAATCTTAGATTTTCAAACTGATGTTGCACCTCAAGAGTTCGATGTTGCACCTAACAGACGTGGGTTGTTCCAACACGCATAAATTTGTATCCATTTTGAGTCACTAGAACCATAACCAGTCAAACCAAAGCTCCCTCATAGATTTATAGTCCAGCAGGTTCCACCCATCTCATCTTAGTTTAGTAACCAAGAAATTAAATCTTAATGATTTTTGGGAACATCGAAAGCTTTATTAGCTTAATTTTTCACAGATTGTTTTGTTGGTTAAAGGGGGTTTGACCATAGTCGAAATTCGATTTAATATATTTTGGAATATGACGCACCATGTTATATTTCTATTTCATACCCAAAAACGAGTATTCAAAAGTCATTCAGTGCAATCTTAGATTTTCAAATTGATGTTGCACCTCAACACTTCGATTTTGCATCCAACAGACGTGGGTTGTTCCGCCACGCATTAATTTGTATCCATTTTGAGTTAGAAGAAGCATAACCAATCAAAATGAACCCCTCCCATAGGGCTATAGGACTATTAGGTTACACCCATCTCATCTCAGTTCAGTAACCAAGAAATTCAATCTTAATGACATTTGATTGGTCAAAGGTGGTTTGACCATGGTCGGAATTCAATTTGATATATTTTGGAATATGATGCACCATGTTATATTTCTATTTCATGCACATAAACGAGTTTTCAAAAGTCATACAGTGTAATCTTGAATTTTCAAATTGATATTGCACCTCAAGACTTCGAAGTTGCACCCAGCAGACGATGGTTGTTCCGCCACTTATAAATTGTATCCATTTTGAGTTACTAGAACCATAACCAATCAAAACGAAGCTCTCTCAAAAATCTACAACACTAACAGGTTCCACCCGTCTCATCTTAGTTCAGTAACCAAGAAATTCAATCTTAATGATATTTGGGAACATCGAAAGCTTCTTTAGCTTAAATTTTCACATGTTGTTTTGTTGGTCAAAGGGGGTTTGACCATTGTCGGAATTCGATTTAATATATTTTTGAATATGATGCACCAGGTTATATTTCTATTTCATACCCATAAATAAGTTTTCAAAAGTCAAACAGTGCAATCTTGGATTTTCAAACTGATGTTGCACCTCAAGACTTCGATGTAGCACTCAACAGACGTGGGTTGTTCCGCCCCGCATAAATTTGTATCCATTTTGAGCTAGTAGAACAATAACCAGTCAAAATGAAGCTCTCTCACAGATCTATAGGACTAATAGGTTACACCCTTCCCATCTTAGTTCAGTAACCAAGAAATTCAATCTTAATGACATTTGGGAACATCAAAAGCTTTTGTAGCTCAATTTTCAATTTTTCACATGTTGTTTTGTTAGTCAAAGGGGGTTTGACCATGGTCGGAATTCGATTTAATATATTTTGGAATATGATGCACCATGTTATATTTCTGTTTCGTGCCCATAAACAAGTTTTCAAAAGTCATAAGTGCAATCTTGGATTTTCAAACTAATGTTGCACCTCAAAACTTCGATGTTGCACCCAATAGACGTGGGTTGTTCTGCCACGCATAAATTTATATCAATTTTGATTTACTAGAACCATAACCAGTCAAAGCGAAGTTCTCCTATTGATCTATAAGACTAATAGGTTCCACCATCTCGTCTTAGTTCAGTAACCAAGAAATTTAATCCTTTTGAATTTTGGGAAAATCGTAAGCTTTTTTAGGTCAATTGTTAAATTTTCACATGTTATTTTGTTGGTCAAAGGGGTTTGACCATGGTCGGAATTCCATTTACTATATTTTTGAATATGATGCATCATGTTATAATTCTATTTCACACCCATAAATGTGTTTTCAAGTGTCATACAGTGCAATCTTGGATTTTTAAACTGATGTTGCACTTCAAGGCTTCGATGTTGCACCCAACAGACGTGGGTCGTTCCGCCACTTATAAATTTATATCCATTTTTATTTACTAGAACCATAACCAATCAAAACGAAGCACTCTCATAGATCTATAGGACTAATAGGTTCCACCCATCTCATCTTTGTTTAATAACCAAGAAATTTAATCTTAATGACTTTTGGGAACATCGAAAGCTTTTTTGGCCCAATTTTTAATTTTTCACATGTTGTTTTGTTAGTCAAAGGGGGTTTGACCATGGTCGGAATTCAATTTAATATATACAGTATGATGCACCATATTATATTTCTATTTCATACCCATAAACGAGTTTTAAAAAGTCATACAGTGCAATCTTGGATTTTCAAACTGATGTTGCACCTCAAGACTTCGATTTTGCACCTAACAGATGTGGGTTATTCCGCCACGCATGTTGTTTTGTTTGTCAAAGGGGGTTTGACCATGTTCTGAATTCTATTTACTATATTTTGGAATATGATGCACCATGTAATATTCCAATTTCGTACCCATAAAGGAGTTTTCAAAAGTCATGCAGTGCAATCTTGGATTTTCAAACTGATGTTGCACCTCAAGACTTCGATGTTGCACCCAACAGATGTGGGTCGTTCCGCCATGCATAAATTTGTATCCGTTTTGAGTTACTAAAAACATAACCAATCAAAACGAAGCTCTCTTATAGATTTATAGGACTAACAGGTTCCACCCATCTCATCTTAGTTCAACAACCAAGAAATTCAATCTTAATGACATTTGGGAACATTGAAAGCTTTTTAAGCTCAATTTTTAATTTTTCACATGTAGTCTTGTTGGTCAAAGGGGGTTCAACCATGGTCAGAATTCGATTTAATATATTTTGGAATATGATGCACAATGTTATATTTCTATTTCGTACCCATAAACGGGTTTTCAAAAGTCATACAGTGTAGTCTTGGATTTTCAAACTGATTTTGCACATCAAGACTTCGATTTCGCACCCAAAAGACGTGGGTTGTTCTGCCACGCATAAATTTGTATCCATTTTGAGTTACTAGAACCATAACCAGTCAAAATGAAGCTTTCTCATAGATCTATTGGACAAATAGGTTACACCTATCTCGTCTTAGTTCAGTAACCGAGAAATTCAATCTTAATGACATTTGGGCACATCAAAAGCTTTTTTAGCTCAATTTTTAGTTTTTCACATGTTGTTTTGTTGGTCAAAGGGGGTTTTGACCACAGTCGGAATTCGATTTAATATATTTTGGAATATGATGCACCATGTTATATTTCTAGTTTATACCCATCAACGAGTTTTCAAAAGTCATACAGTGCAATCTTTGATTTTCAAATTGATGTTGCACCTCAAGACTTCGATGTTGTACCCAACAGACGTGGGTTGTTCCGCCATGCATATATTTTGTATCCATTTTTAGTTAGTAGAACCATAACCGGTTAAAATGAAGCTCTATCATATATCTATAGGACTAGCAGGTTACACCCATCTCATCTTAGTTCAGTAACTAAGAAATCCAATCTTAAAGACATTTGGGAACATCGAAAGCTTTTTAGCCTGATTTATCACATGTTGTTTTGTTGGTCAAAGGGGTTCTGACCATGGTCGAAATTCGATTTAATATATTTTGGAATATGATGCACCATGTTATACTTCTATTTCGTACCCATAAACGAGTTTTCAAAAGTCATACAGTGCAATCTTGGATTTTCAAACTGATGTTGCACCCAATAGACGTGGGTTGTTCCGCCACTTATAAATTTGTATCCATTTTGAGTTATTAGAGCCATAACCAATCAAAACGAAGCTCTCTCATAGATATATAGGATTAACAGGATCCACCCATCTCATTTTAGATTAGTAACCAAGAAATTCAATCTTAATGATTTTTGGGAACATCGAAAGTTTTTAAGCTTAATTTTTTGCATGTTGTTTTGTTGGTCAAAGGTGGTTTGACCATGGTCGGAATTTGATTTAATATATTTTGGAATATGATGCACCATGTTATATTTCTATTTCATACCCATACATGAGTTTTCAAAAGTCATACAGTGCAATCTTGGATTTTCAAACTGATATTGCACCTCAAGACTTCGAAGTTGCACCCAACAGACGTGGGTTGTTCCGCCACTTATAAATTTGTATCCATTTTGAGTTACTAAAACCATAACCAATCAAAATGAAGCTCTGTCATAGATCTACAGCACTAACAGGTTCCACCCGTCTCATCTTAGTTCAGTAACAAGAAATTCAATCTTATTGATTTTTGGGAACATCGAAAGCTTTTTTATCTTAAATTTTCACATGTTGTTTTGTTGGTCAAAGGGGTTTGACCATTATCGGAATTCGATTTAATATATTTTGGAATATGATGCACCATGTTATATTTTTATTTCATACCCATAAATGAGCTTTCAAAAGTCAAACAGTGCAATCTCGGATTTTCAAACTGATGTTGCACCTCAAGACTTCGATGTTGCACCCAACAGACGTGGGTTGTTCCGCCATGCATAAATTTGTATCCATTTTGAGTTAGTAGAATCATAACCTGTAAAATGAAGCTCTCTCACAGATCTATAGGACTAATAGGTTACACCCATCTCATCTTAGTTCAGTAACCAAGAAATTCGATCTTAATGACATTTGGGAACACCAAGAGCTTTTTTAGCTCAATTTTTAATTTTTCCCATGTTGTTTTGTTAGTCAAAGGGGGTTTTACCATGGTTGGAATTCAATTTACTATATTTTTGAATATGATGCACCATGTTATATTTCTATTTCATACCCATAAATAAGTTTTCAAGAGTCATACGGTGCCATCTTGGATTTTCAAACTGATGTTGCACATCAAGTCTTCGATGTTGCACTCAACAGACGTTAGTTGTTCCACCACGCATAAATTTGTATCCCTTTTGAGTTACTAGGACCATAACCAGTCAAAACAAATCTCTCTCATAGATTTATTAGGCTAATAGGTTCCACCCATCTCATCTTACTTTAGTAACCAAGAAATTCAATCTTAATGATTTTTGGGAACATCAAAAGCTTTTTTAGCTTAATTTTTCACATCTTGTTTTATCGGTCAAAGGGGGTTTGATCATGGTCAGAATTCGATTTAATATATTTTGGAATGTGACGCACAATATTTTATTTCCTTTTCATACCAACAAAAAAGTTCTCAAAACTCATACAGTGCAGTCTTGGATTTTCAAACTGATGTTGCACCTCAAGACCTCGATGTTGCACACAACAGACGTGGGTTGTTCCGCCACACATAAATTTGTATCCATTTTGAGTCAGTAGAACCATAACCAGTCAAAATGAAGCTCTCTCATAGTTCCCGTCTCATCTTAGTTCAGTAACCAAGAAATTCAATCTTTATGACATTAGCGAACATCGAAAGCTTTTTTAGCTCAATTTTCAATTTTTCACATGTTGTTTTGTTGTTCAAATGGGGTTTTACCATGGTCGGAATTCGATTTAATATAATTTGGAATATAATGCACCATCTTATATTTCTATTTCGTACACATAAACGAGTTTTCAAATGTCATACAGTGCAATCTTGGATTTTCAAATTGATGTTGCACCTCAAGACTATGATGTTGCACCCAACAGAAGTGGGTTGTTCCGCCACGCATAAATTTTATCCATTTTGAGTTAGTAGAACCGTAACCAGTCAAAATGAAGCTCTATAGGACTAACAGGTTATACCCATCTCATATTAGTTCAGTAACCAAGAAATTCTAACTTAATGACATTTCGGAACATCAAAAGGTTTTTCAACTCAATTTTTATTTTTTCACATGTTGTTTGGTTAGTTAAAGGGGGTTTGACCATGGTCGGAATTCTATTTACTATATTTTGGAATATGATGCACCATGTTATATTTTTATTTCATACCCATAAAACTAGTTTCCAAAAGTCATACAGTGCAATCTAGGATTTTCAAACTGATGTTGCTCCTCAAGACTTCGATGTTGCACTTAACAGACGTGGTTTTTTCCGACACGCATAAATTTATATCCATTTTGAGTTATTAGAACCATAACCAGTCAAAACAAAACTCTCTCATAGATTTATAGGACTAATAGGTTCAACCCATCTCATCTTAGTTTAGCAACCAAGAAATTAAAACTTAATGATTTTTGGGAACATCGAAAGCTTTTTTGGCTTAATTTTTCACATATTGTTTTGTTGGTCAAAGTCGATTTGACCATGGTCGGAATTCGATTTAGTATACTTTGGAATATGATGCACCATGTTATATTTTTATTTCATACCCAAAAACGAGTTTTCAAAAGTCATACAGTGCAATCTTGGATTTTCAAACTGATGTTGCACCCCATGACTTCGATGTTGCACCCAACAGAGGTGGGTTGTTCCGCCGCGCATAAATTTGTATCCATTTTATGTTCGTAGAACCATAACCAGTCAAAATGTAGATCTCTCATAGATCTATAGGACCAATAGGTTACACCCATCTCATTTTAGTTCAGTAACCAAGAAATTCAATCTTAATGACATTTGGGAACATCAAAAGCTTTTTTTGCTCAATTTTTAATTTTTCATATGTTGTTTTGTTAGTCAAAGGTGGTTTGACCATGGTCGGAAATCTATTTACTGTATTTTGGAATATGATGCACCATGTTGTATTTCTATTTCGTACCCATAAACGAGTTTTCAAAAGTCATAAATTGCAATCTTGGATTTTCAAACCGATGTTGAAACTAAAGACTTCGATGTTAAACCCAACAGACATGGGTTGTTCCGCTACGCATAAATTTGTATCCATTTTCAGTTACTTGAACCATAACCAGTCAAAATGATGCTCTCTCATAGATCTATAGGACTAATAGGTAACTCCCATCTCATCTTAGTTCAGTAACCAAGAAATTCAATCTTAATGACATTTGGGAACATCGAAAGCATTTTTAGGTCAAATTTTAATTTTTCACATGTTGTTTTGTTGGTCAAAGGGGGTTTGACATGGTCGGAATTCAATTTAATATATTTTGGAATATGATGCACAATGTTATATTTTTATTTCGTACCCATAAACGAGTTTTCGAAAGTCATACAGTGCAATCTTGGATTTTCAAACTGATGTAGCACCTCAAGGCTTCGATGTTGCACACAACAGACTTGGGTTGTTCCGCCACGCATAAATTTGAATCCATTTTGAGTTACTAGAACCATAACCAGTCAAAACAAAGCTCTCTTATAGACTTATAGGACTAACAGGTTCCACCCATCTCATCTTGGTTCAGTAACCAAGAAATTCAATCTTAATGACATTTGGGAACATCAAAAACTTTTTTAGCTCAATTTTTTATTTTTCGCATGTTGTTTTGTTAGTCAAAGGGGGTTTGACCATGGTCGGAATTCTATTACCTGTATTTTGGAATATAATGCACTATGTTATATTTCTATTTCGTACCCATAAACGAGTTTTTAAAAGTCATACAGTGCAATCTTGGATTTTCAAACTGATGTTGCACCTCAAGTCTTCGATGTGCACCCAACAGATGTGGGTTGTTCCGCCACTCATAAATTTTTATCTATTTTGAATTAGTAGAACCATAACCAGTCAAAATGAAGCTCTCTCATAGATCTATACGGCTAACAGGTTACACCCATCTCATCTTAGTTCAGTAACCAAGAAATTTAATTTAATGACATTTGGGAACATTGAAAGCTTTTTTAGCTCAATTTTTAATTTTTCACATGTTGATTTGTTGGTCAAAGGGGGTTTGACCATGGTCGGAATTCCATTTACTATACTTTGGAATATGATGCACCATGTTATATTTCTATTCCATACCCATAAACGAGTTTTCAAAAGTCATACAGTGCAATCTTGGATTTTCAAACTGATGTTGCACCTCAAGACTTCGATGTTGCACCCAACAGACGTGGGTTGTTCTGCCACGCATAAATTTGTATCCATTTTGAATTACTAGAACTATAACCAGTTAAAAAAAGCTCTCTCACAGATTTATAGGACTAATAGGTTCCACCCATCTCATCTTAGTTTAGTAACTAAGAAATTTAATCTTAATGATTTTTTGGAACATGTAACAACCCAGATTTTCATAACAAATTTAAAATTTTCATTTTAACAATTTTAATGGATTTTGAATATTTAAAATAATTTATTTTAAATAATAACGACTAAAAATTTATTTAAATCGAAGTCAGAATGAAAATTTCTAATTTAATTATAAAAGGAGTTAGAAATAGCGCGGTAGTTTGAAGATTCGATTTCAAATTTTAAATGAATGCACAGGATTCAAAATTAATCGGATTTTAACGAAACAAGAAATATTAGAATCTTTTTAACAATATCTTTCCAATGAATCTGAAAAATTGAAATTTCATAACGGAAATTGGAACTTATGCCCAGTATAAATTTTAAAATAGTCGCTATGGAATTTAATATAATATATAGCCCTTAAAAATAGCCATTTTGCAAATGACGTCCTTTTTCGACGTAACCACATTTGTTGGATCCGGACTATCAAATTATTGCTAGATTCCAATTTTCATAAGTTTTGGAATTAATATGTGACCTGTAACACCCCGTATGTTGAATAACTTGTTATAATATAAATCAGGGCAGAATTAAATTTTAGAATCTGAATCAGGGGAAACGGGCTATGCCATTACGTTCGTCTCGGAAAAATACGCGAAATAGAGTCCGAGTTTTCGAAAATCGGAGTCCGTATGACCCGGTTAAGGCCTGAAGAAGTTTTCAGAAATTCAAAACAGATTTAAACACAAAAATTTCACATTTCAGAAGTGGCGGGAAAATTCCCGCCAGGCAGAGGGAGTCGACCCTAGGGTCGACATGGGTGTCGACCCCCTCCCCAGGGGTCGACCCAGGGGTCGACAAAGGGGTCGACCCCCCCTGTCGGTCTGTGTGACCTGGGTGCAACCTGATGGGGTTTGGGCTATGTTTTAGGGCTTGTGACGAAATCTGACGGCTCTAACCTAATCTAGGGTTAATCTAAGGGCCTAAACTACATCCTAAATCTATAAATACACCCTAAGACTACCCTAATCCATACTAAAAATAGATACAATGTCGTTATGCCGTCAAATTGCAACTTGAAGGAGCCTCCATCAAATTAAAGAGGAAGATAGCTTCTCAAATCAACTTCTAATCAACTCTAGCAACTTAATCTTCTTCATAGGAGTGCTAATCAACAAGTTGTGAGTTTCTATAGCCTTAATGACCAATTGTTGAAATGATTATGATAGGATATAATGAGGTTATGGCTATGAATGTGGATCAATGCAAGTTATGTTATCATATGCTATGTATTCATGATGTTATGCAAGTTATGCAAGTTATATGCTATGTGTTATGCAAGTTATGCAAGTCATATGCTATGTGTTATGCAAGTTATGCAAGTCATATGCTATGTGATCATGTTGTTATGCAAGTTATGCAAGTCATATGCTATGTGATCATGATGTTATGCAAGTTATGCAAGTCATATGCTAGGTGATCATGATGTTATGCAAGTTATACAAGTTTTAGGCTATGTGTTCATGATGCTAGTTATGCAAATCGCTATGATAAACATTGATCCATTATGACACCATGTTATGCAAGTTTGGTGTTTGATTATATGCAAGTTCATATATGATATGTTATGCAAGTTTTGTGTTTGATTATATGCAAGTTCATATATGATATGTTATGCAAGTTTGGTGTATGATTATATGCAAGTTCATATATGACATGTTATGCAAGTTTGGTGTTTGATTATATGCAAGTAACATGTGCGAGTTTACACCTTTGTATGAGATGCATACATATGCAAGTTAACCCCTTTGTATGTCATACATACATATGCAAGTTTACCCCTTTGTATGACATAAGTAGCTTATGCAAGTAAACCTCTTTATGACATATGTGATTCATGCAAGTTTGGGTTGATTATTTATGCTAGTTGGGTTTGATGCTATATGCATGTTGACACCTTTAAAAACCCATGTTGATGCTAATGTTATGCAAGTTGAACCCATTGTATGTATGATGAATCTTTCCTTTTAAGTATGTCATGTTAGCGAATTACGTGGGGAACGATGGGGTTAATATTCATGTTAATGAAATGGTGTGAAGTTGGTATGATTATGCATACCATAAAGTGGATGGACATAATTGAGTCAATTATGTACATCGTTAAATTTGTAATTAATTAGGGATTATTAATACAAATTATGGGGGTGATTAATTAGGTGTAATTAATCGACTAATACACGAGGTTGGACCCTTTTGTAGCGTAAGACTGCCCGGAACCGACCGGCAAATCCAGCGGCTACAAATGATTGGCCCAATGTGAGAGGTCTTAGGCATAAACTAAATACGTGACAAGTGTAAAGACACGAGGTTAGACTTGGTTATGGCGTAAGGCTGCCCGGACCCGACCGGCAAATCCAGCTGCCATAAAAGATAGTCTAATGTGAGAGGTCTTTACAACGGTTACGTTCTTAATCAATTAAGAAACACTTAACCATATTAGCATGTAGAGGGACATGAGGGGTTAAGTGGGTGCCTTGGGTGGCATGTGAAAATCTAGTGGTTGCCTTGGGTGGCAATAGAAAATACGATTAGAATACTTAACCAAGGTGGAACATGTAATTAAACATGATTAAAGGGTTAAGTAAGTGCCTTGGGTGGCATGGGGAAAATCTAGTGGTTGCCTTGGGTGGAAATAGAAGATAAGATTAGAATACTTAACCAAAGTGGAACATGTAATTAAACATGATTAAAGGGTTAAGTAAGTGCCTTGGGTGGCAGGTGGAAATCAAGTAAGTGCCTTGGGTGGCATGGGGAAATCTAGTGGGTGCCTTGAGTGGCAATTGAACTATGATTAAATGACTTAACCAAACTTTAAACATGTAAGTGGACATGATTATTAAAAGGGGTTAAGTGGGATACACTAGAAGGGACAAGCTTAGGTGGGTAGCTTGTGGGGGCCCATTTCAACCAGTAACCCATATGTATCTTATTGGGCTCGACCCATGTCGAGGACGGGACACGCGTACTGGGCTTGACTATAAGAGGCCAAAACGGGTTAGCGGTGGCAACGCAAGTCCAACGGGTTACATATGCGTGTGTGGACCCGGGCTGGTAGGTAAGACGTTGTTGCACCGTGTAGGTATAAGCCGTGCACCATTGGTTGTATCGGGTTGCCACTTTGGGGAGTGATACACCCCACTGTGGGGCCAGCACGGGTATCTACGGTAGGGAGCCGATCGCTTGGAGAGTAGTGGGTACACCTAGTGGAGATAGGGGCAGACGACACCTATGTAGTCAGCTAGGGGTACACGAAACTACTGGGTAAATTTTCTAAGTCCTTGGGTGGGATCAACCTTTAAGTAGGAATTACCCTTGGGTGGGTAGATCTGGTGTGGTGCGGTGTAGGAATTACCCTTGGGTGGGTAGATCTGGTGTGGTGCAGAGTAGTATTTATCCTTGGGTGGATAGGCGCGTCTTTACCGTTATCTTAGTTCATCCTAAGTCTAGTTGGCTGCTTAGTGTAGTCATTTATCCCCAGTCGTACCGTACCAGGTTTATATCATACCGTAATTACTTTAATGATTGTATTGTTAAAGTTATAGGGCTCACTCATACTTATGTCTGACCCCGTTGTTTTTATCTTTTTCCCCAACCCTCAGGTTCTCAGAGTGGGCCTAACACTAGTGGGCTTTGATCAGATCGCTTTATCTATCTTTTGGAGCTTGGACCGTGATGTAAAGCCCAGCTTATCTTTTATATTATGGCTATTAGTTATTAGTGGGATTATGTACTTTTGTTTTATCAAGATGGATATTATGTACTTGACTCTTGTTTATGGTTTTGTGATGTAACCAAACATGTTTTAATTTCCGCTGCAATGAAATGATGTTTTAAATTCTCAGGTATTACTTATATCTGTCTTGTTGTAATTTTTCTGTTCTATATTCACTTAAGATGCTCCACCGAAGTTAAGGCATTCCCTTAGTGAGTGACCTTAACGGGTGTGGGGTGTTACACGTGGTATCAAAGCTGAAGGTTACCAGAACAGAAAAAAATTTAGAAAACTATTTTTCTAAAAACATTTTTGGATGAAGTATTTTCAAAAACATGTCTTTTAAGAGAAATTTTTTTGAAAGAAAAGAACATAATCCCCAAGAGCCATATGTCCTTCCTTCGATTCTCCGTTTTGAATCTCTTCCTCTTTCTCTTTTTGAATTTCCCCTCCGCGTATAAATGTCTTTTTTTAAGATAAATAAGGACTTCCGTATGAAGGACGAAAGAACCACTTCAAGGGACTAAGACGTTTGCCAGGCTAAGAAGTTAGTCCAAGGAGGTGGAGGGCTTGTGGGTACCTTTAAGATGGACGAGGGAGGAAGGTTCAAATAGACGTTAGGTAAATAAAGGACGAAACCTCATCGTGGTAAGAAGGCCACGAAAGGAGAATGTGAAGGAGAAGGCTAGTTGTTTTGGAGAAATAGGACACCTTATTAGGATTGTCCAAAGAGGTAAGGACTAAGTACAAGATCTTCTGGACGGTAGATGTATTCCCTCACGGCTGGTATACCTGATGGGGGTAGGACCGTCTAGGTTGGAATTTGATTCTCTCGATCATTCTGTTCGAACTTTATTCGACTCTGGCGCATCACATTCGTTTATCTTATCATCATTAGTTGAGTCACTGCACTTAGACACCAGTTTAGTAGATGGTCCCTTGGTTGTTTCAAACCCAATTGGGGGCTCCACTTATTTGTTCATGATATGTTTGGGTTTGAAGATCTCCATACTTAGCGTTGAGTTTAGGTGTGATGCCTTTGTTTTGGGCTTCACGGGCTATGGGTTGATTTTGGGCATGGACTGGTTATCCAGTAATGGTGTCGTTCTTGATTGCGAAAGGAGAGTTGTTAGGCTCATGACCCGCTTGGGTAACACTCTCGAGATCTCTTGTAATCCCATAGATTCTGTTATGCTAAGTTATCTTGAATCGCTTGACGCTTCGGTCAAGAGTTTGCGATCTGTTAGAGTAGTCCGGGAATACTCGGATGTGTTTGAGGAGGTGAAGGGCTTACCTCCGAAGCGGGAGATAGACTTCCGAATATATCTGGTAGACAATGCTAGGCCAGTATCTTTGCCAGTGCACCACATGGCTCCTCGTGAGGGGAGGGAACTCCATAAGCAAGTTGGGGAGTTGCTTGAGAAGGGGTTCATAAGACGAAGTATATCAGAGTGGGGTGCTCCAGTAGTTTTTTCCACGAAGGCGGATGGGTCCCTTAGACTTTGTGTAGACTATAGAGAACTCAACAAGCTCACAAAGAAGAATAGACACCCATTGCCGAGGATTGATGATCTCTTTGATCAGTTGATTGGCGCCTCAGTATTTTCGCAGTTGGACATGGCCACGGGGTTTCATCAGTCGGGAGTGGCTGAGGATAGTATAGAGAAGACTGCCTTTAGGACTCCGGATGGTTTCTAGGAGTGGCTTGTGATGCCATTTGGTTTGACGAACGCCCCCACATACTTTGTTGATTTGATGAGTAAGGTGTTCAGGGAGTACCTAAATAACTTCGTAGTGGTCTTTGTGGATGACATCTTGGTCTTTTCTAAAAGCGAAATAAATTTTCGTATGTGCTTAATAGGTTAAGCAAAGCCAGTTATTTGATCAACGGTGGTTTTGGAGCGAGACTGGCAAGGACATCTAGAGTTGGACAAGTGCTTAATTATTTAGCCATTTTTACTAGTATCATCTCACGTAGGTCGTCTGAATTCGAAGGAGGTATCCCTTGGGTGTTTGTCTGATATTGGTTTAGGCCTTTGGGGCTTGCACTTGGGGGATGTCGAGTTCGACTAGGATGGTCTGCGTGAGAGATGGAGAGTTGTGACGATTTTGCATGGGAGAATGTCCTGGTTTTCTCTAGAAGTGGAGAAAAGCATACCCTACATTTTAGGGAAGTGTTGGAGACTCTTCGAGCGCATAGTCTTAAGACAACAAAGGTGGATGGAATTCTTAGCATGCTATGATTTCGAGATAGCGTATACCCTTGGCAAGGGTAACGTGGTGGCAGGCGCCTTAAGCAGAAAAAGGTTGTCCTTGAGTCCGTTGTTCGTTGAACAACGAAACTTGGAATTTATCTCGATGTTTGACTTCAGACCTTCCGTTGACTTTGTACCCGGTTTGCTAGAATTCCTATAGGTCAGACCTACTCTTTTGAGACGGATTGGCGAGGCACAGCGGGACGACCCACAGTTGGTTGAGTTGGTAGAGAGGCTCATAAGGAGGGGAGTCGTCCATCCATTTGAGTAGGTACACCCTAGACGATAGGGGGTGGTTGCGTAGAGGCGGTAGACTTTGTGTACCGCAAGAGGAGGGTTTGAGGAATGTTATTCCTGATGAGCGCATCGTTCAAAGATGACCATTCATCCCGGTGGGGACAAGATGTACCAAGACATGAAGCGAGTTTTCTTTTGGGCCGGTATGAAGAAAGATGTGGCCGAGTATGTCGCTAGATGCTTGGTGTGCCAACAAGTGAAAGAGGAGCAAAAGAAACCTGGTGGGTTGCTTCACCCATTGGAGGTTCCGCAATGGAAGTGGGATAGCGTCTCGATGGATTTTATTGATGGATTACCGAGATCGAGGAAGGGTAATACGAGAATTTGGGTTGTGGTAGACAGACTTACTAAGAGCGCCCATTTCATACCTGTAAAGAGCAAGAGAACTGCTCCATGGCTAGCTTCAGTTTACCTTCGAGAGATAGTTCGGTTGCATGGTATACCTTCCATCATAGTGAGCGATCGAGATCCTATCTTCACTAGCGAGTTTTGGAAGAGTTTACAAGAAGCAGTGGGGACTCAGTTGTGTTTGAGCACCGCATATCATCCCCAGACGGACGGCCAGACCGAGAGGGTGAATCGTGTTCTAGAAGACCTTTTGAGGCTTTGTATCTTAGATTTTGGAGGTACATGGGAAGAGCATCTTCCATTGGTGGAGTTCGCGTATAATAACAGCTTTCAGTCCAGTATTGGTATGGCTACTTTTGAAGCTCTTTATGGAAGGCATTGTCGATCACCTACATGTTGGTGGGAATCTACGGATGAGATCTTGCTTGGGCCGATATGGTTAGAGAGACTTCGGAAAAGATTGATTTAGGATGAAAGCAGCGCAAGATAGGCAGAAATCTTACGTGGATAAGAGGAGGACAGATCTTGAGTTTGATATTGGGGACATGGTCTTTGTTAAAGTATCTCCATTACGGAATGTTGTTCGCTTTGGGTCCGTTGGGAAGTTAGCACCAAGGTTTGTAGGACCGTTTCCTATTAAGGAAAGGATTGGACGGATGGCATATAGAGTGGATTTACCCGAGAGACTCAGTGGGGTACATGACGTATTCCATGTGTCACAGTTGAGGAAGTGCCTACATGAGACCGCAGAGGTGGTAGAGCCGAGCTTGCTTAGAGAAGTGGAGGTAGAGCGTGATGCGACTATTCGACGAGCTCCTACCCGCATCCTTGGGTCAGAGATTAGGAAGTTGAGAAACAGAGAGGTTCGACTAGTCAAAGTGCAAAGGGGAGAAGATGAGAGCAATGCAACTTGGGAGACAGAGGCGAAGATGCGTTCATTGTACCCATTCCTTTTTGAGGGCATGTCTTTTAACTTCTCCTTTATCGTTTGTCTAGTACTTATCTTATCCTTAGTATGTCCTCTCATTAGTACCTTTGACCTTTAGATAGGGTAAACCTATGGTTGAAACATGTGTTTGAGACATGTTATGTTTGATGGATGCGTGTGGATGCAAGTGGTTGCTAGTGGTTGCTCGTGGATGCATATACACACACTTTAGACACTAGATCGGCTCAGTCACTTCATATTGCATATTGCATATAACTGTGTGTAGGTAGCTATATTAATGGATGTATAATGGTTGTGTTGTCATATGGATGATGCATTTTGGTGTATAATTGTGCACACATGTAGAGATAGTATGTGTAGATAGGGTTCTTTCGCATACATATTGGATGCATGGCACTATCATGGTTTGCATTAAGGAGGTCAACTAAATCAGTAGACCGCCTGATTTTGCATTAGACAGGGAACATATACACACACTTTTTGCATATGTTCATACAGCATTAGAAACTTTAAGGACAATGGATGTCAGTGTTTGATGGTTTGAGTAGATGGTTGTTTGGTTGGTAGGATACATTCTTCTTGACTTAGAGATTTCGGGGACGAAACCCTTTAAGTAGGGGAGAATGTAACACCCCGTATGTTGAATAACTTGTTATAATATAAATCAGGGCAGAATTAAATTTTAAAATATGAATCAGGGGAAACGGGCTATGCCATTGTGTTCGTCTCGGAAAAATACGCGAAATAGAGTCCGAGTTTTCGAAAATCGGAGTCCGTATGACCCGGTTAAGGCCCGAAGAAGTTTTCAGAAATTCAAAACAGATTTAAACACAAAAATTTCACATTTCAGAAGTGGCGGGAAAATTCCCGCCAGGCAGAGGGCGTCGACCCTAGGGTCGACATGGGTGTCGACCCCCTCCCTAGGGGTCGACCCAGGGGTCGACACAGGGGTCGACCCCCCTGTCGGTCTGTGTGACCTGGGTGCAACCTGATGGGGTTTGGGCTATGTTTTAGGGCTTGTGACGAAATCTGTCGGCTCTAACCTAATCTAGGGTTAATCTAAGGGCCTAAACTACATCCTAAATCTATAAATACACCCTAAGACTACCCTAATCCATACTAAAAATAGATACAATGTCGTTATGCCGTCAAATTGCAACTTGAAGGAGCCTCCATCAAATTAAAGAGGAAGATAGCTTCTCAAATCAACTTCTAATCAACTCTAGCAACTTAATCTTCTTCATAGGAGTGCTAATCAACAAGTTGTGAGTTTCTATAGCCTTAACGACCAATTGTTGAAATGATTATGATAGGATATAATGAGGTTATGGCTATGAATGTGGATCAATGAAAGTTATGTTATCATATGCTATGTATTCATGATGTTATGCAAGTTATGCAAGTTATATGCTATGTGTTATGCAAGTTATGCAAGTCATATGCTATGTGTTATGCAAGTTATGCAAGTCATATGCTATGTGATCATGTTGTTATGCAAGTTATGCAAGTCATATGCTATGTGATCATGATGTTATGCAAGTTATGCAAGTCATATGCTAGGTGATCATGATGTTATGCAAGTTATGCAAGTTTTAGGCTATGTGTTCATGATGCTAGTTATGCAAATCGCTATGATAAACATTGATCCATTATGACACCATGTTATGCAAGTTTGGTGTTTGATTATATGCAAGTTCATATATGATATGTTATGCAAGTTTTGTGTTTGATTATATGCAAGTTCATATATGATATGTTATGCAAGTTTGGTGTATGATTATATGCAAGTTCATATATGACATGTTATACAAGTTTGGTGTTTGATTATATGCAAGTAACATATGCAAGTTTACACCTTTGTATGAGATGCATACATATGCAAGTTAACCCCTTTGTATGTCATACATACATATGCAAGTTTACCCCTTTGTATGACATAAGTAGCTTATGCAAGTAAACCTCTTTATGACATATGTGATTCATGCAAGTTTGGGTTGATTATTTATGCTAGTTGGGTTTGATGCTATATGCATGTTGACACCTTTAAAAACCCATGTTGATGCTAATGTTATGCAAGTTGAACCCATTGTATGTGTGATGAATCTTCCCTTTTAAGTATGTCATGTTAGCGAATTACGTGGGGAACGATGGGGTTAATATTCATGTTAATGAAATGGTGTGAAGTTGGTATGATTATGCATACCATAAAGTGGATGGACATAATTGAGTCAATTATGTACATTGTTAAATTTGTAATTAATTAGGGATAATTAATACAAATTATGGGGGTGATTAATTAGGTGTAATTAATCGACTAAGACACGAGGTTGGACCCTTTTGTAGCATAAGACTGCCCGGAACCGACCTGCAAATCCAACGGCTACAAATGATTGGCCCAATGTGAGAGGTCTTAGGAATAAACTAAATACGTGACAAGTGTAAAGACACGAGGTTAGACTCGGTTATGGCGTAAGGCTGCCCGGACCCGACCGGCAAATCCAGCTGCCATAAAAGATAGTCTAATGTGAGAGGTCTTTACAACGGTTACATTCTTAATCAATTAAGAAACACTTAACCATATTAGCATGTAGAGGGACATGAGGGGTTAAGTGGGTGCCTTGGGTGGCATGTGAAAATCTAGTGGTTGCCTTGGGTGGCAATAGAAAATACGATTAGAATACTTAACCACGGTGGAACATGTAATTAAACATGATTAAAGGGTTAAGTAAGTGCCTTGGGTGGCATGGGGAAAATCTAGTGGTTGCCTTGGGTGGCAATAGAAGATAAGATTAGAATACTTAACCAAAGTGGAACATGTAATTAAACATGATTAAAGGGTTAAGTAAGTGCCTTGGGTGGCAGGTGGAAATCAAGTAAGTGCCTTGGGTGGCATGGGGAAATCTAGTGGGTGCCTTGAGTGGCAATTGAAATATGATTAGTTGACTTAACCAAACTTTAAACCTGTAAGTGGACATGATTATTAAAAGGGGTTAAGTGGGATACACTAGAAGGGACAAGCTTAGGTGGGTAGCTTGTGGGGGCCCATTTCAACCAGTAACCAATATGTATCTTATTGGGCTCGACCCATGTCGAGGACAGGACACGCGTACTGGGCTTGACTATAAGAGGCCAAAACGGGTTAGCGGTGGCAACGCAAGTCCAACGGGTTTCATATGCGTGTGTGGACCCAGGCAGGTAGGTAAGACGTTGTTGCATCGTGTAGGTATAAGTCGTGCACCATTGGTTGTATCGGGTTGCCACTTTGGGGAGTGATACACCCCACTGTGGGGCCAGCACGGGTATCTACGGTAGGGAGCCGATCGCTTGGGGAGTAGTGGGTACACATAGTGGAGATAGGGGCAGACGACACCTATGTAGTCTGCTAGGGGTACACGAAACTACTGGGTAAATTTTCTAAGTCCTTAGGTGGGATCAACCTTTAAGTAGGAATTACCCTTGGGTGGGTAGATCTGGTGTGGTGCAGTGTAGGAATTACCCTTGGGTGGGTAGATCTGGTGTGGTGCAGAGTAGTATTTATCCTTGGGTGGATAGGCGCGTCTTTACCATTATCTTTGTTCATCCTAAGTCTAGTTGGCTGCTTAGTGTAGTCATTTATCCCCAGTCGTACCGTACCAGGTTTATATCATACCCTAATTACTTTAATGATTGTATTGTTAAAGTTATAGGGCTCACTCAGACTTATGTCTGACCCCGTTGTTTTTATCTTTTTCCCCAACCCTCAGGTTCTCCGAGTGGGCCTAGCACTAGTGGGGCTTTGATCAGATCGCTTTATCTATCTTTTGGAGCTTGGACCGTGATGTAAAGCCCAGCTTATCTTTTCTATTATGGCTATTAGTTATTAGTGGGATTATGTACTTTTGTTTTATCAAGATGGATATTATGTACTTGACTCTTGTTTATGGTTTTGTGATGTAACCAAACATGTTTTAATTTCCGCTGCAATGAAATGATGTTTTAAATTCTCAGGTATTACCTATATCTGTCTTGTTGTAATTTTTCTGTTCTATATTCACTTAAGATACTCCACCGAAGTTAAGGCATTCCCTTAGTGAGTGACCTTAACGGGTGTGGGGTGTTACATGACTATGGCAAAAGAAAACGTGTTTTGACCATTTCAGTCAAATTGGATCGACCAGAAAATGGCCATTTTTCAAACGGTCTCCAAATTCGATGAAATTAGTTTTGTTAGGACCGTATCGTCAAAACATAGTTAGAAATAATTTTTCGGGAATTTTTAGAGGCGGTATGTGTCCCCGGTAAATTAAGATGTACGTTTAAATTAAATATACATTGATTTACATTTTAATTTTAAAGAAAACTGATCAAAATGATCGAATTGGCTTACAAGACATATCCCATTGTGTCCGGAAAGGGGGTATTTAGCTCGGGGCGATAGTCTTTGAGTTTGATTTGGAGTCTCAATGGATAAACAAGAAAAATTGGGATTTATCGAATTAAATAGTAATAAAATATAAAATATTATAAATACCTATAAATACACGTATTCTAATATGTAACCCTAATTTCTCTATTATCTGGAGCCTTTGTATTTCGAAATCAATGGCGACGCTCCTTCGAACTTCCACCTCTCCTAATTCCAAATCTACTAAACAAAATCGAATACGCCCAAAGGGAAAAAGGTCGAGCTCACTGAGATCAAGGGGTTCAAAGGCGGTGATCGCCCTTAGCATACTCAAGTGATCGGAATTTCTCCTGAAACTAGCTGATGTTGGCTGCGGATTCCCAAGCATCTGGGGGCTTGAGTTTCGAAGGAAGGTGGGAGAATGAAGGCAGCACAAAGATGGATGTCGTTGTGATCTCCGATGTGGTTCAGGTTCGATGGAGGAGGCGCGGTGGGTGGTCTTTGGCGACGAGAAGGTGGGTGCGAAATAACAGAAGGAGAGGTAGAAGATGAAATTGAACAGCAACGTTTTTGAACGTTATAAAAAAGGGTTATTTTTCTTTTTTTAATCATATTGCTTTGTAAATTTAAATCACATTGTTTTGTAAATTTAAATCACATTGTTTTGTAATTTAAAATCAGTTTTTATTACATATAACACATTAGTTAAAAATCAGTTAAAAGGATATACAAAAGCATTACTTTTGAAAATAGTAAAAGCATTACTTTTGAAAAAATAAAATTCACATTGTTTATCATATAAAATTAACATTGTTTATCATGTAAAATTAACATTGTTTTTCATGAAAAATTTATATTGTTTTGAAAAGTAAAATTCGTATTGTTTAATAAAATAAAATACATTGTTTATTTATATGAAAAAAGAAAATGGCATTGTTTTTGTAAATAAAAAGAATTAGCATTGTTTTTGTAAAGTAAAATACCATTGTTTAGAAAATAAAAATACAACTTTGGTTTTAGAAATGAAAAATACAACATTGGTTTTAGAAAGATAAATAGCATTGCTTTCATAAAAGTAAAATAGCATTGTTTTTATGAAATAAATATCACTTTGATTTTAATATAAAAATAGTAATTGTTTTGCAAACAAAAATAGCAAAGTTTTCAACTCAAAATCAACATTGTTTCGTATATGTAAAATAGAACATTAGTTTTAAAAGAAAAATAGAACATTGTTTTAATATGAAGATCGGATGGTTCTTAATAAGAAAGTTGCATTGATTAGAAAATGAAAATCACATTGTTTTTGTAAATAAAATATACATTGTTTTTAGTGTAAATTTTAAACATAATAACATTGTTATAAAAATGAAATTTTTATAAAGTAATAGTTTAAAATCAAAATATAGTTTTTATATAACATGGATTAAAAGTAGGATTTTTTATATACATACCGCATACAAAGGATTGCGATGGAACTACCTGGAAACATGTAGAATCCAAATCGTACCAGAAATTCAGAAATACACACTGACGGAGTGGAGACCAAAGGTGGGAACTCTCACTAAAATTTCTACATATTTATTTATTTACTTTTATAACTGAAAAATATATAGAATTGCCAGTTCAAATTTTTATCAGTTTAATCACTATAAACTGTACACTGTGCTTGATTAAATCACTCCCCTCGTCCATATACCATGGACGATTTAAATTGACTGCATTGTATGTTGTTTGTGATGTTGAAATGATTAAAAAATTATGTTAACATAAATTTGGTAGTTGAAATTAGATTATAAATATTTATTTATAATTTGAACAATGAAATTTGGTTAAATTTATTAGCCAATAATTTGGGTAAATAAACTATTGTTGTTTGAAAACCCCACACGGGTCTAGGGATGATAATTTATTCACATCTACCATGAATTTAATTATATGTCAATCGATGGATTGGCAGCCTGTGTTGAGCATTATTTAATTCATTTTAATGCTCACACAGTTGTAAACATCACTCTAGATGTGATTAGACTGTTTGATGATTAATTATCATTATTGTTGCACACATGCGATGTATGAAATCCATATAACTGAAAATTATATGGTAATTGATTGAGTCGCATTCCGATTCAGATATAAAGAATATATTTTTTTAAATAAAGAATATTTTAAAATAAAATGTTTAAACAATAAAAATTCACATTTTATTGTATGAATAAAAATGTAAAACAATTATTTGTTGAATTATATTTTTGTATATTAGAAATGTCATCTTGAAAATGTAACATAACATTTATAATGTAAAAGGATTTTTTTTAAGGTAAATAACATTTATAATGTAAAATAACATTTATAATGAAAAAGGACATTTATATGGAGAAGAAACATTTATATATAAAAGATCATTTATATATAAAAAAATCATTTATATATAAAAGAATCATTTATATGAAAATGAATCATTTATATGAAAAAGTACATTTTTATGAAAAAGAAACATTTTTGATGTGAGAAACATTTTTATGTATAAGAACCATTTTTATATAAAATAACACTTTAGGATATAAGTAACATTCTGATGTAAAAGAATCATTGTTAAAAGAATCATTTTTTATATATATATAAGAGAATCATTTTCAATATGAAAGAATCATTTTTTGTATAAAAGAACATTTCAATGTAAAGAACATTTTAATGTAAAAGATTATTTTAATATAAAGAATATCTTAAAATAAAGAATAATTTAAAATCACAAATATTTTAAAATAATATTCAGTAAAGAATAAAAATCATGATAGCGATGTCCGTTTTTAGATGGACACAGAAATAAAAAAAATATGAAGCTGGGTTAAGTATAGAAACGCCGTTTTAACCGAATGGGTTTATTGATCTATCTTACTCATTTTAAAATAAATATCGTAAAGAAGTGATTTCAAAATCTTATAT
This sequence comes from Allium sativum, assembly GCA_030737875.1. NCBI lineage: Eukaryota > Viridiplantae > Streptophyta > Magnoliopsida > Asparagales > Amaryllidaceae > Allium > Allium sativum. The sequence goes on from CM060914.1 coordinate 142,600,281, forward strand.
TTTGAAAATATTATCATTTTAATATGATAGATATAGAATATTCAATTTTGAATTAAAATTGAAAACAAAGTTGAATCATTTTAAAACAAATTTATAAACAATTTATAAAATACGTTTTAAATGGAAATCAACGAAATACATATAATATATATTATATATATTTAATGGCTTGAATAGAACACGCCGCGCAGTGACTGTTCGCGAATTTCGACCATTAACTTCAAATTAGCGTAACGGGAGATCGAACTGTCGAATTCTACTAAAACCAAAACCGTTGGGTTCGTATCAAAAAGAGCTTTCCAGTGAATATAAGAGATTTGAAATCTAACGGTTAGATTTGGAGATATGTCCAAATCAATTTCAGGAAAGGTCGCTATGGATACAGTTCGGTGGTCGTTGTTGGAAACCAACCATACGGGTGATAATAAAACTATTAAAAATATGGAAAAATTATGTAAAATCAAAATAAATGGTTTGAAAAGATTTTTGATGAAAAATTCCAATTTTATAAAGACAAAAATATTTTTTTATCGAAATGAACTGTTTAATGAACTAGTTATTAACTAGAATAATAATTTAGTTATTTTTAGGAATAAATAAATTGGATTTGAAAATGGTTTTAAAATAACCAGAATTTTCTAGAGAATAAATTGGAATGGATTTGAATGGAAATTATCTTTGGGATATTTCGATATTGGATTCCTTGGTCATATGGATATTATTATGGGAATTTGGAAGATATATATATATCGTTATTCCCAATACGATATTTGTTGGTTTCAGAATTCGATATACTATTCAGAACCTCATATTTAATATCAAATGGGATTTTGGGTTTGCCATGGATGTTGTTTTAATAACACTGTTCTTAAACCTAATTTAGAAAAGAATAAATCTTTTAATTAAGATTTAGGAAATTTTTACTAGTTAATTAATATTTAATTGGAATTGGATAAAAGAATTGGATTTTTGGGTTTACCGTGAATAGTGTTTTAAATAACACTTGTTCTTTAACCCAATTAACAGTTAAGGAATAATTTAAAATTTATAAATCTTTTATTAAGATTTAATGGAAATTTTCCAAAATAAAGTTTTCCAATTTAATATATTAAATTGTAATTGAATGGAATTCGATTTGGTAATAATCGAGATGAGCTCCTGTGAATGAAGATCAATACTATATACAGAATTTAAAAGGCATTGTTGCTATTCCATTTATATTATTAGTTTGATATGGGAAGTTATATCGATTATATACCATTATGATTTTCGTGAAGATTCCATAGTTAATGGAAGAAGATTTGGGTTTATCGTGAACAATGTTTTAAAAGACATTAGTTCTTTAACCCAGTTAAAGACAAGGTTAAATTATTAAGCTTGAATAGTCATTAAGTAATGATTTTTTAGATTAAAAAGAAAATTTAAAAGAAATTATCTTTGATAAAATTAATGGGAACCTTTCCCTAAGAATGTGAATATTTTATTAAAAGAATATTCTTAATTGGAATGAGGTGTAGGATGTGTTTTATAGCACTTGTTTATAAAGTACGCCATTTATTCAGAAAGACCGGGTTTAACCCATTCTGAATAATTGATACAATGACTACCTTGAAGGGGCTACAGTGGTAGCCGTCCAGACGTACTTGTTGATTGTTCATATATGTGAGGGCCTCTCTTCCGTATTGGACATACGGGATGAGGAATAAGGCGCCTCCAGTTTCATTCATACCCATAATGGACTTGTAAATGGATGGTATGTCTGACGTTGTATTCCTTTATGATGTATTCGTTAACCTCTGCTAAATATATATATTCGTTGGTGGTGGAGGATTTATTCTCTTGCTTAACACCCTTCCTTGATACGTATGTGATCAGAGGTTATATATATTGGTAGAAATCAATGGTATGGTATGGATTGACAATGTGGCATGCTAAGATGCATGGATCAAGACTTTTGTTGAATAGCAGAGCCTTGTGGATGATGATCAAAGCATAGCTTTAATTAGCATAGCTTTGTGTAGCGTTACTTTGCGAGCCTCACACCCCGGTATGATAGTGAACGATTGGTTTGATTAGTAGGTTTGACCAATATACTTTATAAATATATATGTATATATATATATATATGGATTTGATCGGCCGAGTTTTGCTGGGTGTGGTCGCTCCACACCTTGAGATTAGGGATAGGTCCATTTTCCCCCGATTCCCATATAGGGATAGAGTAAGCGGTGTTTTCTCTCGCCGGGACGTAAGCCGCGGTGATACTTAATTTCCCAAAAGTGCAGATGTGCATTACGGTGTTTTCTCTAGCTGGGACGTAAGCTGTGGAGTATTGCACTACGCGATAGAACTTTCGAATCAGGAGCCATCATGATGGAAATCCAACTTTCCAATACGAGCTTTGCAGTTTTAATTTAAACCTATATATGGCGACATAGTGGGATGGAGCACTCATGTCGTCTATGATTGATACATTTATTTTCAAAATTGATTTCTACACTATGCACATATAGTAATATTGAAAGAGTAATTTCGCGTACCAAGCATTTTTGGGTATTATAAGGTAAAACTTTATCCTCCAACTTGCGTTGCATTATGTGATGGGACCTGAGTCTTATAATAGTTTCATTTTTCTAAAAAGCATTGCGCTCTTTGTTCTGTGCACTGGTATTCTTGGGAGGAAACCCGTTCCGTGTTATACGGCGTGGTCCCTTGATTTACCTAACTTTAAAATAAATTTAATAACTGTTTTGAGTTCTCATACCTATCCCATGACTGACCTGGAGTTCATTCTTTTAACCTAAACTTTGGGTTCCCATAATTTCCACACGGGCAGCTAGTAGTTTTGGTTTTGCAGATTTATATTCACAAGATCCTGGTCTACAGTTAAAGCGATATTCGGAAAGCTCTGTGTTCGTGTATTTCTTTCAGTTGTATTTTGTATTATTTTTCCGCTGTTATTTAAAATGTAATTTAAAATCTCTGATATTGTATTTCCAATGGGTAATATTTAATTGTAATCTGATATATTCTTGTACTCTGATGTAATTGTTGTAATAGCAGTGAAAATGTTCTTCTGTTTGTGTTTTGATGTGTGTTGTTCTCAAAGCAATCTGGGCTTTCCTTTATGGAGAAGTTTGGGTCGTCACATTTGGTATCAGAGCTTTGGTTTACAGAGCTCGAGAACAAGACACTTTAGGACCGACCAAAAGAATTCATCATAGATAGGATCAGTAGCATCCTATAAGAATGACTCATTAGAGATAAGATCATCAGTATCCTAGAATGAGTCGGAAGAGTGTTAGTTTTAAAATAAAAATGATAACAAGTTTATTCTTGAAAATTTTATACTAAGATATGTATTTGAAATATTATTACATTTTAATTTGGACAATCGAGTATATAAAGACTTTAATATACATCTGATCCACATGTATATGAAGTCTCAAATATACTAGATAGATATAGAATCACACTCTAGTTGCCCGGAGATGGTTATGGTGATATATATATACCATCATCGGTATTTATGTTCGAGTTTCAAAAGTGGGATATCTATATATTTCCAATTGGCTGGTGTGAGAACCAAAAACTAGATAGGGTTTATCGCTGTGATTTGCACTAAAATATGATTTTTGACTATATATAAAAATTATATATATTTGAAAATTTAATCACCTAATTGATTGCTGGTTGTGTTGTTTGATAATTAGTTAAAATAATTAAAATAATGGAATGATAATTAATTTAACCAATATGAGAAAGAATGATAAATTTAGCTAAATCAAATTTAATATCGAACCGAATAGAAATTTGATTAGGATTGAAAGTTGAGTTTGTTAGTTAAACAACTTTCAGCTCCGTTCCTTTTCGAGAACGAAAAGATTTTAAGTGGGGGAGAATGTAACAACCCGGATTTTTAGAACAAATTTAAAATTTTTATTTAACAATTTTAATGGATTTTGAACATTTAAAATAATTTATTTTAAATAATAACGACTAAAAATTTATTAAATCGAAGTTAGAATGAAAATTTCTAATTTAATTATAAAAGGAGTTAGAAATGGCGCGGTAGTTTGAAAATTTTCAAATGAATGTACATGATTCAACATAAATCAGATTTTAGCAAAACAAGAAATATTAGAATCTTTTCAACAATATCTTCCAACGAATCTGAAAAATTGAAATTTCATAACGAGAATTGAAAGTTACGCCTAGTTTAAATTTTAAAATAGTTGGTATGGAATTTAATATAATATATAGCCCTTAAAAATAGCCATTTTGCAAATGACCTCCATTTTCGATGTAACCACTTTTGTTCCATACGGAATGTCAAATTATTGCTAGGTTCCAATTTTCATAATTTTTGTAATTAATATGTAAGCATGGAAAAAGAAAACGTGTCTTGACCGTATTAGTCAAATTGGACCGACCAGAAAATGGCCATTTTTCAAACAGTCTCCAAATTCGATGAAATTAGTTTTGTTAGGACCGTATCATCAAAACATAGTTAGAAATAATTTTTTGGGAATTTTTAGAGGTAGTATGTGTCCCCGGTAAATTAAAATGAACGTTTAAATATACATTTATTTATATTTTAATTTTAAAGAAAACTGATCAAAATGATCGAATTGGCTTACGAAACATATCTCATTCTGTCCAGAATGAGGGTATTTAGCTAGCGGCGACAGTCGTTGGGTTTGATTTGGAGTCTGAATGGATAAACAAGTAAAATTGGGATTTATCGAATTAAATAATAATAAAATATAAAATATTATAAATACCTATAAATACACGTATTCTAATATGTAACCCTAATCCTTTATTATTTGGAGTCGCCGTATTTCGAAATCAATGGTGACGCTCCTCCGAACATCCACCTCTCCTAATTCCAAATCCACTAAACAAAATCGAATACACCGAAAGGGAAAAAGGTCGAGCTCATTGAGATCCAGGGGTTCAACGGCGGTGATCGCCCCTAGCGTACTCAGGCGATCGGAATTTCGCTAGAAAGTAGCCGACGTTGGCTGCGGATTTCCAAGCATCTGTGAGCTCGAGTTTCGAAGGAAAGTAGCATGAAGCTGGATGTCGTGGTGACCTCCGATGTGGTTCAGGTTCGACGGAGGAGGCACGGTGGGTGGTCTTTGGCGACAAGAAGGTGGGTGCGAAATAACAGAAGGAGAGGTAGAAGATGAAATTGAACAGCAACATTTTTGAACGTTATAAAAAAGGGTTATTTTTCTTTTTTTTAATCATATTGCTTTGTAAATTAAAATCACATTGTTTTGTAATTTAAAATCAGTTTTTATTATATATAAAACATTAGTTAAAAATCAGTTAAAAGGATATACAAAAGCATTACTTTTGAAAATAGAAACAACATTACTTTTGAAAAAATAAAATTCACATTGTTTATCATATAAAATTAACATTGTTTATCATATAAAATTAACATTATTTATCATGTAAAATTAACATTGTTTTTCATGAAAAATTAATATTGTTTTAAAAAGTAAAATTCATATTGTTAAATAAAATAAAAGACATTGTTTATGTATGTAAAATAAGAAAAAGGCATTGTTCTTGTAAATAAAAAGAATTAGCATTGTTTTTGTAAAGTAAAATACCTTTGTTTAGAAAATAAAAATACAACTTTGGTTTTAGAAATGAAAAATACAGCATTGGTTTTAGAAAGATAAATAGCATTGCTTTCATAAAAGTAAAATAGCATTGTTTTTATGAAATAAATATCGCATTGTTTATAATATAAAAATAGTAATTGTTTTGCAAACAAAAATAGCAAATGTTTTCAAATCAAAATCAACAATTTTTTGTGTATGTCAAATAGAACATTGTTTCTAAAAGAAAAATAGAACATTGTTTTAATATGAAGATCGCATGGTTCTTAATACAAAAGTTGCATTGTTTAGAAAATGAAAATCACATTGTTTTTGTAAATAAAATATATATTTTTTTAGTGTAAATTTTGAACATAATAACATTGTTATAAAAATGAAATTTTCATAAAGTAATAGCTTAAAATCAAAATATAGTTTTTATATAACATGGATTAAAAATCTGATTTTTAATACACATACCGCATACAACAGATTACGATGGAACTGTCTGGAAACAAAGCAGAATCCAAACCGTACCAGAAATTCAGAAATACACACTGACCGAGTGGAGACCAAAGGTGAGAACTCCTTACTAAAATTTCTACATAGTTATTTATTTACTTCTATCATTGAAAAATATATAGAATTGCCAGATTACATTTTTATCAGTTTAATCACTATGAACTGTACACTGTGCTTGATTAAATCACTCCCCTCATCCACAAACCATGGACGATTTAAATTGACTGTATTGTAAGTTGTTTGTGATGTTGAAATGATTAAAAAATTGTGTTAACATCTTGGTAGTTGAAATTATATTATAAATATTTATTTATAATTTGAACAGTGAAATTTGGTTAAATTTATTAACCAATAATTTGTGTAAATAAACTGTTGTTGTTTGGAAACTCCACACGGGTCTGGGGATGATAATTTATTCACATCTCCTGTGAATGTAATTATATGTCAATCGAGGGATTGACAGTCTGTGATGAGCGTTATTTAATTCATTTTAATGCTCACACAGTTGTAAACTTCACTCTGGATGTGATTAGACTGTTAGACGATTATTTATCATTATTGTTGCATACATGTGATGTGTGAAATCAATATAACTGAAAATTATATAGTAATTGACTGAGTCGCATTCCGATTCAGAATATAAAGAATATATTTTTTTAAATAAAGAATATTTTAAAATAAAATGTTTAAACAATAAAAATTCACATTTTATTGTATGAATAAAAATATAAAACAATTATTTGTTGAATTACATTTTTGTACATTAGAAATGTCATCTTGAAAATGTAACATAACATTTATAATGTAAAAGGACATTTTTAAGGTAAATAATATTTATAATGTAAGATAACATTTATAATGAAAAAGGACATTTGTATGGAGGAGAAACATTTATGTATAAAAGATCATTTATAAATAAAAGAATCATTTATATATAAAAGAATCATTTATATGAAAAAGAATCATTTATATGTAAAAGAACATTTTTATGAAAAAGAAACATTTTTGATGTAAGAAACATTTTTATGTATATGAACCATTTTTATATAAAATAATGCTTTAGGATATAAGAAACATTCTAATGTAAAAGAATCATTTTAAAAGAATCATTATATATATATATATATAAGAGAATCACTTCCGATATGAAAGAATCAATTTTTGTATAAAAGAACATTTCAATGTAAAGAACATTTTAATGTAAAAGATTATTTTAATATAAAGAATATCTTAAAGTGAAGAATATTTTAGAATCACGAATATTTTGAAATAATATTCAGTAAAGAATAAAAATCATGATTTCGATGTCCGTTTTTAGATGGACACAAAAATATAAAAATATGAAATCGGGTTAAGTATAGAAACGCCATTTTAACCCGAATGGGTTTATCGATCATTCTTATTCATTTTAAAATGAATATCGAAAAAAAGTGATCTCAAAATCTTATATTTTGAAAATATTATCATTTTAATATGATAAAAATATAGAATATTCAATTTTGATTTAAAATTGAAAACAAAGTTGAATCGTTTTAAGACAAATTTATAAACGATTTATAAAATACGTTCGAAATGGAAATCGACGAAATATATATAATATGTATATTATATATATTTAATACCCTGTATAGAACGTGCCGCGCAGCGACCGTTCACGAATTTCGACCATTAACTTCAAATTAGCGTAACGGGAGATCCAACCGTCGAATTCTCCTAAAATCAGAACCGTAAGGTTCGTATCGAAAGAGCTTTCCAATGAATGTAAGAGATTTGGAAATAATGGTTAGATTTGGAGATATCTCCAAATCAATTTTAGACAAGGTCGCTATGGATGCAGTTCGGTGGCCATTGTTGGAAACCGACTGTACGGGCGATAATAAAATTATTAAAAATATGGAAAAATTATGTAAAATCATAATAAATGGTTTGGAAAGATTTTTGATGGAAAATTCCAATTTTATAAAGATAAAAATATATTTTTATCGAAATGAACTATTTAATGAACTAGTTATTAACTAGAATAATAATTTAATTATTTTTAGAAATAAATAAATTGGATTTGAAAATGGTTTTAAAATAACCAGAATTTTCTAAAGAATAAATTGGAATGGAAATTATCTTTGGGATACTTCGATATTGGATTCTGTGGTCATAAAGATATTGTTATGGGAATTTGGAAGATATATAAATATCGTTATTTCCAATACGATATTTGTTTGTTTCAGAATTTGATATTGAATATAAGCCGATATAATTTCTATTTAGAACCTTATATTTAGTATCAAATAGGATTTTGGGTTTGTCATAGACGGTGTCTTTAATAATACTGTTCATAAACCCAATTTAGAAAAGAATAAATATTTTATTTAAGATTTAGGAAATTTTACCAATTAATTAATATTTAATTGGAATTGGATAAAAGAATTGGATTTTTGGGTTTATCGTGAACGGTGTTTTAAATAACACTTATTCTCTAACCCAATTAACTGTGAAGGAATAATTTAGAATTTATAAATCTTTTATTAAGATTTAATAGAAATTTTCCAAAATAAAGTTATCCAATTTAATATATTAAATTGGAATTGAATGGAATTCGATTTGGTAATAATCGAGATGAGCTCCTGTGAATGAAGACCGATACTATATATGGAATTTAAAAGGCATTGCCACTATTCCATTTATATTATTAGTTTTATATGGGAATTTATATCGATTATATAGCGTTATGATTTCCATGAAGATTCCATAGTTAATGGAAGAAGATTTGGGTTTAGCTTGAACAATGTTTTAAAGGACACTAGTCCTTTAACCCAGTTAAGTATAAGGTTAAATTCTTAAGCTTGAATAAGCATTGAGTAATTATTTTTGAGATTAAAAAGAAAATTTAAAAGAATTTGTCTTTGATAAAATTAATGGGGACCTTTCCCTAAGAATATGAATATTTTATTAAAGAATATTTTGAATTGGAATGAGGCGTAGGATGTGTTTTATAGCACTTGTTTATAAAGTACGCTTGTTATTCAGAAAGACCGGGTTTAACCCATTCTGAATAATTGATACGACGACTAACAGTCAAAGAAATTGAAGATGGCGCAGGACCGACGATCTTCACACTGAATGGATGCGTTGCTACTAATGCCCATGATTGGAGTGGCTACCTTGATGAGGATACAGTAGTAGCCATCCGGACGTACTTGTTGATTGTTCGGATATGCGAGGGCCTGTGATAGCCCGTAACTTTCCCGGTAAGGAAAGCCCGGATTACCTTGAGAACACGACAAAATAGAACGCAGATGGAAGAACATTTCATTGTTATTACAACAATTCCATCAGATACAATAATATACAGAGTATAAATGAATAAATTACATTCGATAAATATCAGATATTACAGTAAATTACATAGCAGCGGAAAAACAATAGAAAACACAACTGAAAGTAATACACGGATACAGAGCTTTCCGAGCATCATTCCAGCTGTAAATCAGGATCCTGTGAATATAAATCTGCAAAACCAAAACTACTAGCTGCCCGTGTAGAAAATAGGGGCACCCAGAGTTTAGGTTAAAACAATAAACTCCAGGTCAGTCATGTGACTGGTGTGAGAACTAAAACAGTTATTTAAAACTTTACTTTAAAAGAGAGTAATTCAAGGGACCACGCCGTATAACACGGAACAGGTTTCCTCCCAAGAATACCAGTGCATAGAATAAACAACGCAATGCTTTTTCGAAAAATGAAGCTATTATAAGACCCAGGTCCCATCACACAATGCAACGCAATCCGGAGGATAGGGTTTTCCCTTATAATAGCCAAACATGTTTGGTACGTTTTAAAAACAAATCATTTGATACTATTATAGGTGTATAGTGTCAAACAATTTCAATCATAAATATCAATCATAGATGGCATGGGTACCATATATCATGTCGCCATAGTAGTTCTACAATTAAAACCGAAATACTCATATTGGAAATTGGATTTCCGTAGTCGAGGCAAGGGGCAAGCTCCTCTCCGCTTTCGAGACACTCTAGCAAATGTCTCAGGACTACACACTCTGGCCAATCCTTGGATCTTCAGGGTCGGTCCTCTCTTATGTTTGAGGATTAATTATTCCTGATCACACGTTTCCCGGTCCTTACAGACCTAAAATCGAGGCGCCTCATCCAACAACCACATAGGTGAAAAGTATATAAATGTCAGGGCTGGTAAGTCACTGACACCACCAAAGCTAGAAAGAAACGTCGTGCTCTCCCTGCAGTCCTTATCCCGTTTTTGACTCATACCGAGGTGTGAGGCTCGCGAATTCACGTTATACACAAAGCTGCCACGTAGGCCGTGCTTTGATCATCAACCACAAGACTTTGCTTTTCAACAGAAGCCTTGATCCATGCAACTCAGCATGCCACACAGGCAATTCATGCCATGCGACTGATGTCCATCGATATACAACCTCTGAGCTCGTACGTCTCAGAGAAGGGCGTTAAGCAAGAGAATAAATTCTCTGCCGCCAAACAGATGTATATTTAATAGAGATCAATCAACATAGAATAAAATCCAATGTCAGACACACAGTCCATTTACAAGTTCGTTCTGGGTCTGAACGAAACCGGAGGCACTTTCCTCGCATATCCATCGATCTCCAAGTACTTCTGGACGATCACTAATTGATTCCCTCATCTTGTGTGTACAACCCAATAAAGATCATCAGTAATCACCCAAACGATGTGAAGACTTCCGGTCTTCAACCACCGTCTTCATCTTCGACTTATCGTCGAATCGGTTATTCAGAATGGGTATAAACCCGGCCTTTCTGAACAACCCGCGTATATTAAAAACAAATGTTACACAAACGGAACATACGCCTCATTCCAATTCATTAGTCACTAACCGTAAATTAGCAAGAGAACAATTCCTCAAATATTAACCCCGAAGGCCGAAACCAACATCAGATCAATACCCAGGAAACCATTCTTCTTAGTTTCTAAATTTCATATTCTTAGGGAAAGGTTCCCATTAATTTTATCAAAGATAAATTCTTTAAAATTTATCCTTTAATCTTCCTTTGGATATCATTTCAAACCAGATTATGGTTTTCCAAACTAGTAGAGATTAGCGAACCACACCGAAGTAATTATTTATTTTATTTCCCAATCCCAACCTATTCATCCCATGAAGCAAAACTGGTAATACTCCACATCTAACACCACAGTGTTATCGATAAAATTAATTACCATTTCACGTTCAAATCTAATTAAAGATTTAACTATCGCTTTGGAGCAAAACTGGTGATACTCCATCCTCACTCAATTTCTAAATTTGATAATTTAGATTATCAATTCACATTTCAATCTAATTACAGATTCATTAAAACTCCTTTTACTGGGTTAAAGAACTAATGTCATTTAAAACACATTTCACGACAAACCCAAATCACATTCTATTTATTTATCGGGTTAAAGAACAAGTGTCATTTAAAAACACCCTTCGCGATAAACCCACATATCAATTCTATTTACAACCCATTCAAATCCAATTTATTTATTTAAAAATAAATGGGTTTTAATTTTAGTTCAAAACTAGTTCATTTCGATAAAAATCTATTTTTATCTTTTCAAATATGGAGTTTTTCATCCCAATTTTTCCCAAATCATTTCTTATGATTTTACACAAATTATTACTATTTTTAATAATTTTATCAAGGCCCGTACAGTCGATTTCCATCAACGACCATCGAACTGCACTTATAGCGACCTTTTCCAAATTTGATTTGGACGTATCTCCAAATCCAACCGTTAGAAAGATCTTTTCGATATGAACCCAACGGTTTCGGTTTTAGGAGAATCCGACGATCGGATCTCCCGTAATGTCCGTTCGAAGTCAATGGTCGAAATTTACGAACTGCCACGGCGCGGTGCGTTCTATTCAGGCCATTATATTATATATATAATATATATTTCGTCGATTACTATTTAAAACGAATTTTATAAATGGTTTTAAATTCGTTTCAAAAACATTTCAGCTTCCATTTCCAATTCAAATCAAAATTGAAATTTTCCTTATAAATTCATTTTAAAATTCATCTCAATTCAATTCAAATTTCAATTCAATTTGAATTCATTTCAAATTGATTTTCTCCTATTTCGATTCGTTTTCAATTCAATTTGGATTCATTTTCTATTCGAATTCTTTTATATTCAATTCAATTCAAATTCGTTTTCTATTCAATTCAATTCGAATTTGTTTTCTATTCAATTCAATTCAAATTTGTTTTCTATTCAATTCGAATTCGTTTTCTATTCAATTCAATTCGAATTCATTTTCTATTCAATTCAATTCGAATTCGTTTTCTATTTAATTCAATTCGAATTCGTCTTCTACTCAATTCAATTCAAATTCGTTTTCTATTCAATTCAATTCGAATTCGTTTTCTATTCAATTCAATTCAAAAACGAATATAATCGATATAAATATCATTCGCATCAAAATAGCGCATCTCTAATCAACACGGCTTTATATATTTCAATAATTCCGTTATTCTATTCAATAAATGAATATTTATTCTATTCAATACGTGAATCTATATTTTTGTCAACACATGACTAATCTCAACGAATGAGTACTGTCCACGTGTGATTATTTTTGTTGTTTAATATATTTTATAAAAATTATGGTATCTATCGTTTGATTTCAAATCAGACTCCAACCGTAAATTAGTAAGAGAACGATTCCCTAAATATTAACCCAGAAGGCCGAAACCAACATCAGATCAATATCCAGGAGACCACTCATCTTATCTATTTTCCAGTTAGTTTCCAATTTTATATATGATAAAAATGTAAATCTTATTGTCAAAATATTTCGTTCAACACATGACTAATCTCAACGGATGAGTACGGTCAACACATGAACCTTTATTTTATAATGTTCTTTATTTTCTAAATTGGAATGAGGCCCAATCAATTACCATACAAAGTTAATTATATGGATTCCATACAACACATGTATATAATAGCAACGATACATAATCAACCATCATCCAAAGTACACTACACTGTATAAGCATCAAATATAGATATCTAACGCTTATAACAGCCTGTCAATCAATCGATCGACATACAACTAATTATTGGGATTAGTGTATGTCGTATATTATCCCAATACCCGTGTGGGGTTTCAAATCAACAAACACAGATTTTTATTTGTGCAGTTGGGCGATGTGTAAAATTTATCGTCCCAATCAATGTCCTTCAAATAGGTGTACATAAACAAACCGTCCGGTATGTAAATGAATATTTATTTATTCACATTCACATTAAAAATTATATTTTTAATGACCAAATTATTTTATTCAACCTATGAATATTCTATTCGGTTCACTTATTAAATAAAATGATATCTTTATTATTCTAACTTATTTTAGAAAATTTCGGCAGCATAACGGCACGATACTAGAAATGGGACAAGGCCTAGCCTTATCCCCAGTCTAATAATGGCACACGCCATACACATATCAATCAAATCCATTCCATTTCACCAAACAATCAAATTCAAATCAAATATTCTAACCAACTACACAACCAAACAGACAAGTCGTCCATGGTCTGTGGACGACGGGTGTCGGGTGCTACTAAACACGGTCTGCATCCTAGTATATATTTCAAATTAGAAAAGAAAAGTTAAAGTGAGAAGTTCCCAACAAAGCTAATCCAACTCCACGACACTTCTAATGTAGGAAATCTTCACTGTTGTCGCCTTTTGTCACTTTCGTTGCCCGTACCCACTGCATATATAAAAATCATATTTTTATATTGTTGCTATGTATATAAAAATCATATTTTTATTATCATTACTATATAGATAAAATTCTATTTTTACACCGCTACTATATAGATAAAAATTCTATTTTTACATCGTTACTATATAGATAAAAATTCTATTTTTACATCGTTACTATATAGATAAAAATTCTATTTTTATATTGATGCTATATAGATAAAAATTCTATTTTTACAACGGTATTCATTATAGAGACCACATTTTCCTATCGCTAATGAATATATAAAAATTGAATTTTTACTTTGCTAATGAATATATAAAAATCGAATTTTTTGCTAATGAATATATAAAAATCGAATTTTTACTTTGCTAATGAATATATAATCGAATTTTTACTTTGCTAATGAATATATAAAAATTGAATTTTTACTTTGCTAATGAATATATAAAAATCGAATTTTTACTTTGCTAATGAATATATAAAAATCGAATTTTTACTTTGCGAATGAATATATAAAAAATCACATCTTTATAAATAAAAATATAATCTTTTCACTTTTATAACGATGTTTACATAATAAAAATCCTATTTTTATTCGGATAAAAATCCAACCTTTCTCTTTCTAAAAATCGAATCTTTTTATTTCGAAATCTTTTCTACCAAAAATCATTTGACAAACAATGATTTTTTCCTATGAACTAAAAACTGATTTCATTTAAAAACTGAAAAGAAAATAATACCATTCTTTTCATTTCAAAAACTGAAAATAATACATACCCTTTTTTATATAGCGAAATCGAAATTATAAAATACAAATAAAATACAAACTTACAGGTTTGGTCGAAGGGGGGCTGTGCCTCTTCGTCGGAGGTGGAGGGGAGGGCGGAGGCGGTCAGCAGGGCGTGGCGCGTCGGGTTTTGGCAAAGGGGGGGGGGGGTTCGCACCAGTCGAAGAGAAGAGGAGGAGAAGGAGAAAGAAGAGGAGAGGAAGACGGCGGAGCTCGGGGGGAGCGGCGCCTCGAGCGCGGTGGCGGGGGAGGGGATCGCGACGTGCGATTAGGGATTAGGTTTTTTTTTTCATTTGATTTCTGTTCGCTGGAGAGAGAGAAGAGAGAATAGAGGGGTTTATATAATATATATATATATTTAATTATTTATTGATTTCAAAAAGCAACCTTTATTTTCGAACTCGAAATCGAACCCACCGCCTGTCATCCATAGCTAATTACCCCCATTCCGAACACAATGGGATATGTATCGTAAGCTGATTCGATCGTTTTGATCAGTTTCCGTCAAAATCAAAATATAACTCTATATATTGAATTTGAACGCGCATTTCAATTTACTGGGGTCACATACTAACTCTATAAATCCCTGAAAAATATTTTCTACCTTCGTATTGACGATACGGTCCTAACAAAAGTAGTTTCGTCGAATTCTGAGACCGTTAGAGAAATGGCCATTTTCCAGTCGATTAAAATCAACTAAAACTGGTCAAACACGTTTTCCTTTGCCACGCTCACATATTGGTTCGAAAAATTACGAAATTTGAAACCTAGCAATAATTTGACATCCCGGATCCAACAAAAGTGGTTTCGTCGAAATCCGAGGTCGTTTGCAAAATTCCCATTTTTAAGGGCCTGAATTCCATAGCGACTATTCAAAATTTTCAACTGGACATATCTTTTGATTCCCGCTATGAAATTTCGATTTTTCGGATTCGTTGGAAAGATATTCCCAATTAGATCCTATTATATTTGGTTTCGCTAAAATACGGTTTGTTTTGCACCCGGTATGTGCAATTGAAGTTTGAAATCAAATTATCGAACTACCGCGCCATTTTCAATTCCTTTAATAATTATATATAATTATTTATATTCTAACGACGATTTATATAATATATACGTTCGAATTAAATTCAAAATAAATGTTTTGTCGATATTATTTAAAATAATCTATTTTAAATATTCAAAATTCGTCAAAATTGCCAAATAAAAATTTTAAACTGGTTCAGAATTTTCGGGTTATTACAATCTCCCCCACTTAAAACTTTTCGTCCCCGAAAAGGAACGAAGCCGAAAGTTGTTTTACAAACCAACTCAACTTCCATTATTTTGATTACGGCCTAAGTTCTTCAACTTTTCAGTTTCTAAGAACTTTTCCAATTTTTCAAAAATTTGGCTAACACCCTAAATTTTCAAAAAAATTCGCCATAACCTCCCCTGCACCGGAAGCACCGGGAAAATCCCGAAATTGCCATACAGGCCTTCTGATCTCAAAAAGAAAAAGTCGAGCGGCTCATAAAATCATCATCACCCAAACAAAACAGTAAATTATGGTAAACATGTACCTATTTGTCGGGCAAACAATTTTATTTCTCTGCTCTAGCCTCCTTGCTATGACCTGTTTAATGTAAGTACATGTATATGCAAGCAAATACGACCAATTTTCAATACAATTCAATATTTGATACAATTAGGCTAAATGGTTCAAAATTATTAAACAAATAAACAAACAACACAAACATCAATCAATTAGTGAATTATCGTTTCAAATTCATAACTTTGATACATATATACAGAAAATCACATTTTTGATGCCAAATCACAACAAATAAATCTATCTATACAAGTTTTGGTTCTCACACCAGTCTAATGGAATATAAAGAAATCACACCTTCGAAACACGAACATAAGTTCTGATGATGATCGATCAATCATCAGAACCATCTCCGGGTGTCTAGAATGTGATTCTGTATCTATCCAGTATATTAAAATTTCGACTATACATTCATGACGCGTATACGCGAAATCTTTATATACTCGATTGTCCAAATTCAAAATAAATAAATATTCAAATACGTATAAAGCGATTTTAATTTTCAAAACAAAATTGTTTTCATTTTAAAAATATACTCTTCACACTAGTTCTAGGATACTACTGATCCTATCTCTAACGAGTCATTCTAATTGGATATTACTAACCCAATATCTGATGAATTCTTTCGTATGATTCTAATGTGTCTTGTTCTCGAGCTCTGTAAACAAAAGTTCTGATACCACTATGATAGGCCGTAACTTTCCCGGTAAGGAAAGCCCGGATTACCTTGAGAACACGACAAAATAGAACGCAGACGGAAGAACATTTCATTGTTATTACAACAATTCCATCAGATACAAGAATATACAGAGTATAAATGAATAAATTACATTCGATAAATATCAGAGATTACAGTAAATTACATAGCTGCGGAAAAACAATAGAAAACACAACTGAAAGTAATACACGGATACAGAGCTTTGCGAGCATCATTCCAGCTGTAAATCAAGATCCTGTGAATATAAATCCGAAAAACCAAAACAACTAGCTACCCGTGTAGAAAATAGGGGCACCCAGAGTTTAGGTTAAAACAACAAACTCCAGGTCAGTCATGTGACTGGTGTGAGAACTAAAACAGTTATTTAAAACTTTACTTTAAAAGAGAGTAATTCAAGGGACCACGCTGTATAACACGGAACGGGTTTCCTCCCAAGAATACCAGTGCATAGAATAAACAACGCAATGCTTTTTCGAAAAATGAAGCTATTATATGACCCAGGTCCCATCACACAATGCAACGCAAGCCGGAGGATAGGGTTTTCCCTTATAATAGCCAAACATGCTTGGTACGTTTTAAAAACAAATCATTTGATACTATTATAGGTGTATAGTGTCAAACCAATTTCAATCATAAATATCAATCATAGACGGCATGGGTACCATATATCATGTCGCCATACTAGTTCTACAATTAAAACCGAAATACTCGTATTGGAAATTGGATTTCCGTCATGATTCGAGGCAAGGGGCAAGCTCCTCTCCGCTTTCGAGACACTCTAGCAAATGTCTCAGGACTACACACTCTGGGCAATCCTTGGATCTTCAGGGTCGGTCCACTCTTACGTTTGAGGATTAATTATTCCTGATCACACGTTTCCCGGTCCTTACAGACCTAAAATCGAGGCGCCTCATCCAACAACCGCATAGGTGAAAAGTATATAAATGTCAGGGCTGGTAAGTCACTGACACCACCAAAGCTAGAAAGAAACGTCGTGCTCTCCCTGCAGTCCTTATCCCGTTTTTGACTCATACCGAGGTGTGAGGCTCGCGAATTCATGTTATACACAAAGCTGCCATGTAGGCCATGCTTTGATCATCAACCACAAGACTTTGCTTTTCAACAGAAGCCTTGATCCATGCAACTCAACATGCCACACAGGCAATTCATGCCATGCGACTGATGTCCATCGATATACAACCTATGAGCTCGTACGTCTCAGAGAAGAGCGTTAAGCAAGAGAATAAATTCTCTGCCGCCAAACAGATGTATATTTAATAGAGATCAATCAACATAGAATAAAATCCAATGTCAGACACACATTACATTTACAAGTTCGTTCTGGGTCTGAATGAAACCGGTGGCACTTTCCTCGCATATCCATCGATCTCCAAGTACGTCTGGACGATCACTAACCGATTCCCTCATCTTGGGTGTACAGCCCAATCAAGATCATCAGTAATCACCCAAACAATGTGAAGACTTCCGGTCTTCAACCACCGTCTTCATCTTCGACTTATCGTCGAATCGGTTATTCAGAATGGGTATAAACCCGGCCTTTCTGAACAACCCGCGTATATTAAAAACAAATGTTACACAAACGCAACATACGCCTCATTCCAATTCATCAGTCACTAGCCGTAAATTAGCAAGAGAACAATTCCCCAAATATTAACCTCGAAGGCCGAAACCAACATCAGATCAATACCCAGGAAACCATTCTTCTTAACTAACCTACAACTAGTTTCTAAATTTCATATTCTTAGGGAAAGGTTCCCATTAATTTTATCAAAGATAAATTCTTTAAAATTTATCCTTTAATCTTGCTTTGGATATCATTTCAAACCAGATTATGGTTTTCCAAACTAGTCGAGATTAGCGAACCACACCGAAGTAATTATTTATTTTATTTCCCAATCCCAACCTATTCATCCCATGAAGCAAAACTGTTAATACTCCACATCTAACACCATAGTGTTATCGGTAAAATTAATTACCATTTCACGTTAAAATCTAATTAAAGATTTAACTATCGCTTTGGAGCAAAACTAGTGATACTCCATTCTCGCTCAGTTTCTAAATTTGATAATTTAGATTATCAATTCACATTTCAATCTAATTACAGATTCATTAAAACTCCTTTTACTGGGTTAAAGAACTAATGTCATTTAAAACACAGTTCATGACAAACCCAAATCACATTCTATTTATTTATCGGGTTAAAGAACAAGTGTCATTTAAAAACACCCTTCGCGATAAACCCACAAATCAATTATATTTACAACCCATTTCAAATCTAATTTATGTATTTAAAAATAAATGGGTTTTAATTTTAGTTCAAAACTAGTTCATTTCGATAAAAATCTATTTTTATCTTTTCAAATATGGAGTTTTTCATCCCATTTTTTCCCGAATCATTTCTTATGATTTTACACAAATTATTACTATTTTTAATAATTTTATCAAGGCCCGTACAGTCGATTTCCATCAACGGCCATCGAATTGCACTTACATCGACCTTTTCCAAATTTGATTTAGACGTATCTCCAAATCCAACCGTTAGATTTCAAATTTCTAATATTCTTTAGAAAGCTCTTTTCGATACGAACCCAACGGTTCCGGGTTTAGGAGAATCCGACGGTCGGATCTCCCGTAATGTCCGTTCGAAGTCAATGGTCGAAATTTACGAACTGCCGCGGCGCGGCGCGTTGCGTTCTATTCAGGCCATTATATTATATATATAATATATATAATATATATTTCGTCGATTACTATTTAAAACGAATTTTATAAATGGTTTTAAACTCGTTTCAAAAACATTTCAACTTCCATTTCCAATTCAAATCAAAATTGAATTTTTCCTTATAAATTCGTTTTAAAATTCATCTCAATTCAATTCAAATTTCAATTCAATTTGAATTCATTTCAAATTAATTTTCTCCTATTTCAATTCGTTTTCAATTCAATTTGGATTCATTTTCTATTCGAATTCTTTTATATTCAATTCAATTCAAATCCGTTTTCTATTCAATTCAATTCGAATTCGTTTTCTATCCGATTCAATTCGAATTCGTTTTCTATTCAATTCAATTCGAATTCGTTTTCTATTCAATTCAATTCGAATTCGTTTTCTATTCAATTCAATTCGAATTCGTTTTCTATTCAATTCAATTCGAATTCGTTTTCTATTCAATTCAATTCGAATTCATTTTCTATTCAATTCAATTCAAAAACGAATATAATCGATATAAATATCGTTCGCGTCAAAATAGCGCATCTCTAATCAACACGGCTTTATATATTTCAATAATTCCGTTATTCTATTCAACAAATGAATATTTATTCTATTCAATACATGAATCTATATTTTTGTCAACACATGACTAATCTCAACGAATGAGTACTGTCCACGTGTGACTATTTTTGTTGTTTAGTATATTTTATAAAAATTATGGTATCTATCGTTTGATTTCAAATTAGACTCCAACCGTAAATTAGTAAGAGAATGATTCCCTAAATATTAACCCCGAAGGCCGAAACCAACATCAGATCAATATCCAGGAGACCACTCATCTTATCTATTTTCCAGTTAGTTTCTAATTTTATATATGATAAAGATGTAAATCTTATTGTTAAAATATTTCGTTCAACACATGACTAATCTCAACGGATGAGTACGGTCAACACATGAACCTTTATTTTATAATGTTCTTTATTTTCTAAATTGGAATGAGGCCCAATCAATTACCATACAAAGTTAATTATATGGATTCCATACAACACATGTATATAATAGCAACGATACATAATCAACCATCATCCAAAGTGCACTACACTGTATAAGCATCAAATATATATATCTAACGCTTATAACAGCATGTCAATCAATGGATCGACATACAACTAATTATTGGGATTTGTGTATGTCGTATATTATCCGAATACCCGTGTGCGGTTTCAAATCAACAAACACAGATTTTTATTTGTGCAGTTGGGCGATGTGTAAAATTTATCGTCCCAATCAATGTCCTTCAAATAGATGTACAGAAACAAACCGTCCGGTTTGTAAATGAATATTTATTTATTCACATTCACGTTAAAAATTATATTTTTAATGACCAAATTATTTTATTCAACCTATGAATATTCTATTCGGTTCATTTATTAAATAAAATGATATCTTTATTTTTCTAACTTATTTTAGAAAATTTCGGCAGCATAACTTATTTATTCTAGCCTTATCCCCGGTCTAATAATGTCCCACGCCATACACATATCAATCAAATCCATTCCATTTCACCAAACAATCAAATTCAAATCAAATAATCTAACCAACTACACAACCAAACAAACAAGCCGTCCATGGTCTGTGGACGACGGGTGTCGGGTGCTACTAAACACCATCTGCATCCTAGTATATATTTCTAATTAGAAAAGAAAAGTTAAAGTGAGAAGTTCTCACCAAACCTAATCCAACTCCACGACACTTCTAATGTAGGAAATCTTCACCGTTGTCGCCTTTTGTCACTTTCGTTGCCCGTAGCCACTGCATATATAAAAATCATATTTTTATATTGTTGCTATGTATATAAAAATCATATTTTTATTATCATAACTATATAGATAAAAATTCTATTTTTACACCGCTACTATATAGATAAAAATTCTATTTTTACATCGTTACTATATAGATAAAAATTCTATTTTTACATCGTTACTATATAGATAAAAATTATATTTTTACATCGTTACTATATAGATAAAAATTCTATTTTTATATTGATGCTATATAGATAAAAATTCTATTTTTACAACGGTATTCATTATAGAGACCATATTTTCCTATCGCTAACGAATATATAAAAATTGAATTTTTACTTTGCTAATGAATATATAAAAATCGAATTTTTACTTTGCTAATGAATATATAAAAATCGAATTTTTACTTTGCTAATGAATATATAAAAATCGAATTTTTACTTTGCTAATGAATATATAAAAATTGAATTTTTACTTTGCTAATGAATATATAAAAATCGAATATTTACTTTGCTAATGAATATATAAAAATCACATCTTTATAAATAAAAATATAATCTTTTCACTTTTATAACGATGTTTACATAATAAAAATCCTATTTTTACCCGGACAAAAAATCCAACCTCTCTCTTTCTAAAAATCGAATCTTTTTATTTCGAAATCTTTTCTACCAAAAATCATTTGACAAACAATGATTTTTTCCTATGAACTAAAAACTGATTTCATTTAAAAACTGAAAAGAAAATAATACCATTCTTTTCATTTCAAAAACTGAAAAAAATACATACCCTTTTTTGTATAGCGAAATCGAAATTATAAAATAAAAATAAAATACAAACTTACAGGTTTGGTCGAAGGGGCGGCTGTGCCTCTTCGTCGGAGGTCAAGGAGGTGGAAGGGAGGGCGGAGGGGGTCAGCAGGACGTGGCGCGTCGGGTTTTGGCAGAGGGGGGGGGGTCGCGTCAGTCGAGGATAAGAGGAGGAGAAGGACTAAGAAGAGGAGAGGAATACGGCGGAGCTCTGGGGGGAGCGGCGCCTCGAGCGCGGTGGCGGGGAAGGGGATCGCGACGTGCGATTAGGGATTAGGTTTTTTTTATTTGATTTCTGTTTGCTGGAGAGAGAGAAGAGGGAATAGGGGGTTTATATAAAATATATATATTTAATTATTTATTGATTTCAAAAAGAAACCTTTATTTTCGAACTCGAAATCGAACCCACTGCCTGTCGTCCATAGCTAATTACCCCCATTCCGAACACAATGGGATATGTATCGTAAGATGATTCGATCGTTTCGATCAGTTTCCGTCAAAATCAACATATAACTCTATATATTGAATTTGAACGCGCATTTCAATTTACTGGGGTCACATACTAACTCTATAAATCCCAGAAAAATATTTTCTACCTTCGTATTGACGATATGGTCCTAACAAAACTAGTTTCGTCGAATTCTGAGACCGTTAGAGAAATGGCCATTTTCCAGTCGATTAAAATCAACTAAAACTGGTCAAACACGTTTTCCTTTGCCACGCTCACATATTGATTCGAAAAATTACGAAATTTGAAACCTAGCAATAATTTGACATCCCAGATCCAACAAAAGTGGTTTCGTCAAAATCCGAGGTCGTTTGCAAAATTCCCATTTTTAAGGGCCTGAATTCCATAGCGACAATTCAGAATTTTGCAACTGGACATATCTTTTGATTCCCGATATGAAATTTCGATTTTTCGGATTCGTTGGAAAGATATTCCCAATTAGATCCTATTATTTTTGGTTTCGCTAAAATCCGGTTTGTTTTGCACCCGGTATGTTCAATTGAAGTTTGAAATCAAATTATCGAACTACCGCGCCATTTTCAATTCCTTTTATAATTATATATAATTATTTATATTCTAACGACGATCTATATAATATATACGTTCGAATTATATTCAAAATAAATTTTTCGTCGATATTATTTAAAATAATCTATTTTAAATATTCAAAATTCGTCAAAATTGCCAAAATAAAAATTTCAAACTGGTTCAGAATTTTCGGGTTATTACAGGGCCTCTCTTCCGTATTGGACATACGGGACGAGGAATAAGGTGCCTCCGGTTTCGTTCAGACCCAGAATGGACTTGCAAATGGATGGTATGTTTGACGTTATATTCCTTTATGCTGTATTCGTTGATCTCTGCTAAATATATATATATATATATATATATATTGGTGGCAGGGGATTTATTCTCTTGCTTAACACCCTTCTCTAAGATGTATGTGCTCAGAGGTTATATATATTGGCAGAAATCAATGGTATGGTATGGATTGACAATGTGGCTTGCTAAGATGCATGGATCATGGCTTTTATTGAAAAGCAGAGCCTTGTGGATGATGATCAAAGCATAGCTTTAATTAGCATAGACATGTGTAGCGTTACTTCGCGAGACTCACACCCTGGTATGATGGTGAACGATTTGTTTGATCAGCAGGTTTGACCAATATACTTTATAAATATATATGGATTTGGTTAGCCGAGTTGTGCTGGGTGTGGTCGCTCCACACCTTTAGATTAGGGATAAGGGCCATTTTCCCCCGATTCCCGTATAGGGATAGAGTAAGCGGTGTTTTCTCTCGC
This sequence comes from Allium sativum, assembly GCA_030737875.1. Lineage (NCBI taxonomy): Eukaryota > Viridiplantae > Streptophyta > Magnoliopsida > Asparagales > Amaryllidaceae > Allium > Allium sativum. Next base: position 142,624,454 of record CM060914.1, read on the forward strand.
TGGGACGTAAGCCGTGGTGATACTTGATTTCCCAATTGTGCGGATGTGCATTACAGTGTTTTCTCTAGTTGGGACGTAAGCCGTGGAGTATTGAACTACGCGATAGATCTTTCGAATCAAGAGCCATCATGATGGAAATCCAACTTTCCAATATGAGCTTTGCAGTTTTAATTGTAAACATATATATGGTGACATAGTGGGATGGGGCACTCATGCCGTTTATGATTGATACATTTATTTTCGAAATTGATTTCTACACTATGCACTTATAGTAATATTGAAAGAGAATTTTTGCGTATCAAGCATTTTTGGCTATTATAAAGTAAAATTATATCCTCCGGCTTGCATTGCATTGTGTGATGGGACCTGAGTCTTATAATAGCTTCATTTTTCTAAAAAGCATTGCGCTGTTTCTTTTATGCACTGGTATTCCTGGGAGGAAACCCGTTCCGTGTTATACGGTGTGGTCCCTTGGTTTACCTAACTTTGAAATCAATTTAATAAAAAAAAATTAGTTCTCATACCAGTCCCATGACTGACCTGGAGTTCATTGTTTTAACCTAAACTCTGCGTGTCCATAATTTCCATGCGGGCAGCTAGTGGTTTTCTTTTTGCAGATATTATGTTCAAAGGATCCTGGTCTATATCTGAAGCGATATTCGGAAAGATCCGTGTCCGTGTATTTCTTTCAGTTGTATTTTGTATTATTTTTCCAATGCTATTTAAAATGCAATTTAAAATTTGTGATATTGTATTTCCAATGGGTAATATTTATTTGTACTTTGATATATTCTTGTACTCTGATGTAATTCTTATAATAGCTCTTCTGTTTGTGTTTTGATGTATGTTGTTCTTAAAGCAATCCGGGCTTTCGCTTACGGGGAAGTTTGGGTCGACAGAGAACAAATAAAGTTTTTTTAGCTTAATTTTTCACATGTTGTTTAATGGTCAAAGGGGGTTTGACCATGGTCGGAATTCGATTTAATATATTTTAAAGTATGATGCATCACGTTATATTTCTATTTTATACCCATAAACAAGTTTTCAAAAGTCATACAGTGCAATCTAGGATTTTCACTTCGATGTTGCACCTCGGGACTTCGATGTTGCACCCAACAGACGTGGGTTGTTCCGCCACTTATAAATTTGTTTCCATTTTGAGTTACTAGTAACATAACCAATCAAAACGAAGCTCTTTCATAGATCTATAGACTAATAGGTTCCACCCATCTCATCTTAGTTCAGTAAACAAGAATGACATTTGGGAACATCAGAAGCTTTTTTAGCTCAATTTTTAATTTTTCACATGTTGTTTTGAAAGTCAAAGGGGTTTGACCATGGTCGGAATTCGATTTGATATAGTTTGGAATATGATGCACCATGTTATATTTCTATTTCATACCCATGAATGTGTTTTCAAAAGTCATACAGTGCAATCTTGTATTTTCAAACTGATGTTGCACCTCAAGACTTCGATGTTGCACCCAACAGACGTGGGTTGTTCCGCCACGCATAAATTTGTAACTATTTTGAGTTAGTAGCACCATAACCAGTCAAAATAAAGATCTATCATAGATCTATAGGACTAATAGTTTAAACCTATCTCATCTTAGGTCAGTAACCAAGATATTCACTCTTAATGACATTTGGTAACATCGAAAGCTTTTTTAGCTCAATTTTTAATTTTTCACAAGTTGTTCTTGTTGGTCAAAAGGGGTTTGATCATGGTCGGAATTCTATTTAATATATTTTGGAATATGATGCACCATATTATATTTCTATTTCATACCCACAAACAAGTTTTCAAAAGTCATACAGTCCAATCTTGGATTTTCAAACTGATGTTGCACCTCTAGACTTCGATGTTGCTCCCAAAAGACGTGGGTTGTTCCGCCATGCATAAATTTGTATCCATTTGAGTTAGTAGAACCATAACCAGTCAAAATGAAGCTCTCTCATAGATTTATAGGACTAACAGTTTACACCCAGCTCATCTTAGTTCAGTAACCTAGAAATTCAATCATAATAACATTTGGGAACTTCGAAAGATTTTTTAGCTTAAATTTTAATTTTCCACATGTTGTTCTTGTTGTTCAAAGGGGGTTTGACCATGGTCGGAATTCTATTTACTATATTTTGAAATATGATGCACCGTATTATATTTCTATTTCATACCCATAAAGGAGTTTTCAAAAGTCATACAGTCCAATCTTGGATTTTCAAACTGATGTTGCACCTCTAGACTTCGATGTTGCACCAAACAGATGTGGGTTGTTCCGCCATGCATAAATTTGTATCCATTTGAGTTAGTAGAACCATAAACAGTGAAAATGAAGCTCTCTCATTGGTATATATGACTAACAGATTACACCCATCTCGTCTTAGTTCAATAACTAAGAAATTCAATCTTAATGACATTTGGGAACATCTAAAGCATTTTTAGCTCAATTTTTAATTTTCACATGTTGTTTTGTTAGTCAAAGGGGGCTTGACCAGGGTCGGAATTTGATTTAATATATTTTGGAATATGATGCACCATGTTATATTTCTATTTCGTACCCATAAATGAGTTTTCAGAAGTCATAGGGTACAATTTTAGATTTTCAAACTGATGTTGCACCTCAAGACTTCGATGTTGCACCCAACAGACGTGGTTTGTTCTGCTACGCATAAATTTGTATCCATTTTGAGTTAGTAGAATCATAACTAGTCAAACTGAATCTCTCTCATAGATCTATAGGACTAACAGTTTACATCCATCTTATCTTTGTCCAGTAACCAAGAAATTCAATCTAAACGACATTTCGGAACAACGAAAGCTTTTTTAGCTCAATTTTTAATTTTCCACATGTTGTTCTTGTTGGTCCAAGAGGGTTTGACCATGGTAGGAATTCTATTTACTATATTTTGGAATATGATGCACCATATTATATTTCTATTTCATACCCACAAACGAGTTTTCAAAAGTCATACAGTGCAATCTTGGATTTTCATACTGATGTTGCACTTTTAGACTTCGATGTTGCACCCAATAGACGTGGGTTGTTCCGCCATGCATAAATTTGTGTCCATTTTGAGTTAGTAGAACCATAACCTGTCAAAATGAAGCTCTCTCATAGATCTATAGGACTAACAGGTTACATCCATCTCATTTTAGTTTAGTAACCAAGAAATTCAGTCTTAATGACATTAGTGAAAATCAAAAGCTTTTTTAGCTCAATTTTTTATTTTTCACATGTTGTTTTGTTTGTCAAAGTGGGTTTGACCATGGTCAGAATTCTATTTACTATATTTTAAAATATGATGCACCATGTTATATTTCAATTTTATACAAATAAACAAGTTTTCAAAAGTCATACAGTGCGATCTTGGATTTTCAAACTGATGTTGCACCTCAAGACTTCGATGTTGCACCCAACAGACGTGGTTTGTTATGCCACTTATAAATTTGTATCCATTTTGAGTTACTAGAACCATAACCAGTCAAAACATAGCTCTCTCATTGATCTATTGGACTGACAGGTTCCACCATCTCATCTTAGATCAGTAACAAAGAAATTCAGTCTTAATGACTTTTGGGAACATCGTAAGCTTTTTTAGCTCAATTTTTCACATGTTGTTTTGTTCGACAAAGGGGGTTTGGCCACGGTCGGAATTCTATTTACTATATTCTGGAATATGGTGCACCATGTTATATTTCAATTTCATACCCATAACCGATGTTGCACATCATGACTACGATGTTGAACCCAACAAACGTGGGTTGTTCCGCCATGCAGAAATTAGTTTCCATTTTGAGTTATTATAACCATAACCAGTCAAAATGAATCTCTCTCATAGATCTATAGGACTAACAGGTTACACCCATCTCATCTTAGTTCAGTAATCAATAAATTTAGTCTTAATTAAATTTGGAAACATTAAAAGCGTTTTTAGCTCAATTTTTAATTTTTCACAAGTTGATTTGTCAGTCAAAGGGGGTTTAACCATGGCCGGAATTCGATTTAAAATATTTTGGAATATGTTGCACCATGTGATATTTCTATTTTGTACCCATGAACGAGTTTTCAACAGCCATAGAGTGCAATCTTGGATTTTCAAACTGATGTTGCACCCAACAGATGCGGGTTGTTCCGCCACGCATAAATTTGTATCCATTTTGAGTTACCAGAACCATAACCAGTCAAAACAAAGCTCTCTCATAGATTCATAGGAATAACAGATCCCATCTCATCATAGTTCAGCAGCCAAGAAATTCAATCTTAATGACATTTGGGAACATAAAAAGCATTTTTAGCTCAATTTTTTATTTTTCACATGTTGTTTTGTTAGTCAAAGGGGGTTTGATCGAGGTCGGAATTTTATTTACTATATTTTGGAATATGATTCACTATGTTATATTTCTATTTCGTACCCATAAACGAGTTTTCAAAAGTCACACAATGCAATCTTGGATTTTCAAACTGATGTTGCACCTCAAAACTTCGATGTTGCACCCAACAGACGTGGGTTGTTCCACCGCGCATAAATTTGGATTCATTTTGAGTTAGTAGAACCATAACAAATAAAAATGAAGTTCTCTCATAGGTCTATAAGACTAGCAGGTTACACCCATCTTAGCATAGTTCGGTAACCAAGAAATTCAATCTTAATGACACTTGGGAATATCAAAAACTTTTTTAGCTCAATTTTTAATTTTTCACATGTCGTTTTGTTGGTCAAAGGGGGTTTGACCATAGTCGGAATTCCATTTAATATATTTTAGAATATGGTGCACCATGTTATATTTCTATTTCATACTCATAAACGAGTTTTCAAAAGTCATACAGTGTTATCTTGGATTTTCAAACTGCCGTTGCACCTCAAGACTTCGATGTTGCACCCAACAGATGTAGGTTGATCCGCCATGAATAAATTTGTATCCATTTTGAGTTACTAGGACCATAACCAGTCAAAACAAAGCACTCTTATAGATTTATAGGACTAAAGGTTCCACCCATCTCATCTTAGTTCAGTAACCAAGAAATTTAATCATCATGATTTTTGGGAACATCGAAAGCTTTTTTAGCTTAATTTTTCACATGTTGTTTTGTTGGTCAAAGGGGGTTTGACCATGGTCGGAATTCGATTTAATATATTTTGGAGTATGATGCACCATGTTATATTTCTATTTCATACAAGTTTTCAAAAGTCATATAGTGCAATCTTGGATTTTCAAACTGATGTTGCACCTCAAGACTTTGATGTTTCCACCAATAGACGTGGGTTGTTCTGCCACTTATAAATTTTTATCCATTTTGAGTTACTACAACCATGACCAATCAAAACGAAGCTCTCTAACAGATCTATATGACTAACAGGTTCCACCCATCCCATCTTAGTTTAGTAACTATGAAATTCAATCTTATTGACATTTGGGAACATCAAAAGCTTTTTTACCTCAATTTTTACTTTTTCACATGTTGTTTTGTTAGTCAAAGGAGGTTTGACCATTGTCGGAATTCAATTTAATATATTTTGGAATATGATGCCACATGTTACATTTCTATTTCATACCCATAATCGAGTTTTCAAAAGTCATACAGTGCAATATTGGATTTTCAAAATGATGTTGCACCTCAAGACTTTGATGATGTACCCAACAGACGTGGGTTGTTCTGCCATGCATAAATTTATATCCATTTTCAGTTAGTAGAACCATAACCAGTCAAAATGGCTCTCTCATGGATCTATAGGACCAACAGGTTACACCCATCTCATCTTAGTTCAATATCCAAGAAATTCAATCTAATAATACTTGAGAACGTCGAAAGTTTTTTTAGCTCAATTTTTAATTTTTCATATGTTGTTTTGTTGGTCAAACCAGGGTTGACCATGGTTGGAATTCGATTTAATATACTTTGGAATATGATGCACCATGATATATTTCTATTTCATGCCCATAAATGAGTTTTCCAGAGTCATGCAGTGAATCTTGGATTTTCAAACTGATGTTGCACCTCAAGACTTCGATGTTGCACCCAAAAGACATGGGTTGTTCCGCCAAAAATAAATTTGTATCCATTTTGAGTCACTAAAACCATAACCAGTCAAAACAAAGCATTGTTATAGATTTATAGGACTAAAGGTTCCACCCATCTCATCTTAGTTCAGTAACCAAGAAATTTAATCTTCATGATTTTTGGGAACATCGAAAGCTTTTTTAGCTTAATTTTTCACATGTTGTTTTGGTTGTCAAAGGGGGTTTGACCATGGTCGGAATTCGATTTAATAATTTTGGAGTATGATGCACCATGTTATATTTCTATTTCATACCCATAAACAAGTTTTCAAAAGTCATACAGTGCAATCTTAGATTTTGAAACTGATGTCGCACCTCAAGACTTCGATGTTGCACCCAACAGACTTGGGTTGTTCCGCCACTTATAAATTTGTATCCATTTTGAGTTACTAGAACCATGACCAATCAAAACGAAGCTCTCTAATAGATCTATATGACTAACAGGTTCCTCCCATCCCATCTTAGTTTAGTAACTATGAAATTCAATCTTAATGACATTTGGGAACATAGAAAGCTTTTTAAGCTCAATTTTTACTTTTCACATGTTGTTTTGTTAGTCAAAGGGGGTTTGACCATGATCGGAATTCGATTAAATATATTTTGGAATATGATGCCTCATGTTATATTTCTATTTCATACCCGTAAACAAGTTTTCAAAAGTCATACAGTGCAATCTTGGATTTTCAAACTGATGTTGCACCTCAAGACTTCGATCATGCACCCAACAAACGTGGGTTGTTCCGCCTTGCATAAATTTGTATCCATTTTCAGTTAGTAGAACCATAACCAGTCAAAATGGCTCTCTCATGGATCTATAGGACCAACAGGTTACACCCATATCATCTTAGTTTAGTAACTAAGAAATTCAATCTAATGACATTTGGGAACATCGAATGCTTTTTTAACTCAATTTTTAATTTTTTACCTGTTGTTTTATTAATCAAACGGGGTTTGACCATGGTCGGAATTTGATTTAATATATTTTGGAATATAATGCACCATGTTATATTTCTATTTCATACCCATAAATGAGTTTTCAAAAGTCATACAGTGCAATCTTGGATTTTCAAACTGATGTTGCACCTCAAGACTTCGATGTTGCACCCAACAGACGAGGGTTGTTCTGCCACGCACAAATTTGTATCCATTTCGAGTTAGTAGAACCATAACCTGTCAAAATTAAGCTCTCTCATAGATCTATTGGACTAACAGTTTATACCCATCTCATCTTAGTTCAGTAACGAAGAAATTCAATTTTAATGACATTTGGGAACATCGAAAGCTTTTTTAGCTCAATTTTTAGTTTTTCACATGTTCTTGTTGGTCAAAGGGGGTTCGACCATGTCAAAATTCTATTTACTATATTTTGGAATATGTTGCACCATATTATATTTCTATTTCATCCCCACAAACGATTTTCCAAAAGTCATACAGTGCAATCTTGGATTTTCAAACTGATGTTCCACCTCTAGAGTTCGATGTTGCACCCAATAGACGTGGGTTGTTCTGCCATCCATAAATTTGTATCCATTTTGAGTTAGTTGAACCATAACCAGTCAAAATGAAGCTCTCTCAGAGATCTATAGAATTAATAGGTTACACCCATCTCATCTTAGTTCAGTAACCAGGAAATTCAATGTTAATGTCATTCGGGACCATCAAAAGCGTTTTTAGCTCAATTTTTATTATTCACATGTTGTTTTGCTAGTCAATAGGGGTTTGACCATGGTTGGAATTCTATTTACTATATTTCTGAAAATGATGCACCATGTTATATTTCTATTTCATACCCATAAACGAGTTTTCAAAAGTCATACAGTGTAATCTTGGATTTTCCAACTGATGTTGCACCTCAAGACTTCGATGTTGCACCCAACAGACGTGGGTTGTTCTGCCACACCTAAATTTGTATCCATTTTGAGTTAGTAGAACCATAACCAGTCTAAATGAAGCTCTATCATAAATCTATAGGACTAACAGTTTACACCCATCTCATCTTAGTTCAGTAACCAAGAAATTCAATCTTAATGACATTTGGGAATATCGAAAGATTTTTTAGCTTAATTTTTAATTTTCCACATGTTGTTCTTTGTTGGTCGAAGGGGTTTGACCATGGTCGGAATTCTATTTACTATATTTTGGAATACGATGCACCATATTATATTTCTATTTCATACCTATAAACGAGTTTTCAAAAGTTATGCAGTGCAATCTTGGATTTTCAAACTGATGTTGCACCTCTATAGCTCGATATTGCACCCAACAGTCGTGGGATGTTCCACCGTGCATAAATTTGTATCTAATTTGAGTTAGTAGAACCATAACCAGTCAAAACGAAGCTCTCTCATAGATCTATAGGACCAATAGGTTACACTCATTTCATCTTAGTTCAGTAACCAAGAAATTCAATCTTAATGACATTTGGGAACATCAAAAGCTTTTTTTTGCTCAATTTTTAGTTTTTCACATGTTGTTTTGTTGGTCAAAGGGGGTTTGACCATGGTCGAAATTCGATTTTATATATTTTGGAATATGATGCACCATGTTATAATTCTATTTCATACCCATAATGAGTTTTCAAAAGTCATACAGTGCAATCTTGGATTTTCAAACTGATGTTGCACCTCAAGACTTCGATGTTGCACCCAACAGACGTGGGTTGTTCCCCCACGCATAAATTTGTATCCATTTTGAGTTAATAGAACCATAACCATCAAAATGAAGCTCTCTCATAGATCTATAGGACTAACAGTTTACACCCATCTTGTAACACACCATCTCCGTTAAGGTCACTCATAAAGGGAATGCATTAACTTCAGTGGAGCGTCATAAGTGTATAGAACAGATAAATTACGAAATGGACAAAATTTAAACAGCGGAAAATAAATAAAACTTTACTTTATTGATAAAGTAGCAACTTGGTAAAACAGCTTGTACAAAGATTGTTTTCCAGCACCAAAACACCAATACGCATTACAACAAAGCATTTGTCTTGTTTAACAAAATAAAGAAGCATGAAATGACAATGATATTCCCGAATAAAGCAAGAGCCAACCATAGTTGTGGAAAGGAGTGTCCAAAGCAATACATCGTCTATCTTCGATCTTGGAAAGAAAACTTAGGTAAGTGGTAATATTCTCTCCCTGTGAACCTAGGGGGGTAAGGGAAGAAAAGCGAGTGAAATAAAACAGAGTCATACATAAGTCCTAGTATGTCCAGTGACTTTCAGCATGTAAATAGGTAAAAGCATTATGACATGAATAAACTGGATACCAGTCATAACCATGATAATAAGCATAGCAAGACAACAAATGATGATCGTTAAATATGACAAGGTAAGATACACTGAATGTGCTTCAGTTCTTACTCTAATTTCCTATTTTCTCTACACCACCCAACTAGCATCCTAACTAGTGCCTTTTATAGAACGATTCGCATTCCCTACTAGTGTCCCAACTAGTATCCTGTGAAAAAGGATCCATATCCCCTACTAGTGTCCCAACTAATATCCTATGTTATATAATAAGGTGATCCCAACCCCGCAATTGTGGTAGCCTTCAGGTGTACATCTAGTATGAGGATCTTTCCTCAATCAGCCTAATTGCCACGAAGATTTTAGATGTACCCTTACTACCCTATCGATTGGCTCCCTACTTGTATTAATTTTCCTTGTGTCTGTGTCAATCGGCCCTCTCTTGCATATAGATACCCTGTGCTGGTCCCACCATAAGGTGTATCAATCCCTACGATAGCAACCCGACACGATTCAAGATGCACAGTGTATAACTACTGGTACCATGTGCCTGCTTTTTCCACTACGGAGTACGTGCACGACCGTAATACGTCGGAACATATACTGACATACCCCCTGCCGCTATTTTGATCGCTTATAATCATCCCAGTAATAATGCCCCACCCTTCCTAGTTTAGGGTTCGGTGATACATCTATGTGGGTTACTGTTGAAATGGGTCCCCGTTACTAGGGTTTCCTAGGGTCTATTCGTATACCCCCCAAATTGGCTAAGTGTTATCCATCCATTCAGGTTAACTTAACCCATCCACACGTCATGTCATGTTGGTTAAGTGTTTCTTATTAACTTAACCACTCTCATTCATCATGTTGTAATCGGTTAAGTGTTTTCAATTAACTTAACCCTGTTCATTCATCATATTATATTGGTTAAGTATTTCCCCTGGACTTAACCCCACTCATTCATCACATTATATTGGTTAAGTGTTTCTCATTAACTTAACCCCACTCATTCATCATGTTACATTGGTTAAGTGTTGCCTTCTTGTGTTAACTTAACCCTACCACTTGTCATATTACATTGGTTAAGTGTTTCCCTCTTATGTTAACTTAACCCTACCATTCTTAGCATGCCCGTTCATTAACATTAATTCATTAATTAATGCCTCATCCTCTCACATTAGAACTGTTGTTTGCGGTTCCTGGATGTGCCGGACGGTTCCGGGTAGACTTCTACCGCAAACTCATTCTAAGCTCGGGTTTTGGGCTTAGTGCGCTAACCTCTCGCATTAGATCTATGTTGTTGCGATTGCTAGATGTTCCGAGCGGTTCCGGGCAGTCTTACACCGCAACTCAATCTAACCTCGGGTTAAGCACGTTCATCTTTAGCCAGTTAACATATATACTATACATGTCCAAGTCCAGATTTTTTATGCTAATTATCCCAAATTCACCAAATAAGTCATGTTCCAATTCCCAAGTTATGCCAAACAAATTCAATTACAAGTTATTATTCAAAATAGGTTACACATAATCTTCCAAATTTGCAATAATAGTCATGCCCCAAAATCGAAGTATGCATTATGCTTGGCGTCACAACCAATAGTTATGCCCAATCTACATTTAATATTCCAATTTAATGTTTCCGCACAATAAATATTTAATATTTCAGTTTACCCAAGTTCGCAACAATAACATTTATACCCCAAATCACAAGTTACAAATTACGTCCAACAATTTCACCGAATATGTTATTCCCAATTATTTCACCGAATACATTATGCCCAATATTTACCCAAAATATTCCCCGTATTCCAATCGTTCGTATTTCGTGATTTCAGCCTAGGATCGAAGGTAACCCAGGTTCATAAAAGAAAAAAGGAAATATGGGAAGGGAGAGGAGCATAAAATAAGAATAGGCATAAAAAAGGCATGTAACAACAGACCTAATACAAGAGATTTAGATCCAACAAAGATAGATTCTTGAATAAAATGATACAATCATTATTGCAGGCATAAGAAAAACATCATGAACCAAAGAGGATTATAAACCTGATGTACAACAAAGATAGGCCTGATTTAATCAATAAAAATAACCTCTAAGGCTTGTAAAGACATAGATTCAATAGAAGGATAGGGATAAATCGGAAAAGATTATCTTACAATCTGGCATAGATTTTGATTCATTTTATTACATGTCAAGATTACAATCAGGTATTCAAATCTGAAAATAACGTGAACTTGCATTGCTAGGATTAAGAAAAGATAATTGAATCGTTGTTGTTGTAGCAAAACTAATCTTCTAATTTGATTTGAGGCTCTCTAATTTTCTTCATGAATTTAGGTTGAAGAATGACGGTTAGGCTAGTCTGGGGATGAACAGCATGACGGTGCCATAGCCTTTGAGCAATAGAATTAGGGTTGGGTTATGAGTGTATATATAGATGCCTAGGATTATTAAGAGCCTTTAGATCAACATAGGGTTCATCCAAACCGTCCAGTCCAAGAGAATGTGTCATCAGGCTAATCAGAAGTCGCCACATAGCCCTACAACTCAGAAATTCGTCATTGCCTCGTCAGCCAGATACAGAACGAAGTATTTCACCCACATCTTGGGGGGGGGGGGGGGGTCGACACCGGGGTCGACACCCCTATGGGGGGTCGATACCTATGTCAACACCCCTTAAGGGGGGTCAACACCCTCTGGCGAGAATGTTCCCGCCCAGCCTGTTTTTGGCTGATTTTGAATTTCGAACCCATTTTTGACTTTTTGGACCTATTTCTGAAAAACTGAACCCAATATATATATATATATATATATATTATCCCCTACACGTATACAAACTTCTAAGGCTTATAACTTCTTCATACAGTGTCCGATTTACGCAAACTTAGACTCTATTTCAAGCAGAATTCCAAGGCAATGGCATAACTCGTTTCACTTAATTCCAACTTTTAAAATTAAGTATTCTTTAATTCTTTACTTTAATATTCACAGAAAATACGGTGTGTTACATTCTCCCCTCCTTTAAAGGATTCATCCCTGAAATCTCTAAGTTAAGAAGAATGTATCCTAACATCTAACATCCATCTACTCAACCATCAATCACATGCATCCATTGTCTTTATAAAGATTTCTAATACTTTCATAATCATATGCATAGTGTGTGTACATGCCCTTATCTAATGCAAAATCAGGCGGTCTACTAATTCAGTTGACTGCTTTAATGCGAATTATGTCAGTGCTACGAGTCCATCGTGTTTGCAGTTACTCCTAATCATATTTTATAACTTCTACATGAGTGCCCAATCATTCATACAAATGCAACATCCACATGATAACACATCAAGTTTCAATCCGTATACAAATCCCGAATACGTTAACTTTGGGAATACAACAACATCAGAACAATAATAGCAGACTTTTATAAACATTACAATAATGTTACATCAGAGTACATAATATATCAGAGTATATCGATTTAAAATACAGCGGAAGATAAATTACAACAAATTATAATACAATACAGTGCAGCGGAAATAAAATAACTAAGGCAGCGGAGGACAACTATACTCTGGACACAGCTTTAAGCTTCAATCCAGAATCCTGCTCGAGATAAGGACCTGTAGACAAACTACTCGACTGTCCGTGTGGAAAAGAGGGCACCCGAGTTTGTAAAGGAGGAAATAAACAACGGTTCAGTCATGGGACTGGTGTGAGAATTCTTAACAAATTTAACTAATAGTAATAAGGCAAATCCAAGGACCACGCCGCTAACGCGAAACGGGTTTATTCCAATGGACTGCCAGTGCATAAATTAAAGTAAATCGTTAAACAACGCAATGCTTTTAGAAAAATTGAATCATCATAAGACTCAGGTCCCATCACACAATGCAACGCAAACCAGAGGATAGAGTTTTACCTTATGATGATTACACATGCTTGGTACGATAAAAATGAATTTGATATTATTATTATTAGTGTATATATGTTTCAAAAACATTTCAAAGTAAATGTATCAATCCTAGAAAGCATAGCTACCATATACTATGCCTCCATATTAGTAATACAATCAAGTCCATAGGGTCGTATTGGGAATTGGGTTTTCATCATGAGTCAAGGCTAGGAACGATCTTCTTACCGATTCGAGACACTCTAGCTAATGTCTCAGGATTCCCCGCAGTGAACCCTTGGATCCTGCAAGGCCGGTCCGCACATACGATTTTGCGGATTAGCTATTCCTGAACACACGTTTCCCGGTCCTACAGGACCTAATATCCGAGGCGCCTCATTCCATCATCCGCATAAGTAAAATGTCGGGCCGTGTAAAACCCAAACACCACTTTTAGCTAGAAAGAAACGTGCTTCTCTCCCTGCGTTCCCTTGCACCGTTTTAGACTCAACCGGGTTGTGAGGCTCGTGAAGCTACGTTATACACAAAGCTACGCCTAAACAGGCCGTGCTTTGATCATCAACCAAAAGGCCTGCTTTTCAACAAAAGCCTTGATCATTTGCATCTTGGCGTGCCACATTGTCAATCCATATCATACCATTGATTCCTACCGATATATAACCTCTAAGCTTGTACGTCTCAGAGAAGGGTGTTAAACACCAAACATATATATATTTAGCAGAGATCAATGAATACCATATAAAGGAATACAACGTCGGACATATAATCCATTGTCAAGTCTGTTCTGGGTCTGAACGAAACCGGAGGCACCTTATACCTCGCATATCCGAACAACCAACAAGTAGTCTGGACGGCCACCATTGTAGCCTCTTCAAGGTAGCTACTGGAATCATGGGCGTCAAAGGTAACTCATCCATTCGACATGAAGATTGTCGGTCTTCAATCACCGTCTTCAACTCTTCGACTTAGATCAACGAATAATCATTTGAAATGAGATTGAACTCGGATCTTTCAAAAGATTCTCGCGTATATATCATTTCAAATCATTTCTTATCGTTAATATTAATTTATAACGATTAATCTCTATTTTTATTTATATAAAAATAATTGAATTTTATTTAACAACACTTCATTTCAAAAGGCGACCTTGGCGCTGTTTTCACCCAAATTTGTTTTACAAATTTCTCTAAATTTAACTGTTGGATTTTAACACAACTCATATCGTTGGAGAGATCTTCCCAAGGTGAACCTAACGGTTTCAGATTTGGGAAAATCCGACGGTCGGATATTTCAGCATAACTATTTAAAGTTACGATTATCGAATCGCGAACTACCGCGCGCGATTCGTTTAATTATAATTTACATATATATATAATTATATATACATACAATTTCTTCGGCTATTTCATTATTGTGATTATCGTAACAAGTAAAGAACACTTGGTTTCATAACATTTTGATATATAACATAACAAACAACAATGTTTATTTTATTTTAATTCACATACAAATCCTAAATATAACAATGTATATTTTTCTTTTACCCTCCAATTCACACAAAAATGTATTTTTCTTGTATCATTCCAATTTAACAAAAATGAAGATTTTTGTGTCTTTTAAATTTTCTAACAAAAATGTAATATATTTTGGTGTCAACCTCAATTCTACAAAAATGAATATATTTTTGTTTGTTTATTTCCAATGTAACAAAAATAATAGCTTTGTTATTCTTTCAACGCAAAACAAAAATAATAATTTTTTTTATATATTTCAATGCAAAACTAAAATGATAATTTTGTGTCAATATTTTCTATACAAACAAAATGATGATCTTGTGTTTTAATCTTTTCACATGAAAATGTAAATTTCATACCTTTACTTTTTTTAATGAAATCAAATTCATTAAAATGTAAGTTTCCATCATCATGACTTTCATTGAAAATCTATTTACATAAAAATGTAAATTCCATATCTTTAATCTTTTTAATGAAAATTCAATTACATAAAAATGTAATTTTCTTCCTAATTCTTTTAATGAAAATCCATTTACATAAAAACGTAAATTTCACTTCTAAATTCTTTTAATGAAAATCTATTTACATTAATATGTAAATTTCACTTACTTTAAATCTAATTACATGAAAATGTAATTTTTCTCCTTGAATCTTAATACAATAAAAATGTAAATTTTCTTCTTAATCTAATACATAATAATGTAAATTTTCTTTTCGATCTAATTATAGTAAAAATGTAACTTTTCTTTTTAATCTAAATTACATTAAAAATGTAACTTTTTTTTTAATCTAAATTACATTAAAAATTTAACTTTTCCTTTTTTAATCTAAATTACATTAAAAATGTAACTTTTCTTTTCATGTTTAATTCTTCCTTTTATTTCTTTTATTTACATTAGAAAAATGTAAATTCTATTTCAATGTTGAATTCTACTCTTTTAATTACACTGTAAAATCTCCTTTTTAATTACAATGTAAATTGTAATTAACATTATAATGTAAAATTCCTATCTTTAATTACAATGTAAATTCTTATCTTTTTAATTATATTAAAAATTGTAATTAACATTACAATGTCAAAATCTTTCCTTTTGATTACACTAAAGATGTAATTAAGGTTACCATGTAAATTCTATTTCTTCTTATTACAATAAAATGTAAATAATTTTGCAGTGTCAAAATCTAATCTTTTAATTACATAAGAATGTAATTTTAATTTCAATGACAAAATCTTATCTTTTTAATTAAATAAACAGAAAAATACTCTAAAGGACAAAATGAACAAAAAATTATTCCATAAGGACAAGAGGCTAAAATTTTGTCCATAAGGACAAATTTTAGTGTAAAGGGAGAAATTATAGTGGACCCCTGAATTCCTCCCTTTACACTAAAATTTGTCCTTATGGATAAAATTATACCCCCTTGTCCTTATGGAACAATTTTTTGTTCATTTTGCCCTCGAGGCTAAAAACCCCTTACATAAAAATGTAATTTTTTAATTGCGGTGTCAATCATGTTCATTTCTAATTTAACACATAACGTCATTTCTAATTTAATACATAACGGTGCAAATATTGTCATTTCTAATGTAATACATAACGGATCAAATATTCATTTTCTGATTAACACATGATGGTGTAAATATTCATTTTTCTAACAAGATGTAAATTTCTTTTTATAAACAAACAAATTATCTTTTTACATTTAACAAAACAAAGACAAAAATGATAACTTTGTACATTTACAAATAATAACAAAATGATGTCTTTGTATATTTACAAAATAATGACAAAATAATGTCTTGTAATTTTTTTCAACTAAAATCAATGGAAAATGTAATTTTTATTATTTTAACTAAAATCAACGTTAATGTCATTACTTTCTTTTTAACAAAAATGATACTTTTGTTCTTATTTTCATTACACACCAAAATGAAACTTTTTGTCTTATTTTCATTATACACAAAAACGAAACTTTTCATTAATAAACAAAAGTGATTTCTATTCATTAATACTCAAAGGTAATTTCTTTTCATTATATTTACAAACAAAGGTGAATTTCATGTATTTACAAACAAAAGTAAATTTCATGTATTTACAAACAAAAGTGAATTTCATGTATTTACAAACAAAAGTGAGTTTCATGTATTTACAAACAAAAGTGAATTTCTATTTACAAAACAAATGTAAATATTGTCACTTTTCTTTTTTATTTACAAACAATGTAAATAATGTTTGAAATCTTTTGTTTGTGTTCTTGCATTACAACATAATAAAAGAAAATATTTTTTTTAATTTAAACAAAACTAAAATCTTTTAATTTAACCAAAAGTTGAAATCTTTTATTAAGTTTACAAACAAAGTTTCAATCTTTTTATTAAGTTTACAAACAAAATTTCAATCTTTTTATTAAGTTTACAAACAAAATTTTAATCTTTTCCTTATATTTACAAACAAAGTTCCAATCTTTTTATTAAGTAATAAAGGTAAAAACTTTTTATTTTTTTAAACAACCAAAAATGAAAACTTTTTTTACTGTATAAACAAACAAAAAGTAATCTTTATATTATTAAACAAAAGGCAAAATCTTTATATTTAACAAAACAAAAGTGAAATCTTTCTTTTTACAAAACAATGAAATTAATATTACTTTTTCATTTAAAAAGAATAACTTTTTATAATAATCAACAAAATGATATCTTTTTATGATAATCAACATTACAGTGAAAATTTAATCTTTTATTTCCAACAAGATTACATATCTAGATTCAATGATTTTGTTTCAAACACCAATATCACAGCATCAACCAATTCCCATCACAACATCAATAAATTCGAATTTCCCAACCACAAACAATATAGATTTCATAACGTACACAGATGGAATTCATATCGCAAGAAATAATTAAATTTTTAATAATCAAATTCAGAAATCTCACATCGTTATTGAGTTCTTCGCTGTTCAGATCCAAAATTTGTCAAAAATTCAACTTGCTCAGAATCAGGTCTAATCAGCTCCATCGCGAAGATCTTGGTACAATCGTGGCGCACCTGAAATCGTTCGAATCCGAGTTCGTATGAGTAAGATATGGATTAAAAAAGATTGGAAAATTTTGAATTAAAGTAATTATATAATTAAAGGTTGAAGAAGTCAACCTTCCTCCTTCTTCCAAACCAAGCCATCATATGAACCCACAGGCTTCCAAACTAGGGTTGAAAATAACTCGAGATTGGTGAGGCTTGAAGACGATTGGGAGGTGGCATATCGGAGAGGGAGGAGAGGGCTTGGTGCGCCGGAAGTATGGGTGGTCGCGGTGGGCCCTACAAGGGGCAGCGGGGCTGAGTTGGGCGCGGGTTAGGGAGAGGATTCCGGCCAAATCACTTGTCTAAATCTGATCACCACCTTATGTTATTAAAGCCCTTGAAAATCTCTACAATAGTTCTAAAGAAGTGTTTGATTTTAGTGAGAGGATTGAGAGAGATTAAGGGATGAAAATCGAAGCTTTATGGCCATGAAAAAGAGGGGATGGCGGCTGCGTTAGGTAGGGAAGGATTAGGGTTGAGGATTAAGGAATATATATAATATTTAATTCACTGATTAACCCAATTAAGGCCCATTTAGCTACTTTATCCGATTTCAGCCCAACGACTGTCGTTCTTACCCATCAACCCTATTCCGGACTCATATGGCTATGTCTCGCAGGCCCAAACGACTGTCTTGACCCAGTTTTCTTTATTTTACTTTTATTTTTAATTCAATCGTCCGAATAAATTCACCGGGGCCACAAATTAACTTCGAAAAATCCCGAAAAATATATTTAGCTATGTTTTGACGTTGCGGACCTAGGAAAATTAATTTCGTTCAATTCTTAGCCTATTTGAAAAATGGCCTTTTTCAAGTCGATTAAAATTGACCGAAATTGACCAAACTGATATCTTTTTGCCACGATCACAAATTAATTCTAAAAATTATGAAAAATTAAACTTAGCAATAATTTGACATTCAGAATCCAACAAAAGTGGTTTTGTCAAAATCAGAGGTCGTTTGAAAAAGGCTATTTTTAATATTAAAAAATATATATAAATCCTACAACGACTATTCTGAAATTTAATCTGGGCATAACTTTTGATTCCCACTATAAAATTTCGATTTTTCGGATTCGTTGGAAAGATATTTTAAAAGAGATTCTAATATTTTTGGTTTCACTAAAATCCATTAAATTTTGCATCCTGTACGGTCAGTCAAAGTTCAAGTTTGACTTTTCAAACTGCCGCGCTATTTCTTACTCCTTTTATAATTAAAATTAAATTATTCATCCTAACTTAGATTTAAATAAATTTTTAATTCTTATTATTTTAAATAAATTATTTTAAATTTCAAAACCCATTAAAGTTAGTTAAAATAAAATTTTAAATTAACCCCAAAATTCAGGGTTGTTACAGGACCTTCCAGTCTTGCACCGCAACTACTTTTGCGCGATCTACTGCTATCCCTTCTTTGGACACCACATGTCCTAAAAACCTTACTTCTCTCCAAAAATGACATTTTGGAGAACTTCGCCTTTAGTTGATGTGCTCGAAGTGTATACATGACTTCTCTTAAATGCAAAGCATGTTCTTCCTCGTTCTTTGACGAAATCAAGATACCTTCCACGAGGACTACTATAAACTTATTTAGGAACTCCCTAAACACCCTACTCATCAAGTCAAAAAAATAAGCGAGTGCATTCGTCAAACCGAAAGGCATGACGAGCCACTCAAAGAAACCGTCAGGGGTTCTAAAAGCAGTATTGTCTATACTATCCTCAGCTACTTTTAGCTGATGAAACCCTGTAGCCAAATCTAGTTGGGAGAAAACAGACGCACCTACAAGCTGGTCAAACAAATCATCTATTCTTGGAAGTGAGTGCCTATTTTTCTTTAGTCAGCTTTTTTAATTCTCTATAACCCACGCATAGGCGAAGTGAACCATCCGCCTTAGTAGTGAACACTACTGGAGCACCCCATTCAGAAATACTTCGCCTAATAAACCCCTTCTCAAGCAACTCTTTAACTTGCTCGCTGAGTCCTTCCTTTCCCTTAGATTCATGTGTCGTACAAGTAATGCAACTGGTGTTGCATTGTCAACTAGATATACGCGGAAGTCTATCTCGCGTTTTAGGGGACAAACTCCTAACCTAATCGAAAACATCTGCGTAATGGACTACTCCAATGGATCGCAAATCGTCGATAGATGCATCAAGTGATTCTAGGTAGCTAAGCTGAACTGATCCCTTAGGATCGCATGAAATTTCGAGGGTATTCCCGAGGCAAGTCAAAAGTCTAAATACCCTCTTTTCACAATTACTAGCCAACCAATCCATGCCTAGAATTAACCCATATCCCATGAAACCAAAAACATAAGCATTACACTTAAACTCAATACTTAATATAGTTATTCTCAAATCCTTGCAAACCAATGATAAATGAGCCGAACCACCAATTGGATTTGAGAGAATAATGGGGTCTTCTACTATACAAGTACTAAGGTGCAGAGACTCAACTATGGAAGAAGATAGAAAAGAATGTGAAGCACCAGAACCAAACAAAGTTCTAACAGGATGATTAAAAAGAAAAACTAAACTTTCAACAAAAACGTTCCTAGCTCCCTTAGGTACACTAGCAGTGAGAGCATGCAATAGCCCTCTAGAAGATTATGTCTTTTGCCCCTTGTCCTTGTCCTTCGGGCAATCCTTGATAAGATGCCATGCTTCACCATACTGAAAACAACCACCTATCTTCTTCTTCCTACAATTAAATGACCCGCTATACCACAGAAAAAACACTTCCTCTTGTCGCGGGATCTATTATTTCTTCCACCCTTCTTATATTCCAATCCCTTGTTTGTGATTCTTACACTTTGTCCTCTTTCTTTTCACCTTTCTCTTTCTGCATGGATTAAGCCATATCAACAAGCTTCTTATCCTTGGACTTGTGCTCCTTAGCCCAAGCTCCCTTATTATCATCCTTACTATCCTTATGTAGCTTATTGACTAGTTTCTCGAAACTACCTCCATCGCACGACAACCTACAAGGCTTGAAAGAAAATTAGCTGCAAGTGAAACTACTGCGGCTACAGATGGAGGTTGGGCACTACTTCGCCCTCGACATGTGTCGTATGCCTACGAAACTATGGCGAAAAGAAAGGAAGAAGAGATTCAAATAGAGAATCGAAAGATAGTGCATATGGCTTTGAGGAATATGCCTTTTATAAACAATACTTTTCTCTTGAAAAACGCTTCATTAAAACATGTTTTAGAAAACACCTCTTTTAAAATATGCTTTTAAAAAATCTTTTATCTGTTATGGTAACCTTTAGCTCTAATACCACATGTAACACCCTACCTTCGTTAAGGTCACTCACAAAGGGAATGCATTAACTTCAGTGGAGCGTCACAAGTGTATAGAACAGATAAATTACAAAACAGACAAAATTTAAACAGCGAAAAATAAATAAAACTTTACTTTATTGATAAAATAGCAACTTGGTAAAACAGCTTGTACAAAGATTGTTTTCCAGCACCAAAACACCAATACCATTACAACAAAGCGTCTGTCTTGTTTAACAAAATAAAGAAGCATGAATTGACAATGATATTCCCCAATAAAGCATGAGCCATCCATAGCTGTGGAAAGGAGAGTCCAAAGCAATACATCGTCTATCTTTGAGCTTTGAAAGAAAACTGAGCTAAGTGGAAATATTCTCTCCCCGTGAACCTGGGGAGGGGGGAACGGACGAAAAGAGAGCGAAAAAAAACAGAGCCAGACATAAAGCCTAGTAAGTCCAGTGACTTTCAGCATGTAAATAGGTAAAAGCATCATGACATGAATAAACTGGATACCAGTCATAACCATGATAATAAGCATAGCAAGTAAACAAATGATGATCGTTAGATATGACAAGGTAAGATACACTGAATGCACTTCGGTTCTTTCTCTGATTTCCTATTTTCTCTGCACCACCCAACTAGCATCCTAACTAGTGTCTTTTATAGAACGATTCGCATTCCCTGCTAGTGTCCCAACTAGTATCCTATGAAAAAGGATTTGTATCCCCTACTAGTGTCCCAACTAGTATCCTATGTTATATAATAAGGTGATCCCAACCTCGCAATTGTGGTAGCCTTCCGGTGTACATCTAGTATGAGGATCTTACCTCAATCAGCCTAATTGCCATGAAGATGTTAGATGTACCCTTACTCTATCGATCGGCTCCATACTTGTATTAATTTTCCTTGTGTCTGTGTCAATCGGCCCTCTCTTGCGTGTAGATACCCTGTGCTGGTCCCACCATAAGGTGTATCAATCCCAATGATAGCAACCCAACACGATTCAAGATGCACAGTGTATAACTACTGGTACCAAGTGCCTGCTTTTTCCACTCCGGAGTACATGCACGCTCGTAATCCGTCGGAACCTACACTGACGTACCCCCTACCGCTATTTTGACTGCTTATAATCAGCCCAGTAATCGTGCCCCACCGTGCCTAGTTCAGGGTACCGTCATACATCTATGTGGGTTACTGCTGAAATGGGTCCCCGTTACTAGGGTTGCCTAGGGTCTATTCGTATACCCCCCAAATTGGCAGAGTGTTATCCACCCATTCAGGTTAACTTAACCTATCCACACGTCTTGTCATGTTGGATAAGTATTTCTTATTAACTTAACCATTCTTATTCATCATGTTGTAATTGGTTAAGTGTTTTCTATTAACTTAATCATGTTCATTCATCATATTATATTGGCTAAGTGTTTCCCCTTAGCTAACCCCACTCGTTCATCATGTTGTATTGGTTAAGCGTTTCCCATTAACTTAACCCCACTCGTTCATAATGTTACATTGGTTAAGTGTTACCGTCTTGTGTTAACTTAACCCTACCACTTGTCATGTTACATTGGTTAAGTGTTGCCCACTTTTGTTAACTTAACTCTACCATTCTTAGCATGTCCGTTCATTAACATTAATTCATTCATTAATGACTCAACCTCTAACATAAGAACTGTTGTTTGTGGTTGCTGGATGTGATGGGCGGTTCCTGCCAGACTTCTACCGCAAACTCATTCTAATCTCGGGTTTTGGGCTTAATGCGCTAGCCTCTCACATTAGATCTATATTGTTTTGGTCGCTGGATGTGCCGGGTGGTTCCGTGCAGTCTTACACCGCAACTCAGTCTAACCTCAGGTTAGGCACGTTCATCTTTAGCAAATCTTCGTATATACTATACTTGTCCAAGTCTAGATTTTATATGCTAATTATCCTAAATTCACCAAACTAGTCATGTTCCAATTCCCAAGTTATGCCCAACATATTCAATTACAAGTTATTATTTAAAATAGGTTATGCCCAATCTTCCCAAATTTGCAAATATAGTCAAGCCCCAAAATCGCAATATACATTATGCTTGGTGTCCCAACTAATAGTTATGCCCAATCTAGATTTAATATTCCAATTTACAGTTTCCGCACAATCTAGATTTAATATTTCAATTTACCCCAAGTTCGTAACAATAACATTTATACCCCAAATCACAAGTTACAAATTATGTCCAACAATTTCACCGAATATGTTATGCCCAATTATTTCATCGAATACGTTATGCCTAATTATTTCATCGAATACGTTATGCCTAATATTTACCCAAAATATTCCCCGTATTCCAATCGTTCGTATTTCACGATTTCAGCCTAGGTTTGAAGGTAACCCAGGTTCATAAAAGAAAAAGGAGATAAGGGAAGGGAGAGAGAAGGAGCATAAAATAAGAATAGGCATAAAAATAGGCATGTAACAATAGACCTAATACAAGAGATTTAGATCCAATAAAGAAAGATTCTTGAATAAGCTGATACAATCATTATCGCAGACATAAGTATAACATTACGAACCAAAAAGGATTCTAAACCTAATCTACAACAAAGATAGGCCTGATTTAATCAATAAAAACAACCTCTAAGGCATGTAAAGATATAGATTCAATAGAAGGATAGGAATAAATTTGAAAAGATTATCTTACAATCAGGCATAGACTTCGATTCAGTTTATTACACGTCAAGATAACAATCAGGTATTCAAAACTGAAAATAACGTGAACTTACATTGCTAGGATTAAGAAAAGATAATTGAATCGTTGTTGTCGTAGCAAAACTAATCTTCTAATATGATTTGAGGCTCTCTAATTTTCTTCTTGAATTTATGTTGAAGAATGATGGCTAGGCTAGTTTGGGGATGAACAACATGACGTTGCCATAGCCTTTGAGCAATAGAATTAGGGTAGGGTTATGAGTGTATATATAGATGTCTAGGATTACTGTATATATAGATGTCTAGGATTACTAAGAGCCTTTAGATCAACATAGGGTCCATCCAAACCATCCATAGGAATGCGTCATCAGGCCAGTCAGAATCGCCACGTAGCCCTATAGGGAGGGTCGACACCCTCTGGCGGGAATTTTCCCGCCCATCCTGTTTTTGGCTGATTTTGAATTTCGAACCCATTTTTGACTTTCTGGGCCTATTTCTGAAGTACTGAACCCAATATATATATATATACACACACTCTACCCTACACGTATACAAAATTCTAAGGCTTATAATTTCTTCATACAGTGTCCGATTTACGCAAACTCGGACTCTATTTCAAGTAGAATTCTGACACGAACGCAATGGCGTATCCCGTTTCACTTGGTTCCCACTTTTAAAATTAAGTATTCTTTAATTCGTTACTTAATATTCACGGAAAATACGGTGTGTTACACATCTCATCTTAGTTTAGTAACCAAGAAATTCAATATTAATGACATTTGGGAACATCGAAAGCTTTTTTAGCTCAAATTTTTTTTCCACATGTTTTTCTTGTTCGCCAAAGGGGGTTTGACAATGGTCAGAATTCTATTTACTATATTTTGGAATATGATGCACCATTTATATTTCTATTTTATACCAGCAAACGAGTTTTCAAAAGTCATACAGTGCAATCTTGGATTTTCAAACTTATGTTGCACCTATAGACCTTGATGTTGCAACCAATAGATGTGGGTTGTTCAGCCATGCATAAATTTGTATCCATTTTGAGTTAGTCGAACCATAACCGGTCAAAATGAAGCTCTCTCATAGATCTATAGGATAACAGGTTACACCCATCTCATCTTAGATCATTAACCAAGAAATTAAATCTTAATGACATTTGGGAACATCAAAAGCTTTTTTAGCTCAATTTTTAATTTTTCACATGCTGTTTTGTTAGTCAAAGGGGGTTTGACCATGCGATTTAATATATTTAGGAATACGATGCACCATGTTATATTTCTATTTCGTACCCGTAAATGAGTTTTCAAAAGTCAAACATTGCAATCTTGGATTTTCAAACTGATGTTACACCTCAAGACTTCGATGTTGCACCCAACAGACGTGGGTTGTTTTACCACGCATAAATTTGTATACATTTTGAATTAGTAGAACCATAACCAGCCAAAAAAAAGCTCTCTCATATATCTATACGACTAATAGTTTACACCCATCTCATCCTTGTTCAGTAACAAAGAAATTCAATCTAAATGACATTTGGGAACATCAAAAGCTTTTTTAGCTCAATTTTTAATTTTTCACATGTTGTTTTGTTAGTCAAAGGGGGTTTGACCATGGTCTAAATTCGATTTACTATATTTTGGAATGTGATGCACCATGTTATATTTCTATTTCATGCCCATAAACGGGTTTTCAAAAGTCATACAGTGCAATCTTGGATTTTCGAACTGATGTTGCACTTCAAGACGTCGATGTTGCACCCAACAGACGTCGGTTCCACCACGCGTAAATTGGTATCCGTTTTGAGTTAGTAGAACCATAACCAGTCAAAATGAAGCTCTCTCATAGATCTATAGGACTAACAGGTTACACCCATCTCATCTTAGTTCAATAACCAAGAAATTCAATCTTAATGACAATTGGGAACATCAAAAGCATTTTTAGCTCAATTTTTATTTTTTCACATGTTGTTTTGTTAGTCGAAGTGGGTTTGACCATGGTCGGATTTCTATTTACTATATTTTCGAATATGATGCACCATGTTATATTTCTATTTCGTACCCATAAACGAGTTTTCAAAAGTGATACAGTGCAATCTTGAATTTTCAAAGTGACGTTGTGCTTCAAGATTTCGATGTTCCACCCAACAGATGTGGGTTGTTCCGCCTCGCACAAATTTGTATTCATTTTGAGTTACTAGAACCATAACCAGTCAAAATGAAGCTATCTATAGGACTAATAGGTTACACCCATCTCATCTTAGTTCAGTAATCAAGAAATTCAATTTTAATTACGTTTGGGAACATCAAAAGCTTTTTTAGCTCAATTTTTATTTTTTCACATGTTGTTTTATTAGTCAAAGGGAGTTTGACCATGGTCGGAATTCTATTTACCATATTTTGGAATATGATGCACCATGTTATATTTCTATTTCGTACCCATAAACGAGTTTTCAAAAGTCATAATGTGCAATCTTGGATTTTCAAACTGATGTTGCACCTCAAGACTTCGATGTTGCACCCAAAAGACGTTGGTTGTTCCACCACGCATAAATTTGTATCCATTTTGAGTTACTAGAACCATAACTTGTCAAAACGAAGCTCTTTCATAGATTTATGGGACTAACTGATTCCACTGATCTCTTCTTAGTTCAGTAACCAAGAAATTCAATCTTAATGATTTTTGGGAAAATCGAAAGCTTTTTTAGCTTAATTTTTCACATGTTGTTTTGCTGGTTAAAGGGGGTTTGACCATGGTTAGAATTCAATTTAACATATTTTGGAATACGATGCACCATGTTATGTTTCTATTTCAAACCCATAAATGAGTTTTCAAAAGTCATACAATGCTATCTTGGATTTTCAAACTGATGTTCCACCTCAAGATTCGATGTTGCACCTAGCAGACGTGGGTTGTTCCGCCATGCATGAACTTTTATCCATTTTAAGTTAGTAGAACCATAACCAGTCAAAATTAAGCTCTCTCATAGATCTATAGGACTAAAAGGTTACACCCATCTCATCTTAGTTCAGTAACCAAGAAATTCAATCTTAATGAGATTTGGGAACATCGAAAGCATTTTTAGCTCAATTTTTTATTTTTCACATGTCGTTTTGTTGGTCAAAAGGGGTTTGACCATGGTCAGAATTCCATTTACTATATTTTGGAATATGATGCACCATTTTATATTTTTATTTCATACCCATAAATGAGTTTTCAAATGTCGTACAGTGCAATCTTGGATTTTCAAACTGATGTCGCACCTCAAGACTTTGATGTTGCACCCAACAGACATGGGTTGTTCCACCACGCATAAATTTATATCCTTTTTTAGTTACTAGAAGCATAACCCGTCAAAACAAAGCTCTCTCATAGATCTATAGGACTAACAGGTTCCACCATCTCATCTTAGTTCAGTAACCAAGAAATTCAATCTTAATGACTTTTGGGAAAATCGAAAGCTTTTTTAGCTCAATTTTTTCTCATGTTGTTTTGATGGACAAAGGTGGTTTGACCATGGTCGAAATTCTATTTACTATATTTTGGAATATGATGCACCATGTTATATTTCAATTTCATAACCATAAACGAGTTTTTAAAAGTCATACAGTGCAATCTATGATTTTCAAACTGATGTCGGACCTCAAGACTTCGATGTTGCACACAACAGACATGGGTTGTTCCACCACTTATAAATTTGTATCCATTTTGAGTTACTAGAATCATAACCAATCAAAACGAAGCTCTCTCGTAGATCTATAGGACTAATAGGTTCCACCCATCTCATCTTAGTTCAGTAACAAAGAAATTCAATCTTAATGACTTTAGGGAACATCGAAAGCTTTTTTAGCTCAATTTTTCACATGTTGTTTTGTTGGTCAAAGGGGATTTGACCATGGTCGGAATTCGATTTAATATATTTTGGAGTATGATGCACCATGTTATATATCTATTTCATACCCATAAAAGACTTTTCAAAAGTCGTACAGTGCAATCATGGATTTTCAAACTGATGTTGCACCTCCAGACTTCAATGTTGCACCCAACAGATGTGGGTTGTTCTGCCATGCATAATTTTGTATCCATTTTGAGTTAGTAGAATATAATCAATCAAAATGAAGTTCTCTCGTAGATCTATAGAAATAACAGGTCACACACATCTCATTTTAGTTCAATAACCAAGAAATTCAATCCTAATGACATTTGGGAACATCCAAAGCTTTTTTAGCTCAATTTCTAATTTTTCACGTGTTGTTTTGTTAGTCAAAGGGGGTTTGACCATGGTCGTAATTCTATTCACTATTATTTGGAATATGATGCACCATGTTATATTTCTATTTCGTACCCATAAACGAGTTTTCAAAAGTCATACAGTGCAATCTTGGATTTTCAAACTAATGTTGCACCTCAAGGCTTTGATATTGCACCCAACAGACAAGGGTTGTTCCACCATGCAATTTTTTTTATCCATTTTGAGTTACTAGAACAATGACCAGTCAAAATATAACTCTCTCATAGATTTATAAGACTAAAAGGTTCCACCCATCTCATCTTATTTCAGTAACCAAGAAATTCAATCTTAATGGTTTTTGGGAACATTGAAAGCTTTTTTAGCTTAATTTTTCACATGTTGTTTTGTTGGTCAAAGGGGGTTTGACCATGGTTGGAATTCGATTTAATATATTTTGGAATACGATGCACCATGTTATATTTCTATTTCACATTCATAAACGAGTTTTCAATTTTCAAACTAATGTTACACCTCAAGACTTCGATGTCGCAACCAACAGACATGGGTTGTCCCGCCACGCATAAATTTGTATCCATTTTGACTTTGTAGAACCATAACCAGTCAAAATGAAGCTCTCTCATAGATCTATAGCACTAACAGGTTACACCCATCTCATCTTAGTTCAGTAACCAAGAAATTCAATCTAAATGAAATTTGGGAACATTAAAAGCTTTTTTAGCTCAAGTTTTAATTTTTTACATGTTGTTTTATTTGTCAAAGGGGGTTTGACCATAGTCGGAATTCGATTTAATATATTTCGGAATATGATGC
Organism: Allium sativum; assembly: GCA_030737875.1. Classification (NCBI taxonomy): domain Eukaryota; kingdom Viridiplantae; phylum Streptophyta; class Magnoliopsida; order Asparagales; family Amaryllidaceae; genus Allium; species Allium sativum. The sequence continues at coordinate 142,653,316 of CM060914.1, forward strand.
ACCATGTTATGTTTCTATTTCATACCCATAAACGACTTTTCAAAAGTCATACAATGCAATCTTGGATTTTCAAACTGATATTGCACCTCAAGACTTCGATGTTGCACCCAACAAACGTGGGTCGTTCAGCCACACATAAATTTGTATCCATTTTGTGTCAGTAGAACTTTAACCAGTCAAAATGAAGCTCTCTCATAGATCTATAGGACTACCGAGTTACACCCATCTCATCTTAGTTCAGTAACCAAGAAATTCAATCTTAATGACATTTGGGAACATCAAAAGCTTTTTTAGCTCAATTTTTAATTTTTCACATGTTGTTTTGTTAGCCAAAGTGGGTTTGCCCATGGTTGGAATTCTATTTATATATTTTGGAATATGATGCACCATGTTATATTTCTATTTCGTACCCGTAAACGAGTTTTCAAAAGTCATATAGTACAGTCTTGGATTTTCAAACTGATGTTGCACCTCAAGGTTTCGATGTGGCCCCCAACAGACGTGGTTTGTTTCGCCATGCATAAATTTTTGTCCATTTTGAGTTACTAGAACTATAACCAGTCAAAATAAAGCTCTATCATAGATTTATTGGACTAACAGGTTCCACATATCTCATCTTAGTCTAGTAACCAAGTAATTCAATCTTAATGATTTTTGGGAAGATCGATAGATTCTTTAGCTTAATTTTACACATGTTATTTTGTTGGTCAAAGGGGGTTGGACCATGGTCGAAATTCGATTTAATAAATTTTGGAATATGATGCACCATGTTATATTTCAATTTCATACCTATAAACGAGTTTTCAAAAGCCATACAGTGCAATCTTCGATTTTCAAACTAATATTGCACCTCAAGACTTCGATGCTGCACCCAACAGACGTGGGTTGTTCTGCCACGTATAAATTCTTATCCATTTTGAGGTAGTAGGACCATGACCTGTCAAAATGAAGCTCTCTCATAGATCTATAGGACTAACAAGTTACACCCATCTCATCTTAGTTCAGTAACCAAGAAATTCAATCTTAATGACATTTGGGAATATCAAGCTTTTTTAGCTCAATTTTTAATTTTTCATATGTTGTTTAGTTAGTCAAAGGGGGTTTGACCATGGTCGGAATTCGATTTAATATATTTTGGAATATGGTGCACCATGTTATATTTCTATTTCATACCATGCACTTAAAGACTTCGATGTTGCACCCAACAGACGTGACTTTTTCCGCCACGCATAAATTTATATCCATTTTGAGTTACAAGAACCATAACCAGTCAAAACAAAGCTCTCTCATAGATTTATAGGACTAACAGGTTCCACCCATCTCATCTTAGTTAAAGGGGGTTTGACCATGGTCGGAATTCGATTAAATATATTTTGGAGTATGATGCACCATTTCATATTTCAATTTCATACCCATAAGCGAGATTTCAAAAGTCATACAGTGCAATTTTGGAATTTCAGACTTGTGTTGCACTCAAGACTTCGATGTTGCACCCAACAGACTTGGGTTGTTTCGCCACGCTTAAATTTGTATCCATTTTGAGTAAGTAGAACCATAACCAGTCAAAATGAAGCTCTCTCATAGATCTATAGGACTAACAGTACGCCCATCTCATCTAAGTTCAGTAACTAAGAAATATAATATTAATGACATTTGGGAACATCAAAAGCATTTTTAGCGCAACTTTTAATTATTCACATGTTGTTTTCTTAGTCAAAGGGGTTTGACCATGGTTGGAATTCTATTTACTATATTTTGGAATATGATACACCATGTTATATTTCTATTTTATACCCATAAACGAGTTTTAAAAAGTCATATAGTGCAATCTTGGATTTTCAAATTGATGTTGCACCTCAAGACTTCGATGTTGCACCCAACAGACGTGGGCTGTTCCGCCACGCATAAATTTGTACCCATTTTGAGTTATTAGAACCATAACCAATTAAAACAAATCTCACTCGTAAATCTATAAGACTAACAGGTTCCACCCATCTCATCTTAGTTCGGTAACCAAGAAATTCAATCTTAATGATTTTTGGAACGTCGAAAGCCTTTTCAGCTCAATTTTTCACATGTGTTTTGTTGGTCAAAATGGGTTTGACTAAGGTCGAAATTTGATTTAACATATTTTGGAGTATGATGCACCGTGTTATATTTCTATTTCATACCAATAAACGAGTTTTAAAAAGTCATACAGTGCAATCTTGGATTTTCTAACTGATGTTGCACCTTAAGACTGCGATGTTGCACCCAACAGACATAGGTTGCTCCGCTACGAATAAATTTGTATCCATTTTGAGTTGGTAGAAACATAACCAATCAAAACGAAGCTCTCTCATAGATCTATAGGACTAATGGTTTCTACGCATCCAGTTTTAGTTCAGTAACAAGAATTTTAATGTAAAGGACATTTGGGAACATCGAAAGCATTTTTAGCTCAATTTTTCACATGTTGCTTTGTTGGTCAAAGGGGGTTTGGCCATGGTCGGAATTCGATTTAATATATTTTGGAGTATGATGCACCATGTTGTATTTCTATTTCATACTCATAAACGAGTTTTCAAAAGTCATACAGTGCAATCTTGGATTTTCAAACTGATGTTGCACCGCAAGACTTCGATGTTGCACCCAACAGATGTAGGTTGCTCAGCCATGCATAAATTTGTATCCATTTTGAGTTGGTAGAACCATAACAAATCAAAACGAAGCTCTCTCATAGATCTATAGGTCTAATGGGTTCTAACCATATAATTTTTGTTCAGTAACAAGAAATTTAATGTTAATGACTTTTGGGAACATTGAAAGCTTTTTAGCTCAATTTTTCACATATTGTTTTGTTGGTCAAAGGGGGTTTGACCATGGTCGGAATTCGATTTAATATATTTTGGAGTATGATGCACCATATTATGTTTCTATTTCATACCCATAAACGAGTTTTCAAAAGTCATATAGTGCAATCTTGGATTTTCAAACTGATGTTGCACCTCAAGACTTCGATGTTGCACCCAACAGACGTAGGTTGCTCCGCCACGCATAAATTTGTATCCATTTTGAGTTGGTAGAACCATAACCAATCAAAAGGAAGCTCTCTCATAGATCTATACGACTAACGGGTTCTACCCATCAAATTTTAATTCAATAATAAGAAATTTAATGTTTATGACTTTTGGGAACATCGAAAGTTTTTTTAGCTCAATTTTTCACATGTTGTTTTGTTGGTCAAAGGGGGTTTGACCATGGTCAGAATTTGATTTAATATATTTTGGAGTGTGATGCACCATGTTATATTCCTATTTCATACCCATAAATGAGTTTTCAAAAGTCATACAGTGCAATCTTGGATTTTCGAACTGATGTTGCACCCCAAGACTTCGATGTTGCACCTAACAGACGTGGGTTGTTCCGCCTCGCCTAAATTTGTATCAATTTTGAGTTAGTAGAACCATAACCAGTCAAAATGAAGCTCTCTCATAGATCTATAGTTCTAATGGGTTACGCCCATCTCATCTTAGTTCAGTAACCAAGAAATTCAGTCTTAATGACATTTGGGAACATCAAATGCTTTTTTAGCTCAATTTTTAATTATTTACATGTTGTTTTGTTTGTCAAAGGGGGTTTGACCATGGTTAGAATACTATTTACTATCTTTTGGAATATGATGCACCATGTTATATTTCTATTTCATACCCCTAAACAAGTTTTAAAAAGTCATATAGTGCCATCTTGGATTTTCAAATTGATGTTGCACCTCAAGACTTCGATGTTGCACCCAACAGACGTGGGTCGTTCCGCCATGCATAAATTTGTACCCATTTTGAGTTACTAGAACCATAACCAATCAAAACGAAGCTCACTCATAAATCTATAGGACCAACAGGTTCCACCCATCTCACCTTAGTTCGGTAACTAAGAAATTCATTCTTAATGAATTTTTGGAACATCGAAAGCTTTTTTAGCTCAATTTTTCACATGTTGTTTTGTTGGTCAAAGTGGGTTTGACCATGGTCGGAATTCGATTTAATATATATTTTGGAGTATGATGTACCATTTTATATTTCTATTTCATACCATAAACGAGTTTTCAAAAGTCATACAGTGCAATCTTGGATTTTCAAACTGATGTTGCAACTCAAGACTTCGATTTTGTCCAACAGACGTGGGTTGTTCCGCCACGCATAAATTTTTATCCATTTTGAGTTGGTAGAACCATAAACAGTCAAAATGAAGCTCTCTCATAGATCTATGGGACTAACAGGTTACACCCATCTCAACTTAGTTTGATAACCAAGAAATTCAATCTTAATGACATTTGGGGACATCAAAAGCATTTTTAGCTCAATTTTTAATTTATCACATTTTGTTTTGTTATTCAAAGGGGGTTTCACCATTGTCAAAATTCTTTTTACTATATTTTGGAATATGGTGCACCATATAATATTTCTATTTCATACCCATAAATGAGTTTTCAAAAGTCGTACAGTGCAATCTTGGATTTTCAAACTGATGTTGCATCTCAAGTCTTCGATGTTGCACCCAACAAGCATGTGTTGTTCTACCACGCATAAATTTTTATCCATTTTGAGTTATTAGAACCATAACTAGTCAAAATGAAGCTTTCTTATATATCTATAAGGCAAATAGGTTACACCCATCTCATTTTAGTTCAATAATCAAGGAATTCAATATTAATGACATTTGGGAACATCAAAAGCTTTTTTAGCTCAATTTTCAATTTTTCACATGTTGTTTTGTTAGTTAAAGGGGGTTTTGCCATGGTCAGAATTCTATTTACTATATTTTGGAATATGATGAACCATGTTATATTTCTATTTCGTACCCATAAATGAGTTTTCAAAAGTCATACAATTCAATCCTGGATTTTAAAACTGATGTTGCACTTCAAGACTTCGATTTTGCACCCAACAGACGTGGGTTGTTCCTCCATACATAAATTTGTATCCATTTTGAGTTAGTAGAACCATAACCAGTCAAAATTAAGCTCTCTCATAGATCTTTAGGATAAACAGGTTAAACCCATCTCATTTTAGTTCAGTGACCAAGAAATTCATTTTTGATTACATTTGGGAACATCAAGAGCTTTTTTAGCTCAATTTTAATTTTTTCACACGTTGTTTATTAGTTAAAGGGGGTTTGACCATGGTCGGAATTATATTAACTATATTTTGGAATATGAGGCACCGTGTAATATTTCTATTTCATACCCATAAACGAGTTTTTAAAATTCATATACTGCAATCTTGGATTTTCAAACTGATGTTGCACCTCAAGACTTCGATGTTGCGCCCAATAGACGTGAGTTGTTCCGCCATGCATAAATTTGTATCCATTTTGAGTAGTTAGAACCATAACCAATCAAAACAAAGCTCTCTCGCTGATTATAGGACTAACGGGTTCCACCCATCTCATCTTAGTTCAATAACCAAGAAATTCATTGTTAATGATTTTTGGGAACATCGAAAGCTTATTTAGCTCAATTTTTAAATTTTCACGTGTTGTTTTGTTAGTCAAAGAGGGTTTGACCATGGTCGGAATTCGATTTAATATATTTTGGAGTTTGATGCACCATTTTATATTTCTATTTCATACCCATAAATGAGTTTTCAAAAGTCATACAATGCAATCTTGGATTTTCAGAATAATGTTGCACCTAAAGGCTTCGATATTGCACCCAACAGACATGGGTCGTTCCGCCATGCATAAATATGTATCCATTTTGATTAAGTAGAACCATAACCAGTCAAAATGAAGATCTCTCCTAGATTTATAGGACTAACAGGTTACGCCCATATCGTCTTAATTCAGTAACCATGAAATACAATCTTAATGACATTTGGGAACATCAAAAGCTTTATTAGCTCAATTCTTAATTTTTTACACGTTGTGATGTTAGTCAAAGGGGGTTTGACCATGGTCGGAATTCTATTTACTATATTTTTGAATACGATGCACCATGTTATATTTCTATTTTGTACCCATAAACGAGTTTTAAAAAGTTATACAGTGAAATCTTGGATTTTCAAGCTGATGTTGCACCTCAAGACTTTGATGTTGCACCCAACAGATGTAGGTTGTTCCGCCACGCATAAATTTGTATCCATTTTGAGCTAACAGAACCAAAACCAATCAAAACGAAGGTCTCTCATAGATCTATAGGTCTAACATGTTCCACCCATCTAATCTTAGTTTAGTAACCAAGAAATTCAATCTTAATAACTTTTTGAAACATCCAAAGATTTTTTAGCTCAATCTTTCACATGTTGTTTTGTTGGTCAACGGGGTCTGACCATGGTCGGAATTCGACTTAATATATTTTGGAGTATGATGCACCATGTTATATTTCTATTTCATACCCATAAATGAGTTTTCAAAATTCATACAATGCAATCTTCGATTTTCAAACTGTTGTTGCACCTCAAGACTTCATTGTTGCACCCAACAGACGTGGGTTGTTCCGCCACACATAAATTTGCATCCATTTTGAGTTACTAGAACCATAAACAATCAAAATGAAGCTCACTCGTAAATCTATATGACTAACAAGTTCCACCCATCTCATCTTAGTTCAGTAACCAAGAAATTCAATCTTAATGACTTTGAGGAACATCGAAAACTTTTTTAGCTCAATTTTTCACATGTTGTTTTGTTGGTCAAAAAGGGTTTGCTATGGTCGGAATTCGATTTAATATATTTTGGAGTATGATGCACCATGTTATATTTTTATTTCATACCCATAAACGAGTTTTCAAAAGTCATACAGTGCAACCTTGGATTTTTAAACTGATGTTGCACTTCAAGACTTCGATGTTGCATCCAACAGACGTGGGTTGTTCCACCACACATAAATTTGTATCCATTTTGAGTTGGTAGAACCATAAACAGTCAAAATGAAAGTCTCTCATAGATCTACAGGACAAACAGGTTACACCCGTCTCATCTTAGCTCAATAACCAGGTAATTCAATCTTAATGACATTTGGGAAAATCAAAAACTTTTTTAGCTCAATTTTAAATTTTTCACATGTTGTTTTGTTAGTCAAAGGTGGTTTGACTATAGTCAAAATTCTATTTACTATATTTTGGAATATGATGCGCCATGTTATATTTCTATTTCATACCCATAAACGAGTTTCCAAAAGTCATACAGTGCGATCTTGGATTTTCAAATTGATGTTGCACCTCAAGGCTTCGATGTTGGACCCAACAGATGTGGGTTGTTCAGCCACGCATAAATTTATATCCATTTTGAGTTAGTAGAACCATAACTAGTCAAAATGAAGCTCTCTCATTTATCTATTAGACAAATAGATTACACCCATCTCATCTTAGTTCAGTAACCAAGAAATTCAATCTTAATGACACTTGTGAACATCAAAAGCTTTTTTAGCTCAATTTTTAATTTTTCACATGTTGTTTTGTTAGTTAAAGGGGGTGTTACCATGGTCGGAATTCTACTTACTTTGTCTTGGAATATGATGCACTATGTTATATTTCTATTTCGTACCCATAAACGAGTTTCCAAAAGTCATACAATGCAATCTTGGATTTTCAAACTGATGTTGCACCTCAACACTTCAATGTTGCACCCAACAGACGTGGGTTGTTCCGCGACGCATAAATTTGTATCCATATTGAGTTACTAGAACCGTAACCAGTCAAAACAAAGGTCTCTCATAGATTTATAGGACTAATAGGTTCCGCCTATCTCAACTTAGTTCAGTAACCAAGAAATTCAATTTTAATGACATTTGGGAACATCAAAAGCTTTTTTACCTCAACTTTTAATTTTTCACATGTTGATTTATTAGTCAAAAGGGGTTTGACGATGGTCAGAATTCTGTTCACTATATTTTCGAATATGATGCACCATGTTATATTTCTATTTTGTACCCATAAACGCGTTTTCAAAAGTCATACAGTGCAATCTCGAATTTTCAAACTGATGTTGCACCTCAGGACTTCAATGTAGCACCCAACAGATGTGGGCTGTCCCACCACGCATAAATTTTCTATCCATTTTGAGTTACTAGAACCATAACCAGTCAAAACAAAGCTCTCTCATAAATTTATAGGGCTAACAGGTTCCACCCATCTCATCTTAGTTCAGTAACCAAGGAATTCGATCTTAATGATTTTTGGGAACATCGAAAGCCTTTTTAGCTTAATTTTTCACATGTTGTTTTGTTAGCCAAAGGGGGTTTGACCATGGTCGGATTCGATTTAATATATTTTAGAATATAATGCACCATGTTATATACCTATTTAATACCCATAAAAGAGTTTTCAAAAGTCATACAGTGCAATCTTGGATTTTCAAACTGATGTTGCACCTCAAGACTTCGATGTTGCACCCAACAGACTTGGGTTGTTCCACCACGTGTAAATTTGTATCCATTTTCAGTTAGTAGAACCATAACCTGTCAAATGAAGCTCTTTCATAGATCTATAGGACTAATAGGTTATACCCATCCCATTTTAGTTCAGTAACCAAGAAATTCAACCTTAATGACATTTGGGAACATCAAAAGCTTTTTCAGCTCAATTTTTTATTTTTCACATGTTGTTTTGTTGGTCAAAGGGAGTTTGACCTTGGTCGGAATTCGATTTAATATTTACTGAAATATGATGCACATGTTATATTTCTATTTCGTACTCATAAACGAGTTTTCAGAAGTCATACAGCGCAATCTTGGATTTTCAAACTGATGTTGCACCTCAAGACTTCGATGTTGCACCCAACAGACGTGGGTTGTTCCGCCACACATAAATTGGTATCCATTTTGAGTTAGTACAACCATAACCAGTAAAAATAAAGCTCTCTCGTAGTTCAGTAACCAAGAATTTCAATCCTAATGACATTTAGGTACATCAAAAGCTTTTTTAGCTTAATTTTCAATTTTTCACATGCTGTTTTGTTAGTCAAAGGGGGTTTGACCATGGTCGGAATTCGACTTACTATATTTTAGAATATGATGCACCATATTATATTTCAATTTTGTACCCATGAACGAGTTTTCAAAAGTCATACAGTGCAATCCTGGATTTTCAAACTGATATTGCACCTCAAGACTTCGATGTTGCACCCAACAGACACGGGTTGTTCCGCCATGCCTAAATTTGTATCCATTTTGAGTTAATTGAACCATAACAAGTCGGAATGAACCTCTCTCATAGATCTATAGGACTAATAGGTTACACTCATCTCATCTTAGTTCTGTAACCAAGGCATTCAGTCTTAATGATTTTTTTGGGAACATCAAAAGCTTTTTTGGCTCAATTTTTTATTTTTCACATGTTGTTTTGTTGGTCTAAGGGGGTTTGTCCATGGTCGGAATTCAATTTAATATATTTTGGAATATGATGCATATGTTATATTTCTATTTCGTACCCATAAACGAGTTTTCAAAAGTCATACAATGCAATCTTGTATTTTCAAACTGATGTTGCACCTCAAGACTTCGATGTTGCACCCAACAGACGTGGGTTGTTCCGCCACGCCTAAATTTGTATCCATTTTGAGTTAATCGAACCATAATTAGTCAAAATGAAGCACTCTCATAGATCTATAGGACTAACAGGTTACACCCATCTCATCTTAGTTCAGTAACCAAGACATTCAATCTTAATGATTTTTGGGAACATCGAAAGCTTTTTTAGCTCAATTTTTAATTTTTCACATGTTGTTTTGTTAGTTAATGCGGGTTTGACCATGGTCGGAATTCGATGTAATATATTTTGGAGTATGATGCATCATGTTATATTTCTATTCATACCCATAAACGAGTTTTCAAAAGTCATACAGTGCAATCTTGGATTTTCAAACTGATGTTGCACCTTAAGACTTCGATGTTGCACCCAACAGACGTTGGTTGTTCCACCACGTATAAATTTGTATCCATTTTGATTTAGTAGAACCATAACCCCTCAAAATGAAGCTCTCTCATAGATCTATAGGACTAATAGGTTACACCATCTCATCTTTGTTCAGTAACCAAGAAATTCAATCTTAATGACATTTGGGAACATAAAAAGCCTTTTTTATCTCAATTTTTATTTTTTCACAAGTTCTTTCGCTAGTCAAATTGGGTGTGACCATGGATGGAATTCTATTCACTATATTTTGGAATATGATGCACCATGTTATATTTTTATTTCGTACCCATAAACGAGTTTTAAAAACTCATACAGTGCAATCTTGGATTTTCAAATTGATGTTGCTCCACATAAATTCGATGTTGCACCCAACATATGTGGGTTGTTCCGCCACGCATAAATTTGTATCCATTATGAGTTACTAGAGCCATAACCAATCAAAACGAAGCTAACTCGTAAATCTATATGACTAACAGGTTCCACCCATCTCATCTTAGTTCAGTAACCAAGAAATTCAATCTTAATGACTTTTAGGAACATTGAAAGCTTTTTTAGCTCAAATGTTCACATGTTGTTTTGTTGGTAAAAGAGGGTCTGACCATGGTCGGAATTCGATTTAATATATTTTTGAGTATGATGCACCATGTTATATATCTAATTCATACCCATAAACGAGTTTTAAAAAGTCATACAGTGCAATCTTGGATTTTAAAACTGATGTTGCACCTCAAGACTTCGATGTTGCGGCCAACAGACATGGGTTGTTCCACCACGCATAAATTTATATCCATTTTGAGTTGGTAGAACCATAAACAGTCAAAATGAAGCTCTCTCATAGATCTATAGGACTAACAGATTGCACTCATCTCATCTTAGTTCAGTAACCAAGAAATTCAATCTTAATGACATATGGGAACATCTAAAGCTTTTTTAGCTCAATTTAAAAAATTTCACATGTTGTTTTGTTAGTCAAAGGTGGTTTGACTGTGGTCAGAATTCTATTTACAATATGTTGGAATATGATGCACCATGTTATATTTCTATTTCATACCCATAAACGAGTTTCCAAATGTCATACAGTACAATCTTGGATTTTCAAACTGATGTTGCACCTCAAGACTTCGATGTTGCACCCAACAGACGTGGATTGTTCCGCTACGCATAAATTTATATACATTTTGAGTTAGTAGAACAATAAACAATCAAAATGAGGCTTTCTCATTTATCTATTAGACGAATAGGTTACACCCATCTCATCTTAGTTCAGTAACCAAGAAATTCAATCTTAATGACACTTGGGAAAATCAAAAGCTTTTTTAGCTCAATTTTTAATTTTTCACATGTTGTTTTGTTAGTTAAAGGGGGCGTTACCATGGTCGGAATTCTACTTACTATATTTTGGAATATGATGCACTATGTTATATTTCTATTTCGTACCCATAAACGAGTTTCCAAAACTCATACAATGCAATCTTGGATTTTCAAACTGATGTTGCACCTCCAGACTTCGATGTTGCACCCAACAGACGTGGGTTGTTCCGCCACGCATAAATTTGTATCCATTTTGAGTTACAAGAACCGTAACCAGTCGATATAAAGTTCTCTCATAGATTTATAGGACTAACAAGTTCTACCCATCTCATCTTAGTTCAGTAACCAAGAAATTCAATTTTAATGACATTTGGGAACATCAAACGCTTTTTTAGCTCAACTTTTAATTTTTCACATGTTGTTTTGTTAGTCAAAAGGGGTTTGACCATGGTCAAAATTCTGTTTACTATATTTTGGAATATGATGCACCATGTGATATTTCTATTTCGTACCCGTAAACGGGTTTTCAGAAGTCATACAGTGCAATCTCGGATTTTCATACTGATGTTGCACTTTAAGACTTCAATGTAGAACCCAACAGATGTGGGTTGTCCAGCCATGCATAAATTTGTATCCATTTTGAGTTACTTGAACCATAACCAGTCAAAACAATGCTCTCTAATTGATTTATAGGACTAACAGGTTCCACCCATCTCATCTTAGTTCTGTAACCAAGAAATTCAATCTTAATGATTTTGGGAACATCGAAAGCTTTTTTAGCTTATTTTTTCACATGTTGTTTTGTTAGCCAAAGGGGGTTTGACCATGGTCGGAATTCGATTTAATTTATTTTAAATATGATGCACCATGCTATATTTCTATTTAATACCCATAAAAGAGTTTTCAAATGTCATACAGTGCAATCTTGGATTTTCAAATTGATGTTGCACCTCAGGACTTCGATGTTGCACCCAACAAACTTGGGTTGTTCCGCCACACGCAAATTTGTATCCATTTTGAGTTAGTAGAACCACAACCGGTCAAAACGAAGCTCTTCCATAGAACTATAGGACTAATAGGTTATACCCATCTCATCTTAGTTTAGTAACCAAGAAATTCAACCTTAATGACATTTGGGAACATCAAAAGCTTCTTTAGCTCAATTTTTTATTTGTCACACGTTGTTTTGTTGGTCAAAGGGGGTTTGACCATGGTCAGAATTTGATTTAATATATTTTGGAATATGAAGCACATGTTATATTTCTATTTCGTACCCATAAACGAGTTTTCAGAAGTCATACAGTGCAATCTTGGATTTTCAAACTGATGTTGCACCTCAAGACTACGATGTTGCACCCAACAGAAGTGGGTTGTTACGCCACGCATAAATTTGTATCCATTTTGAGTTAGCATGACCATAACTAGTCAAAATGAAGCTCTCTCATAGATCTATAGGACCAACTGGTTACACCCATCTCATCTTAGTTCAGTAACCAAGAAATTCAATCTTAATGACATTTAGGAACATCAAAAGCTTTTTTAGCTCAATTTTTAATTTTTCACATGATGTTTTGTTTGTTAAAGGGGATTTGACCATGGTCCGAATTCGATTTACTATATTTTGGAATATGACGCACCATGTTATATTTCAATTTTGTAACCATGAACGAGTTTTCAAAAGTCATACAGTGCAATCTTGGATTTTCAAACTGATATTGCATCTCAAGACTTCGATGTTGTACCCAACAGACGTGGGTTGTTCCGCCACGCCTAAATTTGTATCCATTTTGAGATAATTGAGCCATAACTAGTCAAAATGAAGCTCTCTCATAGATCTATATGACTAACAGGTCACACCCATCTCATCTTAGTTCGGTAACCAAGACATTCAATCTTAATGATTTTTGGGAACATCAAAGGCTTTTTTAGCTCATTTTTTTATTTTTCACATGTTGTTTCGTTAGTCAAAAGGGGTTTGACAATGGTCGGAATTCGATTTAATATATTTTGGAATATGTTGCACATGTTATATTTCTATTTCGTATCCATAAACGAGTTTTCAAAAGTCATACAGTGCAATCTTGGATTTTCAAGCTGATGTTGCACCTCAAGACTTCGATGTTGCACCCAATAGACATGGGTTGTTCTGCCACGCCTAAATTTGTTTCCATTTTGAGTTAATTGAACCATAAACAGTCAAAATGAAGCACTTTCATAGATCTATAGGATTAACAGGTTACACCCATCTCATCTTAGTTCAGTAATCAAGACATTCAATCTTAATGATTTTTGGGAACATCGAAAGCTTTTTAGCCCAATTTTTAATTTTTCACATGTTATTTTGTTAGTTAATGGGGGTTTGACCATGGTCGGAATTCGATTTAATATATTTTGGAGTATGACGCACCATGTTATATTTATATTCATACCCATAAACGAGTTTTCAAAAGCCATACAGTGCAATCTTGGATTTTCAACCTGATGTTGCACCTCAAGACTTCGATGTTGCACCCAATAGACGTGGGTTGTTCCACCATGCATAAATTGGTATCCGTTTTGAGTTAGTAGAACCATAAGCAGTCAAAATGAAGCTCTCTCATAGATCTATAGGACTAACAGGTTACACTGATCTCATCTTAGTTCAGTAACCAAGAAATTCAATCTTAATGACATTTGGGAACATAAAAAGCTTTTTTAGCTCAATTTTTAATTTTTCACATGTTATTTTGTTAGTCAAAAGGGGTTCGACCATGGTAGGAAATATATTTACTATATTTTTGAATAGGATGCACCGTACTATATTTCTATTTCGTACCCTTAAACGAGTTTTAAAAACACATATAATGCAATCTGGGATTTTCAAATTGATGTTGCACCACATGAATTCGATGTTGCCCCTAACATATATGGGTTGTTCCGCCATGCATAAATTTGTATCCATTTTGAGTTACTAGAACCACAACCAATCAAAACGAAGCTCACTCGTAAATCTATATGACTAACAAGTCCCACCCATCTCATCTTAGTTCAGTAACCAAGAAATTCAATCTTAATGACTTTTAGGAACATTAATAGCTTTTTTAGCTCAAATGTTCACATGTTGTTTTGTTGGTTAAAGAGAGTTTGACCATGGTGGGAATTCGAATTAATATATTTGGAAGTATGATGCACCATGTTATATTTCTATTTCATACCCATAAACGAGTTTTCAAAAGTCATACAGTGCAATCTTGGATTTTCAAAGTGATGTTGCACCTCAAGACTTCGATGTTGCACTCAACAAATGCGGGTTGTTCACTCACGCATAAATTTGTATCCATTTTGAGTTGGTAGAACCATAAATAGTCAAAATGAAGCTCTCTCATAGATCTATAGGACTAACAGGCTACACTCGTCTCATCTTAGTTCAATAACCAAGAAATTCAATCTTATTGGCATTAGGGAACATCAAAAGCTTTTTTAGCCCAGTTTTTAATTTTTAACATGTTATTTTGTTAGTCAAAGGTGGTTTGACCATGGTCAGAATTCTATTTAATGTTTTGGAATATTATGCATCATGTTATATTTCTATTTCATACCCATAAAATGGTTGTATCCATTTTTAGTGAGTAGAACCATAACCAGTCAAAATGAAACTCTCTTATTTATCTATAGGAAAAATAGGTTACACCTAACCCATCTTAGTTCAGTAACCAAGAAATTCAATCTTAATGACATTTGGGAACATCAAAAGCTTTTTTAGCTCAATTTTTAATTTTTCACATGTTGTCTTGTTAGTTAAAGGGGGTTTTACCATGGCTGGAATTCTATTTACTAAATGTTGGAATAGGATGCACCATGTTATATTTCTATTTCGTACCCATAAACGAGTTTCCAAAAGTCATACAATGCAATCTTGGATTTCCAAACTGATGTTGCACCTTAAGACTTCGATGTTTCACCCAACAGCCATTGGTTGTTCCGCCACGCATAAATTTGTATCCATTTTGAGTTTCTAGAACCATAACTAGTCAAAACAAAGGTCTCTCGTAGATTTATAGGACTAACAGGTTCCACCCATCTCATCTTAGTTCAAAAACCAAGAAATTCAATTTTTATGACATTTGGGAACATCAAAAGCTTTTTTAGCTCAACTTTTAAATTTTCACATGTTGTTTTGTTAGTCAAATGGGGTCTGACCATGATCAAAATTCTATTACTATATTTTGGAGTATGATGCACCGTGTTATATTTCTATTTTGTATCCATAAACGAGTTTTCGAAAGTCATACAGTGCAATCTTGGATTTTCAAATTGATGTTGCACCTCAAGACTTCAATGTAGCACCCAACAGACGTGGGTTATTCTGCCACGCATAAATTTGTATCCATTTTGAGCTAATAGAACCATAACCAATCAAAACAAAGCCCTCTCATAGATTTATAGGACTAACAGGTTCCACCCATCTCATCTTAGTTCAGTAGCCAAGAAATTCAATCTTAATGATTTTTAGGAACATCGAAAGCTTTTTTAGCTCAATTTTTCACATATTGTTTTGTTAGTCAAAAGGGGTTTGACCATGGTCGGAATTCGACTTAATATTTTTCGAATATGATGCACCATGTTATATTTCTATTTCATACCCATAAAAGAGTTTTCAAAAGTCATACGGTGCAATCTTGGATTTTCTAACTGATTTTGCACCTCAAGACTTCGATGTTGCACCCAACAGACTTGGGTTGTTCCGCCACGCATAAATTTGTATCCATTTTGAGTTAGTATAACCATAACTTGTCAAAATGAAGCCCTCTCATACATCTATAGGAGTAATAGGTTATACCCATCTCATCTTGGTTCAGTAACCAAGAAATTCAACCTTAATGACATTTGGGAACATCAAAAACTTTTTTAGCTCAATTTTTTATTTTTCACATGTTGTTTTGTTGGTCAAAGCAGGTTTGACCATGGTCGGAATTCGATTAATATATTTTGGAATATGATTCACATGTTATATTTCTATTTCGTACCCATAAACGAGTTTTCAAACATCATTCAATGCAATCTTGGATTTTCAAACTGATGTTGCACCTCAAGACTTCGATGTTGCACCCAACAGATGAGGGTTGTTCCGCCACGCATAAATTTGTATCCATTTTGAGTTAGTACAACCATAACCAGTCAAAATGAAGCTATCTCGTAGATCTATAGGACCAACGGGTTACACCCATCTCAACTTAGTTCAGTAACCAAGAAATTCAATCTTAATGACATTTGGGAACATCAAAAGCTTTTTTAGCTCAATTTCTAATTTTTCACATGTTGTTTTGTTAGCCAAAGGGCGTTTGACCATGGTCGGAATTCGATTTACTATATTTTGGAGTATGATGCACCATGTTATATTTCAATTTCGTACCCATAAACGAGTTTTCAAAAGTCATACAGTGCAATCTTGGATTTTCAAACTGATGTTGCACCTCAAGACTTCAATGTAGCACCCAACATTCGTGGGTAGAACCATAACCAGCCAAAACAAAGCTCTCTCATAGATTTATAGGAATAACAGGTTCCTCCCATCTCATTTTAGATTAGTTACCTAGAAATTCAATCATAGTGATTTTTGGGAACATCGAAAGCTTTTTTAGCTCAATTTTTATTTTTTCACATGTTGTTTTGTTAGTCAAAGGGGGTTTGACCATGGTCTGAATTCTATTTACTATATTTTGGAATATGATGCACCATGTTATATTTCTATTTCATAACCATAAACCTGTTTTCAAAAGTCATACAGTGCAATCATGGATTTTCAAACTGATGTTGCACCTCAGGACTTCGATGTTGGACCCAACAGACGCGGGTTGTTCCGCCACGCATAAATTTGTATCCATTTTGATTTACTACAACCATAACTAATCAAAACGAAGCTCTCTCATATATCTATAGGACTAACTGGTTCCACCCATCACATCTTATTCCAGTAACCAAGAAATCCAATCTTAATGACTTTTGGGAACATCGAAAGCTTTTCCAGCTCAATTTTTCATACGTTGTTTTGTTGGTCAAATGGGTTTGAACATGGTTGGAATTCGATTTAATATATTTCGGAATATGATGCACCATGTTATATTTCTATTTCATACCCATAAACGAGTATTCAAAATTCCTACAGTGCAATATTGGATTTTCAAACTGATGTTGTGCCTCAAGACTTCGATGTTGCGCCCAACAAACGTGGGTTGTTCCGCCACGCTTAAATTTTTATCCATTTTGAGTTAGTAGAACAATAACCAGTCAAAATGAAGCTATCTCATGCATTTATAGAACTAAAAGGTTACACCCATCTCATCTTAATTTAGTAACCAAGAAATTCAATCTTAATGACATTTGGGAATATCAAAAGTTTTTCTAGCTCAATTTTTAATTTTTCACATGTTGTTTTGTTAGTCAAAGGGGGTTTGACCATGGTCCGAATTATATTTACTATATTTTGTAATATGATGCACAATGTTATATTTCTATTTTGTGACCATAAACGAGTTTTCAAAAGTCAGATAGTGCAATCTTGGATTTTCAACTGATGTTGCACTTCAAGACATCGATGTTGCTCACAACAGAAGTGGGTTGTTCTGCCACGCATAAATTTGTATCCATTTTAAGTTGCTAGAACCATAACCAGTCAAAACAAAGCTCTCCCATAAGTTTATAGGACTAACAGGTTCTACCCATCTCATCTTAGTTCAGTAACCAAGAATTCAATCTTAATGATTTTTAGGAACATCGAAAGCTTTTTTAGCTCAATTTTTAATTTTTCACATGTTGTTTTGTTAGTCAATAGGGGTTTGACCATGGTCGGAATTCTATTTACTATATTTTGCAATTTGACGCACCATGTTATATTTCTATTTCCTACCCATAAACGAGTTTTCAAAAGTCATACAGTGCAATCTTGGATTTTCAAACTGATGTTGCACCTTAAGACTTCAATGTTGCACCCAATATACGTAGGTTGTTCCGCCACGCATAATTTTTGTCCATTTTGACTTACTAGAACCATAACCAGTCAAAACAAAGCTCTCTCAAAGATTTATAGGACTAACAGGTTCCACCCATCTCATCTTAGTTCAGTAATCAAGAAATTCAATCTTAATGATTTTTGGGAACATCGAACGCTTTTTTGGCTCAATTTTTTATTTTTTGCATGTTGTTTTTTTAGTCAAAGGGGATTTGACCATGGTCGGAATTCTATTTACCATATTTTAGGATATGATGCACCATGTTATATTTCTATTTCATACCTATAAACGAGTTTTCAAAAGTCATACAGAGCAATCTTGGATTTTCAAACTGATGTTGCACCTCAAGACTTCGATGTTGCACCCAACAAACAAGGGTTGTTCTGCCACTTATAAATTATTATCCATTTTGAGTTACTAGAACCGTAACTAATCAAAATGAAGTTCTCTCATAGATCTATAGGACTAACAGGTTCCACCCATCTCATCATAGTTTAGTAATCAAGAAATTCAATCCTAATGTCTTTTGGGAACATCGAAAGCTTTTTTAGCTCAATTTTTCATATGTTGTTTTGTAGGTCAAAGGGGGTTTGACATGGCCGGAATTCGATTTAATATATTTTGGAGTATGATGCACAATGTTATATTTCTATTTCATACCCATAAACGAGTTTTCAAAAGTTATACAGTGCAACCTTGGATTTTCAAACTGATGTTGTACCTCAAGACTTCGATGTTGCACCCAACGACGTAGGTTGTTCCGCCATGCATAAATTTGCATCCATTTTGAGTTAGTGGAACCGTAACCAGTCAAAATGAAGCTATCTCATGGATCCATAAGACTAGCAGGTTACACCCATCTCGTCTTAGTTCAGTAACCAAGAAATTCAATCTTAATGACATATGGGAACATCAAAAGATTTTTTCGCTCGATTTTTAATTTTCACATGTTGTTTTGTTAGTCAAAGGGGGTTTGACAATGGTCGGAATTATATTTACTATATTTTGGATTATGATGCACCATATTATATTTCAATTTCGTACCCATAAACGAGTTTTCCAAAGTCATACAGTGCACTCTTGGATTTTCAAACTGATGTTGCACCTCAGGACTTCATTGTAGCATCCAGCAGACGTGGGTTGTTCCGCCACGCATAAATTTGTATGAATTTTGAGTTACTAGGTTCATAACCAGTCAAAACAAAGCTCTCTCATAGATTTATAGGACTAACAAGTTCCTCCCATCTCATCTTAGTTCAATAACCATGAAATTCAATCATAATGATTTTTGGGAATATCGAAAGCTTTTTTAGCTCAATTTTTAATTTTTCACATGTTGTTTTGTTAGTTAAAGGGGGTTTGACCATGGTCGAAATTCTATTTACTATATTTTGAATATTATGCACCATGTTATATTTCTATTTCGCACCCATAAACGAGTTTACAAAGTCATATAGTGCAATCTTGGTTTTCAAACTGATGTTGCACCTCAAGACATCGATGTTGCACCCAACAGACGTGGGTTGTTCCGCCACGCATAAATTTGTATTCATTTTGAGTTACAAGAACCATAACCAGTCAAAACAAAGCTCGCTCACAGATTTATAGGACTAACAGGTTCCACCCATCTCATCTTACTTCAGTAACCAAGAAATTCAATCTTAATGATTTTTGGGAAAATTGAAAGCTTTTTTAGCTCAATTTTTAATTTTTCACATGTTGTTTTGTTTGTCAAAAGTGGTTTAACCATGGTCGAAATTCTATTTACTATATTTTGTAATATGATGCACCATGTTATATTTCTATTTCACACCCATAAATGAGTTTTCCAAAGTCATACAGTGCAATCTTGGATTTTCAAACTGATGTTGCACCTCAAGACTTCGATGTTGCACCTAACAGAAGTGGGTTGTTCCGCCACGCATAAATTTGTATCCATTTTGAGTTAGTAGAACCATAACAAGTCAAAATGAACCTATCTCATGAATCTATAGAACTAACAGTTTCCACCCACCTCATCTTAGTTCAGTAACCAAGAAATTCAATCTTAATGACTTTTGGGAACATCGAAATCTTTTTTAGCTCAATTTTTATTTTTTCACATATTTTTTTTAGTCAAAGGGGGTTTGACCATGGTCGGAATTTTATTTGCTATATTTTGGAATATGATGCACCATGTTATATTGCTATTTTTTACCCATAAACGAGTTTTCAAAAGTCAATAGTGCAATCTTGGATTTTCAAATTGATGTTGCACCTCAAGATATCAATGTTGCACAAAACAGACGTAGGTTGGTCCGCCACACATAAATTTGTATCCATTTTGAGTTACTAGAACCATAACTTGTCAAAACAAAGCTCTCTCATAGATTTATAGGAGTAACAGGTTCCACCCATCTCATCTTAGTTTAGTAACCAAGAAATTCAATCTTTATGATTTTTGGGAATTTTTTAGCTCAATTTTTAATTTTTCATATGTTATTTTGTTAGTCAAAGGGGGTTTGATCATGGTCGGAATTCTATTTACTATGTTTTGTAATATGATGCACCATGTTATATTTCTATTTCACACCCATAAATGAGTTTTCCAAAGTCATACAGTGCAATCTTGGATTTTCAAACTGATGTTGCACCTCAAGACTTCGATGTTGCACCTAACAGACGTGGGTTGTTCCGCCACGCATAAATTTGTATCCATTTTGAGTTAGTAGAACCATAACAAGTCAAAATGAACCAGTCTCATGGATCTATAGAACTAACAGTTTCCACCCACCTCATCTTAGTTCAGTAACCAAGAAATTCAATCTTAATGACTTTTGGGAACATCGAAATCTTTTTTAGCTCAATTTTTAATTTTTCACATATTTTTGTTAGTCAAAGGGGGTTTGACCATGGTCGGAATTTTATTTACTATATTTTGGAATATGATGCACCATGTTATATTTCTATTTTGTACCCATAAACGAGTTTTCAAAAGTCAATAGTGCAATCTTGGATTTTCAAATTGATGTTGCACCTCAGGATATCAATGTTGCACAAAACAGACGTGGGTTGGTCCGCCACACATAAATTTGTATCCATTTTGAGTTGCTAGAACCATAACTTGTCAAAACAAAGTTCTCTCATAGATTTATAGGAGTAACAGGTTCCACCCATCTCATCTTAGTTTAGTAACCAAGAAATTCAATCTTTTTGATTTTTTGGAACATCGAATGCTTTTTTAGCTCAATTTTTAATTTTTCATATGTTATTTTATTAGTCAAAGGGGGTTTGATCATGGTCAGAATTCTATTTTCTATATTTTGTAATATGATGCACCATGTTATATTTCTATTTTGTACCCCATAAACGAGTTTTCAAAAGTCATATAGTGCAATCTTGGATTTTCAAACTGATAGTGCAATTCTATTTATCGATTCGATCCGTTGGAGTAGCCCATGAGTATGCAAAATGTTTTGATTAGGGTAGGGATTTTCCTCCTAAGAACTCGAGACAGACTTCTGCATGTATCTAGATGACACTGCAAAGCCAGTTATGCGATCAACGATAATTCTGGAGCAAAATTGGCGAGGATAGCCAGAGTCAGTAAAGTGCTCAATTGTTTGGTTGTTTTGTTAGTATCATCTCACATAGATTGTCCAAATTCGGAGGAGGTATCCCTTGGGTGCTTTTCTGATATTGGTTTATGCCTTTGGGGCTTGTACTTGAGGGATGTCGAGTTCGACTAGGATGGTTTGCGTAAAAATAAATGGTTGGGTCTGGCACCCTAAGTTAGACTGACCTTAAGAGAGGTAATAAGCACATAGTAACCATTAACTTTAGACCCTCAGATTTACAACACGATGGATAAGCTAAGTAAAGGAGAGATCTCTAATCATCTTAGGTATATTTACTTGGTATCATGATTAACATATGTTTTTCTCGGAAGGATAGTTCGATTACATTGGATACCCTCTAGCATAGTAAGTGAGCGAGGTTCTATCTTTACTAGTGGGTTTTGGAAATGGAAGCCAATGGATGTAAACATGTGTTTGAGACATGTTATGTTTGCTGGATGCAAGTGGTTGCAAGGTATTGCTAGTGGTTGCTCGTGGATGCATATACACACATAAGGCACTAGATCAGCTTAGTCACTTCCATATTGCATTTGCGTATATGTATTTGTTTATGGATTGAACTTGATGTGTTATCCTGTGGACATTGCATTTGAGTGAATGGTTGTGCACTCATATAGAAATGATATGTACTGTTAGGATTGCATACATACAGGGCGCATGGCACTGACATAATTCGCATTAAGGAGGTCAACTGAATCAGTAGACCGCCTGATTTTGCATTAGATAAGGACATATACACACACTATGCATATGAACATGAAAGCATTAGAAATCTTTTTAAGGACAATGAATACCTGTGATTGAATGGTTGAGTAGATGGATGACCGAATGGTAGGACACATTCTTCCTAACTTGAAGATTTCGGGGACGAAATCCTTTAAGGAGGGAGAATGTAACACCCCGTAATTCTGTAACATTAAGTTTCACAAATTAAAGTATAAATAATTTTTAGATGAATAATTAAGGGAAATGGTTTACACCATTGTGTTCGTCTTGAAATTCTACTTGAGATAGAGTCCAAGTTTGCGTAAATCGGACTCTGTATGAAGGAGTTATGACATTCAGAAGTTTCAGCAAAAATTCAGAACCAGCTCAGAAATTCAAAAATCGTAGAACTCGACTGGGCGGGAAAATTTCCGCCCAGGCAGGTCGACCTAGAGGTTGACCTACCTCAAGGGAGGTCGATCTACCCAAGGGAGGTCGACCTGGGGGTCGACCTACCCCCAGATCTGGGCAGAATTCACATTTCTGAACCTAGACGCGATTTTGGCCTTATGCATTGATCTACTATAAAAACACCCCTAGGCCTCATATTTTCTCCTCACAACTTCTCTACGTCTATACTTTTATCTAATTCTAATTAAAATAAAATAATATATAAATCTAAGACGAAGTTATGTTGCTCAAGTTTTTCAAGAAGAGATTTAAATCAAGTTAAAGCTTCAAGAAGGGAATCAAAGGCCAATTCAACGGCTTCGAGCAACGCCACGCAAATCATAGCAAATCGCTTTTTCTAAACCGATCACTATAAGTTCGGTTATTCCTTAGATTTTAACGTGTAATTGGACTCGTGAATGTAATAAATTAAAATATAGAACTGAACCTATTGGCAAGTTAATTATCTTTGATTCATGCTTATGTCAAATCTAGCGTTATCCATGCCTTTGGATCGGATTCTCGATTGTGGCCGAGAACTTATTATGGCTAATTGCCAAAGACTATGACTATGGGACTTTTGCATATGCCTATGACTAGGAACATAAGACTAATGCCTATGACTATGAACATAAGACTATTGCCTATGACTATGAACATAAGACCATTGCCTATGACTATGATTCATAACTATGAGACTACCACCTATGGCCATGCCTAGGACTATTGTGGTTAATTGCCTAGGACTATTGTGGTTAATTGCCTATGACTATTATGGTTAGTTGCTTATGCCCATAAAACTATAGCTACAAATTATGATTGTACACCGAACTGGCATTATGTTGGATCAAATCACCTATGTCTCCCTTGACTATGATTGGATCTCATATTTAGGGTGTAACTTGTCTACTTTATTCCTATTCACTGTTATGTATATACAACCTATTGGAACCATTATTTTTGTATTTGGTTCATTTTTGCATGACTATTCTTTCATGTCAATTCTCATGCTTATCCCCTATTCCTTTGGTTAGTTTCATTTCATGAGTACTAAGAAACTTGTGAAATCATGTTATACGTACGATTACGGCGCGGGAATTTGGGCGTAGCTTAATTAAGTTAATTTGGCATAATAAATATGTTGGCATAATCTGAATTGGCTATAATAGTAAATAATTTACATGCATATTAGACTTGAGCGTAAATGGTAAATTGTTAATTGGCCGCAAAGTATGTATGTAAAATGTAAATAGGAATATTAAATCTAGATGTGGAACGCCAAATATATGACATAGTGATTTTGGGCATGACTATTATGGCGAGTTTGGGAAGGTGGGGTATAGCCTATTCTGATTAATAATTTGAAATTACTTGTAATTGTCATGTTTAACATAATCATGGTTAGTGACAATTAATTTGTATAATTTACATACAAAAAATTATAAACATGATTTAGAGGGAAAGTGTGCCATAATAATAAGTGTTGAAAATGTACATTAAAAGAGTAATTATGGCATAAGAAAATTAGGAATAATTTACATACAGAATTTGTCCTAAATGAGAAACGTGTACATTGTAGAAAATATGAATATGCCTAACCCGAGGTTAGATTGAGTTATGGTGTAAAACTGCCCGGACCCGCCCGGCTGTCCAGTAACCACAACAATACCTATCTAATGTGAGAGGTTAAGGCATTGAGCCCAATAAGAACCCGAGGTTAGACTGAGTTGCGATGTAAAGCTGCCCGGAACCGACCGACACATCCAGTGACCGCAATAATACCTGTCTAATGTGAGTGGTTGGTGCTTTAATAATGAATTAAAGCTAAGATAAGATTTGGTAGGGTTAAGTTAATTAAGGTAACACTTAACCAATTCAACATTTTGACTAAACTGATGGGTGAGGTTAAGTAAAATTAGAATACTTAACCACTATAACCTGTTAACTAGGCAAGTGGGTGAGGTTAAGTAAATTTAGAACACTTAACCGTTGTAACATGTTAATTAAGAAAATGATAGGGTTAAGTTAACTAAAGTAACACTTAACCAATATATAATGACATGTGGTGGGGTTAGGTAATACAAGACGAAAACACTTAACCAATTATATAACACGATGTATGTGAAGGGTTAAGTTAACACGAGAAGGCAACACTTAACCAATAAAACATGGTTTGAGGTAGGGTCAAGTTAACACCAGAAGGAAACACTTAACCAACATGACGTGACGAGTGGGTGGGTTGAGTTAACTTGAATTGATTATTGACACTTGACGAATACAACTTGATGAATGAACGGGATTAAGTTAATAAATCACACTTAACCAATCCAACATGATAAGCAAGATAGGTTAAGTTAACAAGAACCACTTAACCAACACTACTTGACGAGTAGGAGGTTAAGTGCACATCGGGTAGGTGGGTAATATTAGTAAATATATGCCCACAAAACTTAACCATTAAATAAACATGCTTGAATTTGTGGGAAGGTTAAGTACACGTTGGGTAGGTGGGTAATATTAGTAAATATAGGCCCACAAAACTTAACCATTAAGAAAGCATGCTAGAATTGGTGGCGGGTTAAGAACATCTCGAATAGATGAGTAATATTTGTATATATAGGCCCACGAACTTAACCAGCAGTAAACTCTAGTAACGGGGACCCATTTCAGTAGTAACCCACATAGATGTATCATGGTACCCTGAAACTAGGCAGGGTGGGGCACGATTACTGGGCTGATTATAAGCGGTCAAAACAGCGGTAGAGGGTACGTCAGTGTAGGTTTCAATGGTTTACGGGCATGCACGTACTCCGGAGTGGAAAAAAAGCAAGCACTGGGTACCAGTAGTTATACACTATGCATCTTGAATCGTGTCGGGTCACTATCATAAGGCTTGATACACCCTATGGTGGGGCCAACACAAAGTATCTACATGCAAGAGAGGGCCGACTGACACAGACACATGGAAAATTAATACAAAGTAGGTAGCATAATCCCTAGTTGGACCTAGGTCGTGTAACCTGAATCCGAGAAGCGTTCAATAGATAGCATAAACCCCAGTGGCCCTGGGTAGCGTAAACCCTGGTTGAATCTAATGAGCACTCGATAGTAAACCCTAGATTAGATCTAGGTAATAAACGGAATCCCCATAATACAAGCACACCTGAAGGCAACCGCAAATACGGGGATTCGGATCACGTTATCATATGATCATAGATTACTACTTTGGACACCAGTTGGGTAGTGCAGAGATATAGAAATCAGTATAAATAGGGTAGTTGCGAAGCAAAGAAGGAGTAGAAGCGCATTCAATTTATCGGTACATTTAGTTAATCGGTACATTCAGTTTATCTTGCCATATCCCATTCTTATCCCATATTGTCTTGTTACTACGGTTTAGTCTTATATTTAGTTTATTCATGCCATGACCCTTTTCATCGTTTAAATACTAAGAATCACTGGACTTACCAGACTTTACGTCTGACCTAGTTTTGCTTTCGCCTCTTTTCTTCTGTTTCCCCCTAAGGTAATTAGGGAGGGAATAGCTCAGGTTTGTTTGGACCGTCACTCTTTCCAAGCTTGAAGACTCTTTGACGTGTTGCCTTTGACTCTCTCTCTTCTACTGGGCTGGCTCATGTTTTATTCGATCGGAGAAATCATTTTATGCTTCTTTATTTTTGTAAGCAAGACAGGATACTTTGGTATTGTAAAACAATCTTTGTACAAGTTTTTATCAAGGAAATAAAGTTTTATTTATTTTTCGCTGCTTTAATTGTCTGTCTCGTAATTTATCTGCATCTTTTACCTATAATGCTCCACTGAAATTAAGGCATTCCTTTTGTGAGTGACCTTAACGGAGGTGGGGTGTTTCAACCATAACCAGTCAAAACAAAGCTCTCTCATAGATTTATAGGAGTAATAGGTTCCACCCATCTCATCTTAGTTCTGTAACCAAAAATTCAATCTTAATGATTTTGGGAACATCGAAAGCTTTTTAAGCTCAATTTTTAATTTTTCACAAGTTGTTTTATTAGTCAAAGGGGGTTTGACCATGGTCGAAATTCTATTTACTATATTTTGGAATATGATGCACCATGGTATATTTCTTTCTCATACGCATAAACGAGTTTTCAAAAGTCACACAGTGCAATCTTGGATTTTCAAACTAATGTTGCACCTCAAGACTTCGATGTTGCACCCAACAGACATGGGTCGTTACGCCACGCACAAATTTGTATCCATTTTGAGTTACTAGAACCATAACCAATCAAAATGAAGCTCTGACATAGATCTATTGGACTAACAGGTTCCACCCATCTCATCTTAGTTCAGTAACCAAGAAATTCAATCTTAATGACTTTTGGGAACATCGAAAGCTTTTTTAGCTCAATTTTTCACATGTTGTTTTGTTGGTCCAAGGGGGTTTGACCATGGTTGGAATTCGATTTAATGAGTATGATGCACCATGTTATATTCCTATTTCATACCCATAAACGAGTTTTCAAAAGTCATGCAGTGCAATCTTGGATTTTACAACTGATGATGCACCTTAAGACTTCGATGTTGCACCCAACAGACGTGGGTTGTTCCGCCACGCATAAATTTGTATCCATTTTGAGTTAGAAGAACCATAACCAGTCAAAATGAAGGTATCTCATAGATCTATAGGACTAATAGGTCACACCCATCTCATATTAGTTTAGTAACCAAGAAATTCAATCGTAATGACATTTGGGAACATCAAAAGCTTTTTTAGCTCAATTTTTAATTTTAAACATGTTGTTTTGTTAATCAAAGGGGATTTGACCATGGTCGGAATTCTATTTACTATATTTTGGAATATGATGCACCCTGTTATATTTATATTTCATACCCATAAATGTGTTTTCAAAAGTCATAGAGTGCAATCTTGGATTTTCAAACTGATGTTGCACCTCAAGACTTCGATGTTGCACCCAACAGACGTGGGTTGTTCCGCCACGCATAAATTTGTATCCATTTTGAGTTAATAGATCCATAGCCAGTCAAAATGAAGCTCTCTCATAGATCTATAGGAATAACAGGTTACACCAATCTCATCTTAGTTCAGTAACTAAGAAATTCATTCTTAATGACATTTGGGAACATTAAAAGCTTTTTTAGCTCAATTTTTATTTTTTCACAAGTTGTTTTGTTAGTCAAAGGTGGTTTGACCATGGTCGGAATTCAACTTACTAAATTTTGGAATATGATGCATGTTATATTTCTATTTCGTACCCATAAACGAGTTTTCAAAAGTCATACAGTGCAATCTTGGATTTTCAAACTAATGTTCAACCTAAAGACTTCGATATTGCGCCCAGTAGACATGGGTTGTTCCAACACGCATAAATTTTTATCCATTTCGAGTTACTAGAACCATAACCAGTCTAAACTAAGCTTTCTCATAGACTTAGAGGTTGAAAAGGTTCCAATCATCTCATCTTAGTTCAGTTACCAAGAAATTCAATCTTAATTACATTTGGGGACATCAAAAGCTTTTTTAGCTCAATTTTTTATTTTTGACATGTTGTTTTGTTAGTCAAAGTTGTTTTGACCATGGTCGGAATTCTATTTACTATATTTTGGAATATGATGCACCATGTTATATTTCGATTTCGTTCCCATAAACGAGTTTTCAAAAGTCATACAGTGCAATCTTGGATTTTCAAATTGATGTCGCCTCTCAAGACTTCGATGTTGCATCAAATAGACGTGGGTTGTTCCACCACTTATAAATTTGTATCCATTTTGAGTTAGTAGAACCATAACCAGTCAAAATGAAGCTCTCTCATAGATCTATAGGACTAATCTGTTACACCCATCTCATCTTAGTTTCATAACCAAGAAATTCAATCTTAATGACATTTGGGAACATCAAAAACTTTTTTAGCTCAATTTTTAATTATTCACGTGATGTTTTGTTAGTCAAAGGGGGTTTGACCACGGTCGTAATTTTATTTACTATATTTTGGAATATGATGCACCATGTTATATTTCTATTTCATACCCATAAACGAGTTTTGAAAAGTCAAACAGTGCAATCTTTGATTTTCATACTGATGTTGCACCTCAAGACTTCGATGTTGCACCCAACAGACGTGGGTTGTTCCGCCACACTTAAATTTGTATCCATTTTGAGTTACTAGAACCATAACCAGTCAAAACAAAGCTCTCTCATAGATTTATAGGACTAACAGATTCGACCCATCTCATCTTAGTTCAGTAACAAAGAAATTCAATCTTAATGATTTTTGGGAAGATCAAAAGCTTTTTTAGCTCAATTTTTAATTTTTTACATGATTTTTTGTTAGTCAAAGGGGTTTTGACCATGGTCGGAATTCTATTTACTATATTTTGGAACATGATGCACCATGTTATATTTCTATTTCGTACCCATAAATGAGTTTTCAAAAGTCATACAGTGCTATCTTGGATTTTCAAACTGATGTTACACCTCAAGACTTAGATATTGCACCCAACAGATGTGGGTTGTTCTACCACGCATAAATTTGTATCCATTTTGAGTTACTAGAAGCATAAACAGACAAAACAAAACGCTCTCATAGATTTATAGGACTAACAGGTTCCACCCATCTCATCTAAGTTCAGTAACCAAGAAATTAAATCTTAATGACATCTGGGAACATCAAAAGCTATTTTAGCTCAATTTTTAATTTTTCACATGTTATTTTGTTAGTCAAAGGGGGTTTGAACATGGTCGAAATTCAATTTATTGCATTTTGGAGTTTGATGAACTATGTTATATTTCTATTTTGTACCCATAAACAAGTTTTCAAAAGTCATACAGTGCAATCTTGGATTTTCATACTGATGTTGCACTTCAAGACTTCGATGTTGCTCCTAACAAACGTGGGTTGTTCCGCCATGCATAATTTTGTATCCATTTTGAGTTACTAGAACCATAACAAATCAAGATGAAGCTCTCTCATAGATCTATAGGACTAACAGGTTCTACCATCTCATCTTAATTCAATAACCAAGAAATACAATCCTAATGACTTTAGGAACATCAAAAGCATTTTTAGCTCAATTTTTCGCATGTTGTTTTGTTAGTCCAAGGAGGTTTGGCCATGGTTGGAATTCAATTTAATATATTTTGGATTATGATGCACCATGTTATATTTCTATTTCATACCCATAAACGAGTTTTCAAAAGTCATACAATGCAATCTTGGATTTTCAAACTGATGCTGCACCTCAAGATATCCATGTTGCACCCAACAAACGTGGGTTGTTCCGCCACGCATAAATTTGTGCCCATTTTGAGTTAATAGAACCATAACCAGTAAAATCGAAGCACTCTCATAGATCTATAGGACTAAAAGGTTCCACCATATCATCTTAGTTCAGTAACCAAGAAATTCAATCTCAGTAAATTTTGGGAACATCGAAAGCTTTTTTAGCTCAATTTTTAATTTTTCACATGTTGTTTTGTTGGTCAAAGGGGGTTTGACCATGGTCGATATATTTTGGAATATGATGCACCATGTTATATTTCTATTTCGTACCCATAAACGAGTTTTCAAAAGTCATACAATGCAATCCTGGATTTTCAAACTGATGTTGCACCTCAAGACTTCGATGTTGCACCCAACAGACGTGGGTTGTTCCGTCACGCATATATTTGTATCCATTTTGTGTTACTAGAACCATAATCAGTCTAAATGAAGCTATATCATATATCAATAGGACTAAAACGGTTACACCCATCTCATCTTAGTTCAACAACCAAGAAATTCAATCTTAATGACATTTGGGAACGTCAAAAGCTTTTTTAGCTCAAATTTTAATTTTGCACATGTTTTTTCTTGGTCAAAGGGGGTTTGACCATGGTCGGAATTCTATTTACTATATTTCGGAATCTGATGCACCTTGCTATATTTCTATTTCATACCCATAAACGAGTTTTCAAAAGTCATACATTGCAATCTTGGATTTTCAAACTAATGTTGCACCTCAAGACTTCGATGTTACACCCAACAGACTTGGGTTGTTCCGCCACGCATAAATTTGTATGCATTTTGAGTTAGTGGAACAATAACCTGTCAAAATGAAGCTCTTTCATAGATCTATAGGACTAATAGGTTATACCCATCTCATCTTAGTTCAGTAACCAAGAAATTCATCCTTAATTACATTTGGGAACATCAAAAGCTTTTTTAGCTCAATTTTTATTTTTCACATGTTGTTTTGTTGGTCAAAGGGGGTTTGACCATGGCGGAATTCGATTTAATATATTCTGGAATATGATGCACATGTTATATTTCTATTTCGTGCCTATAAACGAGTTTTCAAAAGTCATACAGTGCAATATTGGATTTTCAAACTGTTGTTGCACCTCAAGACTTCGATGTTGCAACCAACAGACGTGGGTTGTTCCGCCACGCTTAAATTTTTATCCATTTTGAGTTAGTACAACCATAACCAGTCAAAATGAAGCTCTCTCGTAGATCTATAGGACCTACAGGTAACATCCATCACATCTTAGTTCAGTAACCAAGAATTTCAATCTTAATGACATTTAGGAACATCTTGAGCTTTTTTAGCTCAATTTTTAATTTTTCACATGTTGTTTTGTTAGTCTAAGGGGGTTTGACCATGGTCGGAATTCGATTTACTATATTTTGGAATATGATGCACCATGTTATATTTCAATTTTGTACCCACAAACGTGTTTACAAAAGTCATACGGTGCAATCTTGGATTTTCAAACTGATGTTGCACCTCAAGACTTCAATGTAGCACCCAACAGAAGTGGGTTGTTTCTCCATGCACAAATTTGTATCCATTTTGAGTGACTAGAACCATAACCAGTCAAAACAAAGCTCTCTCATAGATATATAGGACTAAAAGGTTCCTCCCATCTCATCTTAGTTTAGTAACCACTAAATTCAATCATAACGATTTTTGGGAACATCGAAAACTTTTCTAGCTCAATTTCTAATTTTTCACATGTTGTTTTGTTAGTAAAAAGGGGTTTGACCACGGTCGGAATTATTTTTACTATATTTTGGAATATGATGCACCATGTAATATTTCTATTTCGCACCCATAAACGAGTTTTCAAAAGTCATATAGTGCAATCTTGGATTTTCAAACTGATGTTGCACCTCAAGACATCGATGTTGCACCCAACAGACATGAGTTATTTCGCCACGCATAAATTTGTATCCATTTTGGGTTACTAGAACCATAACCAATCAAAACAAAGCTCTCTCATAGATTTGTAGGACTAACAGGTTCTACCCATCTCATCTTAGTTCAGTAACCAAGAAATTCAATCATAATGATTTTTGGGAACATCGAAAGCTTTTTTAGTTCAATTTTTAATTTTTATCATGTTGTTTTGTTTGTCAAAGGGGTTTGATCATGGTCGGAATTCTATTTACTATATTTTGAAATATAATGCACCATGTTATATTTATGGTTTATACCCATAAACGAGTTTTCAAAAGTCATACAGTGCAATCTTGGATTTTCAAACTGATGTTGCATCTCAAGACTTCGATGTTGCACCCAACAGACGTGGATAGTTCCGCTACGCATAATTTTTTATCCATTTTGAGTTACTAGAACCATAACTAATCAAAATGAAGTTCTCTCATAGATCTATAGGACTAACAGGTTCCACCCATCTCATCTTAGTTCATCCACCAAGAAATTCAATCTTAATGAATTTTGGGAACATCGAAAGCTTTTTTAGCTCAATTTTTCACATGTTGTTTTGTTGGTCAAAGGGGGTTTGACCATGGTCGAAATTCGATTTAATATATTTCGGAGTTTGATGCACCATGTT
Source organism: Allium sativum (assembly GCA_030737875.1). NCBI lineage: Eukaryota > Viridiplantae > Streptophyta > Magnoliopsida > Asparagales > Amaryllidaceae > Allium > Allium sativum. The sequence continues at coordinate 142,686,119 of CM060914.1, forward strand.
ATATTTCTATTTCATACCCATAAACGAGTTTTCAAAAGTCATACAATGCAATCTTGGATTTTCAAACTGATGTTGTACCTCGAGACTTCAATGTTGCACCCAACAGACGTGGGTTGTTCCACCATGCATAAATTTGTATCCATTTTGAGTTAGTAGAATCATAACCTGTCAAAATGAAGCTATCTCATGGATCTATAGGACTAAATGGTTAAACCCATCTCATCTTAGTTTAGTAACCAAGAAATTCAATCTTAATGACATTTGGGAACATCTAGAGCTTTTTAGCTCAATTTTTACTTTTTCACATGTTTTTTTGTTAGTCAAAGTGGGTTTGACCATGGTCGGAATTCTATTTACTATATTTTGGAATATGATGCACCATGTTATATTTCTATTTTGTGCACATAAACAAGTTTTCAAAAGTCATGCAGTGCAATCTTGGATTTTCAAATTGATGTTGCACCTCAAGACATCGATGTTGCTCACAACAGACGTGGGTTGTTCCACCACGCATAAATTTGTATCCATTTTGAGGTACTAGAACCATAACCAGTCAAAACAAAGCTCTCTAATAGATTTATAGGACTAACAGATTCCACCCATCTTATCTTAGTTCAGTAACCAAGAAATTCAATCTTAATGATTTTTGGGAACATCGAAAGCTTTTTTAGCTCAATTTTTAATTTTTCACATGTTGTTTTGTTAGTCAAAAGGGGTTTGACCATGGTCGGAATTCTATTTACTATATTTTCAATATGATGCACCATGTTATATTTCAATTTCGTACCCATAAACGAGTTTTCAAAAGTCAAAAATTGCAATCCAGGATTTTCAAATTGATGTTGCACCTCAAGACTTCAATGTTGTACCCAACAACGTGGGTTGTTCCGCCACACATAAATTTGTATCATTTTGAGTTACTAGAACGATAACAAGTCAAAACAAAGCTCTCTCATAGATTTATAGGACTAACATGTTCCTCCTATCTCATCTTAGTTTAGTAACCAAGAAATTCAATCATAATGATTTTTGGGAACGTCGAAAGCCTTTTTTGCTCAATTTTTAATTTTTCGCATGTTATTTTGATAGTCAAAGGGGGTTTGACCAAGGTCGGAATTCTATTTACTATATTTTGGAATATGATGCATCTTGTTGTATTTCTATTTCATCCCATAAACGAGTTTTCAAAAGTCATACATTACAATCTTGGATTTTCAAACTGATGTTGCACCCCAAGACATCAATGTTGCACACAACAGACGTGGGTGTTCTGCCACGAATAAATTTGTATCCATTTTGAGTTACTAGAACCATAACCGGTCAAAATAGAGCTCTCTCATTGATTTATAGGACTAACAGGTTCCACCCATCTCATCTTAGTTTAGTAACCAAGAATTTTATTCTTAATGATTTTTGGGAACATCGAAAGCTTTTATAGCTCAATTTTTTATTTTTCACATGTTGTTTTGTTTGTCAAAGGGGGTTTGACCATGGCCGGAATTCTATTTACTATATTTTAGAATATGATGCACCATGTTATATTTCTTTTTCATACCCATAAACGAGTTTTCAAAAGTCATGCAAAGAAATCTTCGATTTTCAAACTGATGTTGCACCTCAAGACTTCGATGTTGCACCCAACAGACGTGGGTTGTTCCCCCACTTATAAATAATTATCCATTTTGAGTTACTAGAACCATAACCAATCAAAACGAAACTCACTCAAAGATCTATAGGTCTAACAGGTTCCACCCATCTCATCATAGTTTAGTAACCAAGAAATTCAATCTTAATGACTTTTGGGAACATCGAAAGCTTTTTTAGCTCAATTTTTCGCATGTTGTTAAGTTGGTCAAAGGGGGTTTGACCATGGTTGGAATTTGATTTAATATATTTTGGAGTATGATGCGCCATGTTATATTTCTATTTCATACCCAGAAACGAGTTTTTAAAAGTCATGTAGTGCAATCTTGGATTTTCAAACTGATGTTGTACCTCAAGAATTCGATGTTGCATCCAACAGACGTGGGATGTTCCGCCATGCAAAAATTTGTATCCATTTTGAGTTAGTAGAACCATAACCAGTCAAAATGAAGCTATCTCATGGATCTAATGGACTAACAGGTTACACCCATCTCATCTTAGTTCAGTAACCAAGAAATTCAATCTTAATGACATTTGGGAACATCAAAAGCTTTTTTAACTCAATTTTTAATTTTTTTCACATGTTGTTTTGTAAGTAAAAGGGGGTTTGACAATGGTCGGAATTCAATTTACTGTATTTTGGAATATGATGCACCATGTTATATTTCAATTTGGTACCCATAAACGAGTTTTCAAAAGTCATACAATTCATTCTTTGATTTTCAAACTAATGTTGCACCTCAAGACTTCAATGTAGCACCCAACAGACGTGGGTTGTTCCGCCACGCATAAATTTGTATCCATTTTGAGTTACTTGAACCATAACCAGTCAAAACAAAGCTTTCCCAAAGATTTATAGGACTAACAGGTTCCTCCCATCTCATCTTAGTTCAATAACCATGAAATTCAATCCAAATGGTTTTTGGGAATATCGAAAGCTTTTTTTGCTCAATTTTTAAATTTTCACATGTTGTTTTGTTAGTCAAAGGGGGTTTGACCATGGTCGGATTTTATTTACTATATTTTGGAATATGATGCACCATGTTATATTTCTATTTCGTAACCATAAAGAAGATTTTAAAAGTCATACAGTGCAATCTTGGATTATCAAATGGATGTTGCACCTCAAGACATCGATGTTGCACACAACAGACGTGGTTTGTTCCGCCACGCATAAATTTGTATCCATTTTGAGTAACTAGAACCATAACCAGTCAAAACAAAGTTCTCTCGTAGATTTATAGGACTAACAGGTTCCACCTATCTCATCTTAGTTCAGTAACCAAGAAATTCAATCTTAATGATTTTTGGGAACATCGAAATCTTTTTTAGCTCAATTTTTAATTTTTCACATGTTGTTTTGTTTTTAATTTTTCACATGTTGTTTTGTTAGTCAAAGGGGGTTCAACCATGGACAGAATTCTATTTACTATATCTTGGATTATGATGCACCATGTTATATTTCTATTTCATGCCCATAAACGTGTTTTCAAAAGTCATACAGTGCAATCTTGGATTTTCAAACTGATGTTGTACCTCAAGACTTCGATGTTGCACCCAACAGACGTGGGTTGTTCCATCATGCATAAATTTTTATCCATTTTGAGTTAGTAGAACTATAACCAATCAAAACGAAGCTCTCTCATAGATCTATAGGACTAACAAGTTCCACACAACCCATCTTAGTTCAGTAACCAAGAAATTCAATCTTAATGACTTTTGGGAACAACGAAAGCTTTTTAGCTCAATTTTTCACATGTGGTTTTGTTAGCCAAAGGAGGTTTGACCATGGTCGAAATTCGATTTAATATATTTCGGAGTATGATACACCATGTTATATTTCTATTTCATGCACATAAACGAGTTTTCAAAAGTCATACAGTGCAATCATGGATTTTCAAACTGATATAGTACCTCAAGACTTCGATGTTGCACCCAACAGATGTGGGTTGTTCCGCCACTCATAAATTTGTATCCATTTTGAGTTAGTAGAACCACAACCGGTCAAAATGAAGCTATCTCATGGATCTATAGGACTAACTGGTTACACCCATCTCATCTAAGTTTAGTATCCAAGAAATTCAATCTTAATGACATTTGGGAACATCAAATGCTGTTTTAGCTTAATTTTTAATTTTTTTCATGTTGTTTTGTTAGTCAAAGGTGGTTCGACCATGGTCTGAATTCTATTTACTATATTTTGTAATATGATGCCCCATGTTATATTTCTATTTTGTACCCATAAACGAGTTTTCAAAAGTAATATAGTGCAATCTTGGATTTTCAGACGGATGTTGCACCTCAAGACATCAATGTTGCGCACAACAGACGTGGGTTGTTCCGCCACGCAAAAATTTGTATCCATTTTGATTTACTAGAACCATAGCCAGCCAAAACCAAGCTCGCCCATAGGTTTATAGGAGTAACAGGTTCCACCCATATCATCTTATTCAGTAACCAAGAAATTCAATCTTAATGATTTTTGGGAACATCGAAAGCTTTTTTAGCTCAATTTTTAATTTTTACATGTTTTTTGTTAGTCAAAGGGGGTTTGAACACGGTCGGAATTCTATTTACTATATTTTGTATTATGTTGCACCATGTTATATTTTTATTTGTACCCATAAAACAGTTTTCAACAGTCATATAGTGTAATCTTGGATTCTCAAGCTGATGTTGCACCCCAAGTCATCGATGTTGCATACAACTGATGTGGGTTGTTCTGCCACGCTTAAATTTGCATCCATTTTGTGTTACTAGAACCATAACCGGTCTAAACAAAGCTCACTCATAGATTTATAGGACTAACAGGTTCCACTCATCTCATCTTAGTTCAGTAACCTAGAAATTCATTCTTAATGATTTTTGGGAACATCGAAAGCTTTTTTAGCTCAATTTTTAATTTTTCACAAGTTGTTTTCTTAGTCATAGGGGGGTTTGACCATGGTCGGAATTCTATTTACTATATTTTGGAATAAGATGCACAATGTTATATTCCTATTTCATACCCATAAACTAGTTTTCGAAAGTCACACAGTGCAATCTTAGATTTTAAAACTGATGTTGCACCTCAAGACTTCGATGTTACACCCAGCAGACGTGGGTTGTTCCGCCACGCATAAATTTGTATCTATTTTGAGTTACTAGAACCATAACCAATCAAAACGAAGCTATCTCATAGATCTATAGGACTAACAGGTTCCACCCATCTCATCTTAGTTCAGTAACCAAGAAATTCAATCTTAATGACTTTTGGGAACATCGAAAGCTTTTTTACCTCAATTGTTCATATGTTGTTTTGTTGGTCAAAGGGGGTTTGACTGTCGTCTGAATTCGGTTTAATATATTATGGAGTATGATGCACCATGTTATATTTCTATTTTATACCCATAAACGTGTTTTCAAAAGTCATACAGTGCAATCATGGATTTTCCAACTGATGTTGCACCTTAAGACTTCGATGTTGCACCCAACAAACATGGGTTGTTCCGCCACGCACAAATTTGTATCCATTTTGAGTTAGTAGAACCATAACCAGTCAAAATGAAGCTATCTCGTAGATCAATAGGACTAACAGGTTACACCCATCTCATCTTAGGTCAGTAACTAAGAAATTCAATATTAATGGCGTTTGGGATAATCAAAAGCTTTTTTAGCTGAATTTTTAATTTTTCACATGTTGTTTTGTTAATCAAAGGGGGTTTCACCATGGTCATAATTCTATTTACTGTATTTTGGAATATGATGCACCATGTTATATATCTATTTCATACCCATAAACGAGTTTCAAAAGTCATACAATGCATTCCAGGATTTTCAAACTGATGTTGTACCTCAAGACTTCGATGTTGCATCCAACAGACGTGGGTTGTTCCACCATGCATAAATTTGTATCCATTTTGAGTTAGTAGATCCATAACCGGTCAAAATGAAGCTCTCTCATAGATCTATAGGACTAACAGGTTACACCAATCTCATCTTAGTTCAGTAACCAAGAAATTCAATCTTAATGACATTTGGAGACATCAAAAGCTTTTTAAGCTCAATCTTTAATTTTTCACATGTTGTTTTGTTAGTCAAAGGGGGTTTGACCATGGTCGGAATTCTACTTACTATATTTTGGAATATGATGCAGCATGTTATAATTCTATTTTGTTCCCATAAAGGAGTTTTCAAAAGTCATACAGTGCAATCTTGGATTTTCAAACTGATGTTGCACCTCAAGACTTCGATGTTGCACTCAATAGACGTGGGTTGTTCCGCCACGCATAAATTTTTATCCTTTTTGAGTTACTAAAACCATAACCAGTCAAAACAAGTCTTTCTCATAGATTTACAGGACGAACAGGTTCCAACTATCTCATCTTAGTTCAGTAACCAAGAAATTCAATCTTAATAACATTTGTGAACATCAAAAGCTTTTTTAGCTCAATTTTTTATTTTTAACATATTGTTTTGTTAGTCAAAGGGGTTTTGATCATGGTCGGAATTCTATTTACTATATTTTGGAATATGATGCACCATGTTATATTTTTATTTCGTACCCATAATGAGTTTTCAAAAGTCATACATTGCAATCTTGGATTTTCAAATTGATGTTGCCCCTCAAGACTTCAATGTTGCTCCCAACAGACGTGGGTTGTTCCACCACGCATAAATTTGTACCAATTTTGAGTTAGTAGAACCATAACCTGTCAAAATGAAGCTCTTTCATAGAACTATAGGACTAATTGGTTACACCCATCTCATCTTAGTTCCCTAACCAAAAAATTCAATCCTATTGACATTTGGGAACATTAAAAACTTTTTTAGCTCAATTTTTAATTTTTCACATGATGTTTTGTTAGTCAAAGGGATAAAGTGCAATCTTTGATTTTCAAACGGATGTTGCACCTCAAGACTTCGATGTTGCACCCAACAGACGTGGGTTGTTCCGCCTTACATAAATTTGTATCCATTTTGAGTTACTAGAACATTAACCAGTCAAAACAAAACTCCCTCATAGATTTATAGGACTAACAGGTTCCACCCATCTCATCTTAGTTCAGTAACCAAGAAATTCAATCTTAATGATTTTTGGGAACATCAAAAGCTTTTTTAGCTCAATTTTTAATTTTTTTTATATGTTGTTTTGTTAGTCAAGGGGGTTTGACCATAGTCGGAATTCTATTTACTATATCTTGGAATATGATGCACCACATTATATTTCTATTGCATACCCATTAACGAGTTTTCAAAAGTCATACAGTGCAATCTTAGATTTTCAAACTGATGTTGCACCTCAAGACTTAGATATTGCACCCAACAGACGTGGGTTGTTCCGCCACACATAAATTTGTATTCATTTTGAGTTAATAGAACCATAACCAGTCAAAACAAATCTCTCTCATAAATATATAGGATAATAGGTTCCACTCATCTCATCTTAGTTCAGTAACCAAGAAATAATTCAATCTTAATGACTTATGGGAACATCGAAAGCTTTTTAAGCTCAATTTTTAATTTTTCCCATGTTATTTTGTTTTTCAAAGGGGGTTTGAACATGGTAGAATTACGATTTAATACATTTTGGAGTTTGATGCACCATGTTATATTTCTACTTCGTACCCATAAACAAGTTTTCGAAAGTCATATAGTGCAATCTTTGATTTTCAAACTTATGTTGCACCTCAAGACTTCGATGTTGCACCCAACAGACGTAGGCTGTCCCGCCACGCATAAATTTGTATCCATTTTGAGTTAGTAGAACCATAACTGTAACACCCCACCTCCGTTAAGGTCACTCACAAAGGGAATGCCTTAACTTTGATGGACCGTTTTAGTAGACAGAACAGAATATTACAAGACAGATAAGTAGTACTTGAAAATTTATAACTTTATTACAGCAGAAGCAGAAATAAGTTTGGTTAAATCTTTCTAAATCACAATACCAAAACTCAAGTACACAATTATTAGTCTTATACAAAATCCTTTAGAATGTAAAGTTTCAAAGCCATAATCCCCAACATAAACTGCCATGAAAAGATAGAGTCAAACCAAGCAATACTCCAAGCACTTCAAGCAAAGAGAATCAAAATTAAGCTCCTATGTTTCCACCCTGAGCACCTGGGGCGAAATGGAAAGAAAAGGGGCTAAAACAAACGAGGTCAGACATAAATTCTGGCGAGTCTAGTGACTTCCAACATATAAATAGATAATATTATCATGACATGTAAATAAAGCTGGATGAGAGATTACATCAGCAGGAATAACAGATATACTTTAAGTTAACAGAAGAAACCGAATGATGTAAACCAAGTTATGTCCCTTACTTACATCTTACTTCTCTGCACTAATACTAGTATAACAGGGTTAGGTGTTACCTAATGTCTAAATTGGAACAGAATCGAAACAGAATAATCTATACAGAAACAGAATGCTAGTAATGGGCCTTCACCACCCCAATAGACAGAAGGTACAGAAGAAAAATATTAATAATGGGCCTTTACCACCCCAACAGACAGAAGGTACGGAAACATAATACTAATAATGGGCCTTTACCACCCAACTAATGGGCCTTTACCACCCCAACAGACAGAAGGTACAGAAACAGAATCGGAAACGGAATCAGAGAAGGAAACAGAATAATCCCTATGGAAATAGAATGTTAGAATTAGGTGTACACTAGTAATGGGCCTTTACCACCTCAACCAATGGTACCACGCAGAAACAGTCAGGTGTTACCACCCAACAGAAACAGACGGTACCAACAGAAATAGACAGAACTAAGTGTACCCTAAGTCCTACCCCAAGCGATCGACTACCTAATACATAAATACCCTGTGTCGGCCCCACAGTAGGGTGTATCACTCCCTAAAATGGCAACCTATTGGCACAGACCTATTTACAGATGTCACGGTGTCTTACATCCTCAGAGCAGACTGGATCCATGCACACACATGACCCGGTTCGAACGCACCATCAACACCCCTCGCCATTATCAGAATGAACTGCTTATAACTAGTTTGGTAAGCGTGCCCGGACCCCTACATAGCGTAGGGTCAAATTTTTTGATACCAGAAAGGGTTGCTGACTAATATGGGTCCCAAACAACAGATGACACAAGTATTTCCCCTCCTAACCTTGTGTCCCCAGACTAACAGATTTCAGATTAACTTGTTTACATGTTTCAGACATACAGAGTTCAGATTTACTAGTTCACAGATTAGATAATCAAATTAGCAAGTTTTCAGACTAACGGATCAAATGTACAGTTTTAACAGACTTACAGATTGTCTAACTTTATATTGGGCCTAAATATTCACGAAACGGGTTTGTTAAATTCATCGATCCAGTTGGTTTAACACTATCCAACGAACACGTTTTAGATATCATATTTATCTCAGATTTGCATTAATTAAATATTAATGCATAGACGTCTCACGTTAGGTCGGTAGCTTGTGGCTGCTGGATATGCCGGGCGGTTCCGGACAGACTTCTGCCACAAGCCAGACCTAACCTCGTGTCTAAGCATATTTTAGTTATGGCTAAGACCTCTCACATTAGACTGACAGTTTGCGGTCGCTGGTTAAGCCGGTTGGTTCCGGGCAGGCTTCTACCGTAAACGGAGTCTAACCTCGTGTCATAGCCACTTTATTCCATTACAGAAAATATCAGAGTAATTATGTCCATTTAGCAAATTTAACTTCTTTACAAGTTATGGCAGATTATCCAAAGTTCTATTAACATGTTTTGCTCAACTTTAGATCGAGCCTCCAGATTACAATTATTCAGCTTTCAATAGATTAAGCAATCAACAGATTTAGCAGATAATAGATCTAGCAGATTAGGAAATTTAGCAGATCAGCAGAACAGGAAATTCAACAGATTTAGCAGATTAGGCAATTCAGCAAATTAGCAGATTTAACATTTCATAAAAATGCTATTTACATATCTTGCCTGATCATAAATTAAGCCTAAACTTACATGCTCAAATCATGGTCATAATTAATAATACAATATATGCCCCCAAATTTTCGTTAAATTTTGCACAGTACAGAACGCTCTCTAAAATCCCAAAATCATGATATGAATTATGCCAAATTATAGCCTTTAATTCCAATATCCAAAAATCCATATTTAGGTGCATTCACATTAATAGTTATCCTATTTTAATATAGGTCCTTACGCCTAAGTTTTGTATTCCTTTTCAAGTCATGAATCGTTATATAAAATATACCAAAAAACTAGATCTTTAAATTATATCCTCTCAAAATCAGATCTTAATTTTTATATGCATTATATCCCCAAGTTTCAAGTCATATGTTATCATTCAATGATTCCTCTTCTTCCAAATCACAGAGTATGCACAGATCTAGATCTAATTTACAACATATGTCCTTTTCTCAAATCAATCACAGATCAGTCATGTCCAATTATGCATTATTCATTATTTACTCCAAAATTTAGCGTTCGTGCATTAATCTCTTACGAGATTTGGCGCAGGCTCGTAGTAGCCTGGCTATAGAATAGAAAAAAGAAAGAGAATAGTCATAGAAAAACAGATCTGACAGATAAGAATATGCATAACCTCAGATCCAGATTTATAGCCATGTCAAGGTCATAATTAAAGTTCATATCTGAAAATAACTGTACTCACAAAAAGGGAACGATTCTTGTATTCTGGAATCTGTATTCTGACACTGAATAGCTCTCCTTTGGCGTAGACTATCGATTAGATTAGAAAATAGTTGTTCTCTTTTAATTCTATTCAGATTGGAAGAAGATGCACTAGTTCTAGCTTAGATTTCAGTAGAGTAGCGATGCCATTATTTTATTTTAATTAGAATAAAGGCATAATATAGGCAGAATGAAATTGTGCGAAGAGAAAGTGAGGTTTGGGGGGTATTTTTATAGGAGAATAGGGTGATTTAGAGCCTTCAGATCAGTCCAGAAGTCATCAGAACCACCCAGCTCGAAGACAGGTCATCCAGCCATTCAGAAGAAGACATGTCATCACAGAACACTCCAGAATTCTGTGCTGGATCGGTATGGGCGCACTTGGCAGGTGCGCCAGTGTATTTTTGTACTGGCGCACTTCACAAGTGCGCCAGTGTATTCTGGCTGGTTTCTGGTTTTTCTGCCTAACTTCGTTCGTCCATATCTTCTTCATACGATATCCATTTTACGCAAACTCGGACTCTATCTCAAGCAGAATTTCGAGACGAATGCAATGGGGCAACCCGTTTCTCTTAATTCTTCTCCTAAAATTAAGTATACTTTAATTTGTTACTTATACATTCACAGAAAATACGAGGTGTTACAATAACCAGTCAAAATGAAGCTCTCTCTTAGATATATAGGACTAACAGGTTACACCCATCTCATCTTAGCTCAGTAACTAAGAAATTCAATCTTAATGACTTTTAGGAACATCAAAAGCTTTTTTAGCTCAATTACTAATTTTTCACATATTGTTTTGTTAGTCAAAGGGTGTTTAACCATGGTCGGAATTCTATTTACTATATTCTGGAATATGATTCACTTTGTTATATTTCTATTTCATACCCATAAAAGAGTTTTCATAAGTTATACAGTGTAATCTTGGATTTTCAAACTGATGTTGCACCTCAAGACTTCGATGTTGCACCAAACAGACGTGGGTTGTTCCGCTTATGCATAAATTTGTATCCATTTTGAGTTAGTAGAACCATAACCGGTCAAAATGAAGCTCTCTCATAGATATATAGGACCAACCGGTTACACCCATCTCATCTTAGTTTTGTAACCAAGAAATTCAATACTAATGACATTTGGGAACATCAAAAGCTTTTTTAGCTCAACTTTTAATTTTTCACATGTTGTTTTGCTGGTCAACGGGGGTTTGACCATGGTCGGAATTCTATTTACTATATTTTGGAATATGATGCACCATGTTATATTTCTATTTCGTACCCATAAACGAGTTTTCAAAAGGCATACAGCGCTATCTTGGATTTTCAAACTGATGTTGCACCTCAAGACTTTTATGTTGCACCCAACAGACGTGAGTTGTTCCGCCATACATAATTTTGTATCCATTTGGAGTTAGTAGAACCATAACCAGTCAAAATGAAACACTCTCACAGATCTATAGGACTAACAGGTTACAACCATCTCATCTTAATTCAGTAACTAAGAAATTTAATCTTAATGACATTTAGGAACATCGAAAGCATTTTTAGCTCATTTTTTTATTTTTCACATGTTGTTTTGTTGGTCAAAGGGCGTTTGACCGTGGTCGGCATTCCATTTACTATATTTTTGAATATGATGCACCATGTTATATTTCTATTTCGTATCCATAATTGAGTTTTCAAAAGTCATACAGTGCAATCTAGGATTTTCAAATTGATGTTGCACCTCAAGACTTCGATGTTGCACCCAATAGACGTGGGTTGTTCCGTCACGTATAATTTTGTATCCATTTTGAGTTACTAGAAACATAACCAATCAAAACGAAGCTCTCTCGTAGATCTATAGGACTAACAAGTTCCACCCATCTCATCTTAGTTCAGTAACCAAGAAATGCAATCTTAATGACTTTTGGGAACATCGAAAGCTTTTTTAGCTCAATTTTTTGCATGTTGTTTTGTTCGTCAAAGGGGGTTTGTCCATGGTCAGAATTCGATTTAATATATTTTGGAATATGATGCAACATGTTATATTTCTATTTCATACCCATAAACGAGTTTTCAAAAGTCATACAATGCAATCATGGATTTTCAAACTGATGTTGCACCTCAAGACTTCGATGTTGCACCTAACAGATGCGGGTTGTTCCGCCATGCATAAATTTGTGTCCATTTTGAGTTACTAGAACCATAACCAGTCAAAATGAAGCTCTCTCATATATCTGTAAGACTAATAGGTTCCACCATATCATTTTAGTTCAATAACTAGGAAATTTCATCCTAACGTCTTTTGGGAACAGCAAAAGCTTTTTTTAGCTCAATTTTTAATTTTTCACATGTTGTTTTGTTGGTCAAAGGGGGTTTGACCATAGTCGGAATTGGACTTAATATATTTTGGAATATGATGCACCATTTTATATTTCTATTTTGTACCCATAAACGAATTTTCAAAAGTCATATAGTGCAATCTTGGATTTTCAAACTGAAGTTGCACCTCAAGACATCGATGTTGCACCTTACTGACGTGGGTTGTTCCGCCATGCATAAATTTGTATCCATTTTGAGTTACTAGAACCATAACCAGTCAAAATGAAGTTATCTCATAGATCTATAGGACTAAATAGTTAGACCCATCTCATCTTAGTTCAGTAACCAAGAAATTCAATCGTAATGACATTTGGGAACATCAAAAGCTTTTTTAGCTCAATTTTTAATTTTTCACATGTTGTTTTGTTGGTCAAAGGGGGTTTGACCATGGTCGGAATTCTATTTACTATATTTTGGAATAAGACGCACCTGGTTATATTTCAATTTCATACCCATAAATGGGTTTTCAGAAGTCATAAAGTGCCATCTTGGATTTTCAAACTGATGTTGCACCTCAAGACTTCGATTTTGCACCCAACAGACGTGGATTGTTCCGCCACTTATAAATTTGTATCCATTTTGAGTTAGTAGAACCATAACTAGCCAGAACGAAGCTCTCTCATAGATCAATAGGACTAATAAATTACACCCATCTCATCTTAGTTCAGTAACCAAGAAATTCAATCTTAATGACATTTGGGAACATCGAAAGCTTTTTTAACTCAATTTTTAATTTTTCTCATGTTGTTTTGTTGGTCAAAGAGGGTGTGACCATGGTCGGAATTCGATTTAATATATTTTGGAATTTGATGCACCATGTTATATTTCTATTTCATACCTATAAACGAGTTTTCAAAAGTCATACACTGCAATCTTGGATTTTCAAACTGATGTTGCACCTTAAGACTTTGATGTTGCACCCAAAAGATGTAGGTTGTTCCACCAAGCATAAATTTGTATCCATTTTGAGTTACTAGAACCATAACCAGTCAAAACAAAGCTCTCTCATAGATCTATAGGACTAACCGGCTACACCCATCTCATCTTAGTTCAGTAACCAAGAAATTCAATCTTAACGACTTTTGGGAACATCGAAAGCTTTTTTAGCTCAAATTTTAATTTTTTCACATGTTGTTCGTTGGTCAAAGGGGGTTTGACCATGGTCGGAATTCTATTTACTATATTTTGGAATATGATGCACCATGTTATATTTCTATTTTATACCCATAAACTAGATTTCAAAAGTCATACAGTAAAATCTAGGATTTTAAAACTGATGTTACACCTGAAGACTTCTATGTTGCATCCAACAGACATGGGTTGTTACGCCACGCACAAATTTGTATCCATTTTGAGTTTATAGAACTTTAACCAGTCAAAATGAAGCACTCTCTAGATCTATAGAATTAACAGGTTACACCCATCTAATGTTAGTTCAATAACCAAGAAATTCAATCTTAATGACATTTGGGTACATCAAAAGCTTTTTTTGCTAAAACTTTCACATGTTGTTTTATTGGTCAAAGGGGGTTTGACCATGGTTAGAATTCTACTTACGATATTTTGGAATATGATGCACCACGTTATATTTCTATTTTGTACCCATAAATGAGTTTTTGAAAGTTATAGAGTGCAATCTAGGATTTTCAAAGTGATGTTGCACCTTAAGACTTCGATGTTGCACCCAACAGACGTGGGTCGTTCCTCCATGCATACATTTGTACCATTTTGAGTTACTAGAACCATAACCTATCAAAACAAAGCTCTCTCGTAGAACTATAGGACTAACAGGTACCACCTATCTCATCTTAGTTCAGTAACTAAGAAATTCAATCTTAATGACATTTGGGAACATCAAAAGCTTTTTTAGATCAATTTTTAATTTTTCACATGTTGTTTTGTTGGTGAAAGGGGGTTTGACCATGGTCGGAATTCGATTTAATATATTTTGGAATATGATGCACCACATTATATTTCTATTTCATACCCATAAATGAGTTTTCGAAAGTCATAGAATGTAATCTTGGATTTTGAAACTGATATTGCACTTCAGAACTTCGATGCTGCACCCTACAAACGTGGGTTGTTCCGCTAGGCATAAATTAGTATCCATTTTGAGTTACTAGATCCATAACCAGTCAAAATGTAGCTCTTTCATAGATCTATAGGACAAACAGGTTACACCTAGCTAAATTTTATTCCTATTCTCAATAGCAATGTCAACTCCCCCTATTCCCAATCTCCCGCCCAATCCAATCCATCCCATCATCTTGTCCTCTCAAACATCCACACCCCCTTCCATACCTCCGCCAGTCAGTCCGCCTCCGTTACCTCCTGACCCCAACCCTACCGTAGTCAACCCCTCAGCGACGAGTAATCATGCCCAAACCCTACCTTGTAATCTAGATTGTCAACAGCCTTGGACTTCTTTACTTTTTAAGCGTAAGCCGATGAACACTGGGAAGTACAAGCCTGTTGAAATTATTCCTGTGATAGTTGATGATACTCTGCAGCTTGTAGAAGGAGTGGCCGAATCTAGGTCTTAAGTTTGGCATGATGTTCTAGTAGGTTTCTTCTTAGATAAACCGCTCTCATATACTGCTGTAATCAACAAACTACTTCCGATATGGAAGCTTAAAGGTACTGTAAAAGTAAGATTTGATGGAGTGCTTTTTCTCTTGAATTTAGTAATGAAGAAGACAAGTGTCGGATTCAGCAAGGCGATCCGATTATCATGAACAATAAGATTTTTATCATCAAACCTTGTGACACTTCGATCAGTAATGTTCGTGGTGAAATTAAGTCCGTTCTTGTTTGGGTTAGGCTGTACAACATTCCATTTTTTTCATGGTCGAATTTTGGGATTAATTGGATTAGTTATAGATTGGGTAAACTCTTATGTCTAGATGCTATGATAGAAAGTAGAGAGCGTATTCAACATGCGAAATGTTTGATAGAAGTATAGCCGGATAAGGAGTTAGTGAATGATTTTCTTGTCAAAACACCGGAAGGAGGAGTGCAAAGGATCTATGTAGAGTACTTGTGGAAACCAGATATTTGCCTCTCTTACAAGGCATTTGGACACCGAACGGGAATCTGCGATACAAGTGAAACATTGTACCCAATAGAGATTGATGTGAGAAGTGAAAAGGGGAGAGATGATGTGAGAAACAAAGCTCCTCTGAAGGAACAAGTGAGATATAAACCGTATGAACCTGTTAGGAGTAACACGCAGAAGTGGCAAATTGTGCATAACAAAAGAAACAAAACGGTGGAGACAGTGGAAAACAAGAGTAATGCTACGACAGTCATAGGGGAAAAGAGTAATGCAAAGAAAGTCAATGGCGAAAGGAGTTAACATGGAAAAAGGAATGGAAATGATATGTTTGTCAGTAATAAATTTGGAGTACTTGAAGATGGTGAGATTGGAAATGATCTTGATGAAGATGATGAAGAACAAATATTTATTCAGGAATTAGAACATCAAGAATTGGCTAAAATAGGTGAATATACAATACCCCCAGTGGAAGAACTGCTACAACGTGATAATGTATTGCATAGCTCTGTGCCCTTATTTGTTAGGAAATCCAGTGTGTTAAGCATAGAGGAAATGGAAGAATACAATGAAGAAGAGAAACTGGTTGAGATGATCAAGGACATAGTAATGGTAGGAAGGAAAGCAGATTTAATTGATGAGAGTGTGAACAACAAGTCAAAAGTTGGTGTTGTTTCAAGAAAGATCAATGATATAAATACGAATACTGCATTAACTTGTGATCTTGGTAGAGCTGAAATGAATACTGTGATTGATGCATCTGAACCAACCCCACAAATTAACTCCCCTCATAATATCAGTGCCATGAAAAATACAACATCCAATGCATTTCCTTTACACCCAATCATACCTGACAAGTCACCCTCTCCAACTCCACCAGATGAGGACACTCCAAACAAAAATAACCTGACTCCCCCAAAGGCATATAAAACTCCACCCTTGAACACCTTTACACCCATTTCTAATGCAAGGAAGATAAATAAGATGAAGAACACTTCTGCTAATGTACACAATGAGTACGGGCTAAGAAGTAAGCGAGGAGTGGTTTCAAATCACCCAACAGTTTAACCATGTTGAAAACTCTAGGAGTATGGAACATTAGAGGTTGCCACAAACAGACGAAACTTGACCAATGCAAACTCCTGATTGCTGAGAATAAGCTGTGCCTCCTAGCCATCCTCGAAACAAAGCTAAACGAAGAGTTAACTAACCATGCATCAAAATATATCAACCCTTCATGGCGCATGCTGCACAACCTTAGAGCATCTCCTTACGGTGGAATAGTAATACTTTCCAATCCCGATATTATACAAGTAAATCATATTCAATCCACACCACAATTGATGCATTGCTCCGCAAAATTCATAGCCGAACAAATACCCTTTTATCTGACCATTATTTATGCTGCCAACTCGTTGAATGTAAGGCAATTGCTACTTAATGAAGTTCCAAATCTTTGTTCCGCTGCTCTACCTTGGTTAATCACTGGTGACTTTAACTGTTCCTTTGATGTAACTCAACAGTTTGGAGGAAACCCACTTTCTCAATTGGAAATCTTACCCCTGAGAAATGCTATTGAACGTAGTAATCTAGTTAGCATTAGACGGACTGGTTTGCCATTTTCTTGGAACAATAGTAGTCGCACAGGACCTAGAACCTTCTCCCTCATCGACCATGCATTTTGCAACCCCTTAACCTTCAACTGTTGGCCGGCTATAACCTATAACCTTCCTCCCCCAACGTTATCAGACCATTCTCCTATAATCCTTTGCCTCAGTGGGCTTGACATTAAAAAATCCTCTTGTTTTAAATTTTTTAACTCTTGGGTCAATGAACCCGATTTTCTTGATTTGATTCGAGAAGTATGGGGAAGACCTTGTTACGGCAATCCGATGTTCATTTTGCAGAAAAAAGTAAAAGCAATGAAGCATGCTTTAAAGGCTTTGGAAAGTGAAAGATTTGGAACAGAAAACATGCAAACAACTTATTGAAGGAGGAAGCTCGAAGACATACAAACAGTAATGATGCTTGATCCCTTAAATCCTGCCCATGCAAGCAAGGAGACCCAGTATACTAAGCAATACAATGAAGCTCTGGAAACTGAAATGGCAATGACTAAACAGAAAACAAGACTAAAGTGGAAGTTAGAAGGGGATTGCAACTGCGCTTTCTTTCATGCAACTCTTACGGACAAGCAAAACAGAGAAAATCTTATATCTGTAGTCGACAGGTATGGAACGTATGTCAATACTCAAATTGATGTAGAAAATGCGTTTGTACACCATTTTTCAGAATTGCTGGGTAACAGTGAAGGCTCTGAACCTGAAACTGAATTGATAGACCCTTGCATTCTACCGAAAATCTCTAACCAAGATAACAAAGTGTTGTGTGATGAAGTCACGTATGATGAGATCAGAGCTGCTATGTTCTTACTTAATAGTAATTCCGCTGGAGGTTCGGACGGTTTTAACGCATGCTTTTATCAAAAATGTTGGCGATATATTCACTTGGATGTATGCAAAGCGGTAACTCATTTCTTCAAGTCTGGCTTCATGAATCTCTCTTTTAATAGTACAAACATAGCCTTAATACTGAAAATCAAAAATGCCACTAAAGTCTCGGACTACAGACCCTTTTCCTGCTGTAATACAATCTATAAATGTCTTTCTAAGGTTATCGCTACTAGGCTCAAGGTTGTACTTCCAACAATTATATCTCCGAATCAATCGGCTTTTCTTTCCGGAAGAAGTATTTTAGATAATGTGTTGATTTCGCATGAGCTCCTAAATGGCTATTCTAGAAATATCATCTCCCCGCGTGCCATGTTCAAACTCGACATAATGAAAGCGTTTGATACGCTTCAGTGGGATTAAGAATAATGGGATACATGAACTTTCCAGTGCACTTCATCAGATGGATATTCTCTTGCATATCGACGTCCAGTTTTTCAATTATGTTAAATGGAGCTCCTGTTGGGTTCTTTAGCATCAAACAGGGAATAAGACAGGGAGACCCCCTATCAGCGTATATCTTTATATTGGTCATGGAAATTTTAACGTAGCTGCTTAATGAGAAGATTGAGGAAGGCTCCTTCAAGTTACATTCAAACTGTTCCGAGCCTAGGATATCCTCTTTGATGTTTGTGGACGAACTTGTGATTTTCTGCACTCCGGATGAACGTACAATTGATAGCAAACAGAACACCCTCAAGAGCTTCCAATAGGCTTGCGAGTGAATCTTGAAAAATCAGATATGAAAATAGCGGGTCTGTCTGATGTTCAAGTCAGCTAACTTTGTGCGAAAACTGGCATACCTTGTAGAAATGATACAATAAGCTATCTCGGCTTGCCGTTGACCACTGCGAAGATAACCTCAAGGCAATGCATGCCTCTATATACCAAAATTGTTGCGAGAATGGAATACTGGACGTGCCGACTATTGAGTCAAGGCGGAAGGCTAACTTTAATTAAGTCAGTTGTTAACTCAATGCAAGTGTACTGGGCGAGGACGTATATTCTTCCGACCAAGCTTATTAACATGATACGCTCTGCGTTTATGAACTTCTTCTGGAAGAAGAGTGGATGGTCAATACCATGCACCGGTGGCTTTTAAACTTCTTTAAAAACCGCTATGCAAGGGGGGTCTCGGAATTGTCAACATGGTTACTTGCAACAAAGTAGCTTTCTTCAAGCACATTGATAATTTTCTAAATGTTAATGACAATATCTGGGTCGAATGGTCGTACAAGAATGTCATTAAGAACAGAAACTTCTGGTCTATGGAAACACTGCAAAATCTAAGCTGGGCATGGAGAGGAATCTTTAAATTTAGAGAGGTGTTACTGTTGTTCTTCTGGTATAATGTGAATGTTGTTGTTAATGTCGAATTATGTAATGATCCGTGGCTGGCCTGCGGCCTTATCCTGAACAGAGTGCTCTCTAACATCGAAATCGAAGTTACGGGAATGAGTAGAAGTGTAACTGTCCGTAATTTCCTGATCAATAATGTGATAACACTCCCACACACTGTTGTGCCGAATATAAATAGAATATGGCAGGACGGTTACAAGTTAAAGGTAGGTGAAGGGACTGATAATATAACTCAGTAGGGAAATGAAGGAAAACCATACATGATAAGAAGGATGTATTACAACTTATCTGGTTTTGATGCAATGAATCGAAGCAAATGGAACAAGAAGATTTGGAACAAGGATAATAGTGCGAAGGAAAATTTGCTGCTATGGAAAATAATTAACAATGCGGCCTTAACTAAGGATAAGCTTCTAAATCGTGGTATGCAGATTGATTCGATTTGTGTGATGTACGGTGATAGCAACGAAAATCTTGAGCATCTTTATTTTGACTGCAAGACATCATTTAATATTTGGGCTGATCTCATGACATGCTTTAGGAGAAATGGTATTAGTCACAATAATGCAACTGAATGGAGAAATTTAGAAAAACAGACAAGTAGAAAGAGCAACAAAGGGAGACTGCTGTGCTATGCCCTTAAAAAACATGTTAGCTGCTTATGGAGAGAGAGGAATAGGAGAATTTTCAATCTGAATGATGCGAGAACCAGTGAGCAATTTAGTAAAGGCGTGAGAATGGATGTGCGGAATGGGATGAAACTGCTAAATTTTACCTTTGACCTGGGAATCATGCAAGTGCTTCTTTAGTTTTTTTTGTATCCAACTGCTGTGTTGTTTTCCTGTGTTAGTGTACCGTGTTTCTTCGTTTTCTTGTTGTGTGTGTGTTGTATCTCACCTTCCCCGGTACATTAATAAAAGTGGTAGGGGCCCACTCAACCCCGTCGGCCTTGGCAAAAAAAAAAAAAAAAACAGGATACACCTATCTCATCTTAGTTTGGGAACCAAGAAATTCAATCTTAATGACATTTGGGAACATCAAAAGCTTTTTGAGCTCAATTTTTTATTTTTCACATGTAGTTTTGTTTGTCAAAGGGGGTTTGACCATGGTCGGAATTCTATTTACTATATTTTGGAATTTGATGCACCATGTTATATTTCTATTTCGTACCCATAAACAAGTTTTCAAAAGTCATACAGTGCAATCTTGGATTTTTCAAACTGATGTTGCACCTCAAGACTTCGATGTTGCACAATTTTGAGTTAGTAGAACCATAACCAATCCAAATGAAGCTCTCTCATAGACCTATAGGACTAACATGTTACACCCATCTCATCTTAGTTTAGTAACCTAGAAATTCAATCATAATGACATTTGTGAACATCAAAAGATTTTTTAACACAATTTCTAATTTTTTACATGTTGTTTTGCTACTCAAAGGGGGTTTGAACATGGTCGAAAATCTATTTACTATATTTTGGAATATGGTGCACCATGTTATATTTCTTTTTCTTACCCATAAATGAGTTTTCAAAAGTCATATAGTGTAATCTTGGATTTTCAAACTGATGTTGCAGCTCAAGACTTCGATGTTGCACCCAATAGACGTGGGTTGTTCCGCCATGCATAAATTTGTATCCATTTTGAGTTAATAAAACAATAACCAGTCAAAATGAAGCTCTCGGGATACCAAGGAATCGAACTATCCGTTTCACATAAAGCTCATCCAACTTTGTTGCTGACCTAGTCGATCTGACAGGAATAAACCTTGCCCTTTTGGTCAAGCGATCCGCGATGACCCAAATTCCTTCGTTCTTTGCCCTATTTCTAAGTATTCCATCGATAAAATATATCGATATCTGCTCCCACTTCCACGTAGGAACTTCTAATGGCTGTAGCAAACCACTCGGCTTCTTCTGTTCAGCTTTCACCAACTGACAGTTCATACACTTGGAAATGAACTTTCCAATATCTCGCTTCATCCCCTCGTAGTAGTAAACTCGCTTCATGTCCTGATACATCTTATTACCACCGTGATGAATCGTCAACTTTGAGTGATGAAATTCTCTCAGAACCTCATCTCTCAATCCATCGATGTCAGGAACAACTAGTTGTCCTTGCTTTCGAAGCCAACCCTCACGATCAACCTCGAACTCTTTATTTTATGGTTCCGGCTTCTGAATAAATTCGACAAGCTTTGCATCTTGCTTTTTGCTTTCGTCAATCCTCTTGATGAGACTAGGTCTTATAGATATGATTGCCAATATTTCAGCTTCCAACTCACACCTTGGCCTGAAATCAAATCCTACCAAAACTTGAGGCTCTTCCATTTCGAAAATAATGCTCCCAATCTTGCATGTTTTCGACTTAATGCATCTGCAACTGCGTTACCTTTACGAGGAGTATAGGCTATACCAAAGTCACACGATGCTAGAAACTCTAGCCATTATTGCTACCGAAGATTCAATTTTTTAGGGAGAAAAGATACTTCAATGACTTATGATTCATAAACAACTCAATTCGAACTCCCTATAGGTAATGTCTCCACATAGTCAGAGCAAACACAATTGCCGCCAACTCAAAATCATGAGTTGGGTAATTCTTCTCATGCGACTTCATTGTCGACTTGCGTAGGCCACAACCTTATCCTTCTGCATCAGTACTGCTCCAAGCCCAATAACAGCATCGGTACACAACCATCTCTTCATTCCCACTTGGAATGGTCAACACAGGAGCACTCATCAATCTTTCTTTCAAGATTCCAAAAGCATGCTCACACTTTGCATCCCATGTGAACACTTGGTTCTTCTTCGTCTATCTTGTCAACAGTGCAGCTATCTTGGAGAAATCCTTGATAAACCGTCGGTAATAACCAGCCAACCCAAGGAAACTTCTCACATCTGTCACATTCTTAGGTCTATTCCAGTTCTGGATTGCTGCCACTTTAGCAGGGTCAACCGCTATCCCATTTCCAAAAGAAACATGGCCTAAGAACCTCATTTCACATTTTTAGAAGTGACATTTTGAAAACTTAACTCTTAACTGATGCTTTCGCAAGATTTCCAAAACAACTCTTAAGTTCATTTTGTGCTCTTCCTCGTTCCGATAGTAAACAAGAATATCGTCTATGAACACAAGCGCAAACTTGTTCAACTGATCTCTGAAAACCCTATTCATAAGATCCACAAAATATGCTGGTGCGTTAGTCAATTCAAATGGCATCACCAACCATTCGAAGAAACCAAATGGTGTCCTAAAAGCAGTCTTCGGTGCACTACCCTTTTCCACTCTCAACTGGTGAAATCCTGTTGCCAAATCCATCTGAGAAAACACTTTGGCTTCGTGAAGCTGATCGAATAAGCCATCAATCCTTGGCAACAGATGCTTGTTCTTCTTTATCACCTTGTTCAGCTCATTATAGTCCACATATAATCTCAACGAACCATTCGCCTTGGTTGCAAACAACACTGGTGCACCTCATTCGGATACACTGCTCTGAATCAATCCTTTTCCCAAAAGGTGACGAACCTACACTTCTAACTCTCGTTGTTCCTTAGGTGCCATCCTCCTAAGAGGCATAACGATTGGTCTAGCACCCTCGATCAAATCAATTATAACTCGAACTGATGATGATGTGGCGGCAACCCTTTGACCCCGTCAAAGACATCCTCATACTCATTAGTGATCAGAACAGATGATAAGTCTTCTTGTGGAATCCCAAGTGAATATAGATAGCTCACGAAGACCCCGTCTTCGAGCTTACATCTAATCAACAACTTTCGCCTTTCCACATCCCCGACTCTCACCTCTAGCTTCTCGCAATTTACTCTTGCCGCATACCTCTTGAGCCAATCCATGCCCAAGATGATCCCAAACCCAGCAAAGTTAAGAACAATCACACACAAAAGAGCAATCATGGCTTGACAACACTAGACCACGACACAACATGCACAAATTGGATGAATCCCAAACTGGATTAGTCATGATCAATGGTCTATCACAAATCTCGGGTTCCAAACCCAAGCGGCACACAAGTTGATTAGAAATGAATGAATGTGATGCTCCAGTATCAAACAACACACGAACTGAAACACCTCGGAAAGAAAGAGTACCTTGGATGACACCCTTTCCCTTCTCCTCCGCAGTAGGAACTTTTGAAGAAGATGGCACAACTTCCAAAGCATAAGCCTTCACAACTTGTTTGCCTTTAGCTGATTTTGGACAATCCTTCCTCTCATGGCCAGGCTTTCCACACTTGAAGCACTTCTTCTCACTTTGGGATTCTTGCACTCATTTGAGTAATGACCCTTCTGCTGGCGTTAAAGCAAACCACCTCACTCTTTGGCTTTTTCTTGCCATCTTTTCCTTTTTGCTGTTGTTTCTTGTTGTTACCACCCTGTTGTGGTTTTGGAACTTCCTTGGATGCGACAACAACAACTTCCTCTTTCGGGAACAAGCTCTTATGTCTCACAACTTTTTCTCAAATGAATCATCAAGGTAGTCCACCAATGGTCTTCCTATATAGGCATCCAAACCCATAACAAAGTTCTCATTCTTCTGATAGGGTGTATCAATGTATGGATAAGAAAAACTGGAGAAGGCCTCAAAATCAGAAACATAATCTAGCACAGAATGACCATTATGTTTCAGCTCTATGAACTTCTTGAACAAAGCAGACTTCTAAGTAGTGGAGATGAACTTCGTCTCGAATTTAACTTGGAACTGCTCGCAAGTTATCTTCGCTTCCGGAGTCTCAAGTGTAACTGAATTCCACCACTCCATGGCCCTGCCCTGCAATTGCCTTGACGCAAGTTTTCTCTTAGTTGTATCATCCAACCCCAAGTCTCCAAAGATACGGACACAAAAATCCATCCACCTTTGAACCTTTTCAGACGATTCCGTTCCTTTGAGTGGATATCCTTATAGAGATGTATAATCTTTGCACAGCTTCGCAAAATCCACAACCTTAGGCATTTGCATAGCTACATATACCATGGCTGCCACTGGAGCAAGTACCCTTCGCATGAATGCTTCCATCATGGCCTCAAACATGGCTGGCTAGTCTGGTATACCGCCATTTCCCTCTCTAGGCATAGCCCCCTCCCTAGCAGTATGTCTTAAAACACGTCGACTCGTTCTAAATCTGCAAATTAGAATGATCAGCTACATGCAAGAAAAGTTGTTAAAAAGGTACAAACGCTACTATACTATATAGTATCATTAGTATACATCTTTCAAAATCTACAAATACATCTCTCATATGTAATTTCATCTTAGAACTTTGGCTAGAATCAATAACCAGTGCTCTGATACCAAATGTGACGACCGCCCATAACCCCAGCACCAATCAAGAGGAATAATGCACTAAAAGACGTGCCAAGCAGCAATGGACGATGATCAGAGTATGATAACACAAACGGAACCTGTTGTAGAACTTACATTG
Source organism: Allium sativum (assembly GCA_030737875.1). NCBI lineage: Eukaryota > Viridiplantae > Streptophyta > Magnoliopsida > Asparagales > Amaryllidaceae > Allium > Allium sativum. The sequence goes on from CM060914.1 coordinate 142,711,148, forward strand.
TAAGGATAAAATATGATAGAACATATACAACAGGCGGAAATAGCAGAGCATCAAATAACAAATTTTTGAAACTTTCATAACATCCTGAAAGGTCATCCATACACCATAGGAAACATCAAAGTCCGTACATGAAGCCTCACTACAATCACTCATAGAGCAACTCAAACAACAGAAACAGAAATATTAGATAATAGAAAAGATAGTACGCCAGCCTCCTGCTCGCCTCCGAACTGCAACATCGTCCTCACTAAGCTATCACCTGTCACCTGCCACCTAGTCTGCCCATCCACAACTGGATGAACAACGCAAGGTAATAAGAGGGAAACATAAAACCTTGAGTCAGACAACAGTCTTAATGAGCGATAAAACAGCTAACAAACATCATAAATAAAGTATATGAGAATAGGTAGATTAACAAATCAATCTACCAACACCAGAGAAGAACCTAACCCCGTCTTCCCCACGTCAAACAATGATAACATTTACAACAAGCATTTTAACCATATGTCCATGGAGATTAGAACTACCATTCATTCAGAGCAATCGAACCATAACAATCATAGCATCCATATTATATATCTCACATAAACCATCCCAATCGAGCTCAACATTCCTCAAGCATAAGCCCTAGAGGCCTAAACTAATATCAGACAAGCGCCCAAGAAATATCTCCTTCGATGTTGGACGATATTCGTGAGACTGTTCAAACAAAACATTCAATCGCTCATGACAGACTTTGGCTATCACCACCAATCCTGCTTTGAAACCATCGTTAATCATATGGCGGCCAAACTTGTTATATGTCAAGGGCTAATGGTAAACCCAGTTCTAGCATAAACTCCATACACCTTTCAACGATATGTATGTTTGCCCAACCTTGATGACTAGGCCTTTCAACGATACCCAGGGTACTCGACCAGCAACCTTCCAGCCTTTTGGGTGCCCCCATTATACCCCTGCTTTAAGCCTGCTAGAATTTATGACAATGATAATATCTCAGCCTTCGCATCTCTAGTCATCCAATCCAACGACTTTTCATAGCTCAAGCAACATTCTCGAGTAACCATTATCCACTAACTCACGACCTTTGAGTTGCCACCTCATCTGTTGTTATACACCGATCAACGAACCCATTTCAACACTTCTAACATGACCTGACTCTACAAGCCAAACAAGACATGACTCCCCAAGCCATACACTACATGACTCCTCATTCCAAACTCGAAATAACTCCCCATGTCAGACCCGACATGACTCACCATGTCGGACTCAACATGACTCTCCATGTCGGATCCGACATGCCTCACATGTCGGACTTAACATGGCTCACCATGTTGGTTTACACCATGTCACTCGCGACATGACTCAACATGTCAGACTCGACATGACTCAACATGTCGGATCCGACATGCCTCGCCATGTCCGACTCAACATGGGTTACCATGTTAGTTTACACCATGTCGCTTACGACATGACTCGCTATGTCAGATTCAACATGACTCGCCATGTCGAATCCGACATGCCTCCCTGCTCCTGCACCTTAGGAAGGAAGAAACGACTTGACTCAGGGAAAATGACATGACTCCAGATCTGACCAAATAGCTCCAAATTTGACCAAATCTTCGACAAACGACTACAACAATGAAATCCATTCGTCCCAAGCATCCAAATCAATCATAAACACTTCAATAAATCATTAATAACATCAAAATAACCATTATCATCATTAAATCATAGGAAATGTTCTAAATCATGATACTTCGATAATTAAAGCAAAAATGATGGATCTAACTTGCATAAACATATGAAATGATATAAATATTATCGGTTTAAAGTTGCCAGACTAGATCCTATGGGTGTTCGTATGAAATTATACTTATCATGATGTAGATCTAAGGAAAATGACTTTAAAATGATGAAATTAAGATCATAGAACTCATCTAATTGATTGAATCCACATGAGAGATGCATATCACTCACCAATTCTCCAAAACAACCCGAAAATACTTAGATCTAGATCCGGATAGCAAAGAATTTGCTTCTTCTATTCGATGAACTCTCTCTTGGAATGGCATAGATCTGGCTTCAAACGATGTAGATCTTCGATTCTCTAAGCTTTAATGGTGGAAAGATGAAAAAATGGAGTAATGGAGGATCACAAGCTCTTCCCAAATGAGGGAATGGAGAAAGTAAACTATTCTCCATGCCTCCTGCCTCCTATTTATGCCTTCACTAGACCACTAATGGGCCTCCCCAAATCAGCCCATTATGGCTTAAAAACATGAACTACCAACTTGAAAACCTTAAAACAGAGATTCCTCCCAAACTGTTGAGCCAAATCTTTAATGTGATCATTCTACGGAATGGGAATCATCATTTCCTTTCCAATGACACAGGTTCAACACCTGATTCGAGGTAAGTCAAAAGTTATGCCCTGTACAAGACTGATAGGGGCAAAATGGTCATAAACAAAATTGGTAAAAATTATGGATATGTCTCACACCCCCATAAACAATATATTAAAATATGAGAATGATCTAATCCTTAAGGAATAAAATAAAAATATCTTACGATCCTCCGATACGTTAAATGCGTGTTATTACACTATTATTCTTATTTGTGTTTCTCTTTTTTTTTCATGTTTGTTCTAAAACTTCATTTAAAAATATCTTCTTCGTTTTAAATCCGTTTTCTGCAAACCATAGGTCTAGATTGATCAGAAAATCACCACGGACGCAATGACACTAGATTCGTGACCAAATTCTGAAAATTTTACGAATTTTTATTTTATTATTTAATTTAAAACGTCGGGTGTTACTGGAGCTCTACTACTTTGGAGACTCTAGAGGACCAGATCATTTGGGATCAATTTAGAACTAAGTTTAAGGAGAAGTTCATTTCTACAATTCAAAAGTTGATGCTCTTTAGGAAGTTTGTTGAGCTTAAGCAAGTAGGTCGACCAGTGTTTGAGTTTGTGGCCATTGACTCTTGCATTATTAGGAATTCCATATGCTAGGATAGGATTTTAGATGCAGGGGTTGTTGGATACTAGATTGGATACTCGTGGATAGTAGACATGCGAGATACCTTGTTTTCTCATGATTGCTTGGAATTTTGGGGGTGAAATTCTTGAAGGGGGAGAAGGTAATGACCTGTACTTTATGTATCAGAGGATCGTAAAATAATTATATTTTGGATCATTTTCAGATTTTAATATGTGGCTCAAGGGGATGTGAGACATGTCCATGATTTTTATTAAGTCAACTTGTGACCATTTTCCCCTATGAATATTGTTTTAGCTATAATTTTTTATAGGGATAGCCAGATGCTGAAATCAGTCTCATTAGAACAAAATGGTAGTTTATGATTTCGTAGAGTAGTAAATGAAGGATATGGTTCAGCGATTTGGGAGGAATCGTTGTTTTAAGTTTCAGTCTCTATTAGGAAGACTAATTAGTCGCTAACAGGATTATTAGTCAAGCCCATTACGCTAACAAACTACAACTGTAAATAGGGAGATTGGAGAGAAAATTAAGGTTTTTCTCTTCATTCAAACATTAGGTTGGGCGCCTATGATTCTCTGGTTCAACCTAATTCCTAATTTCTTCATTCTTTTCATCCTGATTCATCATATATTGCATCTACAGGCTGAATCATCATCAAAGAAGATAGATCATCACCAGTTCATCAATTTTATAGGTTTTCTATTGTTTTTCAGATCTGATTTCACTGGTATTTCATTGGATCTAAAAATCGGTGAGTGATAGATATCTCTCACACAGTAACTATGGATTATATGGCTAAATTAGGATCAAATTCATATGTTATATGTTAAATTCACCTAGATCTGATCATATATGTTTAACACACATTCAGACGTCATAGGAAAGCCCAATTTGATCATGTTAATCGAATAATTGTTAGATTGGTCGTGTTTATGCATATGTTTAGATCCAGATCATGTTAGATCTCATGTTTATGATTTGTTTATGTCATAATTGTGATATATTCATGTATGTATGATCAGTATTGTATGGGTCGTTGTTTGTTTTGGTTTAATTGATTGCATTGTTTGAGTTGTTTGTTAGAGTTGGTTGTCATAGACCTTTGGATTGAAGAAAAGAGCAAATGAGAGGTTTAGAGTATCATATTCTAACAAAACTTAGTGGAGGAGCTCTGGAAAATGATACGAGGAGGCTTAGAAATTTTGAGCCAAATAAATGCTGACGATATGGATCGATACCTGTCTATAGCTGATGGACCAGCACCGGTCTATCACAATGCGATGGGTGACAATGATACTTTGGGCGTGGCTTCGTGATGATCAGTCGAGGTTGTATGCAAATTTTCAAGTCATTTGGATGTGTTTTGGATGGGTCGAAGGTTGATTACTCAAGTGCATGGATGGTCTGGTAGGAGTTTTAGCATGTTTGGAATTTGGATATGAAAATGGACTAGTAGGAAGCACTTGAGAAGGGTAGCACGGTGGTCAGGTTACCTAGCAAAAATGGCTAGGTTTATGGATTGGTACCGATCCATTAGGATAAGTAACGAGGAGTCGATGCTTTGGGGATTTAATGATGATGGCTTTTAGGGGTTGCTTGTGAAGTTTGATGATGAATGAACTTCAGGTAGTTGATGTGCAACTCAATGATGGATGGTACATCGATTGTGAACTCAAGTTGGAGTGGTCGGAGCTATATTGACGTAATACTGGTCGCGGAATGATGTACGATCCAATATGATGAGGGACTGACTCAGGTGGGAGTTGATCATGGATGATAATGGATTTGGTTTGAGAAGTCGCTTGAACTAAAGATGTGATTGCCGAGAAGAAAGACTCGATAAATTTGAAGTGGCAGAAAATCATTGGTTATCGAAGGTTTCAACGGACTCAAAAAAGGGTATCGTGGGCACACCCATTAAGATCATGATGGATCGAGTACCCTGAGTAGTCATGATGGACCTAGTTGTCTTGATGGAGACACATACGTAGTAACTATGACATATGGCAGTTTGGCTAGAACGGGTTTTTCCATTAGCCATTTAGATCATTGAAAGCAAGTTCGATAATCGATGTATTTAAGACTATAGTCGGTGATAGATAGGATATTGGATGTTATGGTTAATCGTGTGATTTCTTCTCTATTTTCTCTGGGTAGGCTATCACCGTAGGTTGTCGAAGAGAAGTAGGATTGGGGGTGTCCTTTCCTATTATGGAGTGGTATATGATATAAGTTTATCTTATGTTAATCCTTGGTTGCTAAGACGGATCAGATGGTTAAACCGTCCATACTCATATATCTTGTGTAACTGTTGTTAGTTATTTTATTGCTCACTAAGATTGTTGTTTGACTTAAGATTTTATGTTTCCCTCTTAATACCTTGGGTTGTTCATCATTTGTGTTGTTAAGCAGACTAAGATAGCAGGTAGCAGTTTTTGGTGCTGATGATGCTGTGCGGTGGCGCACAGGAGGCTGGCGTATTACTGCTACCTACTATGTAGTTATTTTGTTATTTCCGTTGTTTGATGAGATTTTATGATACTCGGAGAGATGTGTAGTAAGGCTTGATATATGGATTACTCATTATCAAAGATGTTTTGTATTGGTGATTCTGAGATGTTATGAGATTTGAGTTTTCTATTCAGTTGTGCTTCACTACTATATCTTGTTGTATATTTTCTATTATACATTATCCATGCGCTGTGAGGTATACGGTAGGTCTGCTTCGAGTTATTCTACCTTAATGATCGTCCCATATGGGCCTGACACATCATACAACACATCATTTCCATAGTTCGGTGCAGGAGGTATGAGGCGGTCATCACGGAATGAAGACCGGATCTAAAATAGATACGCGATAACCGAATTTTTTATTTTATTGATTGCTTTGATTGTTTGCTTGCTTGGATTACTTGTTTTGATTGAATCGACTTCTCAAAATAATTTTAAATTAATTTAATTTTAAAACAATTTTTAAATTTAAAATAATTATTTTTATAAAATAGTAATAATTTGCGAATGTCTAAGAAATTTGAAATTAACACACACATATTGTATATACACACACATCTAGTCACACAAACAAACAAAAGTTTGAAAAGAATCAAATCATGCAAAAGTACTCACATATGTCGACATGTCTCTAGATACGATGTGACATATGTGCCAAAAAATTTGAATTCAAATCAAATTTGAGTTTAAATTTTGAATTTTCCCTCATCTTTTTCACTAATTCCTACATCATTAAGAGGCGTCTTTTTTATCAGAGAATATGCCTATTCAATCTCTACTTATATTATATATATTCATCCATTTTCATTATCACGTTTCAAGATCAAATTCTTGTTATTAAAACTCTTATTTTCATACAATTCCAATGGCCTCATCGACTCATAAGAACTGTCAAAGCTCTTTTTTTTAATGATCAAGAAGCTATGAATGCCTGTATGAAGTACGTGAATTAAGGCAAAGCCCATCCCGGTAGTTTTGCCATTTTTAGTTATTTTCCTTGTTATGAACTTGATTATCTTTTTACTACCAATTCGACTCCATTTTTTGTTGACGTAAGTCGAAATTATTTCGTTTGCTACTCTCGTTTTGCCAAAATGTTTTATGCAAATTGTTATATCCAAAATTGGCTCTAACACCCAAACGAATAATGATTCTACTGAAATGAAATCAAAAAACGAAGAAAACACACAATTTATAGTGGTGCGGCATTAAATAGCCTACGTCCGCTTTCTACTCTTTGAATTGATGATTTGAATGCAAGTACAACAGTAATTCTCACTCAATTTTCACTCATACAATGTTTTGATTCACTCAATTTCCTTCAGATTATGCTTCAAAAGGTGATTGTAATCTGAATAAGTTGATGAAATTCAGATAGCAAAGGAGTTTGAGTTCTCAAAATGCCAAAAGATCCTTCCAAATATCCCTTGATGGTGTATTTATAGGTGGAAAATGCTCCTGGAATGGCTTCGGTTCGGATCCACGTGGCATCCATCCCGTTACTATCGGGTTCGGATGGGATACGATAGTGACAGCACACCAGGTTAGTGGCAAACATGGGTATAACCGCTCCAAGTCTTAAGGGAATGTGGGCTATAACCACCGCTACTTCAATTGTCTGGGTTCAGATCGGAAGTACTAAAAATTAGGGGGACGGATTGGGTTTACCCGAACTAATCCGGTTTGGTCTGCTCTCCTTCCATCTCTGCTCTATGTTGTTCTTCCTTGACAAAGGAACGCCGATCCGATCCGATCTTTGAGGGAGTATTCTTCATTCATTGATCTTTTATCTTTGTGTAGCCTAGTTCACAAAGTAGGCTAACATTTTGCACCTCGAAGGATGCTTCTATTGAAGATGGAGCGCGCTTCGACGTTATCTGCTCATTGGTGTCTGAATTTGAATCGTTAAATAGTCGCTTCCAATAGTTTGTAGGATGTGTTGTGTCATGAAGTTGTGTCTCTTGCAGCCTACAAATACACCAAAAAGTTTAAAGATCTCCTTCTTTGTTTCAAACAGCTTTGAGAACTCTGAGTTTTGTCAAGCGACTCCTCAAGGTAAGCTCTTTGTTTATTTTTTTCCTTTGAATTCAATTCATATGCCAAGTCAAAGTGCATGATTCCATCGGGATCCAATTTCCAATCCGATCTGAACGTCTTCTCTTTCACCCCACTACCACTAGATCGATGGGCCTAATATATATATGGGCTTGCATACCGGTCCGAGCGGGAAGGAAGGTTGGGAACACAAAGGGCCACCGTCAACTCATATAAATCCGTTGTCTCTCCTGTTCTTCCTACTATCCTTTTATTATTTTTGTCTTCCGGATTTTAGAGAAAAGGAAAAAAAAACTAATTCTCGATACTTTAGAATTCCCTTCAATTCTCGAATCGATTAAAAAGGTAGGTTAAAAAACTTTAGTTAATTACCTTTTAATTGATTTCGATTCAAATCCATGGATGATTTGGACGATTTGAGCATGGTATTTAGCTGATTCTGACTCCATGACATCCCCCCTCGCCATCGTCATTAAAAGCTTCGTTGCCATCTCGAGGTAGTAACGGAGGGGATCAGAATCTAATGTTGAATGTGCCAGCACACCGGTGCATGGCTTTGATTTGGGTGTTTGGCACAAGACTGGGTTCGGTGTTGATTAAGGAAGAGAAAGGATGGAGAAGAAGAAGAAGGAAGTGTTTGGGATTGGTTCGGTTGAAGAGGCATAAGAGAGAAATATGAGGAAGGGGTCCATTTGACTGGGTTGGATCGGAATGGAAAATAAAGAGAAGGAGAAAAACTAGGTGTGCCGAGCCAGATCGGGTCGGAGTGAGAGAAATAGTCATGGCAAGATATGGGTACTTGGACTGATCCGAACTTCTTAAAGTACCAACTTCTGAATCGAACCGATTAGCTTATAATGCATTAACTCCTGCTTTGGACTACATGTGGTCCTGCCTCCGATCCGAACCCTTTTTTTTGTGGGCGTCTGTTAGCCTACTTTGTGAACTAGGCAACACAAAGTCAAGAAACCAACCGTTGAAGAGTATTTCAAGTTATGCGACTCCGGTTCGGATCGGAAGGAAGCTCCACAATTCAGATTGATAGCAGCGTATCGGTTCGGATCGGGTAAAATTCTCTGTTCGGATCGGATATCTCTTACTGGATAAATTGGCAAAGCATACCTGATCGGATCGGAAGGCCAATGAATCTCAGCTGGATCGGAAAGCCGTCTGCTTGCCACGACTTCGGAGCGGAGCGGGGTATGATTAGAGAAGAAGAGGCGTTCAAGCTACTCCGGTTCGGGTCGGGTATTCCGATCCGAACCCCCAACCTGCATGTCTCCGACCCGCACCCATGATCCAGGAAAATCTCCTATAAAGTCGCCTGGAGAACCGGACCGGATGTGACCAATTCCTACCCCTAACGTCCATCTCATTGATGCGTTGTCTGCTTGATGGCCCATCCGAACCCGAAGAGAGGGCGATGGATGACACGTGTTCCGACCCGGATTGCATCTCAGGCAAATTCACACCTATAAATACCCCAACTAGAGACAAAGAGAAGGATCTTTTTCAGCACTTTTGAGAATCCAAGTACTTCCATCATTCGAATTCCTTCACTCCCGGAAAATCCAAACCATCTTTCATTTCTTGTTTTTATCTTTCTGAGTGAACAAAAGTGAGTTGTGAGCGAATCTTACATTGTATTTGTAATTGAATTACTGAATATAGTGAAAACTAAGTGGACGTAGGCATTTCTTCGCCGAACCACTATAAACCTTGTGTGTTTTTTTTTATTTCTGCTTTACTTTATCTTGTTTCTAATCAATTTGGGTGTTAGAACCACATTTGGATCTAACATTTTGGTGCTTTCACTGAGAACCCTCATCTAAATTCTTTATTTTCCGGGATCTCTTTTTACTTTTTGGACCGTTGAGTTCAGAGAAGTGAATCCTTAAGTTTCTCCACTTTCTTACATTCGTTGAAGTAATTGTCAAAGACTCATGGCCAGAGGAAAAGGCAAGGAAGTCCAGTCTGTTCAAGGAAATGGAGCTGGTGAAGATCAGCAACATGCTGTTGTAACAAGGTCTAGGGGGCAGAGTTCAGCAGCAGGGAGAATCAATGCAGGAAATCCGAACCGACAGCAAGGGGAAAGTTCCGATCCGATCCGGGTTGGAGACTCTGAAGCAGTGCACTCCCCCAGTCTGAACCGACCCGACTTGCTCGCTGCACACCGATCCGAACAGACACCCCAGCTCCGATCCGACCCGACTTCCTACCTCCGATCCGACCCGATGCTTGGTGAAGCTGGAACATCTACTCGAGTCCCCGCGAATGCTCCAATTCCAGCTGCCAGGGTTGGAGACCAGGCCAATCCATCTGCTCCCATCACTCAAGGAGATTTCTCGCGCTTGCTTGATATGCTTGAGAGCACGAGGGAAGCTATGAGAGTTCATGAGCGCACCAATCTCATGATGCAGGAAAATATGAGGTTCATGAGTCGGGAAATCAGTGAGCTCCGCCGGCAAAGAACTCCGTCGCCAGTTCATCATACACCAGTAGATCAATCTTCATCTTCTGAGGAAGAGAGGCCCCGTGAACGAAGGCCACTCGAGCGACCTCAGAACGTGGAGCAGCTAACGTTTGGATCTTTGGGATCTCGCGAGGATATCGCACGAGCATTAGGAAACGATAGCCCCCCTCGGGGGCAAAGACTCCAGTCCCCTCTTCCCGAGATCGACCGGGAACGCAGGGAAAGGAATCGAGCAGAGGCAGCTCGAAGAAGAAGGGCGTCTCCTGAGCAAGAGCCCCGAAGGAACTCGGACACTAGGGCTAGGGAACCTGAGCAGCCCCTAACTAGTGCCGAGGTACAGGCAATGGTTCGCCGAATTATGTCCGAGAGCCGGAATTATACAAATGAAGACTATGGCATCGAACGAAGCCATACCCCGTTCACTGACGATATTCTAGACTTCCAGTTTCCCCGACGCTTTAACTTGCCACAGATGGACAAGTATAACGGAAGGACTGATCCAGGACAGCACTTGATGCGGTATTCGTGGCTTATGAATGCCGCTGCTGCCCCCGATGAAGTAAAATGCAAAGCGTTCCCAATCTACCTAGAAGATGTGGCTTTATTTTGGTTTACCCGACTTCCTCCTCGTTCAATTTCTAATTACAAAGAACTAAGCGAGCGTTTCATGAACCAGTTTCGACTACACGCCCGCAAGTCCAAGAGTGTTATTGAATTATCGAGGATCAAACAGGCACCCGGAGAGTCTTTAAGGGCATATTTAGATCGTTTTAACCAAGCTGTAACCGAGGTCAGTGACCCGCATGAGCCCACTATTCTGATGGCATTGAAGGAAGGAGTCGATCCTGAATCTGAGTTTGGAGACTACCTTTCTGGGAAGACACCCCCCACAAGGGCGATATTCTACGAAAAAGCCGATATTTATCTAAGACGAGAGGAGGCCCGGGCAAACCGGAAGAGAAAGTCTGAGACAGCTTCAAAGGAGAATGTGCAGAGTAATATTGCAGTGAAGCAGTCTGGGGAAAGTTCTGGCAAGGTTGAGGTAAATGTAGGAAACAAGGGTGGAAACAGCAATACTGGAAGCGGGGGAAACAACAACAACCGTAATTCGAACGGTAACAGGAGAAACAGAAATAGGGGAAGCGACCCAAACAAAAGGCCCCGATTCCAGAACTACGAGAACTACACACCATTGAATGACACATTGGAAAATATTTACCTGGACACGTATAATGTGTTGCAATACAAAAGACCGCCACCTCGTGATTCGACCGAAAAAGAAATGGCGACAGGGAAATTTTGCTTGTTTCACGGAACGCATGGACATTCGACCAATGAGTGTCGACATTTGAGGGATGTAATTGAAAAGCTGCTGCGTGAGGGAAAGTTGGATGAGTACAAGGTTGCCCCGAGGGATAGGGGGCAAGGAGAGCAGGCTCCAAAGCAAATCCTACCTGCTCCTAAGCCTACCGCGCAGCAGAAAGGTAAAGGGATCGTCATCAACTCCATAGTAGGCGGACCTCACCCGGCAATCCGAAGCTTTAGGTCAATGGACCAATATGTGAATGCTGCCAAACATCTAGATGTGAATGAAGGTGACGAGTTGGAAGATGTCACCCCCATCAAACAACAAAAAACCATGTTCGATGACGTGGTGTTTCGCAGCCGAGACAACACGGGAATACAATCTCCCACCAATGATCCGTTGGTTATTACTACCACTATTGGGCCGGCTTTGGTCCATAAGGTATTAGTAGACAACGGAAGTTCCGTTAATATTTTGTTCAAGAAGTCATTTGATCAGATGAAGCTTGAGCCTGAAGATCTGAAACCTTGTGAAGGATGGATTAGAGGTTTCAACGGAGCGACGACAGCTCCTATGGGATACATAGAGTTGCCTGTGACCCTAGGGCAAGGAGAACGTAGAAGAGTGCGAATGCTTCAGTTTGTAGTCCTGGACGTAGATTCGCCATATAACGCATTTTTAGGGAGGCCTGCCCTCGCTGAGTTTAGAATTTGTATCGCCCCTTGGTGCTTGTTACTAAAGTTCCCAACCGAAGCCGGGACTGGAGTAATAAGAGGGGATCAGGTTTCTGGACGGGCCTGCTATGTGGCCGAACTGAAGATGTTGATGAAAGGAGTTAATGCTGAGAATAAGGATGCCTCATCTCCCTCAAAGGGGGACTTGGCATAGCAATTAGAGAGGTTGAACCCAAGGGAGTTGCGAAAAGGAACGCCTGAAGACCTGGATCCTAGAAAAGACGAGGAACCAGAGGCTAGGAATGCAACTCCTAATGAAGCAACAGTGGAAATTCCTGTTGATAAAGCTGATCCGACGAAAGTTTTGAAGATTGGTTCCCAATTGGATTCGCGTCGTGCTGAAGAGCTGACGAACTTCTTGAAGGCGAACTTAGATGTGTTCGCCTGGACCCATGCTGACATGTGTGGGATATCGCCTTCCGTTATCAGTCACAAATTGAATGTAAATCCGAAGCATCCGCCTGTGAAGCAAAAGAGACGCATGCTGGGCCCAGAGAGGTCGGTTGCTCTCAAAGAAGAAGTAGAGAAATTGAAGCAAAATGGATTTGTTCGAGATTCGACTTATCCCGACTGGATATCGAATCCTGTCTTGGTAAAGAAGCCAAACGGAAAGTGGCGAACTTGTATTGACTTTTCAGATTTAAACAAGGCTTGTCCAAAGGATAGTTTCCCACTTCCCAGAATTGACCAGCTTGTAGACTCGACAGCAGGTCATGAACTTCTCTCTTTCATGGATGCGTATTCTGGATACAATCAAATTCCTATGCATGTGCCAGACCAAGAGCATACGAGTTTCATTACGAATTTGGGATTATATTGTTATGTTGTAATGCCGTTCGGATTAAAAAACGCTGGAGCTACTTATCAGCGATTGGTAAATAGAATGTTTTACGATCAGATAGGAAAAACTATGGAAGTTTATGTGGATGATATGCTGGTTAAATCAAAGCAGTCCTCCAGTCATACGCAAGACTTAGCAGAAATGTTTGGTATCTTGCGAAAATACCATATGAAATTGAATCCTTTAAAATGTTCATTTGGAGTGGCGTCGGGAAAGTTCCTTGGCTTCATTGTGAGTTCCCGAGGAATTGAGATCAACCCTAGCCAGATAGCGGCGATTAGAAATATCAAAGAACCAAGGAAAATTAAAGACGTCCAAAGTCTGGCAGGGAAGGTAGCGGCGCTAAGTAGATTCATCTCCAAAGCCACCGATAAATGTGTTCCATTTTTTGATTTGATAAAAAGGGGAAAGAAGAACTTCCAGTGGACTCCCGATTGTGTCGAGGCTTTTCAAAATCTGTTAGAACTGTTAGAAAAACCGCCAATCTTATCAAAGCCCGTAGACCATGAAGAACTATTTGTTTATCTAGCAGTCTCGGCTCACGCTGTCAGCACAGTTCTGGTTCGAGAGGAAGATAAAGTACAAAGGCCAGTATACTATGTGAGTAAGAAATTAGCAGCGGCAGAGCGCAACTACCCAAAGATCGAGAAGCTTGCTTATAGCCTCCTGATTGCATCCCGAAAGCTTCGTCACTACTTCCAAGCCCATCCAATAACCATATACACCGATCAGCCGTTAAGACAAGTGCTGCAGAGAACCGAAGCGTCGGGAAGGTTGATTAAATGGAACATAGAACTAAGCCAGTTTGATTTGAATTTTCAACCACGAAAGTCAATCAGGGGGCAAGCTCTAGCAGACTTTATTGCGGAGTTCACCATTCCAGAAGAAGAAATAATCAATGACCAAGTGGTCAAATCTGAGGATAAGCTAGAGATGAATCCGTGGAGACTATATACAGATGGAGCTAAAAATGACCGAAGATCCGGAGCTGGAATTGTCTTAGTCACTCCGGAGGGACGGTCGTTATATTACGCCCTGCGATTAGAATTTTCGGCAACAAACAATGACTCTGAGTATGAAGCCCTGATTGCCGGACTGAAACTCGCTAAAGACTTCGGAGTAAAAATGATGGACATATTTTGTGACTCTAAGATTGTTGTTTGTCAAGTGCGAGAGGAATTCGCGGCTCGAGGACCTCGACTTGTCGCTTACCTCAAGAAAGTGAAAGAGCTATTAAATAGTTTAGAGCGGTACAACATAACACATATTCCCAGAGTAGAAAACCAGAAAGCGGATAGACTAGCAAAGTTGGCTAGTTCCGACAGTCCAGAAGGGACTGAGATAATTCCAATTGAAACATTGGAATCGCCAAGCTTTGAGTCAATGGAAGTTGAATTCGTTCTTGAAGCGGAACCAGAGAAGGAGTCATGGATGACTCCAATCAAGAGTTTTCTTAAGAATGGGACTCTCCCATCGAAGAAGAGTGAGAAGAGAGCTGTAGTTCGCAAAGCTGCCAGATATGTTATGCAAGACGATACCCTCTATAGGCAAGGATTTTCTATGCCCCTGTTACGATGTATCGCACACGACGACATCAAGCGTGTACTGAGAGAAGTACACGAAGGTGAGTGTGGAGATCATACAGGAGGTCAAACTTTAGCAAAGAAAATATTGCGGTACGGATACTTCTGGCCTACGATCAACATGGATGCAGCTGATTATTCACGACGCTGCGATAAGTGCCAGAGATTCGCCAAAATCCCCAGGGCACCATCAACCCAGCTTAAATCGATGGTGAGTCCTTGGCCATTTGCCACATGGGGAATCGATATCATTGGAGTTTTACCAATTGCTAAAGGGGGAGCTAAGTATGCCATAGTAGCCGTGGATTATTTCACGAAGTGGGTGGAAGCTGAACCCTTGACTAAGATCACCACAAGAAAGGTGATAAGTTTTGTGGTCCGAAATATTATATGCCGATTCGGAATCCCAAGGACAATTATTACCGACAACGGGACCCAATTTGATAGCACTGAATTCAGAAACTTTTGCCAGAAATATAAGATAGATAAACGATATACTGCAGTTGCCTATCCACAATCTAATGGGCAAGTAGAGGCAATAAACAAGGTAATAAAATCCATCCTCAAAAAGCGATTAGAGCGTGCAAAGGCAAAATGGGTTGATGAATTGCCCCTAGCTTTGTGGGCATATCGAACAACGTTTAAAACGGCTACTGGTCATACCCCTTTCTCCCTCTCCTTTGGTTCAGAAGCAGTAATTCCAGTTGAGCTGGAAGTTCCTTCCCACAGGGTGACATATTATGACCCGATGACGAATCGGGCACTTTTACTTGAGTCTCTTGATGAAGTCGAAGAGAAAAGAGACGAAGCAGACTTGCGTGCAGCAAGACATCGGCATCAGATGGCACACTATTATGACAAAAAAGTTCGCCTCAGAACTTTTGAACCAGGAGATTTGGTGCTAAAGAGAGTTTTTCCATCTCTTCCTCACCTCGGCCCAAAATGGGAAGGACCCTTTGTCATCCAACGGAAACTTGATAAGGGAACATTCAAGTTAACGACCGTAGATGGCGAAGAAGTCCCTCGAGCATGGAATGCCCAACACTTAATGCGATATTTGGATTAGAAATGCTATACTTTTTGCTGTTCTTCCTGTAAATTCTGTAATAAGGCACGACTTGCCTTGGGAAAATCCGGTGATATGAATAAAGAACTATAAAGTGGATGTAGGCTATGACTTAGCCGAACCACTATAAAAATATTGTGTGTTATTTACTTTTATGCATTTACATTCATTAGTTGTTCTGTTGTGATTATAAAATACAGGACAACTGAGAGCCTAAAGAAGGTTGAAAACAGTCTGGACATAAAAAGAAGCACAATGATTATTTGTGCGATAGGACGTGAAAGAATGAGAAAACGACATTCTAACTCTAACTCTCCAGAGAAAGAGAGAGAGTATAAAAGCGTCTCCGACTGAGCGCTGAAAAAGAAATTCTATTTCGAACTCTAACTCTCCAGAGAAAGAGAGAGAGTATAAAAGCGTCTCCGACTGAGCGCTGAGAAAGAGGTTCAACTCCGAACTCTAACTTTCCAGAGAGAAAGAGAGTATAAAGGCGTCCCTGATCGAGCGCCGAGAAAGAAATCTTTTCCCGTTGAACGACCGGGGAATAAACAAATAGCTGAACTCGAACTCTAACTCTCGAGAGAATGAGAGAGAGTATAAAAGGAATGCCAGGAAAAACAACAGGAGTTGGTGATACAGGAAATGCTATCCCGTTAGAGAATCGGGAATATTCAGATTGCATGGTTAAGCACTGAATAACTTATGGAGATTGACTGGGGACACATATATATACACATATCTCCCCTCTCCACAACTTTGTTTCATAACTATATATATGCATTTTTACATAAGTGCAGAACTGCTAACAAATAAACATTGCAGAAAGTGAATTATTTTTATTTACGAATGAATGAATTTGTACAGGGAAATAACTGAAAAAGAAAGTGCGAAAGCTGCTGGTGTAGCAGCACTTATTGATTTACAAAGACGCTAAAAGGACACAGAAGAACCCACTATTTGGGCTTGGAATGAGCCTTTGATTTCTTGACAGCTTTTTCTGCATCTTTTGCTTCCTTCTCGGCTTCAGTCAAGATCCGCTTTGGTTTCTTTTTCCCTGAAGATGTAGTACTGGGGCCAGCAGACTTTTTCCCGGAGGGCGGGGCACTGGAATCGAGAGAAGATTTTTTAGCAAGTTCTTCGGTAATAGATCTAGTGGAAAGCTTAACAACTAACCTTGAACCTGCATCCACAACTGCGAGGGGCTTGAGGACCTCAGGGTCTAATTCTTCCGCCTTTAATTGCAAGCGCTTGTCTTGATCAGCCTTCATGGCAGCCAAGGTAATGTCCTCAGCGCTTTTCGACTCCCCGGTTATAGTAACTTCTGGTTCCTCATCATGCCCCTCGTCTCTTCCGTCATCTTTTAAAGCTGCAATCATTTCTTCGTCATGGGGAGTAGTCACCTTAGTTGATTCACTTCTTTCCCCCAAGTCTGTGAAAGCAGCCTTGTCTTCTCCTTCTTTGACCCTATCAGCGGGCTTTGTCCCAGTGGTAGCTCCTTGAACAACATCTGTCTTCGCGGAGGATTCAACGCCTACAAAATGAGAAACATTGGTTATCAACTCAGGCGAGAGCAAAGGATTTCTCATTGAACGTTCAGTCATGTAGCCAAAGGTAGTAGTAGCCTTGACAAGTTGAGGAGAAAAGACAGGGATACCTTCTGAAGACTTCTCAGCGGGGGTGACTACTACCTCTGGAGTTATTTCAGGAATGGGAGATAGTAAAGTTGATCGGGGAATTCCCGGGTTTTCGGGATCATACCCTTCCACTTCAGGAGTTACAGGAGCAGAAGAAGAGGAGCCAGCTTCAGGAATGGTTTTCTGTTTAGACTTCCGCCTCTCTTCTTCCATGGCCTCAGCAATTAGACGGCGACCTTCAGCTAGGCGCTCCGGTTCGTCGTCTCTCAAGTACTTCTCCATCAACTTATCTTCATCGAGGGAATCGACCTTAAGCTCTTCTTTTTCCCACTCGACGATTTGATTCCACACATGAACTAAAGTGGATGGATAGTCCTCGATCCAGGAAATGTTTCGACGACGAATAATGTGCGCGAAGAATTCTATCATTAGCTCCCCGAAGCCCTGAATATCGGCCTCCGCCTCTGATAGCTGTTTGCGGGTTTCCTCCGCAGATTTAATAGCGCATTCAACATTGCCCTCAGCCAGAGCAGCCCTGTTTTCCGCCTCCAACAATTTTGAAGCCAAATCAGCGTTTTTCTTTTCTAACTCGGCACTCCTTTTCGCTAACTCGGCATTCTTCTGCTCAAGCTCAGCATAAGCGAGACGTGCCTTCGTAGCCTCTGATTTGGCTTCGTCAGCTTGCTTCTTTAACTCGGAACGTTCCTGAGTATGGAATTCTAGCAAATCATGATAGCGCTTTTGCATGTCCTCAAACTGTTGTTTGAAGTTAGAAGCGTTCTTCTGAGCGATAGCTAGTTGAGCTTGAGTATCTTCTAAATTTTTTCCTAAGGTTTTCAGGGCCTTAGCATCTTCCTCTGCAGTTTTGTGCATTGAGTCAGCATTTGTCATTAGCGTGCGGATGATTCTAGAAAGAGTGCGGGAATACTTGAACATTTCGGTATATTGTTTTTCCACCAAATCAATCTTTGCTCTGGCCTCCTCTGCCCAATTAGAAGAAATAGGTTCAAGGGAAGGTAGAAAGGTCAGAGTCTCGAAGTAGTGCTCGGGAAATTGCTCCTTTAAGTATGCCAGCCTTACGGCAGTTCCCGCATCTGGTGGAGGAGGGGCTAGGATTGTTAGTTCAGTATCCCTTCCTGAAGAAGATTCTGTAGAACCCTTGTCTGTCCGAGGTCGCTTAGTGGCAGGGACTTTTTGCTTACTTCTAGACCCAGTTTCCTTTGGAGGTGTCTTCTCTCTACCTCGCTTTTCATAGGAGGAAGTGGAATCCCTAGATTGTGGTCTATCCTCTTCTCTACGACCTTGATAGCTTTTGTATTTTTCCTGTTCCGGTCGAACTGGTGAGCGAGAGCGTGAGGATCGAGATCGATAAGGATCATAGGGTCTCCTTTCCTCCCTGCCGCGGTCATCCCGGCGGTTATATTCGGCATCCTGAGGAGGATTAGACATGCTGCGGCGAAGCTTTCTTATGTCATAAGAGGATCGAGACATTGTGCCTGCACGGTAAGTTAAATGAAGTTTAGAATCGATGGATTCATGAAAAAAGAAGTGCAATGAATGCTAGTGCTGCGGTGCAAAGTGCATCCTATGTGGTGTACGTGTCCCCCCAACCAACCCGAGTCTGGAGCTAAAGTGGTGCGGGCAGGCTCTTTGGCCTTAGCAGGAGTAGTCTCTTCAGAAGAAGTGAAGACTAGAGGGTCCTTTCTGAAATCTTCTGAAGTGTATATAGTCTCGGGTAAAGGGAGATCCCCCAAACCCTGAAATATGTGCTCGTCGGCGCTAGGAACATCCCCTTCGGAAGCGTGAAGTGGCGACCCTTGGGGAGATCTTGATTTGTCTACCGAGGTAGTTTCCTCGGGGGCAATATATCCTTCACGATGTTTTTTGGCCAGATTGGCCAGTTCATCATCTTGAGTGGAAGAGGGAGAGGGTGAAGTTTGAAGAGAAGCTGCAGGAATTCCCGAGCCTTCACCTATTTCTGGAACTGTTTCCACTGGAGGAATATATGCATAAGGGACTGTCCCATGACCGATGCTACGGTAGACGGATAGCAGCCCGTGAGAATGAAGGTACTCATCTTTAAGAACCTCGTCAATAGTAAGGAATTTTTGGTCGCCATTGAGGAGACGGTGCATTCGATCAAAGAACACTTGGTCTGATACCTGTTTGGGATTATCGACTGCAAGTAAAAAGGAAAAACAGGTCAGGGTGATGATTCAAGTGTATAGAGTCCAGGGTCAGAAAATCAGTGCTTTACTTGATTTTGTCCATCTTCTGGGGCATCCAGGCTGTTGCTTTATATAGAACCACTCCAGTCTGGAATCTCCAGCCTTGCTGCTAAACGGCGTAGAGATTATCTTCCTCTTTGGGACCGACTCAAAGTAACAGAAAGAAGGGGTTTCTCTAGTCCGGTGTTTGAAATTATAGAAGAAATGAACGTCGTCAAACGTAAGCTCCACGCCTAGAATTTCACGATATGCTATGAATAAGGTATGCAAATAGGCATATGAATTGGGATGCAGCTGCATGGGGGCAATCCGCATTTGTCTTAAGAAGTCGACGATGAAAGGCGAGAAAGGAGGAATAGCGCCAACCATGCACATCAGACGAGTGACCGTCATATATCCTTCTGGAGGGTTATGTGGACGATCAGAACGTGAGGGCACTAGAGTGTCTCTCTTCATTATTCCATACTTCAAGCAAATTCTCACGAGTCGGTCGTTGTCAATTGTTGATTCTACGGAATCTGGAGGTGATTCCAATATAATGGCTGAGTCAAATTCATCGGGTGCTCGGTTGTCACCAATCCCTCCTTCCTCCTCAAAGCCTAGGGAAACTTCATTTTCTGAAGACATTTCATCGCTTTCCCGATGACCAACTCCGTAATCCGGACCCTCGCTGTCCCATTCTGGGTCAGATGAAGAAGATATATCCTCGAGAGTGGTTTTGTGGGAAGTTTCTGGAGCTTCTTTCCTCTCAGCTAAACGAGAAGAGCGTCTGGGCCTCATGGTCATGGAACTATTGAAGAAGCAATAGCACGGATTAGAGTGAATTATCCCGTGTTCCCCTTTTTTGTGTATGTGTGTGAACTAAAGTGTGTGCAACAAATGCGGGAAGTGCAAAATAAAAGTACAGAAACGTAAGACGAAGCTTTAAAGAGAAAGTAATAGTCCGAGTTGTCCTTGATTCTCATTTATGTTCACAAGGCACTATCCTAACTGTCCGCGAGGCATATTCGTCTAGAATAAGTGTTAGTTGAGTTAGTTGGGTGGTCTTTATGTGTCAAGTTCAATATGTTCGGGTCGGTTCGGATATGCATGTGATGATTGGCTCAATACTGAAGACATTCGGTTCGAGTGCTTCAGTAAGGCAAGGTTAGTTCAAGACAATAGGAACAGTGGGTTCGGAAGCAGAACTGATCTGATCGGATCGGGTGACCCGATCCGATCCGAATCAGCATCACTTAACCAGTCCGTTCATGTCAGCCTCTTATCTCATCCTCATCTCCGACCCGAGCCGACATTTTCTTTCCTCCCGTCTTTCTAAGGTGTGCAATCCGAGCCGATCCCCTTTCCTTCTCCTTCCTTTTTTGGTCCTCCGTCTTCTACCCGAACCGACTCCAGATAGTCACCACGCTCCTCATCTTCTTCCTCTTTCCCTCCTTTCTCGCAAACAGGTCCATTTTATCATCAAGGCCATCGTTGAGGATAAAAATTTGCCCTCTCCAGCCTCGCAATGCCTTGAAGCGATAGCGCATCCACCAACGGCGGCGGGGGGTTCAAGCAAAGCCTACGATTAAACCATCCTAATCCAACGCTAATTGAAATCAAGAACGTTTATTACGATGTTATTTGAGATTAAAAAGCTACCTATGTGATTGATTTGAGGAATCAACAAGAAAGGAGTTCGGAGTTTTAGAGTTTTTAAGATTTTCGATGCTTGGGTCCGAGCCGCAATAGAAACGAAGAAGAAAGAAGTGAAGACGGTGATGAGTTTATATAAAGAATGGAGTTGGCTCTTCGTCTCCCTATTTTGTCTCGCCCGATCGGACCGGGGTGGAAGCCCAATAGCACAACTCTCTCTGAAGGCCCAGTGTTTAAGAACTAAATCCACGAATACGCTTCGGATCGGAATCCGAGCCGAGTGGAAATTTCACACGATTGATTTAGCATCCGACTCGAATTGAAGAGAAGGGAAGTAAAGAAGGAGCATACCTACAAGAAGCATTACACGGCTAGTAGAGTTCCCAAATTTGCTCAGAAATGAAGAAAAGCCACTCGGATCGGACGCCGAACCGAATAGAAATCAATGCATTACTCTTGACAATTCTTGTTGAACGACATCAAAGGACGCTTTGTACAACGAAAGCATCCTTTGAGGGGGCAAAATGTTAGCCTACTTTGTGAACTAGGCAACACAAAGTCAAGAAACCAACCGTTGAAGAGTATTTCAAGTTATGCGACTCCGGTTCGGATCGGAAGGAAGCTCCACAATTCAGATTGATAGCAGCGTATCGGTTCGGATCGGGTAAAATTCTCTGTTCGGATCGGATATCTCTTACTGGATAAATTGGCAAAGCATACCTGATCGGATCGGAAGGCCAATGAATCTCAGCTGGATCGGAAAGCCGTCTGCTTGCCACGACTTCGGAGCGGAGCGGGGTATGATTAGAGAAGAAGAGGCGTTCAAGCTACTCCGGTTCGGGTCGGGTATTCCGATCCGAACCCCCAACCTGCATGTCTCCGACCCGCACCCATGATCCAGGAAAATCTCCTATAAAGTCGCCTGGAGAACCGGACCGGATGTGACCAATTCCTACCCCTAACGTCCATCTCATTGATGCGTTGTCTGCTTGATGGCCCATCCGAACCCGAAGAGAGGGCGATGGATGACACGTGTTCCGACCCGGATTGCATCTCAGGCAAATTCACACCTATAAATACCCCAACTAGAGACAAAGAGAAGGATCTTTTTCAGCACTTTTGAGAATCCAAGTACTTCCATCATTCGAATTCCTTCACTCCCGGAAAATCCAAACCATCTTTCATTTCTTGTTTTTATCTTTCTGAGTGAACAAAAGTGAGTTGTGAGCGAATCTTACATTGTATTTGTAATTGAATTACTGAATATAGTGAAAACTAAGTGGACGTAGGCATTTCTTCGCCGAACCACTATAAACCTTGTGTGTTTTTTTTTATTTCTGCTTTACTTTATCTTGTTTCTAATCAATTTGGGTGTTAGAACCACATTTGGATCTAACAGCGTCCAATCCAATCCCAACATATATATATCCGAACCGAACTGGAACCATCCAACTTAATGTACAAGAAATGTCTGATTTGCTCAATCATTGTTTGCCGTGACTTACAACTTAATGAACAGTTAGGATAGTGTCTTATGAACATGAGCAAACATTTAAGACCATTCTGAACATTACTGCTTCATCGAACCTTTGCATTATGCTCTTATGTGTTTACTTTGCACCTCTTGCACACATCGCACACACTTTAGTTCACACACGTGCACAGGGGGATACGGGCTATTTTACTCTAACTTATGCTATTGCTTCTTCAGTAGTTTAGCGACCATGGTAGAGAGACGTTCATCCAGATTAGTGGCAAATGGGGAAGTCACAGAAACATCTAAGAAACTCACTCTTGATGACATATCTTCTTCCTCAGACCCTGGATGGGATGATGAGGGCCCAGATTATGAAATGGAAGCGCACAGTAGTGAAGTATCTTCCGGGAGTTAAATTTCTCTTGGTGAGGAAGAGGAAGGAGAGATAGAAGATGATCGTGCTCCCGACGAGTTTGAAACTGCCACTATATTGGAGTTACCCAAAGACTCTGTTGAGTCCACGATCGATGATGATAGACTCATCCGAATATGTCTAAAGCATGGGATATTAAAAAGAGATACCCTGGTGCCTTCGAAAATAGATCGCCCCCACAATGCACCGGAAGGATATATGGCAATTACCCGATTAATGTGTCTGGTTTGGGCGATTCCTCCGTTTCCGCCTTTTGTCATCGATTTTCTCAAACAGATGCGGATTGCCCCCATGCAATTACATCCCAACTCTTATGCTTATTTATACACCTTGTATATAGCATACAAAGAGATTTTAGGTATAGAACCTACCTTCAATGACGTCCACTTATTTTATAATTTCAAGCATCGGACTCAAGAGACTCCGCCCTTCTCAAACTTTGATCAGTCCCGAAAAGGAAAATTATTAATGTTCCATATAGCATCAAGGATGGTGATTCTAAACATGAATGGTTTTATATCAGACAGCAATCGGGGTGCGCTAGGAGGTGGACCAAATCAAGTAAAGCACCGACTTTCTAGATTTCAACTTTAAATGCTCATGCCAACACATTAATTTGCCTTCTTTTTCATTCATAGTTGATAACACAAAGCAAATATCGGGTCAATTATACTTTGATCGTTTGCATCAGCTGCTCAATGGTGACCAAAAGTTCTTAACCATCGACGAAGTTCTTAAGGATGAGTATCTGCATCATCACGGGTTACTATTTATTACCCGTAGTATAGGTTATGGGACAGGTCCATATGCGTACATTCCCCTGGTCGACATTATTCCTGAGATGGGTGAGGGCTCGAGAGGTCCGACGATACCTCTTAGGACTCTTGCTTCTCCATCCTCAACTCAGGATGATAAATTAGCCAACATAGCTGAAAAGCACAGAGAAGGGTATACCATTCCCGATGACGCCATTTCTCCTGAAAAGTCAACATCCCCTAAAGAGCTGCCACTAGACGCTTCTCAAGGAGATGCTCTTACTACCGAAGATTCCACATTTAAGGGTTTAGAAAATCTCCTCCTGCCCGAAACTATTTATACTTCAGAGGACTTCGGAACAAATCCTTTAACCTTCACTTCTTCAGAGGAAACTACTCCCATGAAGACCAAAGATCCTACTAATGCTAGTCTGGCTTCAGGCTCTGGTTTGTTGGGGGGGGACATCACTTAGGATGCACATAACACATTAGCACTGCACGTCACAACACTTATGTCTTATGTGAATGTCGATTCTGAACTTCACTTATATTGTTGTGCAGGTACCATGTCATGCCATTACTATGATGTTAGGAAAATTTGTCGTAGCATGTCCGGACCTCCTTCTGACACCGAGCATGATCGCCGTGAGAACCGGGGCAGAGATGACAGAAGGCATTATGATTCCCATCGACCTCACACTTCACGCTCTCGTTCTCCTGTTCGGTCGGATCCTGGCAGGTACAAGAGCCACCAAAGTCGTCGTGGGGAAGACACATCACAATCCAAAGATCGAATTTCTCCCTAAGACAAATATAATCGAGAAAAAAGTTCACCGAAACACACTGATACGCGAGACAAGCACAAAGCTTCTGAGAAGAGATCTGAAAAAGGCGATGCAGCCATCGTCCCTGCTAAGCGGAATCATATTGAATTATCATATTGCAAACCCCCACCACTGGACGCTGATTCCAAAACGAAACAGGCATATCTAGAGAAGCAGTTCCTAGATCACTACTTTGAGAATTTAACTTTCGTACCCGCACTCGAGCCTATCTCTTCAAAGTGGGCAGATGAGGCTAAGGCAAAGATCGACGCAGTGGAGAAACAGTACTCGGAGATGTACAAATATTCACGCAATCTCTCCAGAATCATTCGGGCCTTAATTACAGACGTTGATGCAATGAAGAAAGTTGCAGATTCCGATGAGAATGCTTTGAAAAATCTGGAGAAGGGCTTAGAAGATATACAGGCTCAACTTGTCATTGCTCAACGAGATGCCAACAACTTCAAAAAGCAATTTGAGGAATTACAAAAGCGTTATCATGACCTACTGGAATCTCACAGTCAAGAGCGTTTAGAGTTGAAGAAACAAGCTGAAGATGCTAAATCAGATAGTGTCAAAGTGCAACTAGCTTACAATACTCTTGAGCAGGAAAAGGCCGAGTTAGCGAGGAAGAATGCCGAGTTGGAAAAATGAAATGCTGACTTGAAGTCCAAGTTAATGGAAGCCGAGACTAGGGCTGCCTTAGCTAAGGGGAATGTGGATAGCGCTATTAAGTCGTCTGAAGAAACTCATAAACAGCTATCAGAGGCTCAAGAAGAATTGCATGGCTTTGGCGAACTGATGATTGAATTCTTTGCACACATAATCTATCGCCGAAACATCTCTTGGATCGAAGATTATCCGACTACCCTAGTCTATGTATGGAGTCAAATCATCGAATGGGAAAAAATGAACTTAAGGTAGACTTCGTTGATGAAGAAAAACTCATGGAGAAGTATCTGAAAGATGATGAACCAGCACGTCTGGCCGAGAAGCGTCGCCTTATTGCTGCTGCCAAGGAGGAGGAGAAACGTCGGGCCAAAGAAAAGAATATCCTTGAAGTTGGTTCCTCTTCTGTTACCGCCGAAGCCACCGGAGGCGAGGAATATGATCCCGAGAATCCGGGAATTCCTAGAGCGCCTCTTTTATCTCCTATAACCGAATCAGCATCAGAGACAGTAGCCGCCCCAACTGAGAAATCATCAGAAGGTATTTCCACCTTTTCACCCAAATTTGGCAAGGTAGCCTCCACCTTTCGTCACGTCATTGGCAATCGATCGAGGATTCTTTGTTTTCTCCTGGGTTGATGACTGTTGCTTCTCATTCTGTAGGTGCTGAACCAACCGAGAAGACTGATGAGCATCGGGGAACCACCATTAGGGAAAATCCATGGAAGAGACTCAGGGAGGACAGGATAAGGCTACCATCGTTGAGTTCGGAGGGGGGGTTGAAGGTAAAAAGGAGGAGACTACTGATAAGACTCCCATACCGCCCAACGTCGACACTTCTCATGATGATGAAATGATAGACGCCTTAAAAGATGACGGTGATAATGATGGGCACGAAGAAGATCCTGATATTGCTATAATTGGGGATTCGAAAAATGTTGATGACATGACTTTGGCTGAAATGAAAGCCGAACAAGATAAGAGAATGCTGCTGAAAGTCGAGGAGATAGACCCCGAAAGCCTTAAGCCCCTTGCAGTAGTGGATGCTGGATCGAGGTTAGTTGTTAAGCTTTCAACTAGGTCAATTACAGAGGAGCTTGCTAAAAAATCTTCTCTTAATCCCAGTGCTCCGACTCCTAGGAAGAAATCAATCGACTCTGGTACCTCAATCATAGTAGCCGCCCCAATTGAGAAATCATCAGAAGGTATTTCCACCTTTTCACCCCAATTTGTCAAGACAGTCTCCACCTTTCGTCACATCATTGGGCAATCGATCAAGGATTCTTTGTTTTCTCCAAAGTTGATAACTGTTGCTTCTCATTCTGTAGGTGCTGAACCAACCGAGAAGACTGAAGAGCACCGGGGAACCACCATTGGGGAAAAATCCGTGGAAGAGACTCAGGGAGGACAGGATAAGGCTACCATCGTTGAGTCCGGAGGGGGAGCTGAAGGTTAAAATGAGGAGGCTACTGATAAGACTCCCATACCGCCCAACGCTGACACTTCTCATGATGATGAAATGATAAACGCTTTGAAAGATGACGGTGGTAATGATGGGCACGAAGAAGATCCTGATGTTGCTATAATTAGGGATTTGAAAAATGTTGATGACACGACTTTGGCTAAAATGAAAGCCGAAAAAGACAAGCACATGCAGATGAAAGTCGAGGAGATAGACCCCGAAAGCCTTAAGCCCCTTGCAGTTGTGGATGCTGGATCGAGGTTAGTTGTTAAGCTTTCAACTAGGTCAATTATAGAGGAGCTTGCTAAAAAATCTTCTCTTGATCCCAGTGCTCTGACTCTTGGGAAGAAATCTATCGACTTTGGTACCTCAATCACAGAGAAGAAGATACCAAAGCGTCTCATGTCCGATGCTGAAAAAAAGTTATAAAAGCTCTTAAGGCCGCCAAGAAGTCCAAGTCTACTCCAAAGCCCAAGTGACAATGCGCTTTGTTTTTTATTTTGATATTCCACTGATCCTCTATTGTTGCAGCGAGTGCGGCCCTCGCATCTTTTGCTTAGTTTTCCTGTATAAACTCACATGTTTGTGAATAAAGTAGTTTGTTCCCTGCAATGTCTGATATTCGTAAATTTAGCATTTAAGTAAAAATGCAAATGAACAGCATGCCATATCACAGTTATATAATAGAGTCACTATTAAGGGGAACATGTGTACATATATATGCCCTCAATCAATCTTGGATAACTGATTAAGACTTATTCAAGATTGATTAAATTCAAAATCCAGTTGCCCCCGATTCTCTGACGGGGCCATATTCCTTTCGTCATTGATGCTTATTCTTTTTAGCATCTCTATACTCTCCTGTCTCATAACCAGGTTAGAGTATTACTGAGGCGGTCTCTTATCGGGGTCCACCTTCACGCCTCAAGGGACGTCATCTTCCTATCCTTTATACTCTCTCTCGATTCATGAGAGTTAGAGTTAAGAATGTCGTCTTCCCATTCTTTGCATTTTATTATGCAACCGGTCATTTTATTTGCTCCTGCACATACGTTTTGTCCAATTTTCCAAATCTAATTTAATGTTTTGTGTTTCATAATCATGATAGAATAATTGTTGGAGATAGAAATAATGCAGGAAAGTAAATGACATAAGATATTTTTATAGTTGTTTAGCTAAGTTGTAGCCTACATCCACTTCATAATCCTTTGTTCATATAAACAGACTTTTTAAGGAAAGTCGTGCCTTTTTACATAGCTTATAAAAGCAAAAAGGAAGACATTTCATATTTAGCTCAGGTATCCTCGCAAGTGCTGAACATTCCAAGCTCTGGAAATCTCTTCACCGTCCACGGTCGTTAGCTTGAATGCTCCTGTATCAAGCTTCCGTTGGGTGGCATATGGCCTTTCCCATTTTGGACCCAATTGGGTTGAAGGCAGGAAGACTCATTTCAATACTAAGTCTCCTGGTTCGAAGGTTTTGAAGCGAACTTTCCGGTCATAATAACGTGCTATTTGATGTTGATGTCTTGAGGCACGCAAGTCTGCTTCATCTCTTTTTTCTTCTACCATATCAAGAGACTCTAGAAGGAGTGTTCTATTTGTCATCGGATCATAGTATGCTACTCGATGAGAAGGGACTTCTAGTTCTATCAGGATTACTTCTTCTGACCCGAAGGAGAGTGAAAAAGGAGTATGGCCAGTGGCCATCTTGAAGGTTGTCCTCTAGGCCCACAAAGCTAGTGGCAACTCATCTACCCACCCTGGCTTTGGCCCGCTCCAACCGCTTCTTGAGAATAGATTTAATGACCTTGTTTATTACTTCAACTTGGCCATTTGACTGCGGGTGAGCTACAGCGGTGTATCGTTTATTGATCTTGTATTTCTGGCAGAAGTTTCTGAATTCGACGCTGTCGAATTGTGTCCCATTATCAGTTATGATGGTCTTTAGTATCCCAGATCGACAAATAATGTTTCTGACCACAAAACTAATCACCTTCCTTGCTGTGATCGTGGTTAAAGGTTCAGCTTCCACCCATTTCGTGAAATAGTCCACGGCGACGATCGCGTACTTTGCTCCCCCTTTGGCAATAGGTAACACTCCAATAATATCAATTCCCCACATGGCAAACGGCCATAGGGCTTACAATCGACTTGAGCTGAGTCGGAGGTGCTCTGGGAATTTTGGGGAATCTTTGACATTTGTTGCAGTGTCGTGAATAATCAGCCGTGTCTTTATTTACGGTAGGCCAAAAATATCCATACTGTAACACTTTCTTTGCTAGGGTTTGGCCCCCGGTGTGGTACCCACACTCACCTTCATGTACTTCTTGCAGTACACGTTTGATGTCGTCATGTGCGATACACCGTAGTAAGGGCATTGGAAACCCTTGGCGATAAAGGACGTCGTCCTGTAAAACGTATCTTGCAGCCTTACGTGTTACAGCTCGTCTTTCGCTTTTCTTTAGTGGGAGGGTTCCACTCTTGAGAAAATTCTTGATCGGTGTCATCCATGATTCTCTCTCTGGATCAACTTCTAAGGCTAGGTCCATCTCCATCAGGTCGAAACTCGGTGATTCCAAAACCTCTATCAGAACCATTTTTGTTTCTTCGAGGTTATCAGAACTTGCTAGTTTTGCCAACCGATCTGCTTCCTGATTCTCTGTTCTTAGAATATGCGTTATGCTGTAATGCTCCAAATTTTCCAATAACTCCTTTACCTTTTTGAGATAAGTAACGAGTCGAGGTCCTTTAGTAACAAACTCCTCCTGTACCTGGCATACAACTATCTTGGAATCGCAGCATATATCCAGTGTCTTCACCCCTAGTTCGTTGGCGAGTTTCAGCCCGACAATCAGGGCTTCATACTCGAAATCATTATTGGTAGCAGCAAAATCTAATCGCAATGCATAGTAAATAGATCGTCCTTCAGGAGTTATTAAAACAACCCCGGCGTCGGACCTTCGATCATTTTTGGCTACGTCCGTATATAACTTCCACGGACTAAGCTCCAATTCTTGGTCTAAAGTAACCACCTTGTCACCCACCGTTTCCTCTTCGGGAATCGTGAATTTGGCTATGAAGTCGGCCAATGCCTGCCCCCTTATTGATCTCCGTGGCTGAAAATTCAAATCGAATTGACTCAACTCGTTGTTCCATTTAAGTAACCGCCCCGATGCTTCGGGTTTTTGCAACACTTGCCTTAAAGGTTGATCTGTGCATACAACTATCGGGTGAGCCTGAAAGTAATGACGAAGTTTGCGGGAAGCAATCAGGAGACTATAAGAAAGTTTTTCTATCTTCGAATAATTACGTTCTGCAGCAGCTAGCTTCTTGCTCACATAGTATACAGGCCTCTAGACTTTATCCTCTTCACATACCAACATTGTACTGACGCCGTGAGATGATACTGCTAGGTAGGAAAAAAATCCTCATGTTCTACGAGTTTTAATAATATTGGAGGCTTTTCTAATAAGTCTAATAAATTCTGGAAAGCTTCCACGCAATCAAGGGTTCACTCAAAATTTCGTTTCCCTCGTTTTATCAGATCGAATAAAGGTACGTACTTATTTGTCGCTTTAGAGATAAACCTGCTCAATGCAGCAACTTTTCCGGCCAGGCTTTGAACATCCTTAATCTTTCATGGTTCTCCAATATTCCTTATTGCTGCTATTTGACTAGGATTTATCTCAATTCCTTGAGAACTCACGATAAACCCAAGGAATTTTCTAGATGTGACCCCAAATGAGCATTTTAATGGGTTTAACTTCATCCCATACCTTCAAAGAATGTTGAACATTTCGGCTAAGTCCCTTGTATGGTCAGAAGATTGTCTAGACTTCACAAGCATATAGTCCATATAAACCACCATGATTTTTTCTATTTGATTATAGAACATGCGGTTGACCAAACGTTGATACGTGGCTCCTGCATTCTTTAATCCAAATGGCATTACCACATAACAATATAACCCCAAATCTGTGATGCAACTTGTGTGCTCCTGATCTGGTATATGTATGAGAATTTGATTGTACCCCGAATAGGCATCCATAAAGGATTAAAGCTCATGTCCGGCCGTCAAGTCTACTAGCTGATCAATCCTGGGAAGAGTAAAACTATCCATTGGACAAGCCTTGTACAAATCAGAGAAGTCAATACATATACGTTACTTCCCGTTAGACTTTTTGACCAGGACAGGATTTGATATCCAGTCAGGATATTTCGAATCCTTAATGAATCCATTATCCTTCAATTTCTCTGCCTCTCCCTTCAAAGTTGCAGATCGCTCTGGGCCTAACATCCGTCTCTTCTGCTTGACTGGCGGGTGCTTTGGATTAATGCAGAAAGAGTGGCTTATAATGGCAGGCGAAATCCCACACATGTCAGCGTGAGTCCAGGCAAACACATCTAAATTTGCCTTTAAGAAATCAGCCAACTCTTTCGCTCGAATTAGATCTAGCTGCTAGCCGATCTTTAGTACTTTTGTCGAATCTGCCTCATCAATAGATATATCTATTGTTGTCTCGTTGGGAGTCGCCTTTCTATCCTCGGGTTCTCTATCCTCTCTGGGATCTATATCCTCTAGCACATCTAAGGGCGACTCTCTTGGGGTTAGACCCCTTAATTGCTATGCTGAGTTTTCCTTTGAAGGGGGAGAATCGTCCTTAAATTCTATATTCAACCCCTTCATTAGCATCTTCAACTCCGTCATGTAACAAGCTCATCTTGTAGCTTGGTCGCCTCTCATTACCCTTATTGTTGCATCAGTCAGGAATTTAAGCAGCAAGCACCAAGGTGCAATACATGCCCTAAACTCGGCGAGGGCCGGTCGGCCTAGGAAAGCGTTGTAGGGTGACTTTACCTACAAAACTACAAATGGCAGGATCCTCATTCTCTGGCGATCTCCCTATCCTAATGTCACTGGTAATTCTACGTAGCCCATCGGAGCTGTTGACGCCCCATTGAAGCCCTGTGTCCATCCTTCGCAGGGATTTAGATCTTTTACTTCGAGTCTCATTTGTTCAAAAGCTTTCTTGAAGAGGATATTGACTGAGCTTCTGTTGTCCACCAACACCTTATGGACTAAGGCAGGGCCGATGGTCGTGGTAATTACCAGTAGGTCTTCAGTTGGTGATTGAATTCCGGTATCATCTCTACTACGGAATATGACATCGTCTTTTGTTGTTTTACTGGAGTAATGTATTCCAGGTTACTGCATTCTCCTACCTCAAAGTGCTTGGCGGCATTGACGTACTGATCCATCGCTTTGAAACTACAGCTAGCTAGGTGGGGTCCGCCTATAATATTATTGATAACGATCCCCTTACCTTTCTGCTGGGCTGTGGGTTTAGAAGTAGGCTGGTTTTGGTCCGAGGCTTGCCCTCCTTAACCCTTCTCCCTTGGGGCTACCTTGTACTTGTCTAACTTCCCTTCCCGCAGCAACTTTTCAACTACATCTCTCAAATGATGGCATTCGTTAGTGGAATGGCCGTGGGTTCCGTGGAATAAACAAAACTTTCCCGTTGCGATCTCTTTTTCAGTGGAGTCTCTAAGTGGTGGTTTTTTGTATTGTAATATGTTGTATGTGTCCAAATAAATGTTTTCCAAGGTATTTTTCAATGGCGAATAGTTTTCAAAAGTTTGGAATCGAGGTCTTTTGCTGGAATTGTTCCCTCAGTTCCTACTCCTCCTATTTCCGTTTCCATCCTTGTTGTTGTTACCTCCGTTCCGGTTGCCAACGTTCTCTTCAACCTTCCCTGAACTGTCTCCGGATTGTTTCACAACAATATTACTTTGGATACCTTCCCTCGAGGCCCCTTCGGACTTTCTCTTCCTATTTGCATGAGCTTCTTCTCGCCTTAAGCGAATATTAGCCTTTACTTGAACAATTCCCTAGTGGGGGCGGTTTCCCGGATAGATAATCCCCAAATTCTATGTCCTGGTCAACTCCTTCTATTAGAGCCATCAGAATAGTGGGTTCATGAGGGTCACTAACTTTGGTGACAGCCAGGTTGTAACAACCCGAATTTTTAATAACATGTTAAAACAAGAAATCCGGGCAAAATTAAATTATAAGTTAAGAATTAATGGGAACAGGTTACGCCATTGCGTTCGTCTCGAAATTCTGCTTGAAAACGAGTCCGAAATTTCGTAAATCGGAGTCCGTATGACCAAGATATGGCCCATAGAAGATTTCAGAAAATTCAAAATTCAACCCAAAATTCAAATCCAGCCAGAAACAGATTAAGCGGGAAATTTTCCCGCCCTACCCCAGGTCGACTAGGGGGTCAACTGGGGAGTCGACCTGCCCCCCCCCCCCAGGTCGACTGGGGTGTCGACCTCCCTGGTCGGCCAGGTTTTCCCTGGTGCACCTGTTTGCTCCTTTGGTCTGCTCAGCTAGCCTGTGACGGGATTTGATGGTTCAGATCTAAACTAGGGTTAATCCTATGGCCCAAACTAGTCTCTACACCTATAGAAACACCCTAATACCTAGCCTAAACCATCACAAATCATCTTAACAACTAAATTCTGCCAAAATGCTCCCTAATCATGGCCTTCATCTTCATCTTGAGAGCTTCTAAGGCAAAAAGGAGCAAGCTTTCTTCTTTCTATCAAAGGAGCTACATATTCTCAAGGCTTCTAGTGTTGCTACATCATTCCTAGAGCTTCTACAACGTCTCTATCTTGTTCTATTTGGTTCTAGTTCTCATAGCCACGCTTTGTAAGCCTCACTCTACTCTTAGATTTAAACTATGAAGTTAATATGATCATGTAGCAAGTTGAGATGGGACTTTTGGGTATAATACTTGTCTTGGGGCTATATTTGTATGCGTAGATCCATTTATGACTCTTTTGATCTATGATTGTGGCACTATCATGAACCTAGTACCATTTACCTTGATTTTTGGGTATAAAGCTATGAGCTTTATGTGGGGATTATGCATAATGCAACCTAGAACCCCTCATAACCTTGATGTAAACTTGCCTATGATGTTGAACTACATGCTACCCACAAGTTTATCACCCTATGTCAACTATTATCATGTTATCACCTTTTCCTATGATGTTGAACTACATGCTACCCACAAGTTTATTTGCTAAGTTTGATGTCATACATGTTTTGAGGCCAATAATCCTATATGCTAGTTGTGATGAACACCTTTGCCTCAAATATCATCATGTTTAACTTATGACCAACTTTACCAACCTTATGCCCCTCTTGGTCATATTTTTATGTTCCTTGATTCACTTGTGTTGATGCGAATTTACGTGCGATGGGGATACGTTATGGGTAGTTAGGCAAACTTGAAATGACATGAAAAACATGACTTGAAATGTGACATGAAACTTTATTATGCTTGAAAACTTGAATATGGTCATGACATGTAGAAAACCATAAAGTGGCCAACTCGAGGTTGGGTTGAGTTTGTAGCGTAAATCTGCCCGGAACCGCCCGGCAAATCCAGTGGCTACAAACAATAGGACCCAATGTGAGAAGTTGGTCATATCGCGCTTGAAACCCGAGGTCAGACTAGGTTGTGGTGTAAAGCTTCCCGGACCCGCCCGGCATATCCAGTAACCACAACAAAGTCTAATGTGAGAGGTTGGGTGCATTAAATTAATTAATGCCACATGTTAGGGTTAAGTCATGAACCACTTGGAAACACTTAACCAACTTGATACATGATTGGATGGGGTTAAGTCATGAACCACTTGGGTACACTTAACCAACTTGATACATGATAGGATGGGGTTAAGTCATGAACCACTTCGGTACATTTAACCAACTTGATACATGATTGGCTAGGGTTAACCACACTTAACCCGTTAGAAACCCTAGTTACGTGGTCCTTTTCAGCAGTAACCCTCTTGGATGTATCAACGATACCCTAGGGACTAGGCTAGGGTGGGGCACGATTACTGGGATGATTGTAAGCGACCAAAATGACGGCTGAGTTTGGTGCGCCATTGTAGGTTCAGGCGGACTATGGTCGTGCACGTAGTCCGGAGTAGAAAAAGCAGGCATAGGCACCAGTAGTTGTACACTGTGCGTGCTTGGAATGGTGTCAGTGGTTGGCACCCTAGGGCTTGATACACCCTAGGGTGGACCTAGCACAGAGTAGCTACATTCGTGATTGGGCCGTATGACACCGACACTCGACGAGTTAGGCTTATAGGGAGCCGATCGATTAGACCGTGTAGTTGGACCTTGACTTGGGTCATCTCATGATATTGGGCCAAAGGATCATTTCTTGTTTATACTTGACATGGGTTGGAATACTAGTACTATTGGTGCAGAACTAAACCTTGTATATGCGATGCCACACTTGATCTACCTTGTTATCTATTTATCATGCCAGTTAGTTACCATCTTTATTTTTCATCTCAGTTTCTCATGTTTAGTTAACTTTATTAGTTTTTATACTAATAGTAGGTAGGACTTACCAGTCTTTATGACTGACCCTTTTTCTTTCGCCTCTTTTCTTCCGTTTCCCCCCCCTAGGTTCTCAGGGAGGGAACACTGGTGCTTAGCTTGGACATTTGGCTTGCTTTCTTGACAGCTCATGTACGGTTTGGACTTGAGCTTGCTATGGCTTCATCACATCTGTCTTGGAGATAGTTTACTTTATGTTATTTTCAGTTTATGTTTTCTAGACTTGTGGTAGTTGGAAGATAATGACTAAGTACTTTGATGTAAGTTGACTATTTGGTTTTGAAATGGTTAACTATGGTTTTTAAAATTTCTACCGCTGCTTTACTTATTTATTTATCTATGTTCTGTCTTA
This sequence comes from Allium sativum, assembly GCA_030737875.1. NCBI lineage: Eukaryota > Viridiplantae > Streptophyta > Magnoliopsida > Asparagales > Amaryllidaceae > Allium > Allium sativum. The sequence goes on from CM060914.1 coordinate 142,746,623, forward strand.
TGATATCTCTGTGCATGTTTACCTAGACAACACCCCCCCCCCCCAAAGCTAGTGCCAGCACTCGTGAGTGTGGCCCTGGCGGAGGTAGGGTGTTACATTTGGTATCAAAGCATGAGATTTTACTAGATCGGACAAAAGTTTTAAAAACCCTTTTGAAAAACCATTTTCAAAACCAATTAAGTATTTTTCCAAGAAAAGTCTAGTTTATTTTAAAAGGCTATTCCCCAAAATCCATTAGCACTATCCTTTGTTTCCTCGTTCTGAATCTATCTTTTCCTTTTCCAGCATGGCCGATCTTAATCTTCCCGAGGGAGTACCCATACCCGGATGGTTCCGAAGGTACTTGGAAGCTAGGGCCAACGATGCGGGCCCAGCAAACACTCCCACTCCTCCTCCCGTATCTGAGGTTCCTCCTCCTCCTCCTCAGCGTCCACAAGTGGATTTCACAAAGATTTGCAAAGACTTTAAGGCGATGGGTGGCAGGAATTTTGTTGGGACAGAGACTTATGTGGAGGCAAGAAACTGGTTAAAGGAAACTAAAGACCTTTTTTCTATCTTTGATGTAGAAGACCGTAGGAAAATTCTGTTGGCAATATGGCTATTGAAAGAGGAAGCTGCTTATTGGTGGGAGGTCACCAACGCTACTAGGCCTATAGAGACTTGGGCAGACTTTAGGATGAGGTTTGGGCTTAAGTTTCTATCATCTGCTGAAGAGAATCTGCAATTGGAGAGGTTTATATCTTTGAAGCAAGGGGACATGACCGTGAGGGAGTATGTGAATAAGTTTAACCAGCTTGCTCGATTCGGTTTAGACATGGTTAACACACCGTAGAAGAAGGCTCTACGCTTTGCTCGAGGATTGAATGAGCCATTGCAAGGATTGGCCATGTATCATATACCCATGGGGGCCACTTTTGAGAGCTTAGTGGATATGGCCTTGTTTCAAGGAGATGATAAGAATGGCAAGAAAGAAGTTAAGCTTAATGAGACTCAAACCAAGAAGGCGGACTCCAAGTGGGGAGGCAACCAGAACAATCAGAACAACAAGAACAACAAGGGTAACAAGGCCAACAACAACAAGGCAAGGGAGACAAGGAAGTGCAACTTCTGTGGGATCACTGGACACATAGCCAAAGATTGTAGGAAGAAGAAAAGGAAGTTGGGAGAATGCTTTCATTGCGGAGAGTCTGGACACTTCAGTAAGGATTGCCCAAAGAAGCAAGGACAGGGGCAAGGACAGACTCAGCGGGCATGACCTTCTGGAGGGCAGATGCATGCTCTCAACACTACTCCAGCTCCGGACCGAGGTAGTATTTCTGTAGAAAGCCTTGTTTACATTTCTGGTTTTCCTATTCGAACTTTATTTGATTCTGGAGCATCGCATACCTTTATTTATTCTGACATTGTTGAAAGTTTGCACCTAAGTACTAGTCTAGTTGAGGATCCCGTTAGTGTTTCAAATCCAATTGGGGGTTCCGCCCATCTATCTATGATTTGTATGGATTTGAGGATTTCTATCTTGACCGTAGAATTCACATGTAATGCTTATGTTCTCGGTTTCATGGGATACGGGTTGATTTTGGGCATGGATTGGTTGTCCAGTTATGGAGCCATTCTCGATTGTGAGCATAGGGTAGTGAGGCTTATGACTCGCCTTGGCAATATCCTAGAGATTTCTTGTAATCCTCTGGATCCCGTCATGTTATGTTATCTTGAATCCCTCGACTCGTCTATTGACAATCTTCAATCTGTGAGGGTGGTCCGAGAATATCCTGATGTTTTTGATGAGGTGAAGGGGTTACCCCCTAAACGCGAGATAGACTTCCGTATTTATCTTATTGATAATGCCAAGCCAGTTTCATTGCCTGTTAGGCACATGGCCCCGCGAGAAAGAAGAGAGCTTAGCAAGCAAATCAAGGAGTTGCTTGAGAAAAATTTCATTAGGCGAAGCATTTCTGAATGGGGTGCTCCTGTGGTATTCGCTACTAAGGCGGATGGTTCGCTTCATCTATATGTTGATTATCGTGAGTTAAACAAGCTGACAAAGAAGAATAGGCACCCGTTACCGAGGATTGATGATCTCTTCGACCAGCTTGTTGGTGCTTCTGTTTTCTCTCAACTCGATCTAGCCACCGGATTCCATCAGCTTAGAGTGGCTGAGGATAGTATTGACAAGACTGCGTTTAGGACTCCAGATGGATTCTTTGAATGGCTCGTTATGCCGTTCGGTTTGACTAATGCACCCGCATACTTTGTTGATTTGATGAGTAGGGTGTTTAGGGAGTTCCTTAACAAGTTTGTGGTTGTCTTCGTGGATGATATTCTAATCTTCTCTAAGGACGAGGAAGAGCATGCTACACATCTCAAGGAGGTTATGGATACGCTTAGAGCTCATCAGTTAAAAGCTAAGTTCTATAAGTGCCATTTCTGGAGAAGGGAAGTTCAGTTCCTTGGGCATATAGTTTCTAAGCAAGGCCTAGCTGTGGATCCCGCTAAAGTAGTGGCGGTACAAGACTGGAAAGTTCCGAAGAATGCAACTGAAGTGAGAAGCTTTCTCGGTCTGGCAGGATTTTATAGGAAGTTCATTAAGGACTTCGCTAAGATTTCAGCCCCTCTCACTAAGTTAACGAAGAAGAACTTAGTCTTTGCATGGGACTTAGAGTGTGATATTGCTTTTCAAAGGCTCAAGAAAGCCCTCACCACAGCTCCAGTTCTAGCATTACCCGATGGAGGGAAGTTGTTTACCATGTACACTGATGCATGTGGCACTGAATTAGGCGCTGTCCTAATGCAAGAAGGGAGAGTGATATGCTTTGGGGGTAGGCAACTCAAAGCTCATGATAAGAACTATCCCGCTCATGATTTGGAGTTGGCGGCGATCGTCTTTGCACTCAAATCCTGGCGCCATTATCTGCTAGGAGAAAGGTTTGAGTTATACACTGATCACAAGTCGCTCAAGTACCTCTTCTCGCAGAAAGATTTGAACCTAAGGCAGCAGAGGTGGATGGAATTCTTGGCATCATATGACTTCGATATAGCTTATACCCCTGGCAAGGGTAATGTTGTGGCAGATGCGCTAAGTAGAAGAAGGTTGACTTTGAGTCCCTTGTTTGTTGAGATGAAGAGCCTAGAGTTCTTTGCAACCTTTGATTTTGTACCTGCTGTAGGATCGATGACTGGTTCGTTAGCATCCCTTGAGCTTAGACCTACACTTCTTGATCAAGTTGGGGCTTCACAGAGGGAAGACCCGCAGATAGTCGAGATCATGGACAAGTTGATTCGTGGTGAGACGTCAAGTCACCTCGCTAGATATACTATTGATGACAAGGGATGGCTAAGGCGTGATGGAAGACTATGTGTCCCACAAGTGGGAGATTTAGTAAATAAAGTTCTTGAGGAGGCGCATCACTCGAGGATGACCATACATCCCGGAGGGGATAAGATGTACCGGGACATGAAGCGCATTTTCTTTTGGGATGGGATGAAAAAGGATGTTGCAGAGTTTGTTTCTAGATGCATTGTTTGCCAACAAGTAAAGGCCGAGTCGAAGAAGCCCGGTGGGCTACTGCATCCATTGGAGGTCCCGCTATGGAAGTGGGAAAGTATCTCTATGGATTTTGTGGATGGATTGCCGAGATCAAGGAAGGGGAATACTAGCGTATGGGTCATAGTGGATAGACTCACGAAGAGCGCCCATTTCATTCCAGTGAAGAGCAAGAGGATCGCATCATGGCTAGCATCTATTTATCTTCGAGAGATAGTGCGATTGCATGGAGTTCCTTCTAGCATAGTGAGTGATCGTGACCCAATCTTCACTAGCCAATTTTGGAATAGTTTGCAAGAAGCGATGGGTACGCGATTGAATCTAAGTACAGCCTATCACCCACAGACGGATGGTCAGACCGAAAGGGTGAATAGGGTACTAGAAGATCTATTAAGGCTATGCATTCTTGACTTTGGTGGCACTTGGGAAGACCACCTTCCTTTCGTAGAGTTTGCTTATAATAACAGCTACCAAGCAAACATAGGGATGGCACCATTCGAAGCTTTGTATGGGAGGCCGTGCAAGTCACCAACATGTTGGTGGGAGACGACGGATAAGCTTATACTTGGGCCCGACATGATAAGGGACACATCCGAGAAGGTTGAGTTGATTCGAAGGCGGATGAAAACGGCCCAAGACAGACAAAAATCCTATGCAGACAAGCGAAGGACAGACTCAGAGTTTGAAGTTGGAGATATGGTCTTTGTGAAGGTTTCTCCTTTGCGAAATGTGGTTCGTTTTGGAGCAGTAGGAAAGCTAGCACCAAGGTTCGTAGGACCCTTCCCTATCACCGAGAAGATTGGGCAAATGGCTTATAGAGTGGAATTGCCTGAGAAGCTGGCTGGAGTGCACAATGTCTTTCATGTCTCGCATCTTCGAAAATGCCTACATGAATCGGCCGAAGTTGTTGAGCCTAGCATTCTTAAAGACGTGGAGGTAGAGAAAGAGGCAACCCTGAGGCGAGCTCCGATTCGTATCTTGGGAACGGAGATCAAGAAGCTAAGGAATCGAGAAGTCAAGTTAGTAAAGGTTCAGTGGAGTGAAGCCGATGAAGATGCAACTTGGGAAACCGAGGAGAAGATGCGTGGGCTTGATCCATTCCTTTTTGAGGGTACATTCTCAATCTCCTTTCCTAGTTAGCATATCTTTCTTTTGCTATCCATGTTTATCTTGTTATCTCGTTAATCTTGTCATGAGAACCTTAGGTAGAAACCCTTTGGATGAAACATGTATTTGAAACATGTTATACTTGATGGTTGCAAATGGTTGCAAGTGTTTGCAAGTGGTTACTCGTGGATGCATGATACACGTTAGGCACTAAGATCGGCTCACACACTTTCATATTGCATATGCATGAGTGTTTATGCTTATTCATGGATGGAACTTATTATGCTATCACGTGGATGTTGCATATGGATGAATGTTATGTGCACTCATGTAGAGATTATAAATTATGTTAGGAATTTGCATACATTTGGACTCATTTCACTAACATATTCTGCATTAAGGAGGTTTACTGAATCAGTAACCGCCTGATTTTCGCATTAGTTAGGTGCATATACACACACTTTTGCATATGTTCATACAGCATTAGAAATCTTTTAAGGACAATGATTACTTGTGGATGATGTTTGAGTAGATGGATGATGGATGGTAGGATTCGTTCTTCCTAACTTGGAGATTTCGAGGACGAAATCCTTTAAGGTGCGGAGAATGTAACAACCCGAATTTTTAATAACATGTTAAAACAAGAAATCAGGGAAGAATTAAATTATAAGTTAATAATCAATGGGAACGAGTTACGCCATTGCGTTCGTCTCGAAATTCTACATGAAAACGAGTCCGAAATTTCGTAAATCGGAGTCCGTATGACCAAGATATGGCCTATAGAAGATTTCAGAAAATTCAAAATTCAGCCCGAAATTCAAATCCAGCCAAAAACAGATTGGGCGGGAAATTTTCCCGCCCTACTCCAGGTCGACTGGGGGGTCGACTGGGGAGTCGACCTGCCCCCCCAGGTCGACTGGGGTGTCGACCTGGGGGTCGACCTCCCTGGTCGGCCAGGTTTTCCCTGGTGCACCTGTTTGCTCCTTTGGTCTGCTCAGCTAGCCTGTGACGGGATTAGATGGTTCAGATCTAAACTAGGGTTAATCCTATGGCCCAAACTAGTCTCTACACCTATAAAAACACCCTAATACCTAGCCTAAACCATCACAAATCATCCTAACAACTAAATTCTGCCAAAATGCTCCCTAATCATGGCCTCCATCTTCATCTTGAGAGCTTCTAAGGCAAAAAGGAGCAAGCTTTCTTCTTTCTATCAAAGGAGCTACTTATTATCAAGGCTTCTAGTGTTGCTACATCATTCCTAGATCTTCTACAACGTCTCTATCTTGTTCTATTTGGTTCTAGTTATCGTAGCCACGCTTTGTAAGCCCCACTCTACTCTTAGATTTAAACTATGAAGTTAATATGATCATGTAGCAAGTTGAGATGGGACTTTTGGGTATAATACTTGTCTTTGGGCTATATTTGTATGCATAGATCCATTTATGACTCTTTTGATCTATGATTGTGGCACTATCATGAACCTAGTACCATTTACCTTGATTTTTGGGTAGAAAGCTATGAGCTTTATGTGGGGATTATGCATAATGCAACCTAGAACCCCTCATAACCTTGATGTAAACTTGCCTATGATGTTGAACTACATGCTACCCACAAGTTTATCACCCTATGTCAACTATTATCATGTTATCACCTTTGCCTATGATGTTGAACTACATGCTACCCACAAGTTTATTTGCTAAGTTTGATGTCATACATGTTTTGAGGCCAATAATCCTATATGCTAGTTGTGATGAACACCTTTGCCTCAAATATCATCATGTTTAACTTATGACCAACTTTACCAACCTTATGCCCCTCTTGGTCATATTTTTATGTTCCTTGATTCACTTGTGTTGATGCGAACTTACGTGCGATGGGGATACGTTATGGGTAGTTAGACAAACTTGAAATGACATGAAAAACATGACTTGAAATGTGACATGAAACTTTATTATGCTTGAAAACTTGAATATGGTCATGACATGTAGAAAACCATAAAGTGGCCGACTCGAGGTTGGGTTGAGTTTGTAGCGTAAATCTGCCCGGAACCGCCCGACAAATCTAGTGGCTACAAACAATAGGACCCAATGTGAGAAGTTGGTCATATCGCGCTTGAAACCCGAGGTTAGACTAGGTTGTGGTGTAAAGCTGCCCGGACCCGCCCAGACCCGCCCAGCATATCCAGTAACCACAACAAAGTCTATTGTGAGAGGTTGGGTGCATTAAATTAATTAATGCCACATGTTAGGGTTAAGTCATGAACCACTTGGAAACACTTAACCAACTTGATACATGATTGGATGGGGTTAAGTCATGAACCACTTGGGTACACTTAACCAACTTGATACATGATTGGATGGGGTTAAGTCATGAACCACTTGGGTACACTTAACCAACTTGACACATTATTGGATAGGGTTAACCACACTTAACCCGTTAGAAACCCTAGTTACGTGGTACTTTTCAGCAGTAACCCTCTTGGATGTATCAACGATACCCTAGGGACTAGGCTAGGGTGGGGCACGATTACTGGGCTGATTGTAAGCGACCAAAATGACGGCAGAGTTTGGTGCGCCATTGTAGGTTCAGGCGGACTATGGTCGTGCACATAGCCCGGAGTTGAAAAAGCAGGCATGGGCACCAGTAGTTGTACACTGTGCATGCTTGGAATGGTGTCAGTGGTTGGCACCCTAGGGCTTGATACACCCTAGGGTGGACCTAGCACAGAGTAGCTACATTCGTGATTGGGCCGTATGACACCGACACTCGACGAGTTAGGCTTATAGGGAGCCGATCGATTAGACCGTGTAGTTGGACCTTGACTTGGGTCATCTCATGATATTGGGCCAAGGGATCATTTCTTGTTTATACTTGACATGGGTTGGAATACTAGTACTATTGGTGCAGAACTAAACCTTGTATATGCGATGCCACACTTGATCTACCTTGTTATCTATTTATCATGCCAGTTAGTTACCATCTTTATGTTTCATCTCAGTTTCTCATGTTTAGTTAACTTTATTAGTTTTTATACTAATAGTAGGTAGGACTTACCAGTCTTTATGACTGACCCTTTTTCTTTCGCCTCTTTTCTTCCGTTCCCCCCCCCCCCAGGTTCTCAGGGAGGGAACACCGGTGCTTAGCTTGGACATTTGGCTTGCTTTCTTGACAGCTCATGTACGGTTTGGACTTGAGCTTGCTATGGCTTCATCACATCTATCTTGGGGATATTTTACTTTATTTTATTTTCAGTTTATGTTTTATAGACTTGTGGTAGTTGGAAGATAATGATTAAGTACTTTGATGTAAGTTGACTATTTGGTTTTGAAATGGTTAACTATGGTTTTTAAAATTTCTACCGCTGCTTTACTTATTTATTTATCTATGTTCTGTCTTGTGATATCTCTGTGCATGTTTACCTAGACAACACCCCCCAAAGCTAGTGCCAGCACTCGTGAGTGTGGCCCTGGCGGAGGTAGGGTGTTACACAGGTTGAGGCGGTCCAAATATGATTCCAGAGATTCGTCCGGGGCCTGTTTAATCCTCGACAACTCTATGACGCTTTTGGATTTTCGGACGTCAAGTCGAAACTAGTTCATAAAGCGCTCACTTAATTCAATGAAATTTGATACTGACCGTGGAGGGATTCGGGTAGACCACATTAATGCCACGTCTTCTAGATAAATCGGAAAGGCCTTGCATTTTATAGCGTCTGGAGATGTTGCGGTATTCATGAACCATGCACACCTCATCAGATGTTGTCCTGGGTCCATTCTCCCTGAATATCAATCCATTTGTGGCAAGTTGAATCGTCGAGGGAACTGGAAGTCCAATATATCATCTATGAAGGGGGTATGACTTTGCTCAATGCCCCAGTCATCATTAGTGTATCGTCAACTTTCGGACATGATCTGACGCACTATTGCCCACACATCGGCATTTGTTAATGTTTGCACAGGCTCTCTAGGTCTGATATTCGGATTACCCCTGGGTTCCTGATTAGGGGATAACCTCATGTTTCTAGCGGCGGCTGCTCTACATTGCTCCCTACGCTCCCGGTCGATCTCAGGAGGAAGGGGCTGGAGAAGTTGTTTTTGCGTAGGACTAGGAAAATTAGGATCCCTGGGTAGAATGTGGGATCTACGCATGGGTAACAGCATAGGCTCTCTCAAGCTTGGGTCATCAGGTCCTAACACACGAGCGGCGTCTTCGCGAGATCCTAAAGATCCAAAAGTTAACTGATCAAGGTTCTGAGGTCGCTCAAGTGGCCTTCTTTCACGAGGACGTCCCTCATCTGAAGAAAATGAATAATCTGCAGCAAGACGGCGTGTTGGAGAAGGTGTTTTTAGCCTCCGGAGCTCCTTGAGTTCCCTACTCGTGGTGATCATGTTCTCTTGCATGCGAAGACTGTCACGCTTATGGGCTTCCAATGCCTCCTTAGTACTCTAGAGCATTTCAAGAAAGCGTGAAAAATCTCCTTGTGTGACAGGTGCAGATGGGTCAGGCTGATCATTGGTCATAGCGGCTGGAATCGGAGCATTGGTAGGAGCTCGAGTAGAAGTTCCGGCTTCACTTTGATTCGGGTCAGAACGGAGCATAGTGATACGGCCAGACCGATTCAGATGGGGACAATGGGCGACCTCTGCATCATTAGATCGGCTCGGATCGGTGTCTTTTGTTCGGTTCGGACCTTCCTGACCGGAGCGGCCTGCTCCAGAGTCTTGACCACGCGACCTCGTCACGAACATTGTTTGCTGATCTTCGTTAACTTCATTCTCTCGACTACTTTGGATTTTCTTGCCTTTTCCTTTGGCCATAATTTCCAATTCTTCAGTGATTAACCAACAGATACTTAAAGATGTCAAAAACAGAGAATTAACTTCTTTGAACTTGAAGGTCAAAATAGTAGAATGATAATTTCAAAAAGCGGAGAATTCAAAATTTTCTCAGTGAAAGCACCAAAGTGTTAGATCTAAAATTGGCTCTAACACCCAAACGAGTAATGATTATACTGAAATGAAATCAAAAAACGAAGAAAACACACAATTTATAGTGGTTCGACGTTAAATAACCTACGTCCACTTTCTACTTTTTGAATTGATGACTTGAATGCAAGTATAACAGTAATTCTCACTCAATTTTCACTCATACAATGTTTTGATTCACTCAATTTCCTTCACAATATGCTTCAAAAGGTGATTGTAATCTGAATAAGTTGATGAAATTCGGATAGCAAAGGAGTTTGAGTTCTCAAAATATCTAAAGATCCTTCCAAATGTCCCTTGATGGTGTATTTATAGATGGAAAATGCTCCTGAAATGGCTTCGGTTCGGATCCACGTGGCATCCATCCCGTTACTATCGGGTTCGGATGGGATACGATAGTGACAGCACATCAGGTTAGTGGCAAACATGGGTAGAATGTCGGTATAACCGCTCTGAGCCTTAAGGGAACGTGGGCTGTAACCGCCGCTACTTCAATTGTTTGGGTTTAGATCGGAAGTACTAAAAATTAGGGGGACGGATCGGGTTCACCCGAACCGATCGGTTTGGTCTGCTTTCCTTCCTTCTCTGCTCTACGTTGTTCTGCCTTGACCAAGGAACCCCGATCCGATCCGATCTTTGAGGGAGTATTCTTCATTCATTGATCTTTTATCTTTGTGTAGCCTAGTTCACAAAGTAGGCTAACAGAAATTAAAATGGAAAGTTTTATGATGAAAATGAAAATCAAGTTTGAAGTAGCGTTAAAGGAACGCAAATCGTTTTGAATTACAAACTATTTACCTACAATTTTGGTTGTAAATTTATGGAAATCGATCTTTTAACGTTTCAAATTGATGAAACGATAAAGAGACTTCCCATCATATTCTTGAAATCATGTGACCGCTTGATTATTACAGGGTGTTCAAATGCTCTATGGCCATAGAAGAAAAATGAATTGATCTTACTATTGGGTTGGAAAACACCCCCCCCCCCCCCAACAAAAAAAAAAAAAGAAAAAAACATCCTCAAAACAAAAAGTGTTATTTTGTTCACATCTTTTAAGGGATGTGAACAAAACACTCGGTCCTCATTGGTGGAAGTCAGGGAGGTCCATGTGGGTCTCCTCAGGATGGAGTGTTTGTTCACATAAAAAAAGATTGAACAAAATACTATTCCAAAACAAAGCCCCGCCGGTTAACAGAAAATAGAAACAAAGTGCGCCTGTCATCATCGATAGATCCGCCTTGCCCACGTTATCGTTAAATTCATATTCGTTCATTCATTAATTGAATCGCTTGCTTCTTCCTGGAAAGTCATCTGCAAAAGATCATGGATCCAAGCCCTAAATTGCATCCTATTCTCTCCTTTGTGATGTCTCGTCTCCCTTCCTTGAAATCCCAAACACAGAATTATGATGAATACGACATCGAACAGCCCCGGATTAGTCCTCGAGCCCCTAACCCATTTCCCCAAATCGAGCTGGTCGACCGCTTCCCACACCTCTCCGACCCGGTACTTCTGGCCGCCATGAAGTCTGCAGTCGCAGATGTCGCTCAGACCCGTTCAATTCTCCGCGCTCTCGGTCCACGTCCCGATCACGAAGCTGTCGACCTCGCTAAGTCTCGTATCGCCAAAATTCAACATGAAACTCAGAGCGAAGACATAAAAAGCGAGCTGGTGGGACTGAAGGCGATTGTTCAGTTGGACGAGATGCATGAGTCGTATGAAAACTTATTGAAGGACGCGGAGACGAGGTTGGTGAAGATCTATGAGGGACATGATAGTGGAAGCAAACTGGAAGCAGTGAACGAGGAGGAGGAGATGGTAAGCGAGGAAGCGATGATAATTTTGAGGGAGGCAGAAGAGAAGAGTTTGGATAAGGTGGTGCTTGCAGGGAAGGGGTTGCGATTTCTGCCTGAAGGGTTTGGGAGAATAAGAGGCCTGGTTGTTCTTGATTTGTCCAACAATCAGCTGGAGGTGAGTGATTAATTGGATTTGTGTTTTGTCATGTTGGTTAATGAAACGATTATCATCATACAAGTCGTAGCTGGCCAACATTGAACTTGAAATCATGTTGTGTATGAAGTACTGTTAGATGACTGAACTATAAAAATTGGTTGGGAGTAGCTTGATTGTGAATTTAAAACAGTGGGTTTTGTATTACATCCCTAATATTTGGTTTAATAGATCAATAGCCATGGGCGAGGCAAAGGATGTCAACATTAATTTTGTTAAACCGAAAAAGGGCATAATTCTGAGTGGTGATATTACAGAAATTGAACTTGTGGTTATAGGCATGAACTGGTTGTTTTTCTTTATTGATGCATGCGTAAAAAATCAAAGAAAAAAAAGATGGAAAATAGATACACAATATCACACAAACACTCTCTCTCTCCAAGTGCATAGGGCATTACCCTTGCTAATAGGGGATAGCAATTTCATGTTACAACCCTGGTGTGCACAATATAAAATTAGTTCTAATTATTTAGAATTCACAAACAAAAACAAAAGCCGTTATATAAAATTGGTAGGTGCGATATCTTTGAAACAAAAAACAGCGATCCAGGTCCTCCAAAATATATCATGTTTAGAAAAACAATGATGTAATCATAATTTCATGTTGTTATGCACAAATTACTGTGCACGTTAATTTTTAATCGAATGGGTGCATCATTATGTTTTACTCATAGCTAAGTTAAAGTGCTTTGACACCAATAAACATTTAAGCATCAAACTTAGCATAAAAAGACTAATTGGCAACAAATTTTTATTTTTTTGGGTGTAGAATTGTTTGAATTAATTTGAATTTAAGCTACTTTTGATGTTTAGCTACAATGATTATAAGTAGTTAATGCATCATAGATTGCATAGTTGGCTCTATCTATGAAAGACATGGAACATGCCTTTTTTTGAATCCGTGAAGTTATTTATGTCATTTGCTTGGTGAAAATTGCGTATGAAATTCATTTATAAGTTATGAGTGTTATGGCATGCGCTTCGCGTATGAATATTTCGTATCATGTAAGAGAAAATGATTTATATGGATATTTAGGTATATTTCTGCCCTAAAATTATGTTTAATTAGTTTTACTGTTTATTTCTAATTTGCAGCATCTATCATTTTGTTAGTTTAAGTTTTGATGAACTTGTAAATTAAGTTTATTTGTTAGTTCCTATATTTAAGCGATATGAGGATCTAGTAATATTTGTATGCGATTTTTTTTTGAATTAAATGAAATTTAATTATGAGATAATATTTTTAAGTGATATTAAGATTTGATAATATCTATGAGGGATATTTTTGGTTGTTCACGTCGACATCAAAAAAGTGTGACATCAAATGCATTACAACTACTAATAAAGATAAACGACTAATAAATGCTTCCCGAATTTCTACTATTATGCTATTGCTGTAAGCCCTTTGTAAGTAATTTTCAAACACTAGAAATCAGGTTACTTGTGGTTTTGGCCACCTATAAGCAGTTACCAAACACATACTTTATGCATAAACAAATGTCTTGCGGAGCTAAAACACTGACTTCAACGTCTATGTTGAAATGTCTAGTCTACTACTCTTAAAAATCGATTGTTAAGTTTTGCATTTGATTTGTATATTGAAGGTCATGGAAGTCACATTTGATGTGGTCAACAATTTTACTTTATGTATGTTGCGTTTTGAATTGAGAGCTTTAGTTACCTTTTGATATTGGTAAAATTATATTGTTCAAATGCCACTGTTATTAGAATGCTATGAAAATTATTTTGTTTATATGAGCAGAATGTTTTAATCCGTGAATTACGCTGATATCCAGTAGTCAATCGTAATATACTCTTATTATTAAAACAAACCCTCTGGAATGTTTTATATAGTCCACCCGCCTTGGTTGTAGGCATCAAATAGTAATATTGGTCACTGAGATATATTATCATAAAATCAGGTTAAAAAACCAAGTATATAAATAAAGTTAATCAAATATTTCATTCCTAAGGAAATAAATGATTTCAAATGATATTAGTGTTTAAAGGCAAGTTTTACTGCATACCACTTTTGGAATAAACTTATCGTTGACTTCATATATTTTGTTCACACTTAAACATAAGGTTTCTGGTTTTCTCTCTCTTCGCAGAGTGTGCAACTAAATTAATGATGTATACAGGGATAATTTATGGATGCTATACTTATAGACTTTGATTTACTTGCATCACCTTGCAGTAGATGCGATTATACTTTCTTATATGAGCTTGCTATTCAAAAGATCATTGTCCTATTAAAATCTTAGAGATCATAATTATTAAAGCTTCTAAATAATGTATAACCAACAAGTTATAATATGGCAAGCTTTGGTCATCTGGGAGTTTTTCATGGACTTCATTCGAATCCTTTTTAGGTTTCTTTCACTTTTTCGATATATTTACTTATAAATTCCTCTACTAATTTCGGTTGTATTAACTCGTGTTCATACACGTTTATTTGTCGCTATTATCATAAGAGTATAACATACGTACACTTGAATATACTTCTACAATCAACCAAGTACAATATCATACAAATATTCTAATAAAAATGCATATAATAATAACTAAGATCATGTTAACACTTTATTGTAATTTGCAGCACCCCTATCTTATTTCTATTATTACATTTTTTATGTGTTCCGTCTCACTCAATTCTCAGGGAGAATCAATAGGGGATTGTTAAAGAGACTCCACATTCGGTTAAGGGGGTTACAATTTAAATTTATTATTTATTATACAATTGTTATGGGAAGACAAAATAAACTAGCCTCCTTAAAAATATAAATTTAAATTCCAATATTAATACATAATCCTCCTTCATATAAGCCTTAAGACCTAAATCCTAATTAATGAATACAATTTAATGTTGCATATGAAATAAAAATGGAAATAGTTAACATAATGGAGACACAAGAAAGTTGCGTGGGTGATCAGAAGCCATCGCATCACGTAACTAATCGTGATTTCGTATTGAAATTGGACTGGTTAATTTAAAAATGATGAATAAGCAAATATTTAGATTGTGTTGAATCGAATTTCGTAATTGAGATGAATATATCTTCGCGCGTTGGTGTTGTTCATGAAATTGTATGCGGTAGGGTTTACCAAAACATATAGGTGACAAGCCAGGGGTAGTTTTGTCGCTATCCCCGTAACAAATAAAAATTAAGGTGGACTCGCCTTAAAATTGTCCCCCTGTTAACCAGATGTGGAGTCCCTTTAACAATCCCCAATCAATAATTTACAAACAGTTCTTTCCACCATTATAAACTTCAAATGACGACCTTCATGCGATGCATTATCCAAATGTATGAAAATCTTGAAATAATTGATCGATCTTTTCAAAAATTTCCAGTCACAACGAGAACAACTTAGATCCCATGAGTAGTTTTAAATGTTCACTTCATTCAATGTTTTTCATCATTATTGGACATTTCAAATTCTATATAAATATTATTTTGCAGTATGTTTCAACTTTTCCCGTATTTCCTTTGTGTTATTCAAGTGACTATGAAGTGCCTTTTATCTTTTTTGTTGCTCCCTATACTGTCGTTATTCGCTTTCACAGTATTTATATTATATATTTTGTGTGATATCTTGTTCCATTGAATTTGATTGTGCGATGTATCCATATTGAAAGAGATTTATTTTAATCAGGTGAACGATGGGTTGTTAACAAGAACTTACCATGATGGTTGCTGTAAATTGATTAGATTTTTAATTCTGTTTCCTTCTGTATATAGGGATTATATGTACTCTTGGTTCTGTTAGTTTATTTGCTTGGTTACTTTTCAGAAGAATAGAGTTTTAATTATTACACATCATCTATTGCTGCATCCGGTCAGTTGACGTTTCTTTGTACCAAAGTATATATATCAGTCTTTTTCTTTTCCTTTTTTTTTTTTGAAAATATCTTCATATTCCATAAAAACCTGACAAATCCATCTTCATTTTAAACTATTGTTTTGTTTGACTGAATTTTTTTTTTATGCTCTATCAATGAAAATTTCTTCGTTGTTGCAAACTTTTCTCTTCTACATCAGTGTTATTATATATGGGATCTTCCAGAATATGGATATTTAGTTTTTGTCAAACTGTTTATTTTTCAATTCAGTCATTGTTTGTCTTGTAGTGAAGTAAGACCATCTATCATGGTGAAAAGCTGTTCATGATATAGTCAATATTTGATACAAGTGAATGACTTTTTATTGAAGGCGCAAATGCACTTTTTATTATCGATGTAATGACGATATATAATGTACATGGAGAGAGATATAGTTTATATTGATAACAAGGCAATCCCCCCCCCCCCCCCCCCCCCAAATGGAACAAGTAACTGCGCACTGTATGTGTGTGTGTGTATATATATATATATATATATGTGTGTGTGTGTGTGTGTGTGTGTGTATATATATGTGTGTGTGTGTGTGTGTATATATGTGTATATATCATTTAAAAAAAACACCTCAATACTCGCTTCAATGAGCGCGTCCAGTTAAATAATAGATTAAACGCCTTGAGACTTGTTCAAAAAAACTTTTTACCTCTATCTAAAGCTTACTTCTTAACAACTTGAGGCATACGAAACGTATACTAACATATGTCTCACACGCCTCAAACCACCGAGGCATATGACCCGAGAATCTTTTTACAAATAGTTGCAAATATTGGAAAGGATAGAAGTTATTAAATTTTATTTAATGGAAATAAAAAAAACAAAATTTAAGAAAATAAAAGTTAGCATTTGTTTACTTTCAGTTTCAATATTGACATGATCTAGTAAGATTGTTTGTGAAACAACAATCAAGTGCTAAGTAATGGTTTTTCACATTGTTGTTTAAAAAATGTTTCTTAATAGACTACATTAGATCGTCAAATAAATTGTGGATCAATTTGAATTGATAGAAAGAATCAAGTTGGAGTTTCATGGGATCTTCAAATATAAATCATATTGATTCCAATTATTCCTTTTTGATCTATAATAAAAATGCATACTTATTCAAAATCAGATCCTAAATGTTTTTTTTCCATTTTTTGCACAGGATAATTTAAAATGTCAGAGTTTCTTTATATGTTTTTATTTTTATTTTTAGTTTTACCCAAAAAGCTTACAATCTGACGTTTCGAGGCTTACGCTTTGCTTCGCAGACCTGAAAACGTACTTTGAGCGTCACCTCATGTACGTTTTCGCGTTTTAAAACTTTGACATGCACACACACACACTCTCACACACACATATATATATATATATATATATATATATATATATATATATATATATGTGTGTGTGTGTGTGTGTGTGTGTGTGAGAGAGAGAGAGAGAGAGTGTGTGTGTGTGAGAGAGAGAGAGGATCAAGAGCACTCCAAATAGTGCAGCATCCCTTTAGCCCCGCTAATTTTCACCACACAATCCCCTTTCTCTCTCCTCCTACTACCCCCCCCCCCCCACTAACTTAATAATAATTGAGTAGCTCACGTTGAGGGGCTTTAGGGGTACTACAAAATAGGGGTGCCGTGGATTTTATATATATATATATATATATATATATATATATATGTGTGTGTGTGTGTGTGTGTGTGTGTGTGGGTGTGGGTGGGTGGGTGGGTGGGTGGGGGGAGGGGTGAAAATCGGGGGCAATCTAAGGGTGGAGATTTTGTGTCCCCCAGTTTGTGTCTTTTGTGTTTAAATAGGCTTTCCCTATATGTGTGTGTGTGTGTGTGTGTGTGTGTATACATATATACACAGCATCCATTTTTGTACCCTATATACACCTCGGTATCAACTCTTTTTTAACCTGGGAAAAAAGAATAAGAAGAAAAAAAACTGGTACATGCTTCATAACATCTTGTTTTTGTCGGTAGTTAATAATCAGTCGGTAGTCTGCCAGTCGAAACAGAGTAATATGCATGATGACTTTTGATCTTGCTTTTTTTTTTTAAGCTGTGAAATCGTTCTTGGAGTTCAGATTTGTCAAATTCGAGAATCTCGTTTTGCAGTCATATGAAAATCACGTGGTGGAGCATGCAGCTATGTAGGGATTCATCAACAGTTTGATAAGCAGTGAGTGACCTTTTGAGAGATGAATGGAGAGCTTACGTTCGATATTAGTAAACTAGATTTTAGAGGAAGGAAAATAAAGTTGAATAAGTAGATCGTATGAAATATTAAATAAGTGATATGTAGCACACAATGAAATTGAAATGGACAAAATAAAGACTAGGTGAAATAAAGTTGATACTGAGATGTATATAACACGACTCCGCATTTAAACATCAAACATACTATGCTATAGTTGTCGTAGTGGACTTAACTTCCACATAGATGGTCCTCTATATGTGGCCTGGACATCTAGAAAATTTTGATACATTTGGAATGCCGTAGGTCAAGATACGATAGGGGTGTCAAGGGGATACTGCAAAACATGGATGTCATTGCGCAACGCGCCTCGTGTGTGTGTGCACACATAAATAGCGCTGCTTTTAGTAAAATAATTTACTCTTTTATTGCAAAACTTGCTGTCAAGGGGTTGGTGCATACTTTTTTTAGTAAAATAAATTTACATCGCGCTGCTTAACTGAATTTTGCTTCTTTTTTACTAGTTCGAACTCCGTACGGTATAAAAGAACATAACATGTTAAAAAAAAAAAAAGTTTTTCAAATTGATCGATCCAAGTTCTGAAACCGAAGTTGACTCCGATTCTGGAATTGAAATCGATTCATGAGTATAAATTTCAAATCAAAAATCGGTGGAAATGGAATCAATTTTGGTTCCGTCCAATTGCATGTGTATATTTCTTCAGTTTACATGTATTCGCGTGCTTCAGTTTACATTTATTCTGCTGCTCATATATCTTGGATGGTAATATGTTTATGTATTCACTTATTTCAAATTTGATCTTAGACTCTACATTGAATGTTTTTGAACAATTATATTTTATTTGAATTGGTTGTAATAATTTATGTTTCCTATATACTATTTGACGTTATTTTATATTTATTTTAATTATATAACTTGCACTTTTTTTCTCCTTGAAAGGCTTACGCCTCAACGTTTTGAAGCTTACGCCCCGCCTCACGGGCATGAAAACGTATCATGTACACTTTCACATTTTAAAACATTAATGAGCCCAAAGTAGAAATTAACACATGGACTTTACACCATCTATTATGTGATTATGTCATGTGTATCCAAAATGCACTTCACCCTCTTTGTTTCCCAGTTTAAAATTTTGTGATGACAATTGCATAACATTTTTCATGTAAGATTTCATGAGAAAATTACCTTTTAGCTTCAGAGAAAATGTCAAGAGCATCCAGAATGCATACCAAACATAATTTCCTAACCTTGTAGCCAGTTCATCTGTATCTTTAAGTCGTATAGCGAATAGGGTATACTCAAATTTATCTCATGTTCCTTTTTCATATGAATTTATTTTAAATACATTACAGACCATCCCAGATTCTATAGCGGGGCTGGAACATCTCCAAGAACTTCGCGCTGCTTCCAACCTTTTGGTTTCACTTCCTGATTCAATTGGCTTTCTGCTCAGTCTAAAGATCTTAGACGTATCTGGTAATAAGCTCAAGGCTTTGCCCGACAGCATTTCAAACTGCCGGTACAACATCTTCTAATTTTTGATTTTTTTTTCAACTGAACCAGAAATATTTATTTTAATCGTACTACTTTTTTTTTTTTTTTTTTTTTTGCCTTTTTTAAAGATCAAGTCTGCTTATAATCGCAGTTTTCTATGAACTGACACCCCCCCCCCCCCCCCGCTGGACTCCTCTTTTCCCTTTCCTTTCGAAACTGCATATGTTTGAAATTAACGAGAAGGGTTTATTTTGAAACTTTTTTGGTCCGTTAGGTATTTTAGATGATAGTACATTGTTATGCTACAAGTTTTAGGTACTATATAACATGACAGGAGTCAACAATGTTCCATGGTTCGAATCATGCGCCTAATTTCTTTGCTTCTGAGTTTGTCCTTATTCCTTTTTTTAATCCCATAAATATTTCAAAACAGATCACTTGTGGAGCTAGATGCAAGCTACAATGCACTCACATACCTACCAACAGGCATAGGGCATAATCTGGTAAAACTAGAAAAACTATATGTCCAACTCAACAAACTACGCTCTCTTCCATCGTCCATATGTGACATGAGATCGCTACGGGTTCTTGATGCACACTTCAATGAACTACATGGCCTTCCTTATGCCATAGGCAAACTCTCGAGCCTCGAAATCCTAAACCTAAGCAGTAACTTCACCGATCTACAAGAGCTTCCACCTAGCTTATGTGACTGTTTCAATTTAACTGAGCTCGATCTCAGCAACAACCAAATCCACGCCTTGCCCGATACATTTGGTAGACTAGAAAAGCTTGACAAGCTTAATCTGGATCAGAACCCATTGCAGGTGCCGCCTATGGATATAGTTAACCTCGGCGTTGATGCTGTTAGGGAGTATATGTCAAAAAGAAGGCTTAATATGTTGTTAGAAGAAGAGCAGAGAAATCAACAAGCTGAGATGCCTTCAAAAACTGCTTGGCTTACGCGTAGCATGAGCAGTTTGGTTACTGGTGTTTCTGAGTATTTGAGTGGATCCAAGTCACCAAGAGATCCTTATCTTGATCAGGATCTATGATTCATGAACTAATTTGACTTTTTATTTTAGTGTATACTGTTTTTGATAGCCTAAGCTACGTGCTTTGGAGGGGTTGATATTATGCTTCTTTTTGTTATATAGTGTGCTGTGCCAATTTTTCAAATATGTTTTCAAGGGGCTGCTTGTGAAATGTTATGCATCTGTAATAATTTGCGCCGAGTTTCTTTTTGTTACATTATAGGCATTTATATACCATTTTAAAGGATAACATGCATTGCTACCAATTGTTGCAGATGCGTGTGGCTGTCAAATTGTTGCATAGTTCTAGCTAATTATTTGACTGTAGATTGATTGGTAGGTGTTAATTCCTTTATGTATAATGCAGCAGCTCAAGTGCACTCATATTTCTTTTACGGTGGATGGAGAGGTTTCCACAGTACAAACATAGGGATTTCTATGTTATTGGAGAACTATAAATGTTGATTACATAGTTCTGGCACGTTATTCACCAATTTAAGTATATTTTACAGCACCATTTTATAGATCTTTTGATTGTTTGCAAGGCATTATGTTATGTACCTTAGGTGATCAAGACAATCAGTGACTTTAACTAAGCTTCTTCAGATTCAATCTCAAAGGATTCATGCTTTGTGAACATTGTCATATCAGCAAATAAGCGTTCTCCAGTTAAATTTTTAATACCCTTCACGTGTTCTTATCATAGTTTTCATAACAACCGCGATTACTCAAGTTTAAGATTATAGGTTTTGATGGTTCTACCAGTCAAACCGTGATTTACTTTTTTTAGGATTTATGTAAGCATCAACAATTTATATGCAGTTATATTGAAATTAAAATGCTATATATATATGAATTATAGATGATCTTAAATTTCTATAAAAGAATTTATGTACTGTCGTAGTGTCCTACTATACCAATACAACTACATTGTGCACAATGGTAGAAGTTTTGTGACAATAAACTTAATCAATTTTGCAGTGATATTGAAGAACTAGTGGTGGTGAAAATTGAATGTATGGTTAAATTTTAGGATGATGGTAATTTTTGTAATATAGATTTATTTATTTTTTTCTAATTATTACAAATAATGAGAATGAGAGAATTGCATGGTGAAAAAACAAAAGAAAAATAAAAGAACCATGACTTAACTGTCTAAAATTGATGGTTGAACCGTATTTTTAAGGTTCAATCGAGGTTTGTGGATAATCGAACTTTGATTGAGTTTCGAGCCGTAGTGATCCATGTTTCAGGGTTATTCGAGGTTGTAGCGTGTTTGGGTAGAGTCACGAAAACACTAGTTGTCAGGTAGGTAGCAGACAACCACTAAGACGGATATAGGCACGGTCTCATACTGGTGGACACACTTGATAATTTTAGACACAACTTACCGCTCAATACCATCAAACTGCAACTTCACACAAATTCGACATACTCAGGAAAATGCGACCATGCCTTGAACTATATTCATGAACCGTAAGTTCAAAGGCATGGATCAGTACAGCATATATGGCTCTATGTATGTCCTGTAGCCACAGCATCATCTTCTTCAAATGACACTAACTGTAACTCCTTTGAGGCTTATAAACATTTTGCTAAGGAGGAGCGGGTATGGGTATGAACCATGCACTAAGAATTATGCTGACAATTACTAACCAACCTGATGTTCAGATGGCAGAGCATGCTAATGTCACAAGGATTCCTTATAAATGGACAGCATGCAGGTACTTCAAATTGTTTTATATTTACTGTTGTTTAAATATAGATTGATTTTATTTATTTGGTGATGTTTTGATTAGGCCATCCCAACGCGGGGTCGGTTAAAAAGCAACCGACCCCCAACGCTTGGGTCGTGGGGCGAACCAGGGTTGCTTTAGCAACCCTGGAGGTTGTTGGAGCAACCAAATCGTTGCCCCAACAATCGACCCCTGGCCAGCTTCAATGAAAACGGGTAGGGGTAAGCTGGTTTCTATGAAGCTGGTCATTTGTGTGTGTGTGTGTGTGGGGGGGGGGGGGGGGGAGTGCGGGGGGAGGGGAATTAATTTAATCTCCCCCAAACAGTGTGTGTGTGTGTGTGTATATATATATATATATATATATATATATATATATATATATATATATATATATAATTAAAATTTCTGGTCGTTGGAATTTTAAACGTTGTAAATATGACCGTTGCTCTTAATGACCATTTGATTGAAGGCTTTATATACAGCAAACCTATATACATCATAACACGCAACATTTCTACATCAAAATACACCTCTCTTCCTTCTTCATTAACTGCTCAATTTATTTGCAATGTCAAACCATGGTAAAAGAAAGAAGGGTGTCTCCAATTCTGCACAATAATCATTCCGACAACAATCAGTTTCCTATCCATCTGTCGTTCCAGCAGAATCAACATTCCAGTTATGGTAACTTTCTGGATGTTCCAAACTGTAATTATCCTGAATAGAACCCGAATTTCTATCAATCCTAGCAAAACTTCAATCATTATCAGACTACTCAAAATTCTGGTTTCGGACAGAACGCGTATTTTCAGCAAAACTACAGTGATCATCACTACCCTTCTCCAAGCAGCCAACAACGGTTAGTCTTGCCTGAAACTTCTCCACATCTGTCAAGAAATTTGAATTGTTTGTTTGGAGATAAAAGCGGCTTGAACGAAGAAACAGAAGTCGATGATACTGAAAATCCAGATGTTATTGCCACCACGCAATTGAGAAGATCGAACAAAATAGTGAAACAGTCTCCAGAAGAACAAGCGGAACTAGCTTTTTGTTGGGTGGAGTGCTCCAGAGACAATATATATATATATATATATATATATATATATATATATATATATATATATAATTAAAATTTCTGGCCGTTGGAATTTTAAACGTTGTAAATATGACCGTTGCTCTTAATGACCGTTTGATTGAAGACTTTATATACAGCAAACCTATATACATCATAACACGCAACATTTCTACATCAAAATACACTTCTCTTCCTTCTTCATTAACTGCTCAATTTATTTGCAATGTCAAACCATGGTAAAAGGAAGAAAGGTGTCTCCAATTCTGCACAATAATCATTCCGACAACAATCAGTTTCCTATCCATCCGTCGTTCCAGCAGAATCTACATTCTAGTTATGGTAACTTTCCGGATGTTCCAAACTGTAATTATCCTGAACAGAACCCGAATTTCTATCAATCCTAGCAAAACTCCAATCATTATTAGACTACTCAAAATTTTGGTTTCGGACAGAACGCGTATTTTCAGCAAAACTACAGTGATCATCACTACCCTTCTCCAAGCAGCCAACAACGGTTAGTCTCGCCTGAAACTTCTCCACATCTATCAAGAAATTTGAATTGTTTGTTTGGAGATAAAAGCGGCTTGAACGAAGAAACAGAAGTCGATGATACTGAAAATCCAGATGTTATTGCCACTACGCAATTGAGAAGATCGAACAAAATAGTGAAACAGTCTCCAGAAGAACAAGCGGAACTAGCTTTTTGTTGGGTGGAGTGCTCCAGAGACAATGTGTGTATATATATATATATATATATATATATATATATATATATATATATAATTAAAATTTCTGGCCGTTGGAATTTTAAACATTGTAAATATGACCGTTGCTCTTAATGACCGTTTGATTGAAGGCTTTATATACAACAAACTTATATACATCATAACACGCAACATTTCTACATCAAAATACACTTCTCTTCCTTCTTCATTAACTGCTCAATTTATTTGCAATGTCAAACCATGGTAAAAGGAAGAAAGGTGTCTCCAATTCTGCACAATAATCATTCCGACAACAATCAGTTTCCTATTCATCCGTCGTTCCAGCAGAATCAACATTCTAGTTATGGTAACTTTCCGGATGTTCCAAACTGTAATTATCCTGAACAGAACCCGAATTTCTATCAATCCTAGCAAAACTCCAATCATTATTAGACTACTCAAAATTTTGGTTTCGGACAGAATGCGTATTTTCAGCAAAACTACAGTGATCATCACTACCCTTCTCCAAGCAGCCAACAACGGTTAGTCTTGCCTGAAACTTCTCCACATCTATCAAGAAATTTGAATTGTTTGTTTGGAGATAAAAGCGGCTTGAACGAAGAAACAGAAGTCGATGATACTGAAAATCCAGATGTTATTGCCACCACGCAATTGAGAAGATCGAACAAAATAGTGAAGCAGTCTCCAGAAGAACAAGCAGAACTAGCTTTTTGTTGGGTGGAGTGATCCAGAGACAATATAAAAGGGACTAGTCAGACTGATAATTCATTTTGGAGTTCTTTTTCGAGATTATTCAACGGTCGTAGTCCCAAAAACCCATCGAGAACAGTCGACTCTTTGAAACAGTCCTGGAAGAGAATCAATGCTAACTGTCAAAGGAATCAGATTATGGTTGGACTACAAAGTAGACAGCAAAGCGGTGCCAACGATATGGACTTGGTAATTTTTATTTATTTAAATTATTATTATATATTTTTAATGTATAATTGTAGCAACTTACATTTGTTCAACACACACAGCTCAAGAGTGCGAATGAAGCTTATATGACAGATCACAAAAACCAACCATTCAATTTTCATAATTGTTACGCCATTCTATCTAGAGAAGAAAAATGGAGCAACATACGCCAAGAACATTCTGCAGCGTGATTTATGCCAAGAAGGTCAATGGAGGAATCAAGCCCGAGTAGTCCTGATCCTCAAGAAAACACCCCATTTTCTACAAGTTCCGGTGGTAGGTCTCTTGGTAAATATAAAGGTAAGAGAAAACAGTCGCAGATTACAATCCGTACTACGAACAACTGCATAGTTGAATGGTAGCTTCTGAAGAATCTAATCGACTTTTGACGGAAGCAAGGTAAGCTAAGAGAGATGAGAGAGCCCAGGAGAAACAACGAAGACATGAAGAACTTCAAATATCAAGAGAGCGTGAGTTGGCTGTTAGGGAGCGTGAATAGCTCGACTCGAACGAATTGATGATAGGGCACTTATGACTGTCAACTTGGATACATTAAACTCAATGCAACGATTATTAATGGAGCAGGAACTAGAAGCATGCCGTAGAAGACGCATGGGATAGGACGTATTTATGTTTTGATCATTTCATTGTAGTTGTTTGTTGCTATGTCGTTATCTAGTTTTTAATTATTAAGTACCATTGTTGTATGAGTCATTAAGGTAAGTGTCTTTAGTTCGATATTAGGTGTCAGTGTTGTAACAACTCCTCAGTTAAATTTGCCTTTTTAATTGTTACTAGCAATATTGCAAGTATGAACATGTAATAATAGAACATTAACGTAATATTTCATAACTCTAGCAATAAACGATACATAAAAGCATTAACGCATACATATAAATAAACAAACGAAAGTAATTTAACTTAAACCTTCAGATATAGTAAACCACTTCCTATTGATTGCCGGTATGCTCCCAATAATGTTCGACTAATTCGTCCCTTAATTGTAGATGTGCCTGGGGATGTCTAATGTCTTGGATACGTAGCAAGTACTTGGCAAAAATATTCGGGTCCTTGTACGGATTACTTGTAAACACCACTGCTTTATCCGGATAGTTTTTAAGTTGCAGTTCGAATCCTCCCCTTTCTTCTTCAACTATCATATTATGTAGTATAGTACAACAGTACATAATATCTGATATAACTGCTTGTTCGTGAAAGTGCACTTCATTTCACAAAATATGAAACCGTCCTTGTAGAACACCAAATGCTCTTCTACGTCTTTTCTCAGACTCTCTTGTTGTTGCGTAAATTTC
The DNA here is from genome assembly GCA_030737875.1 of Allium sativum. NCBI lineage: Eukaryota > Viridiplantae > Streptophyta > Magnoliopsida > Asparagales > Amaryllidaceae > Allium > Allium sativum. Next base: position 142,772,707 of record CM060914.1, read on the forward strand.
GCCTCTTTGTCATTTTTTGGCTTTTTAAATGCCTGCACAAGGGTTTTCCATTTCAGATATATTCCATCAACCAAATAATAACCAACAAAATGGTCAGTATCACCAATTTTATAGTTGCATGGCGGTGACAAATCGTTGTACAAATCATTAAACAAGTATGATTAACGAAGGACATTAATATCGTTTAAGGATCTAGGAACACCAAAAAAAAGCGTGCCATATGTACAAATCGAAAGAAGCGACCGCTTCTCACACCAACATTGCCTTTTTTGTGTGGACTCTGTATCGGCATTGTAGTGCTACTGGACAGTTTTCCACGTCCAATGCATACAATCTAAGCTTCCCAACATACCCGGGAAACCACTTTGATCTCCCTTTTTAACAATCGTTCAACGTCGCGTGCAGTGGGGGATCGTAGATACTCTTCACCGAAGACATGAACAACTGTTTTGCAGAACTATTTCAAGCACGGAACTGAGGTTGATTCACCAATTTGTAATTTATCATCTAACGAATCAGCTGAACTTCCGTACAAAATCATACGAAGTGCCGCAGTTACTTTCTGTAGTGGTGAAACTCCTAGTTATTTTATAGCATTTTATCTGTGGGTAAAAAATATATTGGATTCAGAAACCTTGTTCAGAACTCGATCAAACACTGTCCTCAACATACGAAATCTACGACGAAAGTAAACGTCGCCATATACTGGATTTGGCACAAAGTAGTCCTTCATCAACTGATTGTTCCCTCCCTGATAGTCACGTCCATAGCGTATATCTCTTCTACCCACTTGGCTTCCTCCTTGGGTTGATCTGGAGCTCTCTGCGATATCACGTTGCATCGCGTCTAAAGCTTCTCGTTTATACATTAGCTGTTGTTTGTTGTAGTTTTCTTCGACTTCATCTGAACTAGAAGACGAAGATGATGAGGAATTTGTGAGGCACCATAATCACTTTAAAGCATTCATGGTGTTAACGCTGATTTCTAAGCAACGAAAAATGGCTGAGTTGGAAGAACAACACTACGGTTACTTTAAAGCAATCATAGGGTCCTAGCAAATTACAAATTGGATTAAGTATACGTTATCAGAGTTTTGGATAATTTGTTATCTTTCAAGAAGTCACGGGTGAAGAAGAAATATTCAAGGAAGGGGGCCTACGGAGGGTGGTTGAAAAAGTAATAATGTTTAGTAGAAGACAAAACATTGATTTGTTTATTATGCCAGTGTATAGTGTGGATTCCTTCAATATGAAATATGGCTGAACTTTATCTTTCTGTCACTTTATTACAAAGTTAGGTTGTATCACTATCATAAAGGTAGCGTGGGTCTCCATAGATTAGACAATTCCTTACTGGAAATTGCAACAAATCCTTTAACATGAAGTAAGACCTTTTAATGTCCAAAATTATACAGTGAACACTGCTGTCTACTGTAACTGTATAGTGTGGATTCCATCAACATGAAATATGGCTTCATTTCACCTTTCTGTCACTTTATCACGTTTCTCCAGAGATTGGACCAGTCTTTATTGGAAATTGAAACGAAACCGTTTACAAATTTAACCCTACACCGTTGAATTGCAACGAATTCCCATAGTAGACAAGTCCTTGTTAAGAATTGCAACATTTCATTTTACAAATTTAGCCCTACCTAGTGCGCAAATGCAGCAATATATATGCATCTTATTTATTTCTCTAACATAACAAAAATTTCATACACTTTGTAGTCATTTCATTTTGTGTACGTCTATGTTTTTAGTTCTAGCTATGAACAACTTGGCGATTGACGATGAAACAATGAATAATTGTTACGAAGCGTTTGAACAGTCAAGGAATAGTCTATAACACAACAAGGCTATAGTGGAATTCGGTGAAGGAGTACAAGTTCAGTCTAAATCAGTGAAGCCGAAAACAAAATCTTTGAATGCTCAATTGTGCGAAGTTGTAGCAAATCAACGACCAGGCAAAAAGATCGTATATGAAGGGCAAGTAATTGAGCCCCTACATCCTATCGGTCCAACACTGCCTAGTGGATCTTACCCCATTTGTCGTTGTGGAAATGAATCAGTTGTTGTTGTTGCCAAAACTGAAAAAAATGTTGGGCGTCGATTTTTCCGATGTACTGCCTTCCAGGACCATCGGTATTACCCTAATGATGTTCAATGTTGTAATTTTATGCAGTGGATAGACCCCCCGATGTGTCAATGTGGACTTTAGTATGTACTGGAAGTACAAGCGGAAATAAGGCGGTTGAACAAGATTGTTGCTGAGGCAATTAGGGCTGGATATCTCAGAAATCAGTAGTATTTGGTTTTTCTTGGAACGTTGTTTTTTTTATTGTACTTTGAAGTTGATGTTGGTATGTTTTGTTGTTCTAGTTCCTGTACGTGTAGTTTGGAATGTCTTGACGTTTTTTATTGCCCTATTCAGTTCCATATTCTAAGTATTCAACATGCAAACATCAATTAAATAGACGTTCAAACAACAATAAAATCATAATACCCTAAGCCTACTCAGTTCCATAGCGGGTCAACCAACTGTAGCAGAGTTTATACGCTTTGTAGCCAACAAATTCCTCACCATACACGAAAAGGTAAAAAGAATCATATGTTGCTTAGTTTTTTTAAATATGTTTTCATCTTCAACAGTTTCGATAATCTTTGGGTACCGATCACAAGCGTCTACAAAATGACGATTAGCCATTTGGAATTCAACCGATGTTCGTCTAGTCGGCCAGGAACGATGGTTGTTGTATAGCCTCATGATCATTTCCCATCTTTCTTCATATGTTAAACCCCCTCCACCTTGCATTAGTAACTCATCTCTTTTTCCAACCTTAATATAGGCTTTTACGAGGGCCAGCAAATCCTTGGAAGAAAATTCTCAAGTTGCAGAATTCAATGTTTGAACACTATTACTAGGTCGTTGATTTACTGGAGATGGACGCGGAGATGTAACCGCTCGATGCTGAATTGCTGCAGGCACCTCTTAAATTTGTGTATCATGAAGTACTCCAACATCGTTATCGTTGACTAGGTTCCGTTCGTACTCATCAAAAATCCTTCCCATTTGTTCATCACTTATTTCGAAATCGTCCATGTAACCTACACATCACTAATATAACCAGAGTTACTAGAAGTACGAAGTATGTTGATAATAAACGTTACCTTTAAGCAAAGAAGGAAATAAATTTCTCACTTAAGTCTGGAACGGTGCTGCTTGAAGATATAAAAGGTATAAGAAGGATTATCAAATATGCATTACTTATAAGGATAATGTACTACCAACAACTACAGTTCAACAGAGCAGATTACTCATTACTGCGTTCTCGTGATATTATGTTAGATTCCCTGCAGTGACCATTCACATTAATGCAGTATGAAAAATGTTGCCATCACAAGAATTGTTGGAATTTACTATTAATCTCGTGCTATTATGTTAGATTCCCTACAGTGACCATTCACATCACAATAACTTTTGGTTTTTACTATTAACTTCTTATACTGTTGTCAATTATTTTGGAAATGACTACTCAATGAAGTATGTGAATGATGGAGACGTTTACTGGAATCCTAGCTATGAATGATGGAGACGAATACGACCAAACAACAAATATTATGATATTTATTTACTCATTACACGTCAACGCTTACGATTTTTATCAACAACGGTCGAACTTCTATAACAACTGTACACACGGACATCAAATTCAAAGTACAACAACAATGAAGCTTAGAAGCTTACAACAACAACAACAATTATACAAACTACAACAACAATCATACGCACTACAACAACAACAACAACAACAACTTAGAAGCTTACGACCAAACTTTCCTGAGCATCCGCCTTCAAATCCAAGAACATATATTGATTGGAATATCGAATACCAAGAGAACCACTATGAGGACCTGCGTCGTGACTACCCGGAGTTGGCCCGTCGGACGATTCGTCCACCAATTACTCATGTTCCAGATGTAGGTCATCAAGTAGTCCAAACTATAAATGAAGAACGCTTACGAGCGGCTACAGTCCCTCGTCTTCCGACTGTTCCAGATGTAGGTCATCAAGAGGTACGACAAGTTTCAGTTAACTAGTCTCCTAACGAGCAGGAACGTTTGTTGCCACTATGGTTACACGGTGGAGGTGGTAGTCCGGGCGGACGGAGAGAATATTGGTCGTATGATCCAGTTATGCTCGCTGTGGCCTAACGGATTCAATTATTTTGAGTGGATAGACGACCGTTTATGTCTAAGGGCTATTTCTTACGCCAAAGAGTTAGAACAAGAGAATAGGCGAGAACCTCTTTAGAATCCCTTCAGATTGAACGTAACAATTAATGTGATTGTGTACTGAATCTACTATCGTAAGCTATTGTATCTTTACAAGCTTTTGTATCTTTATGCTTATTGTTGGATCTATTGGTGCTATAGTTGTATCCTTAAGTTTACTGTTGGATCTATTGGTGCTATTGTTAAACATCAATAGTACGAGTATTAACAATAATAAGATAAGTTACAAGGTACAAAAGAAAGAGACAGAAAGATAACAATACAATACAACCATTACAAGATGATACCCAAAATGCATGCTTCTTACACACATACATCTTACATATCAGATTACAGTCTAACAAATAAGATAACAATAAGATAGTACATACTACATAAAATTACTAGTACAACAAATTAATATGATAACGTACGAATACGAACAGCTACACTAACATACCACATAAACGAGTCTAAGGTATATCATCAAAGAACCATGAATCATCCCCAAGAGGTGCTGCTGGTCCATTATCGACATTGTCATCATCATCGTCATCTACTCGTCATATCGGGTGATATCGCTCGTCATCCTCAGCAGTTAGCTCGTTAATACGAGCCATCAACTGATCAATTGCACGCTTATTCTCTCTATACATTGTATCGCAAAGGCCAATATGCATAAGATATAGTTCCTCGTAAGGAAGAACAACGGGATCTGGAAACTGTGTAACAATAGGCCGTGAAATATCAACGTACGTATCCGGACCGGATGTGCCAAGAGTGCCCACAGTCCAACCGTAACTCGTCGTCATAGTCGAATGAGGTGGCTGGGCATGCTGTTGCGACTGAGGAGTCGGACGAGGCTAGTCCGAATGAGGAGACTGGCGAGGCTGGTGCGAATGAACGGACTGACAAGGCTGCCGAGGAGGCTGAGGAGGCTGATGACGAGGAGGCCTATGCCAAGTAAGCGTACTCTGAGACATGTCGCGTAATACAGATGAATCACCAAACGAAATGTAGGCAGAAGGACAAACTATATCAACTGCGGCGGCTTGAACAAACGTTGCTGTATTAGAAGGCGTATAAAACGATATCCAAAAAGAAATGCAATATCTACCGGTAATGATAAATCTATCAGCTGGCCACCACTCACCGGCATACTGCTGTAAATCGACACTGGAATAAACCCGCAAATGACCTGTATCAGGAACAACGCTCGTCCAAGTACTAATAATATCCTAAAGCAGGTGGTGACGATACCAATAGAAATTGTCTACCTGACAGAAACTGAACATGCTGCTGGGCTAGGCCTAACAAGAAAGGGAAATCAGCAAATGGACGCCACAGAACTGACTCTCATGTGGTCCTCATCTCTATCTGAGTACGAGCCACTGCAAATACATGATGACGTTCACCTCCTGGTACAACCCGCCGGTTTTCGGGCGCCCAAGCTTTCATACGAGGGTAGAAATGTGATAGTGTAGGATCCAATGTCGGAAGGCCATATTATGAAAGTACTCAAAATACCAATACTGTAGAACCTCCCAAAAACCAGTAATCGACGACCCACGAGCCCTAATAGTGCACTGCTGGTCCAAACCCCTATACAAATGAGCTACAATCAGTGTACCCCAGTCATATGTAATAGGAGTACTATCGACCGACATGCCCGCAACAACAGCTACATATCCACATGGCAATGTGTTTGATGAATTCGTAAAGAATAAATTACCCATCATATATAATATAAACAATCTAAGAATATCTAAGTGGTGAACTGTAGGTCGAGGTTCCACTAATTTCATTATGGCTTGCTTCATGAACGAGGATCTGATATGATGATTGTTTGTTAAGCCTCCCCCTCGTAAGTCCAAATGTGGAAATAAACTAGCCAATAGGTCACACTGCTGATATAGCTCATCATAAGGTAAAGTCGCACCCTGACCAACTGGTATGCCAGTAAGCATAGTAAAATCTAGTGGCGTAAAACCCATCTATCCAAAATTAAAGTGAAATGCATGTCTAGTTTTCCACCAATACACGACTAATGCACCACATAACTGAACATCATTATTGTGCAGGTTTTCAATACCTAAGATGCAAATTAAAAATATTAAAATCAAGTAAATATATTAAGTTTTCTAACATACGTATTATGTAAGTGGGTTCATCAAAATTACGTACTCAAGAAATCTTCAAATCCAATACTTCTAAGGTATCTTGCAATAATGCGCCTGTGTCGTACGCACGAATCGTCCTATACAAATGGACGATACTAACCCATGATTCTCGTGTGCGATCAGTACGAGCCTAAAACATACAAAACAATAACTAATTTTTGTACAACACATTTCTTTTTCAACTACCGATTAGTACACTAACCAGTTTAAGAAGTTATACCTCTAACGACGACTTCAAAGAATCGGTATGGTGTCTTTCGCCTTTAGGCAGTTCACGAACATCAGCTAACACTTTGTCTCTAGTCAAATTAACATCGATGTGTGGATCCAGCGTAGCATAAACACCGGCTTTAGCAACCCGTCTTCTCTGAACGGGCCTTGAACGACAAGCGTCGGTTGGAGGACAAGTGTCTTCAACCGCTTCATTCTTCTCTTCTGCATTATTGTTGGAGGAATTACTAGTCCCAGAACCAAAAATATCTTTACCTAATCTTCTCATTTTTTAGGGGTTTGGAGCTTGCGGCGGAAGAGGAAGGGAGGAAAGGGGTGGCAACTGCGAGAGGGTTTGAGAATGGAGGGTATGGGGACCCGAAGCAGCGGCTAAAGGGGTAAAACCCTTAGCCGATGTTGGGAAACCGGTCAATCTTAATCGGTTTTCCCAACAGCGGTCAAAGGTTTTAACCCTTGACCACGTTGGGGGGTAACTCGGGTCATCCTCCTCGAATTGACCACGAGCAACCCCCCTGTTGGGGATGCTCTTAAGGTTGGGGCGACTTTCAATGCTCCATGCTACCAACACATAAAAATATGATAGATAGAAAGCCCATGAAAAAAACAAAAAATTACAACTGGTACATTACCATAATATATAGGAGGAGCCAATACAACACTATTGGGGTGATTGTACTTTGTATTAGCTCAGCTCTACTGACTATAGTTAAAAAATTTAAATCCTAACTTTCAAATTTACTGATAATTTTGTTTAACAGTGGCCTTCCAATGTTACTACAATTGAAATCCTAACTGACAAGCTTAGCTCGATGTACACCAGGTACAACTATGCCGATTCGGGCACAGGTCAAACTAGATAATATCCCTGATGACCAATTCTTCTGCATCGTGACCAAGCCTACGATACGTTCATCTCCCGAATCGACTGTCACGAGTTCCAACCAAACCGGACCTGAACATTTTCTATAAATAGCCTCATGAAACTATAGTAAAAGGACCTATGATTTATGTTGGTATTTTTACTGTCTGTAATCACTGTGTATTCGAGATTTCTTAATCTCATAGCCTTACAACCTCCTTTTTATTAATAGTTATAAAGTGGGCATAGGCAACTCATAGCCGAACAACTATAAATTGCTTGTTTGTTTTTTCATTTAGATTTATTCATTTTGTTCTTTTCATTACAATTTTTGCGTATTTGCAGAAATTTTTTCTGTTTGGTGTTTGCACTTAGAACCGAATTCTCAGAGTTTAGGACTTTTTAATCTACAGTTTGGATCACGAAGTATAAAAAGAAAATCCTTTATTTCATCGCTTTCAACTAAAATGGTGTCAAATCATGTTACCGTATCCACCAAGCCCTCCAATAGTCGTTCGCAAGAAGAAGCTACTCAAATTGATGCTGCCCACGAATCCAGTTCGACGTCGTCGAATCGCTGGAAACCTCCCTGCTGCCACCATCGCCCCTGCTGATCGAGCTCCAACCACTACATATGTTACTCGTGATGATTTCATCAAGCTCATCGCAAGATTGAATGAGGCGGTGATAACATTGAATGAATAGATGCATGCAAACATCGTCCTGAGGCAGGATATGAATCGCATGGCGGGGCAATGTGATGAATCACGATACAGAAAGCTCCTACTCCATTATGTCATCAAACAGAAGCCTCATCTTCTTCTAGAAGGAGCGAAGAGGCAGCACAACAACACGACAGTTCATTAGGCCTCAAAATCTGCAAGAGCTCTGGTTTGGTAAACATCCAGCTCGACCTGTCGAACTGGCTCGACTCGACAATGTCGAATCGGATCCTGTCCACCTAGATAATACCGAACCGGCTACATCACCGACTCGAATTCCCCCAAGAGCTCGCGAAGCCCTCTGGCATCTCTCACGCTCTCGTGCTTCCTCCCTCACATCCTATGATCGACCGGGTTTTTTTTCAGTATGCCCGATTCGACTGTCATGGTGAGATTGATCATGGATGACAACCGAGGATATAAAAACGAAGACAGGAGGATTAACCGCAATCACACGCCATTTAGTGACGTTATCCTACAGGTCGAGTTTTCTCGAAGATTCAATTTTCCACGGATGAATCATTACTCAAGCAAGATTAATCCTCGCCAGCACCCCATTATATACAATTGGTGTATAGATTCGGTTGTAGCCCCATATCCCATCAACTGCAAACCATTCCCTATATATCTAGATGAAGTTGCATTGATGTGGTTTATTCGACTGCCACCTAGATCTGTCTCGAATTTTGAAAATTCAAGTAAGAAGTTTATGAACCAATTCCGACTTCATACCTCTAAATAGAAACATGTAATGATCCCCTCCAGTGTGAACCAATCCCGTGGGGAGACGCTCAATGACTACCTCGACCTCTTTAATATTACCGACATCGAGATCAGTAATTCTAATCCGGAGGTAATGCTGATGGCTTTGGTCGATGGTGTTGATCCAAAGATTGAATTTAGAAAGTATTTGAATGAAAAGCATCCTTCGACCTTAAACCAATACTATGAGAAGGCCAATGTGTATTTGTGGATTGAAGACGCTGACAGGTACCAAAAGAGGAGAGCAAGTGACATAGTGAATGAAGGTTTTCAAAGTAATGTAGCAGCAAAACAGTCGGGAGAGAATTCTAGGAAAACCGAAGTTAATGCTGGTAATTGGAACAAATGGAGCAAATCAACTTAAAAATAGCAGTGGAGGAGGTCGTAACCAAAAGGGGGATGCTAAGAAGTGGCCCCGGTTCCAACCTTTCGATAAGTACACTCCCTTGAATGATAGATTGGAGAATGTGTATCTAGACACATGCAACATGATGCAATATAAGAAGCCACCTCCGCATGAGTCTACGAAGAAGGAAATTCAGATTGGAAAGTTTTGTATATTCCACGAAATATATGGCCATACGACTAATGAGTGTTGTCGTCTCTGGGACATCATGGAGAAATTTATTCATGAAGGAAAATTGAATGAATACAAGGTTGCCTCTTGGGACGAAGCGGGGGATTTCGGCCACAAATGACAAGGTCAAGCAGCCCCTAGTCTCACAAAAATGCACAAGAGTTTTTATAGTGGTTCAGCATTGAAACACCCCACCTCCGTTAAGGTCACTCACAAAGGGAATGCCTTAACTTTAGTGGAGCATTATAGGTAAAAGACATAGATAATTTACAAGACAGACATATATAAGCAGCGGAAAAAACCAAATTTTATTTCAAACGTGGTTCATAACAAAATATTACAGCAAAATGTCTCAAAACAACTTCCAAATCACTATATCAAAATCTCTGTCTTGTTTATTACATAAAGAAGCATAAAACACAAATAAAACTGCATAAATCCCCAAGTGGTAGTGTGTCCAAAGCCATAGCCATAGGTAAGAGGTTCCAAACTATACATCACAGAGTCTTCAAGCTTGGAAAGATGAACGGTCCAAATTAAGCTGAGCTATCCCCTCCCTGGCTACCTTGGGGGGGGGGGGGGCATAAGAAAAGGGAGCGAAAGAAAAATGGGTCAGATATAAGTCTGGTAAGTCTAATGATTATTCAGCATGAAACTGGTAAGAGAACCATGACATGAATAAATTGGGCGCAGGACAATAACAAAGAAATAAGGTAACATAGGATAAGGCAAGATAAACAAGGCAAGGTAAACTAATCATACTATCGCACTCATATCCATATTCTCTGCGCCTACTAGATATTTCAACCATGATCATGAGTTCAAACCCAGTGATCCCTTTTTATCGATCGGCTCCTACCGCATGCATTTACTACTTGTGTCATACGACCCCGCTCGATTATAGATACCAGTGCTGGTCCCACCATGGGGTATATCAAATCCTATAGTGACAACCCGACACGATTCAAGATGCACAATGTATAACTATTGATGCCCAGTGCCTGCTTTTTCCACTCCAGAGTACGTGCACACCCGTACTCCATCGGAACCTACACTGACATACCAACCGCCGTCGTTTTGACTGCTTATAATCAGCCCAGTAATCGTTCCCCACCCTGCCTAGTTCAGGGTACCATGATACATCTATGTGGGTTACTGCTGAAATGGGTCCCCGTTACTAGGGTTTTTTAATCAACATGTTAAATTGGTTAAGTGTCCAAGTTAACCTAACCCCACCCGTCAGTTTAGTTAACATGTTGTATTGGTTAAGTGTTGCCTTAATTAACTTAACCCTACCATTCCTGACTTAGCTTTAATTCATTCATTAAAACACCAACCACTCACATTAGATAAGTATTATTGCGGTTAACTGATGTGCCGGTTGGGTCCGGGCAGTTTTACACTACAACTCAGTCTAACCTTGGGTTCTTTTGGGCTCGATGCACTAATCTCTCACATTAGATGTATATTGTTACGGTTGCTGGATGTGTCGGGCAGTTCTGGGTAGTCTTACACCGTAACTCAATCTAGCCTCGGGTTAGGTATATTCGTCTTTTCTAAATTTACATATTTACCTCTTTATTTTTATATGTAAATTATTGTCATTCAAGTCAAGACCCCCTTTCCCTTTAAATCAAGTTCATAATTTTAGGTATAAAAATTTATACCACTTTTATGCCATAAATCATTTACATGTTTATAAGCCTAATATGCCAATTATATGTAATTTCATGTTTTTCCCCAACGTTACCACCGTTAAACATTCGCATAAGTCACATAAAATGTTAGGCTCACTACATAGCCTAACTCATACACAAAAGGGGAAAAAGAGGAACATGTAATAATTCCAACATTATAAAAATATGAATCTAACTACACATGTGGCGTAAAACAATATACATTTAATTATGAACTTGCAAATTTAGATCTACTCATCATGAATCGTAAAATAGGGGTTTTACATAGAACTACATAAACTTATAATTAGACATGTAGTTGTGAACTTGCTAATTTAGTTGGATCAAATTTAACAAGAACCTAATCATATTAGCATGTAGTTTTGGTCATATATGTGATCATGGTTGAACTTGCATAAACATAGCAAAATTTCCAAATTGACATACAACATATAGGCGTCATTACCAAATCATACAACATGAAATGTCATCGCCAAATTATACAACATAATATGTCATCGCCAAATTATTCAACATGATATGTCATCGCCAAAGTATACAACATAATATGTCATCGCTAAATTACACAACATATATGTCATTGCCAAATTATACAACATATGGATTCATTGCCAAGCATTTAACATTTATCATCAAATTACATACAACATGATCACAAACTTAAAATAATAAGAGTCATAGTCTTAATCAATTCAGTTTTAACAAAAGGATAGGCATAAATTTACATTAGGCGTTGTTCTACATCCAGTTATTTAGTCACAATTCTAATATCGTTTAGGTCTAAATGATAACTGGACTTACAAAAAGGAGACTAGTCTTGTGTTCTGGGATCTGTATTCTGAAATTGAATAGCTCTCCTTTGTTGTAGACCTTGAATTCTCTTAGTTGAATTAGATTTGATTTTTAATTCTTAACTTCCTTTCTAGTTGAAGGAGAATGGCGGCTACTCTAGGTTGAGTTCTGATAGCATGACGGTCTTAGGAATATTTTTGTGTGGCTTAGGGTTTAGATTTAGGTTGCTTATATAGAAGTTTGTTTTAATAGGAACCGTCAGATCAACCTAGGGAAAATCAAAGCCATACAAACCTAAGAGAACCAATCAGAACTTGCCACACAAGCCCTAATGGCACAGCAAATCGTCACACAAAGAAACACGTAAGTTTTCAGATCTGGCCCGAGGGGGAGGACGACCCCCAGGTCGACCTGTATGGGGGGAGGTCGACGCCCTGGTCGACCTCCTGGTTTACTTGGCCATGGGCAGGAAAAATTCCCGTCTAGCCCGCTTTTGCTTCTGACTTCAAAATTTGATCTGAACTTTAATCTGAGCTGTTTATTTAAATTCTTGAATCTTTTGAAAGTCATAACTCCTTCATACGGAGTTCGATTTACGGAAAATCGGACTCTGTCTCAAGCAGAATTCCGAGACGAACGCAATGGCACAACCCGTTTCCCTTAATTATCACATTTGTAATTAATAATTCTTTAATTCGTTACTTTATTGTTTACAGAAAATACGGGGTGTTACATTCTCCCCTCGTTAAAGGATTTCATCCTCGAAATCTTCAAGTCAAGAAGACGGTATATCCTTCCATCCAATCGTCCATTTACTCATCCATCAAACACAGGCGTCCATTGTCCTTAAAAAACTTCTAATGCATCATGATCATATGCATAGTGTGTGTACATGTCCTTATCTAATGCAAAATCAGGCGGTCTACTGATTCAGTTGACCTCCTTAATGCAAGTCATGTCGGTGCCATGAGTCCATTATGTGTGCAACCATCCCTAATCATACCTTCTACATGAGTGCACAATCATTCATACAAATGCAACATCCACATGATAACACATCAAGTTTCAATCATACAAGTACATATATGCATATGCAATATGAAAGTGACTGAGCCGATCTAACACCTAATGTGTGTGTATATGCATCCACGAGCAACTACTAGCAATCACTTGCAACCATAAATCATAACATGTTTCAAATACATGTTTACATCCATTGGTTTCTTACTAAGGATAAAGGATAGGACCGAGGAGATATGCTAGAAAGATAGATATTAGCATGGACAAACTTAAGGAAAAAGTGATCAAAGATGTACCCAAAAAAAGAAAATGGTAGATTGCACGTATCTTGGCCTCAGTCTCCCAAGTCGCGTCTTCCTCAGCATCACTCCATTGAACTTTTACAAGTTTGACTTCGCGGTTGAATAGCTTTTTGACTTCTGTACCCAAGATACGAGTTGGAACTCTTCTCACAATCACCTCTCGTTCTACTTCTACTTCCTCTAATATGCTTGGTTCCACCACTTCTGCAGACTCATGTAAGCACTTTCGTATGTGAGAAACATGAAAGACATTATGAACTCCAGCCAATCTTTCGGGCAATTCTACTCTGTAAGCCATCTTTCCAACCGTTTCAATGATAGGAAACGACCCTACAAATATTGGTGCCAAATTTCCTGCGGATCCAAAGCGAATGTCATTCTTTAAAGGAGATACTTTAAGGAAAACCCTATCTCCAACCTCAAACTCAAGGTCGGTCCTTCTTTTATCTGCGTAGGACTTCTGTCTATCTTGGGCAGCCTTCATTCTTCTTCGTATCAAGTCCACTTTCTCCGAAGTTTCTCTAATCATATCTGGTCCAAGTATGAGCTTGTCTGTAGACTCCCACCAACAAGTTGGTGATCGACATGGTCTTCCATATAAAGCTTCGAAGGGTGCCATGCCTATGGTGGCTTGGTAGCTATTGTTGCAGGCAAACTCCACCAAAGGAAGATGATCCTCCCATGTTCCTCCAAAGTCAAGAATGCATAATCTCAAGAGGTCTTCTAATACTCTGTTCACCCTTTCCGTCTGACCATCAGTTTGGAGGTGATAGGCCCTGCTTAACCATAGTTGTGTGCCTACAGCCTCTTGTAAGATTTTCCAAAACTCGCTCGTAAAGATAGGATCTTGGTCACTCACAATGCTGGAGGATATCCCATGGAGTCGAACTATCTCTTTAAGATAAATGGATGCTAAAGATGAGGCAGTCCTTCTACTTTGACGGGTATAAAGTGGGCGCTTTTTGTGAGCCTGTCCACTATTACCCAAATACTGGTATTGCCCCTTCTTGACCTAGGCAGCCAATCAATAAAGTCCATTGAAATGCTATCCCATTTCCACTGTGGGACCTCTAGAGGGTGAAGCAAACCACCAGGCTTCTTTTGCTCCACCTTGACTTGCTGGCATATTAAGCACTTAGAGACGAATTCAGCTACATCCCTCTTCATGCCATTCTAGAAGAAAACTCTTTTTACGTCTTTATACATCTTTTCTCCACCTGGGTGTATGGTCAACTTGGAATGGTGTGCCTCTTCGAGAACCTTCTTCACAAAATCCCTTGCTTGTGGGACACATAACCTTCCATCCCGCCTCAACCAACCTTTATCATCGATGGAGTATCTATTGAGGTGACTAAAAGTCTCACCCCTAATTAGCTTATCCATCACATCAACTAGCTGAGGGTCTTCACATTGCGCGGTTCTTATTGAGTCCAAAAGACTATGCCGCACTTCTAGCGATGCTAACAAACCAGTCACATGATCGATGGAGGGTCTAAAGTCAAAGTTGGCTATGTATTCCAAGCTCTGCCTTTCCACAAAGAGAGGGCTTAAGGTCAGCTTCTTTCTACTCAAGGCGTTTGCTACTACATTGCCCTTGCCAGGGGTATAGGAAATCTCGAAATCGTAGGATGCCAAGAACACCATCCAGTTTTGTTGCCTCAAGTTAAGATCTTTCTACGAGAAAAGGTACTTCAACGATTTATGGTCAGTATACAATTCAAACTTCTCACCTAGGAGATAATGGCGCCAAAACTTAAGTGCAAAGACGATGGCAGCCAACTCTACATCATGGGTTGGGTAGTTTTTCTCATGTACTTTCAACTGTCTGCCTCCATAACTACTACCTTCCCTTCTTGCATCAAGGCAACACCTTGTCCCATACCATATGCATTCGTGTATATGGTAAACATCTTGCTCCCATCCGGCAATGTCAGAACTAGGGCTGTTATTAGAGCCCTCTTTAATAGTTAGAAAGCAACATCGCAATCAAATCCCAATTGAACGTTAGGTTCTTCTTGGTCAACCTTGTAAGTGGAGCTGAGATTTTCGCAAAATCTTTGATGAACTTTTGGTAAAAGCCCGCTAGCCCGAGGAAGCTTCGGAATTTGGTCGCATTTCGTGGAACCTTACAATCTTGCACCGCAACTACATTTGCGGGGTCCACAGCTAACCCTTCCTTGGACACCACATGTCCAAGAAACCTAACTTCCTCTCTCCAAAAGTGGCATTTGGAGAATTTGGCTTTCAACTAATGTGCTCGAAGAGTATCCATGACTTCTTTTAAATGTTGAGCATGCTCTTCCTCACTCTTTGAGAAAATCAAAATGTCATCTGCGAAGACCTCTACAAACTTATTGAGGAACTCCCTGAACACCCTGCTCATCAAGTCAACGAAGTTAGCGGGTGCGTTTTTCAGGCCGAAAGGCATGAAAAGCCACTCGAAGAAACCATCCGGAGTTCTGAACGTGGTTTTATCAATGCTGTCTTCAACCACTCTTAGCTGATGAAACCCGGTAGCCAGATTTAGTTGGGAGAAAACCGATGTACCTACATGCTGATCGAACAAGTCATCTATTCTTGGGAGTGGGTGCCTATTCTTCTTGGTCAGCTTGTTTAGCTCCTTATAATAAACGCATAGGCGAAGCGAACCATCTGCTTTGGTTGCGAATACTACTGGAGCACCCCATTCAGAAATACTCCTCCTTATAAACCACTTCTCAAGCAACTCTTTAACTTGCTTGCTGAGTTCTTTCCTCTCCCTTATAGCCATGTGTCTAATGGGTATAGCAACGGGTTTTGCATTATCAACGAGGTATATGCGGAAGTCTATCTCCCGCTTCGGAGGTAACCCGTTCACCTCTTCAAAGACATCCGAGTATTCACGGACTATTCTAACAGACTGCAAATTCTCAACAGACGCACAAAGACATTCTAGATAGCTGAGCATAACAGAGTTCATAGGATTACAAGAGATTTTGAGAGTGTTACCGAGGCGAGTCATGAGTCTAACCACTTTCTTTTCACAATCGAGGATGGCACCGTTACTGGATAGCCAATCCATGCCTAGAATCAACCCATAGCCTGTGAAGCCCAAAACATAGGCATTACATCTAAACCCCACACCTAGTATAGAGATTTCCAAATCCAAACAAATCATTGACAAATAAGTTGAGCCCCCAACTGGATTTGAAACAACCAAGGGATCCTCTACTAAACTGGTGTCTAGGTGCAGAGATTCAACTAAAGTAGTAGATATAAAAGAGTGCGATGCGCCAGAATCAAAGAGTGTATGAACAGGATGATCAAAAAGATAAACTAAACTCTCAACAGAAACATTTCTACCTCGTTTTTGCGGAGGTGCCATGAGAGCGTGAATCTGCCCTCCAGAAGTAGATCCAACTCTCTGCCCTTGCCCTTGCTTCCTTAGGCAGTCCTTAGCCATATGTCCCGTCTTGCCGCAATGGAAACAGCCACCCATCATCCTCTTCTTCTTTCTGCAGTCCTTAACCAGATGTCCAGGAATGCCACAAAAATTACACTTCCTCTTGTCACGGGGTTTATTGTTCTTCCATCCCTTCTTGGAATATATATTCTTGCTCTATGATCCCTCCACTTTCTTATCTTGAGATACTTCCACCTTTATCTCTTCCTTGCCAGCCTTATCTTCTTCTTGTAATAGTGTCATGTCCACCAGCCTCTCATAAGTCGCACCCATAGGTATATGGGACATAGCTACGCTGTGCAGTGGCTCATTCAATCCTTTAACAAAACGGAGAGCCTTCTTATGTGGAGTGTTCACTAACTCCAATCCGAACCTAGCCAGCTGGTTGAATTGGTTAATGTATTCCTTGACCGACATACTTCCTTGTTTGAGAGCTAAGAACTTTTCCATCTGTAGGCTTCGTTCAGCTTGCGAGAGGAATTTCATTTCAAACCTCATTCTGAAATCCATCCAAGTTTCAACTGGTCTTTCAACATTAGTAACTTCCCACCAATAGGAGGCTTCGTCTTTAAGCAACCATACGGTCAACTGTATCTTCTGCCTATCATCCACTTCGAAGATATCAACCAAATCCTCAGTTTCTTTGAGAAAATTTCTTGCTTCGACGAAGGATTCATTTCCATTGAAGTTCTTTCCACCCATGTCTCGAAAGTCCTGATTCATTTCCATTGAATTTCTTTCCACCCATGGCTCGAAAGTCCCTACATATTTTTAGAAAGCATTTACGTGCGGAGGAGGAGGCAGAACCACTGCAGCTGGGGGAGGAGGAACGTCTGCTAGGACTGCAACATTAGCTCTAGCCTTTAGGTACCTTCTGAACCAGCCAGGTACTGGCATGCCCTCTCAAAGGTTAAGATCACTCACAAAGGGATTGCCTAAACTTTGGTGGAGCATTATAGGTTAAAGACACAGATAATTTACAAGACAGACATATATAAGCAGCGGAAAAAACCAAATTTTATTTCAAATGTGGTTCATAACAAAACATTATAGCAAAATGTCTCAAAACAACTTCCAAATCACTATATCAAAATCTCTGTCTTGATTATTACATAAAGAAGCGTAAAACACAAATAAAACTGCATAAATCTCCAAGTGGTAGTGTGTGTCCAAAGCCGTAGCCATAGGTAAGAGGTTCCAAGCTATACATCACAGAGTCTTCAAGCTTGGAAAGATGAACGGTCCAAATTAAGCTGAGCTATTCCCTCCCTGGCTACCGCGGGGGCGGAAGAAAAGAGAGCGAAAGAGAAATGGGTCAGACATAAGTCTGGTAAGTCCAGTGTTTATTCAGCATGTAAACCGGTAAGAGAACCATGACATGAATAAACAAGGCGCATGACAATAACAAAGAAATAAGGTAACATAGGATAAGGCAAGGTAAACTAATCATACAATCGCACTCATATCCATATTCTCTACACCTACTAGATATTTCAGCCATTATCATGAGTTCAAACTCAGTGATCCCTTTTTATCGATCGGCGCCTACCCGCACGCATTTACTACTTGTGTCATATGGCCCCGCTCAATTGTATATACCTGTGCTAGTCCCACCATGGGGTGTATCAAATCCTATAGTGGCGACCTGACACGATTCAAGATGCACAATGTATATCTATTGATGCCCAATGCTTGCTTTTTCCACTCCAGAGTACGTGCACGCCCGTACTCCATTGGAACCTACATTGACGCACCAACTGCCGTCGTTTTGACCGCTTATAATCAGCCAGTAATCGTGCCCCTCCCTGCCTAGTTCAGGGTACCATGATACATCTATGTGGGTTACTGCTGAAATGGGTCCCCGTTACTAGGGTTTTCTAATCAACATATTAAATTGGTTAAGTGTCCAAGTTAACCTAACCCCACTCATCAGTTTAGTTAACATGTTGTATTGGTTAAGTGTTGCCTTAATTAACTTAACCCTGCCATTCCTGACTTAGCTTTAATTCATTCATTAAAGCACCAACCACTCACATTAGACATGTATTGTTGCGGTTACTGGATGCACCGGTCGGGTCCAGGCAGTTTTACACTGCAACTCAGTCTAACCTCGGGTTCTTTTGGGCTCGATGCACTAACCTCTCACATTAGATATATATTGTTACGGTTGCTGGATGTGCCGGGCGGTTCCGGCCAGTCTTACACTGTAACTCAATCTAACCTCGGGTTAGGCATATTCGTCTTTTCTAAGTTTACATATTTACCTCTTTATGTTTATATGTAAATTATTGGCATTCAAGTCAAGCCCCACTTTTCCTTTAAATCAAGTTCATAATTTTAGGTATAAAAATTTATACCACTTTTATGCCATAAACCATTTACATGTTTTATAAGCTAAATAAGCCAATTATATGTAATTTCATGTTTTCCCCAACGTACCCCCATCAAACGTTCGCATAAGTCACATAAAATGTTAGGCTCGCTACATAGCCTAACTCATACACAAAAGGGGAAAAAGTGGAACATATAATAGTTCCAACATCATAAAAATATGGATCTAACTACACATGTGGCATAAAACAGTATACATTTAATTATGAACTTGCAAATTTAGATCTACTCATCATGAATTGTAAAATAGGGGTTTTACTTAGAACTACATAAACTTAAAATTAGGCATGTAGTTGTAAACTTGCTAATTTAGCTGGATCAAATTTAACATACCTAATCATATTAGCATGTAGTTTGGTCATATATGTGATCATGGTTGAACTTGCATAAACATAGCAAAATTCCCAAATTGACATACATCATATAGGTGTCATTACCAAATTATACAACATGAAATGTCATCACCAAATTATACAACATGGTATGTCATCGCCAAATTACACAACATGATATGCCATTGCCAAATTACACAACAGAATATGTCATCGCCAATTTATTCAACATGATATGTCATCGCCAAAGTATACAACATAATATGTCATCCCTAAATTACATAACATATATGTCATTGCCAAATTATATAACATATGGATTCATTGCCAAGCATTTAACATTTATCATCAAATTACATACAACATGATCACAAACTTAACACGATAAAAGTCATAGTCTTAATCAATTCAGTTTTAACAAAAGGACAGGCATAGATTTGCATTAGGCATTGTTATACATCCAGTTATTTAGTCACAATTCTAATATCGTTTAGGTCTAAATGATAACTGGACTTACAAAAAGGAGACTAGTCTTGTGTTCTGGGATCTGTATTCTGAAATTGAATAGCTCTCCTTTGTTGTGGACGTTGAATTCTCTTAGTTGAATTAGATTTGATTTGTAATTCCTTACTTCCTTTCTAGTTGAAGGAGAATGGCGGCTACTCTTGGTTGAGTTCTGACAGCATGAAGGTCTTAGGAATATTTTTGTGTGGCTTAGGGTTTAGATTTAGGTTGCTTATATAGAAGTTTGATTTAATTGGAACCGTCGGATCAACCTAGGTCAAATCAAAGCCATTCAAACCTAAAAGAACCAATCAGAACTTGCCACACAAGCCCTAATGACATAGCAAATCATCACACAAAGAAACACATCAGTTTTCAGATCTGGCCCGAGGGGGAGGTCGACCCCCTAGTCGACCTGTATGGGGGGAGGTCGACCCCCTAGTCGACCTCCTGGTTGACCTGGCCTTAGGCGGGAAAATTCCCGCCCAGCCCGCTTCTGCTTCTGACTTTGAAATTTGAATTTTCTGAACTTTAATCTGAGCTGTTTATTTAAATTCTTGAATCTTCTGAAAGTCATAACTCCTTCATATAGGGTCCGATTTATGCAAACTCGGACTCTGTCTCAAGCAGAATTCGGAGACGAACGCAATGGTCTTACCCGTATCCCTTAGTTCTCAAATTTGTAATTAATTATTCTTTAATTCGTTACTTTAATGTTTACAGAAAATACGCGGTATTACAAACATTAATGAGCCTACGTCTGCTTTATAATCTATTATTTATATTGTCAAATTAAAAGATACAGTTGTTTGTATAAAATAATGTATAGAAAAGAGTGCATGTTTCTATTAGATGCAAAGTCCTTGCGTTAATGGTGAAGTTCAAATTCTTTTGTGTAATGCCCATGCACATGAAGAAGTAATAAAGAGTACGAACCCTATTTAAGTCCCAAACTGATGTACTTACAGGGAGTCGCATGTCCCAGGTCGGTATGCCACGTGGTGGCTAATCCGGTCCTCCAAGGGATTGTGGTTCTGTTCTTCAGATCGTGGGAGATGTCCTCTCCAGGTTGGCCTTAGACATGTGTAACCTGATCCGAGAAAGTAGGAGATAGTTGACCATATATGTTGCCAATGAAATAATTCAGAATGCAATGCTCTAGGGTCCAGTTTAGTATGACTCGGATCAGTATAGGTGACCCTAAAAGAATCACTCCGAAACCACTAGCACATGAAGAAGTTGAACAACTGACATCCACTCCAAACCGGGCATACTGAACTGAGCTTTACCAATCTAAAGCCCTTAGATTCGAACCAATCCATATGATAGTGAAAAGGTGAAGTGTTCTTTCCAAGTTGGGAAAAGTCCCTTCATTTCTTTCCCTGCTTTATCCAAGCTTGATATGATTCGATTTGAACCATGTGTAATGAAGGGAGATGATGTAGTGCTTCACCGAGCCTGATGTTCCAACCCGAGGTGTAAACGTGTTAAACCAACGTACTTGAGTTGTCAAGCGACTTCCATCTAGTAAATCCAAGTTTTCGTAAGCTCTTACTCAAGTCCTGAGTATTTTGATGATCAGAAACCCATATTGTGTCTGTCTTGCCAAAAAGCGGGTCAACACTTTTTCCCTAAATCATATCTTATTGTGCGAGACATGTTTTGTACTCTTGTCGACTCGATGTTTGGGATCTGAGATCTTGCCGGATCGTTTAGAATTTCCATGCTTGTTGAAGCTTTTCGCCCATAAATAGTTCATAGCTTCACCGAGCTCTTGCCGAGTACCAACCGTACCTAATAATCCTTGATTGAGTCGTACCTACGCTAAGCATCAACCATACTTTATAATTGAGGTTTTCTCTTATCAAGCATCATCCACACTTGATGATCCAAATCATTTCAGTTTCTTGCCATGCATTAGCCATACATAACGGTCCTGACTAAGCGATACCGTGTTAAGTAACAACCCAACCCTTGCCAAACATTAACCATATTTGACGGTCTTAGCCTCACCGGGTTCTGGCCGAGCATAGACCGTACTAATCATTCTTGATTAGATTTACCCGTGTTCGGGATCATCTAACCCAAGCCAAGCGTGAAACATACTTGGCGTTCTTAGCATCACCGGGCTTTGGCCAAACATAAACCATACTTAACTTTACTGATTGAATGGATTTGTGCCCGAGTGTCACTCAATCCTGGCCAAGCATCAACCATACTTGACGTTCCCTCGTTTTATTAAGTTGAAGAAAGGAACGCACTTGTCAGTGGTCTTGAAAATAAACATGCTTAATGCTGCGACCTTCCCTGCCAAGGTCTTCACATCTCTGATCTTTCATAGCTCATTAATGTTCCTGATTGCTGCAATCTGATCGGGATTGATTTCAATTCCTCGTGAGCTAACGATCAAGCTGAGAAATTTTCCTGACACGACCCTAAAAGAGCATTTCAATGAGTTAAGCTTCATTGACTTACGATTCACTAAGAGTTGGCATGTCACTTCGGCATTCTTCAATCCGAAAGGAATTACCATGTAACAATACAATCAGAGATCAGTGATAAAACTAGTATGTTATTGATCTGGCATGTGCATGGGATTCTGATTGTAACCCTAATACGCATTCATGAAAGAGAGAAGTTCCTATCCGGCATTTACTCCACCAACTGATCGATTCTTGGCTACAAGAAGCTGTCCTTTGGGCAAGCTTTGTTCAGATCCGAAAAATCAATGCATGATCGCCATTTCCCATTAGCCTTCCTGACAAGTACTGGGTTCGGTATCCATTCAAAATATGTAGCATCTATGATGAACCCATTATCTCTCAACTTCTCTACTTCTTTCAAGGCAGCCGACCTCTTCAGACCCAGCATAGGCCTCTTTTGTTTTATGGGAGGATACTTCAGGTTTATGCTTAGTGTATAACTCATAATTGACGGTGAAATTCCACACATATTGGTGTGGGTCCAAGTGAATACATCCAGGTTCTCCCATAGAAAATCAGCCAGCTCCCTCGTCCAGAGGGGGTCCAAGTGAGATCCGATCTTCAAGACCTTTGTTGGGTCGTCGTCAATGATCAGAATATCTACATTTTTTCATTAGGTGTCGCCCTTCTGTATCTTTAATATTCATCCTCTTTGGCTCCTCCAGCAATATCTTCCTTACTTGCAATGTCGATGCCTCCTTTGCAAGAGGGGAGGCATTCTTAGGCTCTATGCCATCTCCGTTGCGCGGCATCTTCCATTCTGCCAAGTAACATCTGGTAACTTGGTCACCATGGACCATTCCCACTCCAGCTTTAGTTAGGAATTTTTGTAATAGGCACCAGACACTACACCAGAAATGCCAATTAGACAATGCTCATGGCAGTGCTATGGACCGTATCAGATTTTGGAATCTTTGTCAATTCAATACAGCCATTAGCCATATCATATTTAGAACTTGTAATGGCTAATGGTCGTATAAAATTGAGAATTTGATAAAGCTAATGGTCGTATCAAATTTAAAAATAGGTATGGCCATTAACCGTTTGATACGGCCGATGGGTGCATCAAATTTAAAAAAGATACGGCTAACGGTCGTATGTTTATTTGAGTTAGATACGGCCATGAGCCGTACCTAATTAAAAAAATATTAAAAAATACATTGTCTTACTAAAATATCAATGATCAATACAAGCATTTATTTTAGAATATCAGTGATCAATACAAATACGTTTATACATTTGACTTCATAATTGGGAATATATTTAAAAAAATTCCTCTTTCTATGTAACACCCTGAATTTTCTGTGACTATTAAAAGAATGAATTAAAGAATACTTAATTTTTAAATTGAGAATTAAGGGAAATAAGTTATGCCGTTGCGTTCGCCTCGAAATTCTTCTTGGAATAAAGTCCAAGTTTTCGTAAATCGGACTCCGTATGAGGAAGTTATGGCCCTTAGAAATTTCAGGAATTTAAATAAATTAAAACATCTCAGATTTAAATTCAAAAATTCAAACGAAAAAAAAGTAGCGGGCTTGGCGGGATTCATCCCGCCCCAGGCCAGGTCGACCAAGGGGTCGACCTCCCCTATACAGGTCGACTAGGGGGTCGACCTACCCCCTCGCCCAGATCCAAAACAGTGACGATTCTGACTTGTTGCTGAGTCTTTTCTGACCTGTTGCTGAGTCACTAGGGCATAGGTGGCAATTCTGGAGAACTCTATCTAATCTGGGCGGTTGTGATTGCTCCTAGAATGATCTAACGGCTCACATCCTATTCCTCAACCCTAAATCACACAAATTCATTCCAAGAGCCACCATACTGTCCATGATCGTCCTAGCCTAGCCACCATTTCTTCTTCAACTAGAAAGCAAGTTAAAAGCTACGAATCTAAACTAACTTAGAGAATTGATAGTCTTCGTCAAGGGATTGCTTTTCAGTTTTAGAAAACAGATCCCAGAAAATAAGACTTTCTTTTGTTTGTAAGTCCTGTTGTTGTTTAAATGTGAACAATTAAAAGTTATGATTTGTAATAAAGTGAAAACTAGAGTTATTCCTAGTTGTAAGATAATGATGATGCTGATTCATGTCTATTCTTGTATTGATTCTATTGTATATGTTATAAAACTATGTGGTTATTATGTTGATGTTAAAACAATCATGTATTATGTAAATTTGGTGACTTTTTCATGTTATGTTACATGCAAGTTGTTAGGCTAAGACATGTATTATGTTTTGATCTACACATAGATCTATGAAAATTGGATCCAAAATAAAAGTTTACATTTATATGCCTAGTTGGATTTGTGTAATTCCATATGCTTAAGATTCATGTTTATTCGATCCAAAATAAAAGTTCACATTCACATGTCTAGTTGAACTTGTGTAATTCCATATGCTTAAGATTCATGTTTATTGGATCCAAAATAAAAGTTCACATTCACATGCCTAGTTGAACTTATGTAATTCCATATGCTTAAGATTCATGTTTATTAGATCCAAAATAAAAGTTCACATTCACATGATTAGTTGAACTTGTGTAATTCTATATGCTTAATATTCATATTTATTGGATCCAAATTGCAAGTTTACATTTACATGACTAGTTGGATTTGGGTCATTTCATATGCTTAAGACTCATGTAAATTGGATCCAAAAATGCAAGTTCATTGTTTATGCCAAATTTACATGACACATGTTTAGTCAGATCCTTATTACTTTATGTTGTAGAAATGGTACATGCTCCCTTCTTTCCCCTTCTGTATATAAGTTAGGCTAAGTTACGAGCCTAACATTCTATGTGAATTTTGCGAACGTTTGACGTGGGTAACGTTTGGAAAACCTTAAATTTTTTATTATTGGCATAATTTGGCTCATAAATATATGAATGATTAGAGGCTTAAAAATGGTATAATTTATATACCAAAATTTTTGAATATGATTTAGAGGGTAAATGGGGCATGACTTGAATGGCAATAATTGTGGATAATTTACATATAAATATAAAAGTTAAATATGTAAATAAGTAAAAGACGAATATGCCTAACCCGAGGTTAGATTGAGTTACGGTGTAAGACTGCCCGGAACTGCCCGACACATCCAGCAACCGTAACAATATATATCTAATGTGAGAGTGCATCAAGCCCAAACGAACCCGAGGTTAGATTGAGTTGCGGTGTAAGACTGCCTGGAACCGACCGGCACATCCAGCAACTGCAACAATACATATCTAATGTTAGTGGTTGGTGCTTTAATGAATGAACTAAAGCTAAGACAAGAATGGTAGGGTTATTTAATTAAGGCAACACTTAACCAATACAACATGTTAACTAAACTGATGAGTGGGGTTAGGTTAATTTGAGAACACTTAACCATTTTAACATGTTGATTAGGAAACCCTAGTAACGGGGACCCATTTCAGCAGTAACCCACATAGATGTATCATGGTACCCTGAATCAGGCAGGGTGGGGCACGATTACAGGGCTGATTATAAGCAGTCAAAACAACAGCAGGTGGTGCGTCAGTGTAGGTTCCAACGGAGTGCAGGTGTGCACGTACTCCGGAGTGGAAAAAGCAGGCACTAGGCATCAGTTGTTATACACTGTGCATCTTTAATTGTGTCGGGCTGCCACCATAGGACTCGATACACCCCATGGTGGGACCAGCACAGGTATCTACAATCATGCGAGGCCGAATGACACAAGTGGTAAACGTATACGAGTAGGAGCCGATCGATAAAAAAGGGATCATTTATCTTGAACACATGGTGCTAGTTGAAACATTTGTAAGGGGGTGCAGAGAAGTTGAAATGAGTACGATAGCATATTCATGCTTATTTTCTTATTTCTAGGGTGCTATCCTAGATTCAGTTTATTCAAGTCATAATCCTTTTTCTTGTTTACAGGCTAAATAATCACCGGACTTACCAGACTCATGTCTGACCCATTTTTCTTTCATTTTCTTTTCTTTCGTTCCCCCTGGTCCACAAGGATGGAATACTTCAGCTTAGATCGAATCATTTCCAACTTGAAAGTAGTAGATGTATTGCTTGGAATCTTTTTCCTTGGGCTATGGCTTTGGATACTCTCTTTTTAGGGATTTATGATGCCTTATAGTTGTTTTAATGCTTCTTTATGTTTTAATTCAAGACAGAAATTTTGTTGTAATAATTTTGGAAGTTGGTTTGAGACAGTTGTTGTAATGTTTTAACTGAACCACATACTTATGAAATAAATTTAGTTTTTCTGCTGTTTATATGTCTGTCTTGTAAATTATCTGTATCTTTTACCTATAATGCTCCACCGAAGTTAAGGCATTCCCATTGTGAGTGACCTTAACGGAGGTGGGGTGTTTCACTTGGTATCAGAGCTGATGGTTGCCAGATCAGATTAATTTTTTTTTGGAAACTAATTTTCAAAAAGAAGTTTGAAGAAGCATTTTCAAGATAAAGTGTTGATTTAAAAAGGCATAATTTACCCCAAAGCCATATGCACTGTCTTCCTATCCTTTGATTTGAATTTTTTCTTTTTCATTCCAGCATATCTGGGATCTTAACCTTCCATAGGGTGTACCGGTACCTGGCTGGTTCAGAAGGTACCTAGAGGCTAGGACTAATGATACAGGCTCAGCAGACTTTACTCCTCCCCCAGTTACAGCTGTTCCTCCTCCTCCTCCTCCTCCTTGTGCAAATGCTTTCTCAAAGATACGTAGGGATTTTCGAGCCATGAGTGGAAAGAACTTTAGTGGGACTGAGTCATTTGTAGAAGCAAGAAACTGGCTCAAAGAAACCGAGGACTTGTTTGTTATCTTCGAAGTAGACGATAGGCAGAAGATACAGTTGGCTGTATGGTTGCTTAAAGACGAAGCCTCTTATTGGTGGGAAGTTACTAATGCTGAGAGACCAGTTGAAACTTGGGAGGATTTCAGAATGAGGTTTGAAATGAAATTCCTCTCACAAGCTGAACGTAGCCTGCAGATGGAGAAATTCTTAGCTCTCAAACAGGGAAGTATGTCGGTCAAGGAATACGTCAACCAATTCAACCAGCTGGCTAGTTTCGGACTGGAGTTAGTGAACACTCCCCATAGGAAGGCTCTCCGTTTTGTTAAAGGGTTGAATGAGCCACTGCACAGCCTAGATATTTCCCATATACCTATGGGTGTAACTTATGAGAGACTGGTGGACATGGCACTGCTACAGGAGGAAGACAAGGATGGCAAGAAAGAGGCAAAGGTGGAAGTGCCTCAAAATAAGAAAGTGGTGGGATCGCAGAATAAGAAGACAGACTCAAAGAAGGACGGGAAGAACAACAAACCCCATGATAAGAGGAAGTGCAATTTTTGTGGCATTCCTAGACATCTGATTAAGGACTGCAGAAATAAAAAGAGGAAGATGGGTGGTTGTTTTCACTGCGGCGAGACATTACATATGGCTAAGGACTACCCAAGAAAGCAAAGGTAAGGGTAGAGGACTGGATCTACTTCTTGAGGGCAGGTTCACGCTCTCATGGCACCTCCACAAGAACGAGGTAGAAATATTTCTGTTGAGAGTTTAGTTTATCGTTTTGATCATCTTATTCGTACACTCTTTGATTCTGGCACATCACACTCTTTTATATCCACTGCTTTAGTTGAATCTCTACACCTAGACACCAGTATAGTAGAGGATCCCTTGGTTGTTTCAAATCCAATTGGGAGCTCGGCCTATTTGTCAGTGATTTGTTTGGATTTGGAAATTTCTATACTAAGCGTTGGGTTTAGATGTAATGCCTATGTTTTGGGCTTCACGGGCTATGGATTGATTCTAGGCATGGATCGGTTATCTAGTAATGGTGCCATCCTCGATTGTGAAAAGTGAGTGGTTAGACTTATGACTCGCCTTAGCAACACTCTCGAAGTCTCTTGTAATCCTATACATTTTGTTATGCTTATCTACCTAGAATCTCTTGATGCGTCTACTGAAAACTTGCAGTCTGTTCGAGTAGTCTGTGAATACTCAAATGTATTTGAAGAGGTGAAGAGCTTACCTCCGAAGCGAGAGATAGACTTCCGCATATACCTTGTTGATAAAGCAAAACCCGTAGCTCTACCCGTCAGACACATGGCTCCAGGGGAGAGAAAAGAGCTCAGCAAGCAAGTCAAAGAGCTACTCAAAAAAGGGTTTATAAGGCGGAGTATTCTGAATGGGGTACTCCAGTAGTATTCGCAGCCAATATAGATGGTTCACTTTGCCTATGCGTTGATTAAAGGGAGCTAAATAAGCTGATCAAGAAGAATAGGCACCCACTTCCAAGAATAGACGACTTGTTTGATCAGCTTGTAGGTGCGTTGGTTTTCTCCCGACTAGATCTGGCTACTGGGTTTCATCAGCTAAGAGTGGCTGAAGACAGCATTGATAAGACCCCCAGATGATTTCTTCGAATGGCTTGTCATGCCTTTCGGCTTGACAAACGCACCTGCTTATTTCATTGACTTGATGTGTAGGGTGTTCAGGGCGTTTCTTAATAAGTTTGTGGTGGTCTTCGTGGACGACATTTTGATTTTCTCGAAGAATGAAGAAGAGCATGCTTTGCATTTAAGGGAAGTCATGGATACTCTTCGTGCAAATTAGCTGAAAGCGAAATTCTCTAAATGCCATTTCTGGAGAGAAGAAGTGAGATTTCTTGGACATGCGGTGTCCAAAGAGGGGACAACTGTGGACCCCGCAAAAGTAGTTGCGGTGCAAGATTGGAAGGTTCCACGGAATGCAACCGAAGTCCGAAGCTTTCTCTGGCTAGCAGGCTTTTACCGAAAGTTCATTAAAGACTTTGCGAAAATCTTAGCTCCACTCACAAGATTGACAAATAAGAACCTAACTTTTGTTTGGGATTTGGATTGCGATATTGCTTTCCAACGTTTGAAAATGGCTCTAACAACAGCCCTAGTTCTGACATTGCCTGATGGGAGCAAAATGTTTACCGTATACACAGACGCATGCGGTACAGGATTAGGTGCTGTCTTGATGCAAGAAGGTAAGGTAGTTTGTTGTGGGGGAAGGTAATTGAAGGCACATGAGAAAAACTACCTAACTCATGATTTGGAGCTAGCCGCCATTGTTTTCGCTCTTAAGTCATGGCGTTATTATCTATTAGGAGAAAGGTTTGAATTGTTTACTAACCATAAATCATTAAAGTGCCTTTTCTCATAGAAAGATCCTAACTTAAGACAACAAAGGTGGATGGAATTTCTGGACTCATATGATTTTGAGATTACCTATACCCCTGGCAAGGGCAATGTAGTAGCAGACACCTTGAGAAGAAAGAAGCTGACTTTAAGTCCTCTCTTTGTAGAAAGGCAAAGCTTGGAGTACATAGCAAACTTCAACTTTAGACCCTCCTCTGAAATTGTACCTGGTCTGTTAGCATCGCTAGAGGTGCGGCCTACTCTTTTGGACTCAATAGGAACCACACAACGAGAATACCCTCAGCTAGTTGATATGATGGATAAGCTAATTAGGGGTGAGACTTCTAGTCACCTCAATAGATACTCCATCGATGATAAGGGTTGGTTGAGATGGGATGGAAGGCTATGCATCCCACAAGCAAGGGATTTAGTGAAGACGGTTCTCGAAGAAGCACGCTATTCTAAGATGACCATACACCCAGGTGGGGACAAGATGTATAAAGACATAAAAAGGGTTTTCTTTTGGAATGGCATGAAATGGGATGTAGCTGAGTTCGTTGCTAGATATGCCAGCAAGTCAAAGCGGAGCAGAAGAAGCCTGGTGGTATGCTTCATCCTCTAGAGGTCACACAGTGGAAATATGATAACATTTCAATGGACTTTGTTGATGGGTTGCCTAGGTCAAGAAAGGGCAATACCAGTATTTGGGTAATAGTGGACAGGCTCACTAAAAGCCCTCACTTTATACCTGTTAAGAGTAGGACTGCCTCGTCCCTAACATCCATTTATCTTAAAGAGATAGTTCGACTCTATGGGATACCATCCGGCATAGTGAGTGATCGAGATCCTAACTTTACGAGCGAGTTTTGGAAGAGTTTGCAGGAGGCTGTAGGCACACAATTATGCTTAAGCATGACCTATCACCCCCAAACCGATGGTCAGACAGAAAGGGTGAACAGAGTTTTGGAAGACCTCTTGAGATTGTGAATTCTTGACTTTGGAGGAACATGGGAGGATCATCTTCCTTTGGTGGAATTCGCTTACAACAATAGCTACCATGCCACCATAGGCATGGCACCCTTCAAGGCTTTATATGGAAGACCATGTCGTTCACCAACTTATTGGTGGGAGTCTACAGACAAGCTTGTATTTGGGCCAGACATGATTAGAGAAACCTCATAGAAGGTGGACTTGATAAGAAGACGAATGAAGACTGCACAAAATAGACAGAAGTCCTACGCAGACAAAAGATGGACCGACCTTGAGTTTGAGGTTGAAGATAAGGTGTTCATTAAGGTATCTCCTTTGAGGAATGTCATTCGCTTTGGGTCTGCAGAAAAGTTGGCACCAAGATTTGTAGGACCATTTCCTATCATTGAAAGGATTGGGACGATGTCTTATAGAGTAGAGCTACCCAAAGACTGGCTAGAGTTCATAATGTTTTTCATGTTTCTCAACTACGAAAGTGTTTACATGAGTCTGCGGAAGTTGTGGAGCCACGTATGCTAGAGGAAGTAGAAGTGGAACGAGAAGCAACTGTGAGAAGAGTTCCAACTCGTATCTTGGGTACGAAAGTCAAAAAGCTACGCAACTGTGAAGTCAAGCTTGTTAAAGTTCAATGGAGTGACACTGAGGAAGACGCAACTTGGGAAACTGAGAGAGAGATACGCGCAGCCTACCCTTTTCTTTTTGAGGATACCTCCTTGATCTCTGTTTCCATAAGTTTATTAATGCTTATATCTATCTTTTAAGTATATCTCCTCGGTCCTATTCTTTATCCTTAGGAAGAAACCAATAGATGTAAATATGTATTTGAAACATGTTATGATTGATGGTTGCAAGTGGTTGCTAGTGGTTGCTCGTGGATGCATATACACACACATTAGGTGTTAGATCGGCTCAGTCACTTTCATATTGCATATGCATATATGTATTGGTGTATGGATTGAAACTTGAAATGTTATCATATGGACGTTGCATTTGTATGAATGATTGTGCACTCATGTAGAAAGTATGATTAGGAATAATTGCATGCATAATGGACTCATGGAACTAACATAATTTGCATTAAGGAGGTCAACTGAATCAGTAGACCGCCTGATTGTGCATTCGATAAGGACATGTACACACACTATGCATATGATCATGAAATCATTAGAAGTCTTTTAAGGACAATGGACGCCTGTGTTTGATGGTCGAGTAGATGGACGATTGGATGGTAGGATATACATTCTGCTTGACTTGAAGATTTCGGGGATGAAATCCTTTAAGGAGGGGAGAATGTAACACCCTGAACTTTTTGTGACTATTAAAAGAATGAATTAAAGAATACTTAATTTTTAAATTGAGAATTAAGGGAAACGGGTTATGCCTTTGCGTTCGTCTTGAAATTCTGCTTAGAGTCCAAGTTTTCGTAAATCGGACTTCGTACGAGGAAGTTATGACCCTCAGAAGTTTCAGGAATTTAAATAAATTAAAACAGCTCAGATTTAAATTCAAAAATTCAAACAAAAACAAAGAAGCGGGCTGGGCGGGATTTTTCCTGCCCCAGGCCAGGTCGACCAGGGGGTCGACCTCCCCGATACAGGTCGACCAGGGGGTCGACCTACCCCCTCGCCCAGATCCAAAAAAGTGACGATTCTGACTTATTGCTGAGTCTTTTCTGACATGTTGTTGTGTCACTAGGGCATAGGTAGCAA
This sequence comes from Allium sativum, assembly GCA_030737875.1. Classification (NCBI taxonomy): domain Eukaryota; kingdom Viridiplantae; phylum Streptophyta; class Magnoliopsida; order Asparagales; family Amaryllidaceae; genus Allium; species Allium sativum. The sequence goes on from CM060914.1 coordinate 142,805,130, forward strand.
TTCTGGATAACTCTATCTAGTCTGGACGGTTGTGATTGCTCCTAGAATGATCTAACGGCTCACATAAGTTTAAATCTCTATAAAAGCAACCCTATTCCTCAACCCTAAATTACACAAATTCATTCCAAGGAGCCACCATGCTGTCCACGATCATCCTAGCCTAGCCACCATATCTCCTTTAACTAGAAAGCAAGTTAAAAGCTATGAATCTAAACTAACTTAGAGAATTGATAGTCTTCGTCAAGGGATTGCTTTTCAGTTTCAGAAAACAGATCCCAGAAAACAATACTTTCTTTTGTTTGTAAGTCCTATTATTGTTTAGATGTGAACGAATAAAAGTTATGATTCGTAATAAAGTGAAAACTAGAGTTATTCCTAGTTGTAAGATAATGATGATGCTGATTCATGTCTATTCTTGTAACGATTCTATCGTATATGCTTATGAGACTATTGTGGTTATTATGTTGATGTTAGACTAATCGTGTATTATGTAAATTTGGTGACTTTTTCATGTTATGTTACATGCAAGTTGTTAGGCTAATATATGTATTATGTTTAGAGCTACACTTAGATCTATGAAAACTGGATCCAAAATAAAAGTTTACATTTACATGCCTAGTTGGATTTGTGTAATTCCATATGCTTAAGATTCTTGTTTATTGGATCCAAAATAAAAGTTCACATTCACATGCCTAGTTGAACTTGTGTAATTCCATATGCTTAAGATTCATGTTTATTGGATCCAAAATAAAAGTTAACATTCACATGCCTAATTGAACTTGTGTAATTCCATATGCTTAAGATTCATGTTTATTGGATCCAAAATAAAAGTTCACATTCACATGCTTAGTTGAACTTGTGTAATTCTATATGCTTAAGATTCATATTTATTAGATGCAAATTGCAAGTTTACATTTACATGACTAGTTGAATTTGATTAATTTCATATGCTTAGGACTCATGCAAATTGGATCCAAAAATGCAAGTTCATTGTTTATGCAAAATTTACAAGACACATTTTTAGTTAGATCCTTATTACTATGTTGTAGAAATGGTACATGCTCCCTTCTTCCCCCTTTTGTATATAAGTTAGGCTAAGTTACGAGCCTAACATTCTATGTGAATTTTGCGAACGTATGACGGGGTAACATTGGGAAAACCTTAAAATTTTTATTATTGGCATAATTTGGCCCATAAATATATGAATGATTAGTGGCTTAAAAATGGTATAATTTATATACCAAAATTTTTGAATATGATTTAGAGGGTAAATGGGGCATGACTTGAATGGCAATAATTGAGGATAATTTACATATAAGTATAAAAGGTAAATATGTAAATTATGTAAATAACGAATATGCCTAACCCAAGGTTAGATTGAGTTACGGTGTAAGACTGCCTAGAACTGCCCGGGACATCCATCAACCATAACAATATATATATAATGTGAGAGGTTAGTGCATCATGCCCAAAAGAACCCGAGGTTAGATTGAGTTGCAGTGTAAGACTGCCCGGAACCGACTGGCACATCAAGCAACCGCAACAATACATATCTAATGTGAGTGGTTGGTGCTTTAATGAATGAACTAAAGCTAAGACATGAATGGTAGGGTTAAGTTAATTAAGGCAACACTTAACTTATACAACATGTTAACAAAACTGATGAGTGGGGTTAGGTTAATTTGAGAACACTTAACCGTTTTAACATGTTGATTAGGAAACCCTAGTTACGGGGACCAATTTCAGCAGTAACCCACATAGATGTATCATGGAACCCTGAACTAGGCAGGGTAGGGCATGATTACTGGGCTTATTATAAGCGGTCAAAACAACGGCGGGTGGTGCGTCAGTGTAGGTTCCGACGGAGTGTGGGTGTGCACGTACTCCGAAGTGGAAAAAGCAGACACTGTGCATCAGTAGTTATACACTTAGCATCTTGAATTATGTCGGGTTGCCATCAAATGACTTAATACATCCCATGGTGGGACCATCACAGGTGTCTAAAATCATGCGGGGCCGAATGACACAAGTGGTAAACGTATACGAGTAGGAGCCGATCGATAAAAAAGGGATCATTTATCATGAACACATGGTGCTAGTTAAAACACTTGTAAGGGGGTGCAGAGAAGTTGAAATGAGTGCGATAGCATATTAATTCTTATTATCTTATTTCTAAGGTGTTGTCCTAGATTCAGTTTATTCAAGTCATATTCCTTTTTCTTGTTTACATGCTAAATAATCACTGGACTTACCAGACTCATGTCTGACCCATTTTTCTTTCGTCTTCTTTTCTTCCGTTTCCCCCTTCCCCAAGGTCCGTAGAGAGGGAATACTTCAGCTTAGATCGGATCATTTCCAGCTTGAAGAGAGTAGATGTATTGCTTGGAATCTTTTTCCTTGGGCTATGGCTTTGGATACTCTCTTATTGGGGATTTATGCTGCCTTACTGTTATTTTAATGCTTCTTTATGCTTTAATTCAAGACAAAAATTTTGTTGTAATAATTTTGGAAGTTGGTTCGAGATAGTTGTTGTAATGTTTTAACTGAACCACGTACTTATGAAATAAATTTATTTTTTTCGTTGTTTATATGTCTGTGTTGTAAATTATCTGTATCTTTTACCTATAATGCTACACTGAAGTTAAGGCATTCCCTTTGTGAGTGACCTTAATGGAGGTGGGGTGTTTCATTCTAACTAGTTAAACTTCCGATTTAATCGGTTAATATATTTCATAATTCGTATACATAGGTGCCCACCCCTAGCTGCACCTGTGCTCCTCATCCATAAAAGCTCTAGTGCTCCAGTGCCGAAACCCTGAAAGCTCACTACCCTCGTCCAACTAAAATTTGAAATAGTGAACAAACATCAACATAAAGCCTAACCATACTCTATTGTACTGAAAGTAGAAATGCAATCAGGTTCAAAACCATGTCAAACACATCCACAAAGTTACAGCAGTGACGAAATATAACATTAAGCATGCATTTCATACTTTCGGTGATTTCAGGCTCAAAGTGATATTAGTAACATGATATAATTTTGCAAATGTGTTCAGAAGTCAGAACTGCACCAGTATAGAAGAGCAAAAAGCAAGAGATAGGAAATAATGCAACAGAAGATACCTATTTTGATGATTGTATTTCATATGCTGAGTTGCTATGAGAAATACAAACTGTTGTGAGAAATATTGCCACAAAGGATAACCTATTGTCAGGTTGTATTGGATGATAATTTCATTGTAACACCCCATAATTTCATAACAAACTAAAATGATAAGTTAAAGAATACATAATTAAATATTGGAAATTAAGTAAACGGACTGCGACATTGCGTTCGTCTTGGAATTCTGCTTAAGATAGGCTCCAAGTTTGCGTAACAAGGACATCGTATGAAGAAGATATAAAGGTTTTAAGTTTATATACGCACAAGAGAATTATATAAATATAAAACCAAACAAAAAAGTTCAAAATAATTCAAAATCAAACAACGGAAGGGGAGAATGAAATTTCCCGTTATGGGTGTTGACCCATGAGTCAAACTCATCAAGATGGTGTCGGCCCTTATGTTAACTCATGGGTCGACACACTATGGGGGGTTGACCCCCAAACGGATCTGGGAAGATTCCCGATTCTGAACGTGGATAGAATTCTTGACTTGGTTTGTTGACATTAGGCTATAAATAGGACCATATACCCATTGTCTTATTCATCTAAATCAATGGCAACAATGAGGTGCTGCCCCAACTCTATCTGATCTAGCCAATTCTTCTTCAGCAATGAAGTTATTCATATTCAGAGATTTGTGCTATGACATCTGCGATTAATTCTCTATTCCTTTAGATCCAATCATAGTGAGTCTACGTTATTTTTATATATAAACACTTAAAAGTTATCTTGACTTGTCTATGAATTGGATCTAAGCCTGTGACTATTTGCATTATATCAGATCTACTATAACTTGTGTATCTAATTTACTATTTAGATCTCATCATGCATGTTTATGATATCCCTATTATGTTAGGTTGCCTAATCATATAGTTATGCATATTCTGTTAATATGATCAATTATGTCACCCTATGCCTATTATATTAGTTAGCCTAATTATGTCATTATGCCCAATTCTGTAACAATATGCCTATTCAGTTGCTAGGCCTATTTCTGCCATCATATGTCAATCTTTTTACAATGCTTATTTCTGTTCTTTTCCCTTCTGCTTTTCCCCTCTTATTTTATAGCCAGGCTACCTTCTAGCCTAGGCATACCGCTGAAATATGCGAACGCGTGAAATTGGGAATGAGGGGAAAACGTTAAAATTGGAGCATAACTTGTATTGGGTAATTTCGGCATAACTTGAATTGAATACATGAATATGGATTTGGGGCATAAGCCAAACTGTGATTAAAGACATTAATTTGGGGCATATGGTACATGATGAATATGACTGGGTAAAGGGGCATGAAAACCTATAATGAAATAGGAATAATTAGTTAATAACGAAAATGCCTAGATTTACAGTAATTTGAAATTATAACCATCCTTAGACACGAGGTTAAATTACACTTATGGTAGAAGTCAGCCCAGAACCGACTGGCATATCCAGCAACCACAAGTGGTGAATTTAATGTGAGGGGTCTAAGCATATAAACACGTAACATGCTAAGACACATGGTTAAGTCCGACTTATGGAAGAAGTCTGTCCGGAACCGCCCGGCATATCCAGCATCCACAAGTTTTAGGCTTAATATGGGAGGTCTAGCGCATTATAACCATAAATGAATGGTAATGAACTTGAATTCTTAACCTATTTTTATCCATAGGGATGATATGAACATGTTAACTTGAATAGGGGTTAAGTTAACTTGCTTGAAACAGTGAGAGGGTTAAGTATATCATGGGGTGGTGGTTAATATTTATATATATAGGCCCACAAACTTAACTTGTTGGCGTTATGCAATCTTTTTACTCCGGTAGGCATAACCTGTGGAAATCCTAGTAGTGGGGATGCAAGCCTAGGGGGAAGCTTGTATCATCTTATGTGTGGGACCCATTTCAGTCAACAATCCATATAGGTATCAAACGAGTACCCCGAACTAGGTCGGATTCGGGGCACGCTTACTGAGCTGATTATAAGAGATCCAAAAGAGGGGACAGTGTGGGTGGCACATTCTGACGAGGTAATGTGCTTGCATGGGTCTGGACTAGGGAGGCTAAGACGTCGTGACATTGATAGATATGGTTGTGCACATCCCAAAAATAAAGGGTTGCCACTTAGGAAGTGATATATCCTACTGTGGGGCCAACACATCATATCTACGGAGTAGGGAGCCGATAGATTGGGGTAGTAATTAGGGTATATCTAGTCTCGCTTGTTTAGGAGCCCGTTATTATCCTTAGGGGTAACACCAGTATGTTCAATTGGGTTGCCTGTTATCGTATGGGGTAAAACCTCTCACTAGAAGTACACCTAAGTCTACCATCCTTTACTTGTTAGGGATCATCTTGTCTAGTGTACTTGTAATGGTGCAGAGAAAGAAAACTGTTAGGGAAGCGCTATTTATTCTATCATGTTTATCTTGTCATACCTGCCTTGTATGCTGTATTCCTCTTTTACCCAGTTTATATGCTTATCATGATACTTTTTCTTATTTGTATGCTAAAAGTAACTGGGCTCGCTAGACTTATTCCAGACCTATTTTGTTTCCTCTTCTTTCTCTTCCGTCCCTCCCCCCAAGGTTCTCAGGGTGGGAATACTTAGTCTTGATCAGGATTCTTCTTTAATTCTGCTTGGAGTTGGTTAGATGTACTGCTTGATTTCCTAGCTTTTCTACTATTTTTTTTTGGGGATTATGCTCTTTTCATGTTTATTGTACTCTAATGATTTTAGTACAAGACAGAAATTTTAAGTTGATGTATTAGGTTTTATGCATTTCAGACTTAAAATGTAATTTTGTTTTGAACCACGATGTTTTCTGTTTAATAAATTTTTTAAATTCCGCTGCTATTTTATATCTGTCTAGTAATGTTTCTATTTTAGTTTACCTACAATGCTTCACGTAACTTAATGCATTCTGATAAAGAGTGACATTAACGGACATGGGGTGTCACAATTGGTATCAGACCTGAAGGTTACAAGCTCGGATAAAAGATTTTGAAAGTTGTTTTCAAAAAGGTTTTAAAAGAAAGCATTTTTAAAAGATAAGTCTATTTTGAAACCCCAAAGCCATAGGAAATATTTTCGATTCTCTATTTGAATCCTATTTTCCTTTTCTTTTCAACTTGTCTGGGGAACCTAATATTCCTGAGGGCGTTAAGATAATAGGTCGGTTCCATAGGTATCTTGATGCCACGATACCTGCCAGAGTCAAGCAGACGTTCCTCCTCCACCTGCACCCATTGTTCCTCCTTCTCCTCTGCCACGTGCTTAAAATTTCTCTAAAATATGCTAAGATTTCTGTGCTATGGGTGGAAAGCCTTTCCGAGGAACCGAAACCTTCATGGAGGTAAGGGATTGTCTTAAAGAGACGGAGGATTTACTTGGAATTTCTGAAGTTGACGGTCATAGAAAGATTCAGTTGACCGCTTGGTTGCTGAAAAATGAGGCTTCATTCTGGTGGGAAGTGACGCAAGAAGAGCATCCAGTGGAGACTTGGGATGATTTTCGATAGAGATTCGAGATGAAGTTTCTTTCTCAAGCAGAGAAAAGTATGCAAATGGAAAGGTTTTTGATGCTTAGTCAAGGAGGTATGACTGTCAAAGAGTATGTTAACAAGTTCAATCAACTGGCATAAGAAAGCTTTGAGGTTTTAAAACACCCCACCTTCGTTAAGGTCACTCACAAAGGGAATTCCTTAACTTTGTTGGAGGGTTATAGGTACAAGACACAGAAAACTTTACAGGATAGATAAATATAAGCAGCGAAATTCAAATATTTATTGCATACGTGGTTCAATACAAAAGCATTACATTAAATTGTCTCAAAACAACTTCCAAAACATTACAACATAATTTCTGTCTTGATTATTTAATAAAGAAGCATAAACCATAAATAAAACTGCATAAATCCCCAAGGATAATGTCCAAGAGCCATAGCCAAGGTGAGAGAGAGTCCAAATCATACATCTACTTTCTTGAAGCTTGCAAATAGTCTGACTAAGCTGCAGTATTCCCTCCCTGTGGACCTGGGGGGAAACGAAAAAAAAGAGGATGAAAGAAAAGGGTCAAACAATAAGTCTGGTAAGTTCGGTAATTACTAGCATTTAAACAAGGAAAGGGGCCATGACAGTAATAACAGAACATAGGGCAATACCCTAATATAAGATAAGAGGAACATGTGATCGCACCCATTACTATAGTCTCTGCACCTACTTAACCATTGGTTCAACCAGGCCTACATGTTCATAACAAACGATCCCCTTAATGATCGGCTCCTACTCGTATGCATTCATATCCTGTGTCATTCGGCCCCGCTTGACTATAGATACATGTGCTGGTCCCACCATGGGGTGTACCAGTCCCTCTGGTGGCAACCCGACACGAATCAAGATGCACAGTGTATACTACTGATGCCCAGTGCCTAATCTTTCCACTTTGGAGCACGTGCACGCCCATACTCCGTCGGAACCTACACTGGCCCACCAACCACCAATGTTTTTACCGCTTATAATCAGCTCAACAATCATGCCCCACCCTGCCTAGTTCCAGGGTACCATGATACATCGATGTGGGTTACTACTGAAATGGGTCCCTGCTACTAGGGTTTTCTAATCAACGTGTTTATTTGGTTAAGTGTCCAAGTTTACCTAACCCCACCCATTCGTTTAGTTAACATGTTGAATCGGTTAAATGCCTCCCTAATAGACTTAACCCTACCAATCCTAACTTAGATTTAATTTATTAAAGCACCAACCACTCACATTAGACCGGTATTGTTGTGGTCACTGGATGTGCCGGTCGGTTCCAGGCAGATTTACACCACAACTCAGTCTAACCTCGGGTTTCTTTTGTGCTTGATGCACTAACCACCCACATTAAATAGGTCTTGTTATGGTCACTGGATATGCCGGTCGGTTCCGGGCAGATTTACACTACAACTCAGTCTAACCTCGGGTTAGGCATGTTCGTCTTTTTTATAAATTCACATTTTTCTATATATGTCTAATTTCTTTATGTAAATTTAATTTAATTCAATTATGCCATAATTATCCTTTGATTATGCTCACCATAAATGGTATATCAAATATACCATTTTATGAACAAATCTATGCCATGAATTTTCATATTTTCCCATCGCTACCCCCGTGGAACGTAAGCATGAATCACATAAAATGTTGGGCTAGTAAATTATCCCAACCCATAAACAAGAAAGGGGTAATAAACAAGGGACATGAAATAAACATAAAATAGCATACATTTCAACTTGTCATGTGTAACTTGGCATAGAGGTATCATTTAACTTTAATTAAATGGGTAAAGGTGAACTTGTGACTAAGTTGGGTCTAATTGTCATGTAAACTTGACAAAGGTCTAGCATGGAGGTTTAACATATAATCACAGTTTCAACCCACAACTTAGCATATTAACTTATGTATGTCAAAACATAAGAAAGCTACTATAATCATTTTTAAATTACAAATTAGCATGATAACTTATGTGTGTTAAACATAAGAGGGCTGTTATAAACATATTTGAATCACAATTTAGCATGATACTTATGTGTTAAAACATAAGAGGACTACAATTCCAAATTTTACAACATAAATAGATTCAACCTAACATGAATATACATGAGTGTTGATCTAACATACAAGCATGTGTTTTAGATCATAAACTTGCAAATAACCACTAATTTATAACATGACATGTTTCACCATTTAATTGGAAAAATAAATCCATTACCCAATCATAATAGATTCCAATAACATACAATATGTTCATCACCACAAGCATATATACATGATTAATATACAACATGTTCATCACCACAAGCATATAGACATGATTAATTACAACGATACTTTAAGATAAACGAGAATCAAATCTTATACATAAGCATCATTCTATATCCAAATTACAACATGTCATGATTCATTTGAAAGAACATTTAAATCTGCGTAATAACCAACTTACAAACTAAAAAGGAATTCTTGCGTTCTGAAATCTGAATTCTGAAATTGGTAAGCTCGCCTTTGATGTAGATCGTTGAATTTGATAACTTTTAATTTGATTTTTGATTCAGGTTCTTATCTTGTCTTTGAATTGGTGACGGCTACTCCAAGTTTTCTATTGACAGCATGATAGTTCTAGGATTATTTTGGTGTGATTTTTAGGTTTGAGCATTGGGTTATTTATATAGAATTTCAATTCAATTTGAGTCGTCGGATGATTCTAGGGTTAAACACAACCATCCAATCAAGATAGGGTGACACCTCAGCCCTAGTGACTCAACATTTAGTCACAAAATCGTCACCTTTCAGTGCGGGGGAGGGAGGGGAGGGGGAGGTCGACCCCCAGATCGACTTGTAGGGGGGAGGTCGACACTAGGGTCGACCCCCTGGTCGACCTGGGTCCTGGGAGGGAATTTTCCCGCCCTGCCCGCTTCTGACTTCTGATTTGAATTTGAATTTGTTTTCGAGCAGTTTGAATTTATTTGAATTTTCTAGAAACTTTCGACAGCCATAACTTCTTCATACGAAGTTCAATTTACGCAAACTCGGACTCTATCTTAACCAGAATTCCAAGACGAACACAATGGCATAACCCGTTTCCCTTAATTCTCACATTTTGAATTAAGTATTGTTTAATTCGTTACTATACCATTAACAGAAAATACAGGGTGTTACATTCTCTCCTCCTTTTAGGATTTTGTCCCCGAAATCTTCAAGTCGAGAAGAACTTATATCCTACCATTCAATCACCCATCTACTCAACCATCAAACACATGCGTACATTGTCCTTAAAAGATTTCTAATGCTTCATGATTATATGCATTGTTTGTGTACATGCCCTTATCTAATGCAAAATCAGGCGGTCTACTGATTCAGTTGACCTCCTTAATGCAAATTATGTCAGTGCCATGAGTCAATTATGAATGCAATTTTTTTTCCTACTCAAAATTTCCTATATGAGTGCACAATCATTCATACAAATGCAACATCCATATGGTAACACATCAAGTTTCAATACATATATGCATATGCAATATGGAAGTGACTGAGCCGATCTAATACCTAATGTGTGTGTATATGCATCCACTAGCAACCACTTGCAACCATCAATCATAACATGTCTCAATTACATGTTTACATCCAAATGGGTTCCTACCGAAGGATAAAGGATAAAAGAGATATACCTAAAAAGATAGATACGAGCATAAACTTAAGGAAAAAGAGATTAAGGATGTACCCTCAAAAAGAAAAGGGTAGGCTGCGCGTATTCTATCCTCAGTTCCCAAGTCGCATCTTCCTCGGTGTCGCTCCATTGAACTTTGACAAGCTTAACTTCACGGTTGCGTAGTTTTTTGACTTCTGTTCCCAAGTTACGGGTTGGAACTTTCCTCATAGTTGCTTCTCGTTCAACTTCAACTTCCTCTAGCATACTTGGTTCTACCACCTCTGCAGACTCGTGTAAGCATTTCCGCAGGTGAGAGACATGAAAGACATTATGAACCCCGACCAACCTTTCAGGGAGTTGTACCCTATAAGCCATCTTCCCAATCTTCTTGATGATATGGAATGGCCCTACAAATCTTGGTGCTAACTTTCCTGCGGATCCAAAGCGAACGACGTTCCTCAAAGGAGATACTTTAAGGAACACCTTGTCCCTAACTTCAAACTCAAGGTCAGTTCTTCTTTTGTCTGCATAGGACTTCTATCTATCTTGGGCAGTCTTCATTCTTCTTTGTATCAAATCTACTTTCTCTGAAGTTTCCCTAATCATGTCCGGTCCAAGTATGAGCTTTTCTGTGGACTCCCACCAGCAAGTTGGTGACCTGCACGGTCTTCTATATAAAGCTTCGAAAGGCGCCATGCCTATGGTGGCTTGGTAGCTATTGTTGTAAGCGAATTCCACCAAAGGTAGACGATCCTCCCATGTACCTCTGAAGTCGATAATGCATAATCTCAAGAGGACTTCTAATACTCTGTTGACTCTTTCCGTCTGGCCATCGGTTTGAGGGTGATAGGCCATGCTTAAGCATAACTGTGTGCCTATAGCCTCTTGTAAACTCTTCCAAAACTCACTCATGAAGATAGGGTCTCGATCACTCACTATGCTTGAGGGTATCCCATGGAGTCGAACTATCTCTTTAAGATATATGGATGCTAGAGATGAGGCAGTCCTTCTACTCTTGACGGGTATAAAGTGGGCGCTTTTTGTGAGCCTGTCCATTATTACCCAAATGATGATATTGCCCCTTCTTGTCCTAGGCAACCCATCTATAAAATCCATCGAGATGTTATCCCATTTCCACTATGGGACTTCTAGAGGATGGAGTGGGCCACCAGGCTTCTTCTGCTCCACCTTGACTTGTTGGCATATTAAACACTTAGAAACAAATTTAGCTACGTCTTTCTTTATGCCATTCCAAAAGAAAACTCTCTTGATGTCTTTATACATTTTGTCTCCGCCTGGGTGTATGGTCAGCTTGGAATGGTGTGCCTCTTCTAGAACCGCCTTTACCAAATCCCTTACTTGTGGGACACATAGTCTTCCATCTCGTCTCAACCAGCCCTTGGCATCAACGGAGTATCTATTGAGGTGACTGGAAGTCTCACCCCAAATTAACTTGTCCATCACAACGGCTAGCTGAGGGTCTCCTCTTTGCGCGGATCCAATTGAGTCAAATAGAGTTGGCCGCACTTCTAACATTGCTAGCAAGCCAGGTACAAAGTCAGAGGAGGGTCTGTAGTTAAAGCTTGCTATGAACTCCAAGCTTTGCCTTTCCACAAAGAAAGGGCTTAAGGCCAGCTTCTTTCTACTTAAGGTGTAACACCCCGTATGTTAAATAACTTGTTATAACATGAATCAGAGCAGAATTAAATTTAATATTCTGAATCAGGGGAAACGGGCTGTGCCATTGCGTTCGTCTCGGAAAAATACGCGAAATAGAGTCCGAGTTTTCGTAAATCGGAGTCCGTATGACCAAGTTATGGCCCGTCAAAGTTTCACGAAAAATCAAAAACAAAAACTGCTCATGTTTTGAGGCCCGGGATGAGTTTTGGGCTGTTTTTTTGGGCCCTAAATGGTTCCTACACTTGACTTCTTCCCCAAGACATGCTTTAAAGGCTAGGATTGGTTCTAGGGTATATCCTATGGTCCTAAAACATCTAACTAATCTATATATACACCCTAATACCCCCCTTATCCTTACCAAAAATAGATCTAAGGCCATTATGCCACCACTTAGAAAATTGGAGAGCCTCCACTAAAAATCCTAAGAGGATTTGCAAGCTAATCTACATCTTCTTCTACTTAATCATTGGGGTTTGCTTCATTTAACTTGCTAATCTTGTTTTGGTGAGCTTCTATCCCCTTAATAATCAATTATTGAATTGATTATGATAAGATGTGATAAAGTATGGCTATGTTTGTGGATCCATATAGTTATGCAAGCTTGATGTAGTGAATATTATGTGTTTTGCAAGTTATATGCCTTATGTCATGCAAGTTTCATAATATGTAATCATGATATTTTTATGCAAGTTGTTTCATGATGTTTATGATGCAAAACACTAAGTGAATATGGATCCATTATGCAAACATGTTATGCAAGTATGTGAGTACTTATGCAAGTCATGTATATGCTTATATGCATGATTAACATCTTATGCAAGTATATGAATGTTTATGCAAGTTATGTATATGTTGAAATGCAAGTTTAACATAATATGCAAGCCTATGCAAGTATGTGAATGTTTATGCAAGTTATGTGTATGTTGAAATGCAAGTTTAACATAATATGCAAGCTTATGCAAGTATATGAATGTTTATGCAAGTTATGTATATGTTGAAATGCAAGTTTAACATAATATGCAAGCCTATGCAAGTATGTGAATGTTTATGCAAGTTATGTATATGTTGAAATGCAAGTTTAACATAATATGCAAGCTATGCAAGTATATGAATGTTTATGCAAGTTATGTATATGTTGAAATGCAAGTTTAACATAATATGCAAGCCTATGCAAGTATGTGAATGTTTATGCAAGTTATGTGTATGTTGAAATGCAAGTTTAACATAATATGCAAGCTTATGCAAGTATATGAATGTTTATGCAAGTTATGTATATGTTGAAATGCAAGTTTAACATAATATGCAAGCCTATGCAAGTATGTGAATGTTTATGCAAGTTATGTATATGTTGAAATGCAAGTTTAACATGATATGCAAGCTTATGCAAGTATATGAATGCTTATGCAAGTATGTGAGTGCTTATGCAAGTTAAGTATATGCTAAAATGCAAGTTCTACATGTTATGCAAATCACATGTATGATGATATGTAAGTTCATATGCAACATGTTATGCAAATCACATGTTTGATGATATGTAAGTTCATATGCAACATGTTATGTAAGACACATGTTTGATAATATGCAAGTTTGGGTTGAATATAGTTGGGTTAATACATGCTCATATATGCAAGTTGACATCCTCTTAACCCATGATAAAGTTATATGCTAAACCCATGTTATGTGTGGTAAATCTTCCCTTTATTATGTTATGTCATAATGACGATTTACGTGGGGAACGATGGGGTTAATTAATATGTTAATTAAAAGTATGTTGAAATGGGTATGATTAAGCATACCATAAAAAAAAAAAAATTAATTACCATAAGTGGGAATTTACCTATTGAGTTAGGTCTACCCCATGGGAATTTACCTATTGAGTTAGGTCTACCCATGTTATGGAAAATTTGATATTAATTAGGGATAATTAATATGGGGGTGGTTAATTAGGTTTAATTAATCAACTAAGACACGAGGTTGGACCCTTTTGTAGCGGAAGTCTGCCCGGAACCGACCGGCCATCCAGCGGCTACAAATGATTGGCCCAATGTGAGAGGTCTTAGTCATAAATTAAATACATGATTAAAGTAAAGACACGAGGTTAGGCCCTTTTGATGACAGAAGTCTGCCCGGAACCAACCGGCATATCCAGCAGTCATAAAAGACGGTCTAATGTGGGAGGTCTTTATGAGGTCATGATCTTAATTAATGAATTAAGAAACACTTAACCATATTAGCATGTAAGTGGGACATGAGGGGTTAAGTGGGTGCCTTGGGGTGGCATGATGAGACTAGTGGGTTGCCTTGGGTGGCAATAGAAAAATACGATTAGAATACTTAACCAAGGTGGAACATGTAATTAAACATGATAAAAGGGTTAAGTAAGTGCCATGGGTGGCATGTGAGAACACGATTAGAATACTTAACCAAGGTGGAACATGTAATTAAACATGATTAAGGGGTTAAGTAAGTGCCATGGGTGGCATGTGGGAATCTAGTGGGTGCCCTAAGTGGCAATTGAAATATGATTAAAGGACTTAACCAAGATTTATAACATGTAAGAGGACATGGTTAAAGGGTTAAGTGGGATGCACTAGATTAAACGACAAGCTTAAGTAGTAGCTTGTGGGGGCCCATTTCAACCAATATCCCAAACGTATCTTTGTAGGCTCGACTCTAGTCGGGTGACGGGACACGCATATTGGGCTTGACTGTAAGAGGCCAAAACGGGTTAGCGGTGGCAACGCGGGATCAACGGGTTTCATATGCGTGTGTGGACCCGGGCTGGTTGGTAAGTCGTTGTTGCATCGTGTAGATATAAAGCCGTGCACAGTGATATTATATGGTAGCCACTTTGGGGAATGATACACCCCCTTTTGTGGGACCAGCACGGGTATCTACGGTAGGGAGCCGATCGCTTGGGGGTAGTGGGTACACCTAGTAAAAATAGGGGCAGACGGCACCTGTGTAGGGGTACAGGAAACTACCGGGTAAAAATTACTAAGTACACTTAGTGGGATCAACCTTTAAGTAGGAATTACTCTTGGTGGGTAAAACTGGTGTGGTGCAGTGTAGGAATTACCCTTGGTGAATAAGTCTGGTGTGGTGCAGTTAGTAATTATCCTTGGGTGGGTAGATGCGTCTTTACGGTTATCTTAGTTCGTCCTGTGTTCGTGGGCAACTTAGTGTAGTCATTATCCCCAAAGATACCATACCGAGTTCATATCATACCCTAATTACTTTAATAATTGTATTATTAAGGAGATAGGGTTCACTCAGGCTTATGTCTGACCCCCGTTGTTTTTATCTTTTTCCTTCAGGTCCTCAGGTTGGGCCTAGTGCTAGTGGGCTTTGATCAGTTTGCTTTATCTATCTCTTGGAGCTCGGACCGTAGATGTAGAGCTCAGCTTATCTTATCTTTTCTGTTATGGCTATTTGTTATGAGTAGTGGGATTATGTACTTATTTTATTCAGGATGGATATTTTGTACTTGACTCTTGTTATGGTTTTATGATGTAACCAAACATGTTTTACTTTCCGCTGCTATGAGATGATGTTTTAAATTTTCAAGTATTACATTATATCTGTCTTGTTGTAATTTTACTGTTCTATACTCACTAAAAATACTCCACCGATGCTATGGCATTCCCTTAGTGAGTGACTATAGCGGGTGTGGGGTGTTACACGTGGTATCAGAGCAAAGGTTACCGAAACAGATAAAATTTTTAGAAAACTATTTTTCTAAAACATTTTTGGAAAAGATATTTTCAAAAACATGTCTTTTAGGAGAAAAGTTTTTGAAAGAAAAGCATAATCCCCGATAGCCATATCTTTATCTCTCGAATTCTCCATTTTGAATCTTTCCCTTTTTTCGTCTCAGCATGGCTGAAGATCTTTTTCTTCCGGATAGTGTAGCGGTACCAGTATGGTATAGGAGGTTGTTAGAGGCTAGGGCCGCCGCTGCAGGTCCAGCAAATGTTCCTCCTCCACCCGTTGCACTCGTTTCTCCTCGCACGGATACTTTTGCTATGACTTGTAGGAAGTTTAAGGCTATGGGAGGAAAGCCTTTTGTGGGAGCTAGGGATTGGCTTAATGAGACGGAAGAATTGATGGAAATATTGGAAGTAGAAGAGGGAAAGAAAGTCAGGTTGGCCGCTTGGTTAATGGAAGGAGAGGCCTCGTTCTGGTGGGAGGTCACTAATGAAGAACGCCCGATTGACTCTTGGGTGGATTTCAGGCATAGGTTTGAGGCAAAGTTTCTCTCAAAAGCAGAAGAAAATATGCATAAGGAAGAGAAGGGTACCAATGCTAGTAAAGCACCCGAGAAGAAAGGAGATCAGAAGAGACCTCAACAACAACAGCAAAACAAAGGTGGCAAGGGAAAGAAGAGGTGCTTCAATTGTGGGACACTAGGCCACCTAAACAAAGATTGTCGCAAGAAGACTAAGACTGGCTGCTTCCACTGTGACGAAGCAGGGCATCTGATGAAAAACTGTCCAAAGAAGGAGCAAGGGACGGGGTCTACCTCAGGAGGACTGGTGCAAGCTCATGTGGCACCAGGTCAGGCTAGGGGGCAAGTACAGGCTCTCGCGATTCGGGAAAGAGGTAGAACTACTTCTATTGAAAGTCTAGTTTTTCTGATCGATCATCCTGTCCATACTTTATTTGATTTTGACGCATTAAGTTCGTTTATCTCATCATTACTAGTAGAGTCACTGCACTGAGACACCAGTTGGTAGATGA
Source organism: Allium sativum (assembly GCA_030737875.1). NCBI lineage: Eukaryota > Viridiplantae > Streptophyta > Magnoliopsida > Asparagales > Amaryllidaceae > Allium > Allium sativum. The sequence continues at coordinate 142,821,880 of CM060914.1, forward strand.
TCCCTTAGTTGTTTCAAACCCAATTGGGCTCCATGATGTGTTTGGGTTTGAAAGTTTCTATACTTAGCGTTGGGTTTAGATGTGATGCTTGTTGGGCTTCACGGGCTATGGGTTAGTGGGCATGGACTGGTTATCCAGTAGGGGTGCCGTTCTTGATTTTGAGGGGAGAGTTGTTAGGCTTATGGGCCGCTTGGGTGACACTCTTGAGATCTCTTGTAATCCCATAGAATCTGTTATGCTAAGATATCTAGAATCGCTTGACACGCAGGTCGAGAGTTTGCAATTTATAGGGTGGTCCGGGAATACTCAGATGGGTTTGGAGGAGGTGAAGGGCTTACCTCCGGAACGGGAGATTGACTTCCGGATATATTTGGTAGACGATGCCAAATCAGTATCTTGGCCAGTGTGCCACAAGGCTCCTCGTGAGGGGAGGGAACTCCATAAGCGAGTAGGCGATTTGCTTGAGAAGGGGTCATAAGACGAAGTATATCGGAGTGGGGCGCTCCAGTAGTTTTTGCGGATGGGTCCCTCAGACTTTGTGTAGGCTAAAGAGAACTAAAGAAACTCACAAAGAAGAATAGATACCCATCGCCGAGGATTAATGATCTCTTTGATCAGTTGGCTGGCGCCTCAGTATTTTTGTAGTAGGACTTAGCCACGGGATTTCATCAGTTGAGAGTGGCTGAGAATAGTATAGAGAAGACTGCCTTGAGGACTCCAGATGATTTCTTTTATGAGTGGCTGGTGATGCCATTGGGTTTGACGAACGCCCCCGCATACTTTGTTGATTTGATGAGAAGGGTGTTCAGGGAGTACCTAAATAAGTTTGTGATGGTCTTTGTAGATGACATCTGGGTCTTTTCTAGGAGCGAAATAAGTTTTCGTATGTGCTCAATAGGCTGAGCAGGGCCAGTATAGGATAAACGACGGTTTTGGAGCGAGACTGGCGAGAACATCCAGAATTGGTCAAGGGCTTAATTATTTAGCCATTTTTACTAGTATCGTCTCACGTAGGTCGTCTGAATTCGAAGGAGGTATCCCTTGGGTGTTTGTCTGATATTGGTTTAGGCCTTTGGGGCTTGCATTTGGGGGATGCCGAATTCGACTAGGGTGGTCTGCGTGGGAGACAGTTGTGATGATTTTGGATGATATTCTGGTGGAGAAGAGCATGCCCTACATCTTAGGGAAGTGTTGGAGACTCTTCGAGCGCATAGTCTTAGGACAGCAAAAGTGGATGGGATCCTTAGCATCCTATGAGTAAGGGTAACATGGTAACGGACACCTTAAGTAGAAAAAGGTTGTCCTTGAGTTCATTGTTCGTTGAACGACGGAGCTTAGAGTTTATTTCTAAGTTTGACTTTAGACCTTCCGTTGACTTTGTACCCGGTTTGCTAGCTTCTTTGGAAGTTAGACCTACTCTTTTGGGGCGGATTGGAGAAGCACAGAGGGGCGACCCACAGTTGGTTGAGTTAGTAGAGAAGCTCATAAGGGGGGAGTCGTCCAGCCGTTTGAGTAGGTACACCTTAGAGATAGAGGGTGCTTGCGTAGAGACGGTAGACTTTGTGTACGGCAGGACGAGGGTTTGAGGAAGGCTATTCTTGATGACGCACACCGTTTTAGGATGACCATTCATCCCGGTGGGGGTAAGATGTACCAAGACATGAAGAGGGCTTTCTTCTGGGCCGGTATGAAGAAAGATGTGGCCGAGCATGTCGCTCGATGCTTGGTGTGCCAACGAGTGAAGAAGGAGCGAAAGAAACCGGGTGGGTTGCTTCACCCATTGGAGGTTCCGCAATGAAAGTGGGACGGCGTCTCGTTGGATTTTATTGACAGGTTACCCAGATCGAGAAAGAGTAATACAGGAATTTGGGTGGTGGTAGACAGACTTACTAAGAACACCCATTTCATACCTGTGAAGAGTAAGTGGACTGCTCCATGGCTAGCTTTTGTATATCTTCGAGAGATAGTTCGATTGCATCGGGTACCCTCCAGTATAGTGAGTGATCGAGATCCTATCTTCACTAGAGAGTTTTGGAAGAGTTTGCAAAAGGCGGTAGGGACTCAGTTGCGTTTGAGTACCGCATATCATCCTCAGACGGACGGCCAGACCGAGAGGGTGAATCATATTTTAGAAGACCTTTTGAGGCTATGTATCTTGGATTTTGGAGGTACATGGGAGGAGCATCTTCCATTGGTGGAATTGCCCGACAGACTTAGTGGTGTACATGATGTATTCCATGGGAGGAAGTGCCTACATAAGACCGCAGAGGTGGTAGAGCCAAGTTTGCTTAGAGAAGTGGAAGCAGAGCGTGATGCGACTATTCGACGAGCTCCTACTCGCATCCTTGGGTCAGAGACTAGGAAATTGAGGAATCGAGAGGTTCAGCTAGTCAAAGTGCAATGGGGAGAAGAGGAGAGCAACGCAACTTGGGAGACGGAAGCGAAGATGCGTTCTTTGTATCCATTTCTTTTTGAGAGTATGTCTTTTAACTTCTCCTTTATCGTTTGACTGGTACTTATCTTATCCTTAGTATGTCCTCTCGTTAGTACCTTTGACCTTCAGATAGGATAGTCCTATGGTTGAAACATGTGTTTGAGACATGTTATGTATGATGGATGCAAGTGGATGCAAGTGTTTGCTAGTGGTTGCTCGTGGATGCATATACACACACTCTAGGCACTAGATCGGCTCAATCACTTCATATTGCATATTGCATAAAATTGTGTGTAGGAAGCTATATTTATGGATGTATAATGATTGTGTTATCATATGGATGATGCATTTTGGTGAATGATTGTGCACTCATGTAGATATTGTATGTGTCGATAGGGTTCCCTCGCATACATAATGGATGCATGGCACTATCATGGTTTGCATATGTTCATACATTAGATAGGGAACATATACACACACTTTTTGCATATGCTCATACATCATTAGAAATTGTTTTAAGGACAATGGATGCCAGTGTTTGATGGTTGAGTAGATGGTTGTTTGGTTGGTAGGGTACGTTCTTCTTGACTTAGAGATTTCGGGGACGAAATCCTTTAAGTAGGGGAGAATGTAACACCCCGTATGTTAAATAACTTGTTATAACATAAATCAGAGCAGAATTAAATTTAATATTCTGAATCAGGGGAAACGGGCTGTGCTATTGCGTTCGTCTCGGAAAAATACGCGAAATAGAGTCCGAGTTTTCGTAAATCGGAGTCCGTATGACCAAGTTATGGCCCGTCAAAGTTTCACGAAAAATCAAAAACAAAAACTGCTCATGTTTTGAGGCCCGGGATGAGTTTTGGGCTGTTTTTTTGGGCCCTAAATGGTTCCTACACTTGACTTCTTCCCCAAGACATGCTTTAAAGGCTAGGATTGGTTCTAGGGTATATCCTATGGTCCTAAAACATCTAACTAATCTATATATACACCCTAATACCCCCCTTATCCTTACCAAAAATAGATCTAAGGCCATTATGCCACCACTTAGAAAATTGGAGAGCCTCCACTAAAAATCCTAAGAGGATTTGCAAGCTAATCTACATCTTCTTCTACTTAATCATTGGGATTTGCTTCATTTAACTTGCTAATCTTGTTTTGGTGAGCTTCTATCCCCTTAATAATCAATTATTGAATTGATTATGATAAGATGTGATAAAGTATGGCTATGTTTGTGGATCCATATAGTTATGCAAGCTTGATGTAGTGAATATTATGTGTTTTGCAAGTTATATGCCTTATGTCATGCAAGTTTCATAATATGTAATCATGATATTTTTATGCAAGTTGTTTCATGATGTTTATGATGCAAAACACTAAGTGAATATGGATCCATTATGCAAACATGTTATGCAAGTATGTGAGTACTTATGCAAGTCATGTATATGCTTATATGCATGATTAACATCTTATGCAAGTATATGAATGTTTATGCAAGTTATGTATATGTTGAAATGCAAGTTTAACATAATATGCAAGCCTATGCAAGTATGTGAATGTTTATGCAAGTTATGTGTATGTTGAAATGCAAGTTTAACATAATATGCAAGCTTATGCAAGTATATGAATGTTTATGCAAGTTATGTATATGTTGAAATGCAAGTTTAACATAATATGCAAGCCTATGCAAGTATGTGAATGTTTATGCAAGTTATGTATATGTTGAAATGCAAGTTTAACATAATATGCAAGCTATGCAAGTATATGAATGTTTATGCAAGTTATGTATATGTTGAAATGCAAGTTTAACATAATATGCAAGTATGTGAATGTTTATGCAAGTTATGTGTATGTTGAAATGCAAGTTTAACATAATATGCAAGCTTATGCAAGTATATGAATGTTTATGCAAGTTATGTATATGTTGAAATGCAAGTTTAACATAATATGCAAGCCTATGCAAGTATGTGAATGTTTATGCAAGTTATGTATATGTTGAAATGCAAGTTTAACATGATATGCAAGCTTATGCAAGTATATGAATGCTTATGCAAGTATGTGAGTGCTTATGCAAGTTAAGTATATGCTAAAATGCAAGTTCTACATGTTATGCAAATCACATGTATGATGATATGTAAGTTCATATGCAACATGTTATGCAAATCACATGTTTGATGATATGTAAGTTCATATGCAACATGTTATGTAAGACACATGTTTGATAATATGCAAGTTTGGGTTGAATATAGTTGGGTTAATACATGCTCATATATGCAAGTTGACATCCTCTTAACCCATGATAAAGTTATATGCTAAACCCATGTTATGTGTGGTAAATCTTCCCTTTATTATGTTATGTCATAATGACGATTTACGTGGGGAACGATGGGGTTAATTAATATGTTAATTAAAAGTATGTTGAAATGGGTATGATTAAGCATACCATAAAAAAAAAAATTAATTACCATAAGTGGGAATTTACCTATTGAGTTAGGTCTACCCCATGGGAATTTACCTATTGAGTTAGGTCTACCCATGTTATGGAAAATTTGATATTAATTAGGGATAATTAATATGGGGGTGGTTAATTAGGTTTAATTAATCAACTAAGACACGAGGTTGGACCCTTTTGTAGCGGAAGTCTGTCCGGAACCGACCGGCCATCCAGCGGCTACAAATGATTGGCCCAATGTGAGAGGTCTTAGTCATAAATTAAATACATGATTAAAGTAAAGACACGAGGTTAGGCCCTTTTGATGACAGAAGTCTGCCCGGAACCAACCGGCATATCCAGCAGTCATAAAAGACGGTCTAATGTGGGAGGTCTTTATGAGGTCATGATCTTAATTAATGAATTAAGAAACACTTAACCATATTAGCATGTAAATGGGACATGAGGGGTTAAGTGGGTGCCTTGGGGTGGCATGATGAGACTAGTGGGTTGCCTTGGGTGGCAATAGAAAAATACGATTAGAATACTTAACCAAGGTGGAACATGTAATTAAACATGATAAAAGGGTTAAGTAAGTGCCATGGGTGGCATGTGAGAACACGATTAGAATACTTAACCAAGGTGGAACATGTAATTAAACATGATTAAGGGGTTAAGTAAGTGGCATGTAGGAATCTAGTGGGTGCCCTAAGTGGCAATTGAAATATGATTAAAGGACTTAACCAAGATTTATAACATGTAAGAGGACATGGTTAAAGGGTTAAGTGGGATGCACTAGATTAAACGACAAGCTTAAGTAGTAGCTTGTGGGGGCCCATTTCAACCAATATCCCAAACGTATCTTTGTAGGCTCGACTCTAGTCGGGTGACGGGACACGCATATTGGGCTTGACTGTAAGAGGCCAAAACGGGTTAGCGGTGGCAACGCGGGATCAACGGGTTTCATATGCGTGTGTGGACCCGGGCTGGTTGGTAAGTCGTTGTTGCATCGTGTAGATATAAAGCCGTGCACAGTGATATTATATGGTAGCCACTTTGGGGAATGATACACCCCCTTTTGTGGGACCAGCACGGGTATCTACGGTAGGGAGCCGATCGCTTGGGGGTAGTGGGTACACCTAGTAAAAATAGGGGCAGACGGCACCTGTGTAGGGGTACAGGAAACTACCGGGTAAAAATTACTAAGTACACTTAGTGGGATCAACCTTTAAGTAGGAATTACTCTTGGTGGGTAAAACTGGTGTGGTGCAGTGTAGGAATTACCCTTGGTGAATAAGTCTGGTGTGGTGCAGTTAGTAATTATCCTTGGGTGGGTAGATGCGTCTTTACGGTTATCTTAGTTCGTCCTGTGTTCGTGGGCAACTTAGTGTAGTCATTATCCCCAAAGATACCATACCGAGTTCATATCATACCCTAATTACTTTAATAATTGTATTATTAAGGAGATAGGGTTCACTCAGGCTTATGTCTGACCCCCGTTGTTTTTATCTTTTTCCTTCAGGTCCTCAGGTTGGGCCTAGTGCTAGTGGGCTTTGATCAGTTTGCTTTATCTATCTCTTGGAGCTCGGACCGTAGATGTAGAGCTCAGCTTATCTTATCTTTTCTGTTATGGCTATTTGTTATGAGTAGTGGGATTATGTACTTATTTTATTCAGGATGGATATTTTGTACTTGACTCTTGTTATGGTTTTATGATGTAACCAAACATGTTTTACTTTCCGCTGCTATGAGATGATGTTTTAAATTTTCAAGTATTACATTATATCTGTCTTGTTGTAATTTTACTGTTCTATACTCACTAAAAATACTCCACCGATGCTATGGCATTCCCTTAGTGAGTGACTATAGCGGGTGTGGGGTGTTACATAAGGCATCTGCTACTGCATTGCCTTGCCAGGAGTGTAGGAAATCTCAAAATCGAACGAGGCAAGAAACTCCATCCGTCTTTGCTGCCTCAAATTGAGATCTTTCTGCGAGAAAAGGTATTTCAACGATTTACGATCAGTATACAGTTCAAATTTCGCACCTAGGAGATAATGGCACCAAGACTTAAGCGCAAAAACGATGGCTGCCAACTCTAGGTTGTGGGTCGGGTAGTTTTTCTCGTGTACTTTCAACTATCTTCCACCATAAGCCACTACCTTCCCTTCTTACATCAGAACAGCACCTAGTCCCGTCCCGCAAGCATCTGTGTATACTGTAAACTTCTTGCTTCCATCATGCAATGTTAGAACTTGGGCTGTTGTTAGAGCCCTTTTTAAACGTTGGAAAGCAATATCGCAATCTAAATCCCAATTGAAAGTTAGGTTCTTCTTTGTCAATCTTGTCAGTGGAGCTGAGATTTTTGCAAAATATTTGATAAATTTTTGATAAAAACCTGCTAGCCTGAGAAAGCTTCGGACTTCGGTTGTGTTTCGAGGAACCTTCCAATCTTGCACAGCAACCACTTTCGCTGGGTCCACAGCTATCCCCTCTTTGGACACCACGTGTCCAAGGAACCTAACTTCTTCCCTCTAGAAATGGCATTTGGAGAATTTCGCCTTCAACTGATGTGCACGTAGAGTATCCATGACTTCTTTTAGATGTTGAGCATGCTCTTCCTCCTTCTTTGAGAAGATCAAAATATCATCTACGAAGACCACCACAAACTTATTGAGGAACTCTCGGAACACCAGGCTCATTAAATCAACGAAGTAAGCGGGTGCATTTGTCAAGCCGGAAGGCATGACAAGCCATTCGAAGAAACCATCTGGAGTTCTGAACGCATCTTATCAATGCTGTCTTCAGCCACTCTTAGCTGATGAAACCCGATAGCTAAATCTAATTGGGAGAAAACCGATGCACCTTCAAGCTGATCGAACAAATCATCTATTCTCGAGAGTGGGTGCCTATTCCTCTTGGTCAGCTTGTTTAACTCCCTATAATAAAAGCACATACGAAGCGAACCGTCCACTTTAGTTGCGAACACAACTGGAGCACCCTATTTAGATATACTCCGCCTTATTAAACCCCTTCTCAAGCAATTCTTTAAATTGCTTGCTAAGTTCTTTCCTCTCCCTCGGAGCCATGTGTCTAACGGGTAAAGAAACGGGTTTTGCGTTGTCCACGAGGTATATGCGGAAGTATATCTCCCGCTTCGGAGGTAAGCCCTTTATCTCTTCAAACACATCCGAGTATTCACGGACTACCCTTATAGACTGCAAGTTCTCAACAGACTCATCAAGAGATTCTAGATAACTAAGCATAACGGAGTTCATGGGATTACAAGAAATTTCGAGAGTGTTACCGAGGCGAGTCATGAGTCTAACCACTCCCTTTTCACAATCGAGGACGACACCATTACTGGATAGCCAGTCCATGCCTCGAATAAACCCATAGCCCATGAAGCTCAAAACAAGGCATTACATCTAAACCCAACGCTTAGTATAGACATTTTCAAGTCCAAACAAACCATTGACAAATAAGCTGAGCCCCTAATTGGATTTGAAACAACCAAGGGATCCTCTACTATACTGGTGTCTAAGTGCAGAGATTCCACTAAAGAAGTAGATATAAAAGAGTGCGATGTGCCAGATTCAAATAGCATACGAACAGGATGATCAAAAAGATAGACTAAACTTTCGACATAAATATTTCTACCTCGTTCTTGCGGAGATGCCGTGAGAGCGTGAACTTGTCCTCCAGAAGAAGGTCCAGCTCCCTGCCCTTTCTTCCTTGGGCAGGCCTTAACCATGTGTCTTGTCTCACCATAGTGGAAATAGCCACCCATCTTTCTTTTCTTCTTCTTGCATTCTTTGATCAGATGTCCGGGAATGCCACAAAAATTACACTTTCTCTTGTCACGGGGTTTGTTGTTCTTCCCGCCTTTCTTTGAATCAGCCTTCTTGTTCTGCGACCCCTCCCCCTTCTCATCTTGAGGCACTTCCGCTTTTGCCTCTTTCTTGTCCTTGTCTTCCTCATGTAAGAGTGCCATGTCCACTAACCTCTCATAAGTAGCCCCCATAGGTATATGTGTCATAACCAAGATGTGAACTGGCTCATTCAATCCCTTGACAAAACAGAGAGCCTTCTTATGAGGAGTATTCACTAAGTCTAGTCCAAATCGGGCCAGCTGATTGAATTGATTGACGTACTCTTTGACCGTCATACTTCCTTTGTAATAACCCATGGCCATTAATGTCCCTCACAAAGGGAATGCATTAATGTCGTGAAGCGTTATAGTAGTATAGAACAGATAAATTACAAGAATAATTAAATAAAACACAGCGGAAGATAAAACTTATTTCATAGCATCATAACTTCAAAACAAGCTTACATAAGTAGTCTCCAAAAACCATTACAATAGGATCAATTGTCTTTTCCAAAAACTTCAAAGTACATAAAGAAGCAAATACTTAAATAATATAAATGCATAAATCCCCACTGAGCATAAGCAAAGCCATAAAGATGAGAGAGTCCAAAGCGATACATCTACTCTTTTCAAGCAACTGAAAGAAATCGGCACTAAGCTGTAGTATTCCCTCCTTGCAAACCTAAGGGGGGGGGGGATGTGGAAACAAAACGGGTCAGACATAAAGTCTGGCGTGTCTAGTAATTTTAACAAAGAATAGGTAAGGTAAATGATCAAGATATAAATAGGCATCATGATATGGTTGTAACATAGATAAGGTAGATAAAAAGGATGGATAAGATGACTCTGTTCCTAAGTACTAAGACAATCCTACACCTAGGCTAAGAGAACAACCCTCCAAGTACTAACCACGAAGACCGAAGTCAACATCAGACTAGCACCCAAAGGACCATCCAACTCAACCAACATGTATTTCGTTACACCGCACTTTTGCTAAGTTACACCACATTACTTAAATACACCGCACATCTACTAGTCTCTATTTACTAAAGGTTGATCCCTTCCAACTAACTTTACCCACATGACAAACTTGGTAGTTACTTGTACCTAGCTGCTATCGTAGGTGCCGGCTTGCTCCTACCACCGTAAGGTACCCTTACCATACCCATTCGATCGGCTCCCTAAGCCCAGTAGGCACCCGTGCTGGCTCCACAGTGGGATGTATCACTCCCCAAAGTGGCAACCCTGATACCAACATAAAATGCATGGACATACCTACATGATGCAACAACGTCTTACCTACCAGCCCGAACCCATGCACGCACATGAACCCGTTGGACTCACGTTGCCACCGCTATTCACGTTTTGACCTCTTACATTCAAGTCCATTAAGCGTGCCCCAACCCCGGCCTAGTACCGGGCCCAGTTAGATACTCAAACAGGTTACTGGTTGAAACCGATCCCCCATCTGACACAAGCTTCTCACCTATGCTTGGTCCCCACTAGGTTTTTCTCCCACTTAACCATTTTAATTTAAATGTCCATGTCTTACACATGCTATGGTTAAGTCCGTACTTACATGCCATAATTTACATGTTGTTAGCCTACTTTGTGAACTAGGCAACACAAAGTCAAGAAACCAAACATTGAAGGGCATTTTTAATTAGAAGACTTCGGTTCGGATTGGAGAAGAAGACTACAATCTAGATTAGATAGCAGCAGCTGTTTGGATCGGGTCAGAGCAAACCATCGGTTCGGGTCGGAAAGAGTCCTCTGTTCGGATCGGTGAGCTCCTATTGAGTAAATTGGTAAAGCGTGTCTAACCGGATCGGAGGGCAACTAAATCTCGATTGGATCGGAAAGCCACCTGTTTGCCACGAAAATGGATCGGAGCGGAGCAGATTAGAGAAGAGAAAGCGTCGCACCCAAGCCAATCCGGTTCGGATCGGGTATCCCGATCCGAACCCCTTATCTGCGCGTCTCCGACCCGAACCCATGATCCATGTTATTCTCCTGCAAAAGCGCCTGGATATCCGGACCGGCTATGACCAGTTCCTACCCATAACGTCCTTCCCTTTGATGCGTTGTCACCATGATAGTTCATCCGAACCCGAAGAGAGTGCGATGGATGACACGTGGCCCCGACCCGGATCAAGTTTCAAGCAAATTCACACCTATAAATACCCCGTCTGGAGACAAAGAGAAGGATCTTTTTTCAGCACTTTAAGAATTCAACTACCTCCATCATCCGAACTCCATCACTCCCGGAGAATCCAAATCATCTTTCATTCTTTGTTTTAGTCAATTGAGTGAACAAAAGTGAGTTGTGAGTGGAATTGAGTGAATCTTACATTGTATTTACAACTGAATTATTGAATATAGTGAAAGATAAGTGGACGTAGGCATTTCTTCGCCGAACCACTATAAATCCTGCGTGTTAATTTTTATTTTTGTCTCATTTCATCTTGCTTTTAATCAACTTGGGTGTTAGAACCACTTTTGGGTCTAACATTTTGGTGCTTTCACTGAGAAACCTCATCTAAATTCTTTATTTTCCGGGATCTCTTTCTACTTTTTGGACCGTTGAGTTCAAAGAAGTGAATCCTTAAATTTCTCCGCTTTTTTATATTCGTTGAAGTGATTGTCAAAAACTCATGGCCAAAGGAAAAGGCAAGGAAGTTCAACCTTTTCGAGGAAATGGAGCTGGCGAAGATCAGCAAAATGCTGTTGTAACAAGGTCTCGGGGGCAGAGTTCAGCAGCAGGAAGAATCAATGCAGGAAATCCGAGCCGACAGCAGGGGGAGAGCTCCGATCCGATCCGGGTAGGAGATTCTGAAGCAGTGCATTCCCCCAATCTGAACCGACCTGAGCTGCTTGCCACGCACCGATCCGACCAGGCTCCCCAGCTCCGAACCGACCCGACTTCCTACCTCCGATCCGACCCGATGCTTGGTAAAGCTGGAACCTCTACTCGAGTCCCTACGAATGCTCCAATTCCAGCCACCAGGGTTGGTGATTAGGTCAATCCATCTGCGCCCATTACTCAAGGCGATTTCTCGCGCTTGCTTGACATGCTTGAGAGCACGAGGGAGGCCATGAAAGTTCACGAGCGCACTAATCTCATGATGCAGGAAAATATGAGGCTCATGAGTCGGGAGATTAGTGAGCTCCGTCGACAGGGAACTCAGTCACCGTTTCGTCACACGCCAGTAGATCAATCTTCATCTTCCGAGGAAGAGAGGCCCCGTGAACGAAGGCCACTCGAACGACCTCAGAATGTGGAGCAGCTGACATTTGGATCTTTGGGATCTCGCGAGGATATCGCACGAGCATTAGGAAACAATGACCCCGCTCGGGGGAAAAGACTCCAGTCCCCTCTTCCCGAGATCGACCGGGAACGCAGGGAACGGAATCGAGCAGAGGCAGCTCGAAGAAGAAGGGCATCTCCTGAGCAAGAGCCCAGAAGGAACTCGGATACTAGGGCCGGGGAACCTGAGCGGCCCCTAACTAATGCTGATGTACAGGCAATGGTTCGCCAAATTATGTCCGAGAGCCGGAATTATACAAATGAAGACTATGGCATTGAGCGAAGCCATACTCCCTTCACCGACGATATCCTCGACTTCCAATTTCCCCGACGCTTTAACTTGCCACAAATTGACAAGTACAACGGAAGGACTGATCCGGGACAGCATTTGATGCGGTATTCGTGGCTCATGAATGCTGCTGCTGCCCCAGATGAAGTGAAGTGCAAAGCATTCCCAATTTACCTAGAAGATGTGGCATTGTTCTGGTTTACCCGACTTCCTCCTCGTTCGATTTCTAATTACAAGGAACTAAGCGAGCGTTTCATGAACCAGTTCTGACTACATGCCCGAAAGTCCAAAAGTGTTATTGAATTATCGAGAATCAAACAGGCACCAGGAGAATCTTTAAGGGCATATCTTGATCGTTTTAACCAAGCTGTAACTGAGGTCTGAAATGCTCATTTGGAGTGGCATCGGGAAAGTTCCTTGGCTTCATTGTGAGTTCCCGAGGAATTGAAATCAACCCTAGCCAGATAGCAGCGATTAGAAACATCGAAGAACCGAGGAGAATTAAAGAAGTCCAAAGTTTGGCAGGGAAGGTAGCGGCGCTGAGTAGATTCATCTCCAAAGCCACAGATAAATGTGTTCCGTTTTTTGATTTGATAAAAAGGGGAAAGAAGAAATTCCAGTGGACTCCGGATTGTGTTGAGGCCTTTCAAAATCTGTTAGAACTGCTAGAGAAACCGCCGATTTTATCAAAGCCCGTAGATCACGAAGAATTATTTGTTTATTTGGCAGTCTCAGCTCATGCTGTCAGCACGGCTCTGGTTCGAGAAGAAGACAAAGTACAAAGGCCGGTGTATTATGTAAGTAAGAAATTAGCAGCGGCAGAGCGCAATTACCCAAAAATTGAGAAGCTCGCTTACAGCCTCCTGATCGCATCCCGAAAACTTCGTCACTATTTCCAAGCCCATCCAATAACCATATACACCGACCAGCCCTTGAGGCAGGTATTGCAGAGACCCGAAGCATCGGGAAGGTTGATCAAATGGAACATAAAACTAAGTCAGTTTGATTTGAATTTTCAACCACGAAAGTCAATCAGGGGGCAAGCTCTAGCAGACTTTATTGCGGAGTTCACCATTCCAGAGGAGGAAATAATCAATGACCAAGTGGTTAAATCCGAGGATGAGCTAGAGATGAATCCGTGGAAATTATATACAGATGGAGCTAAGAATGACCGAAGGTCCGGAGCTGGAATTGTCTTAGTCACTCCCGAGGGACGGTCGTTATATTACGCCCTGCGATTAGAATTTTCGGCAACTAACAATGACTCTGAATATGAAGCCCTGATTGCCGGGCTGAAACTTGCTAAAGACCTTGGAGTAAAAATGTTAGACATATTCTGTGACTCTAAAATTGTTGTTTGTCAAGTGCGAGAGGAATTCGTGGCTCAAGGACCTCGGCTTATCGCCTACCTCAAGAAAGTGAAAGAGCTATTGAATAGCTTAGAGCGGTACAACATAACACATATTCCCAGAATTGAAAACCAGAAAGCGGATAGACTGGCAAAGCTGGGTAGTTCCGACAATCCAGAAGAGACTGAAGTAATTCCAATTGAAACATTGGAGTCACCAAGCTTTGAGTCAATGGAAATTGAATTTGCTTTTGAAGCGGAACCAGAGAAGGAGTCATGGATGACTCCAATTAAGAATTTCCTTAAGAATGGGACACTCCCACCGAAGAAGAGTGAGAAAAGAGCTGTAGTTCGTAAAGCTACCAGATATGTTATACAAGATGATACTCTCTATAGACAAGGATTTTCTATGCCCCTGTTACGATGTATCGCACACGACGACATCAAGCGTGTACTAAGAGAAGTACACGAAGGTGAGTGTGGAGATCATACAGGAGGTCAAACTTTAGCAAAGAAAATATTGCGGTACAGATACTTCTGGCCTACGATCAATAAAGATGCAGCTGATTATTCACGACGCTGCGATAAGTGCCAGAGATTCGCCAAAATACCCAGGGCACCGTCGACCCAACTTAAATCAATGGTGAGTCCTTGGCCATTTGCCATGTGGGGAATTGATATCATTGGAGTTTTACCGATTGCTAAAGGAGGAGCTAAGTATGCAATAGTGGCCGTGGACTATTTTACGAAGTGGGTGGAAGCTGAACCCTTGACCAAGATCACAACAAGAAAGGTGATAAGTTTTGTGGTCAGAAATATTATATGCCGATTCGGGATCCCAAGGACGATTATAACTGACAACAGGACCCAATTTGATAGCACTGAATTCAGAAATTTTTGCCAGAAGTATAAGATAGACAAACGATATACTTCAGTTGCCTATCCGCAATCGAATGGGCAAGTAGAGGCAGTAAACAAGGTAATAAAATCCATCCTCAAAAAGCGATTAGAGCGTGCAAAGGCAAAGTGGGTTGATGAATTGCCCTTAGCCTTGTGGGCATATCGAACAACATTTAAAACGGCCACCGGTCATACCCCTTTCTCTCTCTCCTTTGGCTCAGAAGCTGTAATTCCAGTTGAACTAGAAGTTCCTTCCCACAGGGTGACATATTATGACCCGATGACAAATCGGGCACTTTTACTTGAGTCTCTTGACGAAATCGAAGAGAAAAGGGACGAAGCAGACTTGCGTGCAGCAAGACATCGGTGTCAGATGGCACGCTATTACGACAAAAAAGTTCGCCTCAGAACTTTTGAACCAGGAGATTTGGTACTAAAGAGAGTCTTTCCAACCCTTCCTCACCTTGGTCCGAAATGGGAAGGACCTTTTGTCATTCAACGGAAACTTGAAAAAGGAACCTTCAAGTTAACGACCGTGGATGGCGAAGAAGTCCCCAGAGCATGGAATGCCCAACACTTAATGCGATATTTGGATTAGAAATGCTGTACTTTTTGTTATTTTTCCTGTGAACTCTGTAATAAGGCACGCCTTGCCTTGGGAAAATCTGATGATATGAATAAAGGACTATAAAGTGGATGTAGGCTACGACTTAGCTGAACCACTATAAAAATATTGTGTGTTATTTACTTTTACGCATTTACATTCATCAGTTATTCTGTTGTGATTATAAAATACAGGATAGCTCAAAGCCTAAAAAGGTTGAAAACAGTTTAGACATAAAAAGAAGCACAACGATTATTTGTGCAATAAGACATAAAAGAATGAGAAAACGACATTCTTAACTCTAACTCTCCAGAGAAAGAGAGAGAGTATAAAAGCGTCTCTGACTGAGCGCTGAAAAAGAAATTCTATTCTTAACTCTAACTCTCCAGAGAAAGAGAGAGAGAGTATAAAAGCGTCTCTGACTGAGCGCTGAAAAAGAAATTCTATTCCTAACTCTAACTTTCCAGAGAGAAAGAGAGTATAAAGGCGTCTCCGACTGAGCGCCGAGAAAGAAATCTTTCCCCGTTGAAAGACCGGGGAATGAATAGATGACTAAGCTCGAACTCTAACTCTCAAGAGAAAGAGAGAGAGAGTATAAAAAAAAGTGCCAGAAAAAACGACAGGTATTGACGACACAGGAAGTGCTATCCCGTCAGAAAATTCGGAGCATTCAGATTGCTTGGTTAAGCATTGAATAACTTGTGGAAATTGACTGGGGACACATATGCATACACATATTTCCCCCCTCCACAACTTCGTTTCATAACTATAGACATGCATTTTTACATAAGTGCAGAACTACTAACAAATAAACATTGCAAAAAGTGAATTATTTTTATTTACAAATGAATGAATTTGTACAGGGAAATAACTAAAGAAGAAAGTGCAGGAGCTGCTTTTGTAGCAGCAATTATTGGTTCACAAAGATGCTAAAAAGATACAGGGGAACCCACTATTTGGGTTTGGAATGAGCCTTAGATTTCTTGGTGGCTTTTTCCGCATCCTTGGCTTCCTTCTCTGCTTCAGTTAAGATTCGTTTCGATTTCTTTTTCCCTGAAGATGCGGTACTGGAGCCAGTAGACTTCTTCCCGGAGGGCGGGACACTGGAATCAAGAGAAGATTTTTTAGCAAGTTCTTCGGTAATAGATCTAGTTGAGAGCTTAACAACTAACCTTGAACCCGCATCCACAACTGCGAGGGGCTTGAGGACCTCAGGGTCTAGTTCTTCGGCCTTTAATTGCAAACGCTTGTCTTGGTCAGCCTTCATTGCAGCCAAGGTAACGTCATCAGCACTTTTTGACTCCCCGGTTATTGCGACTTCTGGTTCCTCATCATGCCCCCCGTCTCCGCCATCGTCCTTTAAAGCTGCTATCATTTCTTCATCATGGGGAGTGGTGACCTTAGTTGGCTCACTTCCTTCCCCCAAGTCAATAGAAGCAGCCTTGTCTTCCCCTTCTTTGGCCCTATCAGCGGGCTTTGTCCCAGCGACAGCTCCTTGAGCTACATCTGTCTTTGCAGATGATTCAACACCTACAGAATGAGAAACATCGGTTATCAACTCAGGCGAAAACAAAGGGTCTCTCATCGAATGTTCAATCACGTAGCGAAAGGTAGTAGTGGCTTTGGCAAATTGAGGAGAAAAGATAGGGATACCTTCCGAAGACTTTTCAGCGGGGGTGACTACTACCTCTGGGGTTATTTCAGGAATGGGAGATAGCAAAGTTGTTCGGGGAATTCCCGAATTTTCGGGATCATACCCTTCTACTTCGGGAGTTGCAGGAGTAGAAGAAGAGGAACCAGCTTCGGGAATGGTTTTTTGTTTAGACTTCCGTCTCTCTTCTTCCATGGCCTCAGCAATAAGGCGGCGCCCTTCAGCTAGGCGCTCCGGTTCATCGTCTCTCAAGTATTTCTCCATCAGTTTATCTTCATCAAGAGAATCGACCTTAAGTTCTTCTTTTTCCCACTCAACGATTTGATTCCATACTTGAACCAGAGTGGATGGATAGTCCTCGATCCAAGAAATGTTTCGACGACGAATAATGTGTGCGAAGAATTCAATCATTAGCTCGCCGAAGCCCTGAATATCAGCCTCCGCCTCTGATAGTTGCTTGCGGGCTTCCTCCGCAGATTTAATAGCACATTCCACATTGCCCTCGGCCAGAGCAGCCCTGTTCTCTGCCTCCAACAATTTTGAAGCCAAGTCAGCGTTCTTCTTTTCTAATTCAGCACTCCTCTTTGCTAACTCGGCGTTTTTCCGCTCAAGCTCAGCATAAGCAATGCGTGTCTTAGCAGCTTCTGACTTGGCCTCGTCAGCTTGCTTTTTTAATTCAGAACGCTCCTGAGTATGAGATTCAAGCAAATCGTGATAACGCTTTTGCATGTCCTCGAATTGTTGTTTGAAATTAGAAGCGTCCCTTTGAGCGACCGCTAGCTGAGCTTGAGTGTCTTCCAAATCTTTTCCTAGAGCTTTTAAGGCCTTAGTATCCTCCTCCGCGGTCTTTTGCATTGAATCTGTATTTGTGATTAGAGTGCGGACGATTTTAGAAAGATTGCGCGAATATTTGAACATCTCAGTATATTGTTTTTGCACCGCATCAATCTTTGCTTTGGCCTCATCTGCCCAATTAGACGAAATAGGTTCAAGGGCAGGTAAAAAAGTCAGAGTTTCGAAGTAGTGTTCGGGAAATTGCTCTTTCAAATATGCCCGTTTTATTGCAGTTCCCGCATCTGGTGGGGGAGGAGCGAGGATTGTCAATTCGGTGTCCCTTCCTGAAGAGGATTCTATAGTCTCTTTGTCTGTCCTAGGTCGTTTAGTAGCAGGGACCTTTTGCTTACTTCGAGACCCGGTTTCCTTTGGAGGACTTTTCTCTCTACTGCGTTTCTCATAGGAAGAGGAGGAGTCTTTGGATTGTGGTCTGTCCTCCTCCCTACGGCTTTGATAGCTCTTATATTTCTCTTGTTCAGATCGGACTGGTGAGCGGGAACGTGAGGATCGAGAACGATAGGGATCATAAGGTCTTCTCTCCTCCCTACCACGATCATCCCGACGATCATACTCGACATCCTGAGGAGGATTGGACATGCTGCGACGAAGTTTTCTTATGTCGTAGTAGGATCGAGACATTGAACCTGCACGATAAAATAAACGAAGTTTAGAATTAATGGATTCATGGAGAAAGAAGTGCAACGAATGCTAATGCTGTCGTGTAAAGTGCATCCTAAGTGGTGTGTGTCCCCCCAACCAACCCGAGTCTGAAGCTAGACTAGTGCGGGAAGGCTCTTTGGCCTTAGCGGGAGTAGTTTCTTCAGAAGAGGTGAAGACTAAAGGATCCTTCCTGAAATCCTCTGAAGTATATATAGTCTCAGGTAAGGGGAGATCCCCCAAACCCTGAAATATATGCTCATCAGTGCTAGGAACATCCCCTTCGGAAGCATGAAGTGGCGACTCTTGGGAAGATTTTGACTTGTCTAGAGAAGTAGTTTCCTCGGGGGCAATATACCCTTCACGATGCTTTTCGGCCAGATTAGCCAATTCATCATCTTGTGTGGAAGAGGGAGAAGGTGAAGTTTGAAGAGGAGCTGTAGGAATTCCCGAGCCTTCTCCTGTCTCTGGAACTATCTCCACTGGAGGAATGTATGCGTAAGGGACCGTCCCGTGGCCGATGCTACGAAAAACGGATAGCAGCCCATGAAAGTGAAGGTATTCATCTTTAAGGACCTCATCGATAGTCAAGAATTTTTGATCGCCATTAAGAAGTCGGTGCATCCGATCAAAGAACACCTGATCTGATATCTGTTTGGGATTGTCGACTACATACAAAAAGGAAAACAGGTCAGGGTGACGATTCAAGTGTACAGAGTCCGGATTCAGAAAATCAACGATTTACTTGATTTTGTCCATCTCCTAGCGCATCCAGACTGTTGCTTTATGTAGAACCATTCTAGTCTGGAATCTCCAGCTTTACTGCTAAATGGTGCAGAGATTATCTTCCTTTTTGGGACTGATTCAAAGTAGCAGAAGGATGGAGTCTCTCGAGTCCGATGCTTGAAATTATAAAAGAAATGAACGTCATCGAACGTGAGCTCTACGCCTAGGATTTCACGATATGCTATGTACAAGGTGTGCAAATAGGCATATGAATTGGGATGCAGCTGCATGGGGGCAATCCGCATTTGTCTTAAGAAATCAACGATGAAAGGAGAGAATGGAGGAATGGCGCCGACCATGCACATCAATCGAGTGACCGTCATATATCCTTCTGGAGGGTTGTGGGGACGGTCAGAGCGTGAGGGCACTAGGGTGTCCCTTTTCATTATTCCATATTTTAGACAAATTCGAACAAGTCGATCGTTGTCAATTGTTGATTCAACGGAGTCCGAGGGTGATTCCAATATGATGGCTGATTCAAATTTATCGGGTGCTCGATTGTCACCAATCCCTCCTTCCTCCTCAAAACCCAGAGAAACTTCATTCTCTGAAGACACCTCGTCGCTTTCCCGATGACCAACCCCGTAATCTGGACCCTCACTGTCCCATTCTGGATCAGACGAAGAAGATATATCCTCAAGAGTGATTTTGTTAGAAGTTTCCGGGGCTTCTTTCCTCTCAACAAGACGGGAAGAGCGTCTGGGCCTCATTGTCATAGAACTATTGAAGAAGCAATAGCACGGATTAGAGTAAATCATCCCGTGCCCTCCTGTGCATATGTGTGAGCTAAAGTGTGTGTGGTGTGCGCAAAACATGAGAAGAAAAACACTTAAAAGCATAATGCAAAGTTCTAACGGAGCGGCGATGTTCAGAATAAATCTTGATGATCATTTACGTTCATAAGGCACTACCCTAACTGTTCATTAAGTTGAAGATTATGTCAAGCATTGATTAACCCTGGTTGGATAAAGTCTTGTGCTTTGAGTCGGAATATGCATATCATTCAGTTCGGGTAGGGTGTGCTTATGGTTCGGTTCGGACGTGCATAAAGCTGGGATCGGCTCAGGTCTGCATATGGTTTGGTTCGGAGAAAACGTTCGTATTTGGCAGTTTAAAACCGGATCGGAATGAGCATTCAGAGCGGTTCAGCAAACGAAAGGATCCATACGTTCTTTTCCTTTCTCTATCTCTTCCTCCAATCCGACCTGGTCGGGTAAGCATGGCTTTCTCCACATTGCATTTCATTCCGACCCGGTCCCAACATATGAACCTGTCCTCCCCTCCGCTGCCTCAGTACTTCCTTACCCGAACCGAACCCAGCTCCTACTCTCCCCTTTCTCATCTTCAAATTTCATTAGACCCAAACGAAATTAAGCGTTTATGTGATGGAATGTTTAACGCTGGATCCAAACGACCTCCGTTGCTACCTCGAGACGGCGGAGACGCCATCAACGACGATGATAAACGGTGGAGGAGATCCAGGCGTCGGAGTTCAACAAATACCACACTCCAACCGCTCGATTTAACCGCAAATCCTAGTTAAAGTTAGTTATTACATAAATAATCGGAGATTCAAAATACCTAGATGTTTTATTCGAAGATTGAAACGAGGAGTTTGGAGTTTTTTAGATTTTTTAGGAAGTGGGGTTTCGGTGTAAAACTGAGAGAACAAGAATTGTGGGAGTAAAGAAGGTAGAATGGTTTGGGTGGTCGAGTTTATATAAGACTTAAGATGGCTCTTTGTATTCCCCGCATTTCACTCCGTTCGGACCGAGCCCAAGCCAGCCCACATCTCCTGGCCCATTAACCCAGTGCAAAGCGAAACAGGAAGAAAAGGTGCTCGAGTCGGACACCGAACCGAGCCGCGCCATCGAACCGGGTAGAAATCTGTGCACTCCTCTAGCATCCGAGCCGGATAGATATCTGTACGATCCTCTAGCATCCGAACCGAGTAGAAATCTGTGCATTCCTCTAGAATTCGAACTGGATTTAAAAGAAAAACTAGAAAAGAACATACCTGAGAAGAATACTATGTGTCGAGAAGAACTTCTGGACTTGACTCAAAAATGAAGAAAATGAATCAAGTATTTCACGACATATATGCAAGCGATAAGAGACATGTCTTCATGAAGCAACGCATCTTCACAAACGAACAGAAGTGACTTTCTAACTGTTCCGACTCAAGAACTAGCATTCAAACAACATCAAAGCACGCTTCGTATACAACAGAAGCATCCTTTGAGGGGGCAAAATGTTAGCCTACTTTGTGAACTAGGCAACACAAAGTCAAGAAACCAAACATTGAAGGGCATTTTTAATTAGAAGACTTCGGTTCGGATTGGAGAAGAACACTACAATCTAGATTAGATAGCAGCAGCTGTTTGGATCGGGTCAGAGCAAACCATCGGTTCGGGTCGGAAAGAGTCCTCTGTTCGGATCGGTGAGCTCCTATTGAGTAAATTGGTAAAGCGTGTCTAACTGGATCGGAGGGCAACTAAATCTCGATTGGATCGGAAAGCCACCTGTTTGCCACGAAAATGGATCGGAGCGGAGCAGATTAGAGAAGAAGAAAGCGTCGCACCCAAGCCAATCCGGTTCGGATCGGGTATCCCGATCCGAACCCCTTATCTGCGCGTCTCCGACCCGAACCCATGATCCATGTTATTCTCCTGCAAAAGCGCCTGGATATCCGGACCGGCTATGACCAGTTCCTACCCATAACGTCCTTCCCTTTGATGCGTTGTCACCATGATAGTTCATCCGAACCCGAAGAGAGTGCGATGGATGACACGTGGCCCCGACCCGGATCAAGTTTCAAGCAAATTCACACCTATAAATACCCCGTCTGGAGACAAAGAGAAGGATCTTTTTTCAGCACTTTAAGAATTCAACTACCTCCATCATCCGAACTCCATCACTCCCGGAGAATCCAAATCATCTTTCATTCTTTGTTTTAGTCAATTGAGTGAACAAAAGTGAGTTGTGAGTGGAATTGAGTGAATCTTACATTGTATTTGCAACTGAATTATTGAATATAGTGAAAGATAAGTGGACGTAGGCATTTCTTCGCCGAACCACTATAAATCCTGCGTGTTAATTTTTATTTTTGTCTCATTTCATCTTGCTTTTAATCAACTTGGGTGTTAGAACCACTTTTGGGTCTAACACATGTCTTATCTTATACCGGTTAAGTCCATATTTACATGTCATAATTTACATGTCACCCTACTTAACCCTCTAATCATACCCATGTCTTATTATGGTTAGTATTCCCTAATTCATTCCTTATGACGAACGGTGCATGACCTCCCATATTAGACCGAATGCTTTGTGGCCGTTGGATTTGCCGGGCGGTTCCGGGCATTCTTACGCCACAAACCGGGTCTAACCTCATGTCATTAACCGTTGCGCCTACAATTCATTCCTTTGACCTCTCACATTAGACGTCCAATTGTGGCAGTTGGATTTGCCGGGCGGTTCCGGGCAGTCTTACGCCACAATTGCGCCTAACCTCGTGTCAAAAGGTTTATTAATAATTGCATTTCACCCATACCCAATTTTCATGTCATGTATATCCAATTAAACATATAATCATGTTTATAATATTGCCTATTCCAAATTGTCACTAATTACATATTAATTAGCCTCAATTACAAATTTACAATTATAGGCAATTTCATCAATTCCATGTAATTCATACCCAACTATGCCAATTTCACATATTATCCAATTATCCAAAATATCCAGTAATATCCAATTTTCCATATTTCACATATTCCCTTCGTTCCCATGTATTTGCATTCGCGCGTATTTTTAACATAGGCTCGAAGGTAGCCTAGATTCAAAAATAAAAGGAATAGGGACAAGAAGAGAGAATCAAATCACAGAAAATTGGAATTACATCATGAAATAAAGCTGCATGTAAACTGGCACAGAGGCATAATGACAGATTCAACATGAATAAACTGATAAAGGTATGAACTTTACATAGAAACATAGGCATATGATGACATGAAACAAAAACGTGAAGACTTGGATGAGATTTAAATTATATACATACATATAAATCCTCTTTACAACTTCATCATGTTACTTTTAATCCCTCTATATTGTGAAAATCACCGTACTCACCTTTCGTGGTTAAAGAATAGAATTATGCACTGAAATTGGTGTAGAAACGTTGCGGTATACTGGTTTATCTTCTTGAATTGTTATAGAAGCTCTAATCTTTAATTTGAGTTGAAGTTGAACACTTGAGATTTGCTTTAGAGGCGGTGGCTAGGGTTTAAGAGAGAATTTGACAGCATAATGGTGTCGTAGATAATATTTATGAATTAGGGTTAGGTCTTAGGGTGTATACATAGGTGTAGGAAGTTATTTAGGCCTTAGGA
This sequence comes from Allium sativum, assembly GCA_030737875.1. Lineage (NCBI taxonomy): Eukaryota > Viridiplantae > Streptophyta > Magnoliopsida > Asparagales > Amaryllidaceae > Allium > Allium sativum. The sequence continues at coordinate 142,845,383 of CM060914.1, forward strand.
TTAACCCTAAACTGATCTGGACCACTCAGATGCCATATCAGCCCTTAGGGCGAATCGGGCCAAGGGTTGGCAGCCAAACACCCTGGATTGACCTCTAGTCGACCCAGTGGGGCCTGGGTCGACTCCAAAAATGATGCGGTTCGGCTATTCCCCCTCCCGATTCGCTGTTTTGAACTTTTTTTGAATATTTATTTATTTAATTTTTATATATATATATATATATATATATATATATTTCTCTCATATGCATACAAACTTCATGGCTTAATAACTTCTTCATAATTAACCATTTTCACACTAAACCCCTTTTTGAACTGCGTTCGCACTAAGCCACTTTTCAGCCATTCCCCTAAAACAACAACATGGCGCTGGCGGGGATCGAACTCTGAACCTCTTGTATGCAAATCACATGTTCTAACCAAATGAGCTATTAAGTCTTTTACTTACAAACATTAGAACAATGCTAAACATCATTCTTTTCACATTCCTCTTTTTCAAATAAATTATTCTTTAGTTTGTTATTTTAATATTCTCAGAAAATACGGGGTGTTACACTCTCCCCTACTTAAAAGATTTCGTCCTCGAAATTTCTAAGTCCAAAAGAACGTATCCTACCATCCAATCATCCATCTACTCAACCATCAACCAGTAGCAACCGTGGTCCTTAAAATATTTCTAATGCTTTTCATGTACATATGCATAGTGTGTGTATATGTCCGTATACTAATGCAAAATTAGGCGGTCCACTGATTCAGTCGACCTCCTTAATGCAAATAATGATAGTGCCATGTATCCATCATGTATGCAAAGAACCCTATACATATAATTACTACATGTGTGCACAACCATTCATTTAAATGCAACATCCATATGATACACACATTCAACGTACATTCATTTTACTAAATACATCCATTTATATGCAATATGAAAGTGACTGAGCCGATTTAGCGCCTAAAGTGTGTGTATATGCATCCACGAGCAACCACTAGCAAACACTTGCATCTACATTTATCCACCATACATAACATGTCTCAAACACATGTTTCAACTATAGGACTACCCTATCTAAAGGTCAAAGATACTAGTGATGGGACATACTAAAGATAGAACAAGTATAAGCTAAGCGATAAAGGAGAAATTAAAAGACATACCCTCGAAAAAAGGGTACAATGAACGCATATTCTCTTCCGTCTCCCAAGTAGCGTCGCTCTCATCATCTCCCCATTGCACTTTGACTAGCTTGACCTCTCGATTCCTCAACTTTTTGATCTCCGACCCAAGAATGCATGTAGGAGCTGGTCGAATCGTCGCATCACGCTCTATTTCCACCTCTCTAAGCCAGCTCTTCCAAAACTCGCTAGTAAATATAGGATCGCGATCGCTCACTATGCTAGAAGGAACACCGTGCAAATGAACTATCTCTCGAATGTATACGGAGGCTAACCATGGAGCAGTCCTCTTACTCTTCACGGGAATGAAATGGGCACTCTTAGTAAGTCTGTCTATCACGACCCAAATCCCCGTATTACCCTTCCTCGATCGTGGTAACCCATCAATAAAGTCCATCGAGACACTCTCCCACTTCCATTGTGGGACCTCCAATGGGTGAAGCAACCCAACGGGCTTCTTTTGCTCTGCTTTTACTTGTTGGCACAACAAGCATCTAGCGACAAACTCGGCCACATCCCTCTTCATACCGGCCCAAAAGTAAACTCATCTCATGTCCATGTACATCTTGTCCTCGCCGGGATGAATGGTCATCTTCGAACGATATGCATCATCAAGAATGGTCTTCCTCAAGTTCTCGTCTTGTGGTACACAAAGTCTACCGTCCCTACGTAACCAACCCTTATCATCTAGGGTATACCTACTGAGATGGCTCGATGACTCCAACTTATGAGCTTCTCTACTAACTCAACCAACTGTGGGTCATCTCGCTGTGCCTCACCAATCCATCCCAAAAGCGTAGGTCTGACCTCTAAGGATGCTAGCAAATCGGGGACAAAGTCAATGGAAGGTCAAAATTCAAACGTAGAGATAAACTCTAAGCTTCGCCGCTCAACAAACAACGGACTCAAGGACAACCTTTTCCTACTTAAGGCTTCTGCCACCACGTTACCCTTGCCAGGGGTATATGCTATCTCGAAATCGTAGGACGCTAAGAATTCCGTCCACCTTTGCTGCCTTAAGTTCAAGTCCTTCTGAGAGAACAAGTATTTTAGTGATTTGTGGTCTGTAAACAATTCGAATTTCTCGCCAAGAAGATAATGGCGCCAAGACTTAAGCGCGAAAACAATAGCGGCTAACTCTAGGTCATGTGTAGGGTAAATTTTCTCATGCACTCTCAACTGCCTTCCTCCATAGGCTATTACCTTCCCCTCTTGCATTAAGACTGCGCCTAGTCCTATCCCACAAGCATCGGTATAAACGGTAAATGGCTTACTCCCATCTGGCAACAATAAGACTGGGGCTGTGGTCAAAGCTCTTTTTAAACGTTGGAACGCATCATCACAATCTACGCCCCACGTGAAAACTAGGTTCTTCTTCGTCAAGCGTGTCAATGGGACTGATATCTTTGCGAAGTCCTTGATAAACTTCCTATAGTAGCCAGCCAACCCCAAGAAACTCCTCACCTCGGTAGCATTTTTAGGGACCTTCCAATCTTGGATGGCCACCACCTTCGCGGGATCCACAACTATCCCTTCTTTGGAAACCACGTGCCCTAAGAATCGCACTTCCTTCCTCCAAAAGTGACATTTATAAAATTTAGCTTTAAGGTTATGCGCTCGAAGGATCTCCAACACTTCCCTAAGATGTAGGACATGCTCTTCCTCATTCTTAGAAAAGATCAAGATGTCATCCACCAAGACCACTACGAATTTATTAAGGTACTCCCTAAATACCCTACTCATTAAGTCAACAAATTATGCGGGGGCGTTTGTCAAACCGAAGGGCATCACAAGCCACTCATAGAAACCGTCCAGAGTCCTAAAGGCAGTCTTGTCTATGCTATCCTCAGCCACTCTCAATTGATGGAAACCAGTGGCTAAGTCCCACTGCGAAAACAATGAGGTACCAACTAACTGATCGAAGAGATCGTCAATCCTCAGTAGTGGATGCTTATTCTTCTTAGTAAGCTTATTAAGTTCTCTATGGTCCACACAAATTCTAAGGGACCCATCCGCCTTCGTGGAAAATACTACTGGAGCACCCCACTCCGATATACTACGTCTTATGAACCCCTTCTCAAGCAACTCCCCTACTTGCTTATTGAGTTCCCTCCTCTCACGAGGAGCCATGTGGCGTACTGGCAGAGATACAGGTTTTGCATTGTCTACAAGATAAATACGAAAGTCTATCTCACATTTTGGGGGTAGACCCCTCACCTCATCGAAGACATCAACATATTCACAGACTATACAAACAGAATGTAAATCATCATTGGATGCGTCAAGTGACTCAAGATAACTAAGCATCACCGATCCTCTAGGGTCACAAGAAATATCAAGGGTCTTTCCACTACGAGTCAACAATTTTACTATCCTTCGTTCACAATCTAGGATAGCACCATGTCTGGCTAGCCAATCCATCCCTAGAATCAACCCATAGCCCATGAAACCAAGCACAAAAGCATTACATTCAAAACCAATGCCTAAGATAGACAATCTCAAATCCCTACAAACCATGGATAAATGAGCCGACCCACCAATAGGATTTGAGACTATAATAGGCTCCACAATGAGACTAGTATTTAAGTGTAGTGTTTTAACTAATGATGTAGAGATAAACGAATGTGATGCGCCAGAATCGAATAAAGTACGGACACGATGATCAAACAAGAAAATCAATCTTTCGACAGAATTTTTTTTACCTTCTTCCTGCCCCAGAGCCATGAGAGCATGAACCTGCCCTCCCAAAGTAGAACCTGCCCTCTGACCTTGCTTCTTAGGAAAATCCTTGTCAGCATGACCTGGATCACCACAATGATAACAAGCGAACTTCTTCTTCTTCCTACAGTCTTTCTTCAAAAGGCCGGGTATCCCACAGTTGTGGCACTTCCTCTTTTCTTTACCACCTTTCTTTTGTTGTTGGGCTTTCTTTGGATCCTCCTTCTTATCTTGTGGCCTAAAAGTTCTTACACCCTTCTCTTCTTCATGCATGTATGCCATATCAACAGCTTTTCATACGTAGCCCCCATTGGAATGTGGGACATAGCCAAACTGTAAAGAGGTTCATTTAGGCCCATTGCGAACCTCAAGGCCTTCTTGTGAGGCGTATTCACCAACTCTAGCCGAAATTTCGCCAACTTATTAAATTCGGTCACATACTCCTTCACGATCAATTTTTTCTGCTTCAATGTCAAGAACCTCTCTATGTACATACTCTCCTCAGCTTGAGAAAGGAATTTCAACTCAAACCTTCCCCTAAAATCTGCCCACGTCTCTACAGCACGCTCTCCATTAGTAACATCCCACCAAAATGAAGCTTCGTCCTTCATCAACCAAACAACCAATTGGACCTTCCTACAATCGTCCAAATCGAATATGCCAAACAGATCCTCCACTTCTTTCAACCAATTTCTAGCTTCAACGAATGTTTCAAACCCACTAAAAGGTTTTCCACCCATCGAATGAAAGTCTTTACATATCTTGGAGAAAGCATCTCCACGCGAAGGAATGACTGGAGCTGGGGGAGGAGGAGAAGGAACGTCGGTCGGACCCGCGGCAGCGATCCTAGCCTCGAGATATTGACAAAACCAACTGGGTACATGAACACCCTCTGGTATCTTAGATGCTCCAGACATGCTGAAAAGAAAAAGAAAGAGTTTTAAAACAAGGGAAGCGAAAGAGAGATGTATGGCTTGCGCGGATTATGCTCTTTAAAGTAAACTTTCCTTGAAAATAGCTTCTTTAAAACAAGTTTTTGAAAATACTTTCTATGAAAATAATACTTTTGAAAACACTTTTCAAAACTTTTTATCTGTTCTTGTTACCATAGCTCTGATACCACATGTAACACCCCATGGCCATTAATGTCACTCACAAAGGGAATGCATTAATGTCATGAAGCGTTATAGTAGTATAGAGCAGATAAATTACAAGAATAAATAAATAAAACACAGCGGAAGATAAAACCTATTTCATAGCATCATAATTTCAAAACAAGCTTACATAAGTTGTAACACCCCACCTCCGCCAATGCCACTCTTGCAAGCACACTAGCTTTGGAGGGGCGTTAAACAAGGTAAACATGCATGCAGATATCACAAGACAGAACATATAAGTAAAACAGAGTAAATAAAGCAGCGGATAAAACTAACATTTCAAAACCATAGTCAAGTTACATCAAAGTACTTGGTCATTATTTTCCACAAAACATAGTCTAGAAACATAAACTGAAAACTAGAAATAACATAAAGTAACTATCCCCAAGGTAGAATAAAGCCATAGCGAGCTCAAGTCCAAACCGTACATGAGCTATCCAGAAAACAGCTAAAGATCCAAGCTAGGTACCAGTGTTCCCACCCTGTAAACCTAGGGGGGGGGGAACGGATGAAAAGAGGCGAAAGAAAACGGGTCAGTCAAAAGACTGGTAAGTCCTATCTACTATCAGTATAAAAACTAATAAGGTTAACTGGACATGTAAAGCAGAGATGAAACATAGGGTGATAACTGGCATGGTGAAAAGTTAACAAGATATATCAAGTGTGGCATCGCATATTCAAGGTTAAGTTGCACCAGGTGTGTACTAGTATTCCAATCCATGTCAAGTATAAACAAGAAATGAACCCTTGGCCCAAAGCTGGCCCACATCACGAGATGACCTAAATCGAGGTCCAACTACTCGGTCTAGTCGATCGGCTCCCTATAAGCGTAACTCGTCGTGTATCGGTGTCATACGGCTTAATCGTGGAATGTAGTTAACTGTGCTAGGTCCACCCCAGGGTGTATCCAGCCCTAAGGTGTAAACCACAGACACAATTCAAGCACGCACAGTCTAAACCTACTGGTGCCCATGTTCAACTCCGGACTTAATGTGCACGACCATGGTCCGCCTGAACAACCGGTGCACCCTTCAACCGTCTCTTTTGGTCTCTTACAATCAGTCCAGTAATCGTGCCCCACCCTAGCCTAGTCCAGGGTACCCATGATACTTCTAAGTAGGTTACTGCTGAAAAGGACAACGTAACTAGGGTTTCAAGCAGGTTAAGTGTGGTTAACCCTATCCTAACCATGTATTGAGTTGGTCAAGTGTATTCAAGCAGTTCATGACTTAACCCTATCAATACATCGGGTTTAATTGGTTAAGTATATTCAAGTAGTTCATGACTTAACCCTACCAATCCATTATGTTTAATTGGTTAAGTATATTCAAGTAGTTCATGACTTAACCCTACCATGTGGCATTAATTAACTTAATGCACCCCAACCTCTCACATTAGACTTTATTGTGGTTACTAGTTAAGCCGGGCGGGTCCGGGTAGCTTTACACCACAACTTAGTCTAACCTCGGGTTTCAAGTGCGACATGACCAACTACTCACATTGGGTCCTATTGCTTGCAGCCACTAGTTAAGCCGGTTGGTTCCGGGTAGATTTATGCTACAAACTCAACCCAACCTCGAGTTGGCCACACTCATATTTTCTAAGTGTCATGTCCATCATTATGTTTACAAACATAATCACAAGTCAATGTTCATGTCATATTTTAAAACCATGTTTTCATGTCATTAATATTACCCAAACCCAACGCATTCCCATCGCATGTACGTTTCGCATAACATAACATAGATCAAAAGAGGGAACTTGGCAAAAGCATGACAAAAGGGCATAAGGTAATAAGGTTGGCCACAAGTTAAACATGGTGGCATATGAGGCATAAATATGTTCATTTAAACTTGCATGTTAAATACATAACATTCAAACTTAGCAAATAGGTGATACATGGTCCTAGATGACATAGGATGATGACTAGAAGTTCGCATATAACATTATATGCAAGTTATCATAAAGGTTATGAGAGTTCTCATGTTGCATAATGCAACATTTCAACATAAAGCTTATAGCTTTTAGCCCACAAGGTCAAGGTGATAGCTTTACAAACATGCATAGAATAAACCTATGCATAAAATGTTAGAATCAAAGCACATATCATACTTAGGCCCAAACTCAAACTTGCAACATGTCACATTTAACTTCATAGTTAGAATCTAAGAGTAGTATTGGGCTTACAATGCTATGAAGACTTATAAAATATAAATAAGATTGAGACGAAGCCACTAGCAAATCCGCAACCGAAGACGATAAACTCCACTTCAAGACTTGAGAACAAGAAGGAATAACCCCAAAGACAAAGAAAGACGGCTCTTTTACTTAAGAAAGATGGCTCCTTTATGACATAGATTGATTTGAGACACTTATGCTCTCATGAAGAAGGTGGAGGCCATGATTAGTGAACATTTGGGCAACATTTAGTTGTAGGATTGATTTATGATGACTTAGGCTAGGTATTAGGGTCTTTTTATAGGTGATTAGGTTAGTTTAGACCATAGGATTAACCCTAAATCGAATCTGAGCCATCAACTCCCGTCAGAAACTTCCAGAACAAGACCCAACATGTCAAAATGGTGCACCAGGAAAAATGGTCCGACCGGGGGGGTCGACCCCTGGGTCGACATGGGTGTCGACCCATTGGGGGGGGGGGGTCGACACTGGTGTCGACCCCTGTGTCGACCCTGCCTGGAGCGGGAAATTCCCGCCCAGTCTGTTTTGGCTGAAATTCGAATCTGAACTGTTTTCGGGCTTGGAATTTTCTGAAAACTTCATTGGGCCATAACTTGGTCATACGGACTCCGTTTTTCGAAAACTCGGACTCTATTTCGCGTATTTTTCCGAGACGAACGCAATGGCACAGCCTATTTCCCTTGATTAAGATTTTACAATTTAATTCTGCCTTGATTTACATTATAACATGTTATTAAAAATACGGGTTGTTACATTCTCCCCTCCTTAAAGGATTTCGTCCCCGAAATCTCCAAGTTAGGAAGAACGTATCCTACCATCCATCATCCATCTACTCGAAACATCATCCACAAGTAACCATTGTCCTTAAAAAGATTCTAAATGCTGTATGAACATATGCAAAAGGTGTGTGTATATGTACTTATCTAATGCAAAAATCAGGCGGTTACTGATTCAGTAAATCTCCTTAATGCAAAGTATGTTAGTGAAATGAGTCCATATGTATGCAAATTCCTAACATAATTTATAATCTCTACATGAGTGCCCATAACATTCATTCATATGCAACATCCACGTGATAGCACAACAAGTTTCATCCATGAATAAGTATCAGCACTCATGCATATGCAATATGAAAGTGTGTGAGCCGATCTTAGTGCCAAATGTATGTCATGCATCCACGAGTATCCATTTGCAAACACTTGCAACCACTTGCAAACATCAAGCATAACATGTTTCAAATACATGTTTCATCCAAAGGGTTTCTACTTAAGGTTCTCATGACAAGGTTAACGAGATAATAAGATAAACAGGATAAACATGGATAGCAAAAAGAAAGATATGCTAATTAGGAAAGATGTCGAGAATGTACCCTCAAAAAGAAATGGATAAAGCCCACGCATCTTCTCCTCGGTTTCCCAAGTTGCATCTTCATCGGCTTCACTCCACTGAACTTTCACCAATTTGACTTCTCGATTCCTTAGTTTATTGATCTCTGTTCCCAAGATACGAATCAGAGCTCTCCTCAAGGTTGCCTCTTTCTCTACCTCCACGTCTTCAAGAATGCTTGGTTCAACCACCTCAGCGGACTCATGTAGGCACTTCCAGAGATGCGAGACATGAAAGACATTATGCACTCCGGCCAGTTTCTCGGGCAATTCTACCTTATAAGCCATCTTCCCAATTCTCTCTATGATAGGGAAGGGTCCTACGAACCTTGGTGCTAGCTTCCCAACTGCTCCGAAACGAACCACATTACGCAAAGGAGAAACCTTCATGAAAACCATGTCTCCCACTTCGAATTCCAAATCTGTCCTTCGCTTGTCAGCATAGGATTTCTGTCTGTCTTGGGCCGCTTTCATTTGTCTTCTCACCAATTCAACTTTCTCGGATGTGTCCCGTATCATATCGGGCCCAAGTATAAGCCTATCCGTTGTCTCCCACCAACAAGATGGTGACCTACACGGCCTCCCATACAAAGCTTCAAATGGTGCCATCCCTATGCTAGCTTGATAGCTATTATTATAAGCAAACTCTACAAGAGGAAGGTGGTCTTCCCAAGTACCACCAAAGTCAAGAACACAAAGCCTCAAGAGATCTTCTAGCACTCTATTCACCCTTTCGGTTTGGCCATCCGTCTGGGGGTGATAGGCTGTACTTAGATTCAATCGCGTGCCCATTGCTTCTTGCAAACTATTCCAGAACTGGCTAGTGAAGATAGGGTCACGATCGCTAACTATGATAGAAGGAACCCCATGCAATCTCACTATCTCTCGAAGATAAATAGATGCTAGCCATGATGCGGTCCTCTTGCTCCTCACTGGAATGAAATGAGCACTTTTCGTAAGTCTGTCAACTATGACCCATATGCTCGTGTTCCCTTTCCTTGACCTAGGCAATCCATCCACAAAATCCATAGAAATACTCTCCCACTTCCATTGCGGGACCTCCAATGGATGTAATAGCCCACCTGGTTTCTTTGACTCGGCTTTCACTTGTTGGCACACCATGCACTTTGAAACATACTCTGCCACATCTTTCTTCATTCCGGCCCAAAAGAAAATGCGCTTCATATCTCTATATATCTTATCTCCTCCAGGATTTATAGTCATCTTCGAGTGATGTGCTTCTTCGAGAACTTTATGCACCGAGTCTCCTACTTGTGGAACGCATAGCCTTCCATCACGCCTTAGCCAACCCTTGTCATCAATAGTATATCTAGCAAGGTGACTAGACGTCTCACCACGAATCAACTTGTCCATGACCTCGACTATCTGCGGGTCTCCTTTCTGGGAAGCCCCAACTTGATCAAGAAGTATAGGTCTAAGCTCAAGGGATGCTAACGAACCAGTCATCGACTCAACAGCTGGTGTGAAATCAAAGGTTGCCAAGAACTCTAGGCTCCTCATCTCAACAAACAATGGACTCAAAGTCAACCTACTTCTGCTTAGTGCATCTGCCACAACATTACCCTTGCCAGGGGTATAAGCTATCTCGAAGTCATAAGATGCCAAGAATTCCATCCATCTTTGCTGCCTTAGATTCAGATCTTTCTACGAGAAGAGGTACTTGAGTGACTTGTGATCAGTATACAACTCAAACCTTTCGCCTAGAAGATAGTGGCACCAGGATTTGAGAGCAAAGATCATCGCCGCCAACTCCAAATCATGAGTGGGATAGTTCTTCTCATGAACTTTAAGTTGCCTACCCCCATAACATATCACTCTTCCTTCCTGCATCAGAACAACACCTAACCCCGTGCCACATGCATCGGTGTACACGGTAAACATCTTACCGCCATCGGGTAATGCCAAAACTGGAGCTGTAGTAAGGGCCCCCTTGAGCCTTTGAAAAGCAAGCTCACACTCTAAGTCCCATGCAAAGACTAAGTTCTTCTTCGTCAATCTAGTAAGAGGGGCTGAAATTTTAGCGAAATCGATGATGAACTTCCTATAGTAGCCCGCCAGACCGAGAAAGCTTCTTACTTCGGTTGCATTCCTAGGAGTCTTCCAGTCTTGAACTGCAACCACTTTCGCGGGATCCACCGCTATGCCTTGCTTAGAAACTATATGTCCAAGAAACCGAACTTCCTTTCTCCAAAAATGGCATTTGGAGAACTTGGCTTTCAACTGATGAGCTCTAAGCGTATCCATAACTTCCTTGAGATGTCTAGTATGTTCTTCCTCATCCTTTGAGAAGATCAGAATATATCCACGAAGACAACCACAAACTTGTTAAGGAACTCCCTGAACACCCTACTCATCAAATCTACGAAGTAGGCGGGTGCATTAGTCAAACCGAATGGCATGACAAGCCATTCAAAGAATCCATCCGGAGTCCTAAACGCAATCTTATCAATACTATCCTCAGCCACTCTAAGCTGATGGAATCCGGTGGCTAGATCAAGCTGAGAGAAAATAGAAGCACCAACAAGCTGGTCAAAGAGATCATCAATCCTCGGTAACGGGCGCCTATTCTTCTTTGTCAGCTTGTTCAACTCTCGATAATCAACATATAGGCGAAGCGAACCATCCGCCTTAGTAGCGAATACCACAGGAGCACCCCATTCAGAAATGCTTCGCCTAATAAAATTCTTCTCAAGCAACTCCTTGATTTGCTTACTGAGCTCCCTTCTTTCTCGTGGGGCCATGTGCCTAACGGGCAATGATACTGGCTTGGCATTATCGATTAGATAAATGCGGAAATCTATCTCTCGTTTAGGGGGTAACCCCTTAACTTCTTCAAAGACATCAGGATAGTCTCGGACCACCCTTACAGATTGCAAATCATCGATGGACGAGTCAAGAGATTCAAGATAACATAACATGACGGGACCTCTAGGGTTACAAGAAATTTCTAGGGTATTACCGAGGCAAGTCATGAGCCTCACCATCCTATGCTCACAATCGAGAATGGCTCCATAACTGGACAACCAATCCATGCCCAAGATCAACCCGTATCCCGTGAATCCGAGAACATAAGCATTACACGTGAATTCTACGGTCAAGATAGAAATATTCAAATCCACACAAATCATAGATAGATGGGCGGAACCCACAATTGGATTTGAAACACTAACGGGATCCTCAACTAGACTAGTACTAAGGTGCAAACTTTCAACAAGATCAGAAGAAATAAAACTATGCGATGCGCCAGAATCAAATAAGGTGCGAACAGGATAATCAGAAATATAAACAAGGCTTTCTACAGAAATACTACCTCGGTCCTGAACTGGAGCCGTGTTGAGGGCATGCACTTGCCCTCCAGAAGGTCCTGCACGCTGAGTCTGTCCTTGCCCTTGTCCTTGCTTCTTGGGGCAATCCTTGCTAAGGTGTCCAGGCTCTCCACAGTGAAAGCATTCGCCCAACTTCCTCTTCTTCTTTCTGCAATCTTTAGCTATGTGCCCAACAATCCCACAGAAGTTGCATTTTCTTGGGTCCTTTGCCTTGATGTTGTTGGCCTTATTGCCCATGGTGTTCTTGTTGTTCTTATTGTTATGATTGCTCTGGTTCCCTTCCCACTTGGAGTCCGTCTTCTTGGTTTGAGTCTCATTAGCCTTGACTTCTTTCTTGCCATTTTTATCGTCTCCTTGAAGCAATGCCATGTCCACTAGGCCTTCAAAAGTGGCCCCCATGGGTATACGAGATAGGGCTAAACCTTGTAATGGCTCGTTCAACCCTCGTGCAAAGCGCAAAGCCTTCTTCTGGGGAGTATTAACCATGTCCAAACCGAATCGAGTGAGCTGGTTAAACCTATTCACATACTCCCTCACTGTCATGTCCCCTTGCTTCAAAGATATAAACTTCTCCAATCGCAGATTCGCCTCAGCTGATGATAGAAACTTAAGCCCAAACCTCGTCCTAAAGTCGGCCCAAGTCTCTATAGGTCTAGTAGCATTGGTGACCTCCCACAAATAAGCAGCTTCTTCTTTTAATAGCCATGCTGCCAATAAAACCTTTCTATGGTCTTCCACATCAAAGATAGCGAAGAGATCTTCAGTTTCTTTCAACCAATTTCGTGCTTCCACAAAAGTCTCCGTCCCAATAAAATTCTTGCCACCCATCGCCTTAAAGTCCTTGCAAACCTTTGCGAAATCCGCTTGTGGATGCTGAGGAGGGGGAGGAGGAGGAGGAACCTCAGTTACGGTGGGGGTATTTGCTGGGCCCGCATCGTTGGCCCTAGCTTCCAAGTACCTCCGGAACCATCCGGGAATGGTTACTCCCTCGGGAAGGTTAAGATCGGCCATGCTGAAAAAGGAAAAGATAGATTAAGAACGAGGAAACGAAGGATAGTGCTAATGGCTTTTGGGGAATAGCCTTTTAAAATAACTAGACTTTTCTTGGAAAATACTTAATTGGTTTTGAAAATAGTTTTTTCAAAAGGTGAGTTTTAAAAACCTTTTGCTCAAATCTTGTTAACCTTATGCTCTGATACCAAATGTAACACCCCACCTCCGCCAATGCCACTCTTGCAAGCACACTAGCTTTGGAGGGGCGTTAAACAAGGTAAACATGCATGCAGATATCACAAGACAGAACATATAAGTAAAATAGAGTAAATAAAGCAGTGGATAAAACTAACATTTCAAAACCATAGTCAAGTTACATCAAAGTACTTGGTCATTATTTTCCACAAAACATAGTCTAGAAACATAAACTAAAAACTGGAAATAACATAAAGTAACTATCCCCAAGGTAGAATAAAGCCATAGCGAGCTCAAGTCCAAACCGTACATGAGCTATCCAGAAAAGCAGTTAAAGATCCAAGCTAGGTACCAGTGTTCCCACCCTGTAAACCTGGGGGGGGGGGGGAACGAAAGAAAAGAGGCGAAAGAAAACGAGTCAGTCAAAAGACTGGTAAGTCCTATCAACTATCAGTATAAAAACTAATAAGGTTAACTGGACATGTAAAGCAGAGATGAAACATAGGGTGATAACTGCCATGGTGAAAAGTTAACAAGATAGATCAAGTGTAGCATCGCATATTCAAGGTTAAGTTGCACCAGGTGTGTACTAGTATTCCAATCCATGTCAAGTATAAACAAGAAATGATCCCTTGACCCAAAGCTGGCCCACATCATGAGATGACCTAAATCGAGGTCCAACTACTCGGTCTAGTCGATCGGCTCCCTATAAGCCTAACTCGTCGTGTATCGATGTCATACGGCTTAATCGTGGAATGTAGTTAACTGTGCTAGGTCTACCCCAGGGTGTATCCAGCCCTAAGGTGTAAACCACAGACACAATTCAAGCAAGCACAGTCTAAACCTACTGGTGCCCATGTTCAACTCCGGACTTAATGTGCACGACCATGGTCCGCCTGAACAACCGGTGCACCCTTCAACCGTCTCTTTTGGTCTCTTACAATCAGTCCAGTAATCGTGCCACACCATAGCCTAGTCCAGGGTACCCATGATACTTCTAAGTAGGTTACTGCTGAAAAGGACCACGTAACTAGGGTTTCAAGTGGGTTAAGTGTGGTTAACCCTATCCTAACCATGTATTGAGTTGGTCAAGTGTATTCAAGCAGTTCATGACTTAACCCTATCAATACATCGGGTTTAATTGGTTAAGTATATTCAAGTAGTTCATGACTTAACCCTACCAATCCATCGTGTTTAATTGGTTAAGTATATTCAAGTAGTTCATGACTTAACCCTACCATGTGGCATTAATTAACTTAATGCACCCCAACCTCTCACATTAGACTTTGTTGTGGTTACTAGTTAAGCCGGGCGGGTCCGGGTAGCTTTACACCACAACTTAGTCTAACCTCGGGTTTCAAGTGCGACATGACCAACTACTCACATTGGGTCCTATTGCTTGTAGCCACTAGTTAAGCCGGTCGGTTCCGGGTAGATTTATGCTACAAACTCAACCTCGAGTTGGCCACACTCATATTTTCTAAGTGTCATGTCCATCATTATGTTTACAAACATAATCACAAGTCAATGTTCATGTCATATTTTAAAACCATGTTTTCATGTCATTAATATTACCCAAACCCAACGCATTCCCATCGCATGTACGTTTCGCATAACATAACATAGATCAAAAGAGGGAACTTGGAAAAAGCATGACAAAAGGGCATAAGGTAATAAGGTTGGCCACAAGTTAAACATGGTGGCATATGAGGCATAAATATGTTCATTTAAACTTGCATGTTACATACATCAAACATAGCGAATAGGTGATACATGGTCCTAGATGACATAGGATGATGACTAGAAGTTCGCATATAACATTATATGCAAGTTATCATAATGGTTATGAGAGTTCTCATGTTGCATAATGCAACATTTCAACATAAAGCTTATAGCTTTTAGCCCATAAGGTCAAGGTGATAGCTTTACAAACATGCATAGAATAAACCTATGCATAACATGTTAGAATCAAAGCACATATCATACTTAGGCCCAAACTCAAACTTGCAACATGTCACATTTAACTTCATAGTTAGAATCTAAGAGTAGTATAGGGCTTACAATGCTATAAAGACTTATAAAATATAAATAAGACTGGGATGAAGCCACTAGCAAATCCGCAACCAAAGACGATAAACTCCACTTCAAGACTTGAGAACAAGAAGGAATAACCCCAAAGACAAAGAAAGATGGCTCTTTTACTTAAGAAAGATGGCTCCTTTATGACATAGATTGATTTGAGATACTCATGCTCTCATGAAGAAGGTGGAGGCCATGATTAGTGAACATTTGGGCAGCATTTAGTTGTAAGATTGATTTATGATGACTTAGGCTAGGTATTAGGGTCTTTTTATAGGTGATTAGGTTAGTTTAGACCATAGGATTAACCCTAAATCGAATCTGAGCCATCAAATCCCATTAGAAACTTCCAGAACAAGACCCAACATGTCAAAATGGTGCACCAGGAAAAATGGTCCGACCGGGGGGGTCGACCCCTGGGTCGACATGGGTGTCGACATATGGGGGGGGGGGGGTCGACACCTGTGTCGACCCCTGTGTCGACCCTGCCTGGAGCGGGAAAATTCCCGCCCAGTCTGTTTTGGCTGAAATTCGAATCTGAACTGTTTTCGGGCTTGGAATTTTCTGAAAACTTCATTGGGCCATAACTTGGTCATACGGACTCCGTTTTTCGAAAACTCGGACTCTATTTCGCGTATTTTTCCAAGACAAACGCAATGGCACAGCCTATTTCCCTTGATTCAGATTTTACAATTTAATTCTGCCTTGATTTACATTATAACATGTTATTAAAAATACGGGTTGTTACATAAGTAGTCTCCAAAAACCATTACAACAGGATCAATTGTCTTTTCCCAAAACTTCAAAGTACATAAAGAAGCAAATACTTAAATAACCTAAATGCATAAATCCCCTCCTTGCAAACCTAAGGGGGGGGGGAAGGAAAGAAAAGAGGTCGAAACAAAACGGGTCAGACATAAAGTATGGCGAGTCCAGTAATTTTAATAAATAATCGGTAAGGTAAATGATCAAGACATAAATAGGCATCATGATATGGTTGTAACATAGATAAGGTAGATAAAAAGTATGGATAAGATGACTCCGTTCCTAAGTACTTAGACAATCCTACACCTTGGCTAAGAGAACAACCCTCCAAGTACTAACCACGAAGACCGAAGTTAACATCAGACTAGCACCCAAAGGACTATCCAACTCAACCAACATGTATTTCGTTACACCGCACTTTTGCTAAGTTACACCGCATTACTTAATTACACCGCACATCTACCAGTCTCTATTTACTAAAGGTTGATCCCTTCCCACTAACTGTACCCACATGACAAACTTGGTAGTTCCTTGTACCTAGCTGTTATCGTAGGTGCCGGCTTGCTCCTACCACCGCTAAGGTACCCTTACCCTACCCATTCGATCGGCTCCCAAAGCCCCGTAGGCACCCTGCTGGCCCCACAGTGGGGTGTATCACTCCCCAAAGTGGCAACGCTGATACCAACATAAAATGCATGACCATACCTACACGATGCAACATCGTCTTACCTACCAGCCCGGACCCATGCACGCACATGAACCCGTTGGACTCGCGTTGCCACCGCTATTCACGTTTTGACCTCTTACATTCAAGTCCAGTAAGCGTGCCCCAACCCGGCCTAGTATCGGGCCCAATTAAGTACTCAAACGGGTTATTGGTTGAAACGGGTCCCCCATCCGACACAAGCCTCCCACCTATGCTTGGTCCCCATTAGGTTTTTCTCCCACTTAACCATTTTAATTTAAATGTCCATGTCTTACACATGCTATGGTTAAGTCCATACTTACATGTCATAATTTACATGTTTTATCTTATACCGGTTAAGTCCATATTTACATGTCACCCCACTTAACCCTCTAACCATACCCATGTCTTATTATGGTTAGTATTGCTTAATTCATTCCTTATGACGAACGGTGCATGACCTCCTACATTAGACCGAACGCTTTGTGGCCGCTGGATTTGCCGGGCGGTTCCAGGCAGTCATACGCCACATACCGGGTCTAACCTAGTGTCATTAACCATTGCGCCTACAATTCATTCCTTTGACCTCTCACATTAGACGTCCAATTGTGGTAGTTGGATTTGCCGGGCGGTTCCAGGCATTCTTACGCCACAATTGCGCCTAATCTCGTGTCAAAGGTTTATTAATAATCGTATTTCACCCATACCCAATTTTCATGTCATGTATATCCAATTAAACATATAATCATGTTTATAATATTGCCTATTCCAAATTGTCACTAATTACATATTAATTAGCCTCAATTAAAAATTTACAATTATAGGCAATTTCATCAATTCCATGTAATTCACACCCAAATATGCCAATTTCACATATTATCCAATTATCCAAAATATCCAATAATATCCAATTTTCCATATTTCACATATTCCAATCATTCCCACGTATTTGCATTCGCGTGTATTTTTAACATAGGCCCGAAGGTAGCCTAGATCCAAAAATAAAAGGAATAGGGTTAAGAAGAGAGAATCAAATCACAGAAAATTGGAATTAATGCAACATCATGAAATAAAGAGGCACGTAAAATGGCATAGAGGCATAATGACAGATTCAACATGAATAAACTGATAAAGGTATGAACTGTACATAGAAACATAGGCATATGATGGCATGAATATAAAAGGTGAAGACTTGGATGAGATTTAAATTACATACATACAAATGAATCCTCTTTACAACTTAATCATGTTACTTTTAATCCCATTATATTGTGAAAATCACCGTACTCACCTTTCGTGGTTAAAGAATATAATTATGCACTGAAATTGGTGTAGAAACGTTGCGGTGTTGCTTATTTATCTTCTTGAATTGTTGTAGAAGCTCTAATCTTTAATTTGAGTTAAAGTTGAACACTTGAGATTTGATTTAGAGGCGGCGGCTAGGGTTTAAGAGAGAATTTGACAGCATGATGGTGTCATAGATAATATTTGTGAATTAGGGTTAGGTCTTAGGGTGTATATATAGCTGTAGGAAGTTATTTAGGCCTTAGGATTTACCCTAGAACTGATCTGGACCACTCAGATGCCATATCAGCCCTTAGGGCGAATCGGGCCACGGATTGGCAGCCAAACACCCTGAATTGACCTCTAGTCGACCCTGCCGGGCTCGGATCGACTCCAAAAATGGTGCGGTTCGACTATTCCCCCTCCCGATTAGCTGTTTTGAACTTTTTTTTGAATATTTATTTATTTAATTTCTATATATATCTATATATATATTTCTCTCATATGCATACAAACTTCATGGCTTAATAACTTCTTCATAATTAACCATTTTCACACTAAACCACTTTTTGAACTGCGTTCACACTAAGCCACTTTTTAGCCATTCCCCTAAAACAATATGGCGCTGGCGGGGATCGAACTCTGTACCTCTTGTATGCAAGTCACATGTTCTAACCAAATGAGCTACTAAATCTTTTACTTGCAAACCTTAGAACAATGCTAAACATCATTCTTTTCTCGTTCCTCTTTTTCAAATAAATTATTCTTTAATTTGTTATTTTTATATTCTCAGAAAATAGGGGGTGTTACATCCTTGCTTAAGAGATAAGAACTTTTTCAGCTGTAAACTTCGTTCAGCCTATGAGAGGAATTTCATCTCAAACCTTATTCTAAAATCCATAGCGTTAGTGACTTCCCACCAATAGGAAGCTTCGTTTTTAAGCAACCATACAGCCAACTGTGTCTTCTTCCTATCGTCCATCTCGAAGATAACGAACAGATCCTCGGTTTCTTTGAGCTAGTTCCTTGCTTCTACGAATGATTCAGTTCCCTTGAAATCCTTTCCACCCATGGCCTTAAAGTCTCTACAAATCTTTGAGAAAGCATTTGCACGAGGAGGAGGAGGAACCGCTGCAGCTGGAGGAGGAGGAATATCTGCTAGGCCTGCGTCGTTGGCCCTAGCCTTTAAGTACCTCCTGAACCAGCCAGGTATCGGTACACCCTCTGGAAGGTTAAGATTCCCAAACAAACTGAAACGAAAAAGAAAAGATTCAAAACGAAGGATAGAAAGATACTTTATATGGCTTTGGGGATTTATGCCTTTTTAAATTTAAAACAACACTCTTTCATGTAAAATGCTTCTTTTTGTCCCTTTTTGTAAATAATTTTCAAAAACTCTTATCTGATCTGGTTAACCTTTGCTCTGATACCAAGTGAAACACCCCACCTCCGTTAAGGTCACTCACAAAGGGAATGCCTTAGCTTTGGTGGAGGGTTAAAGGTACAAGGCACAGAAAACTTTACAAGACAGATAAATATAAGCAGAGAAATTCAAATATTTATTGCATACATGGTTCAATAAAAAAGCATTACATTAAATTGTCTCAAAACAACTTCCAAAACATTACAACATAATTTCTGTCTTGATTATTTAATAAAGAAGCATAAACCATAAATAAAACTGCATAAATCCCCAAGGATAATGTCCAAGAGCCATAGCCAAGGTGAGAGAGAGTCCAAATCATACATCTACTTTCTTGAAGCTTGCAAAGAGTCTGACTAAGCTGCAGTATTCCCTCCTTGTGGACCCGGGGGGGGGGGGGGAACGGAAGAAAAGAGGACGAAAGGAAACGGGTCAGACAATAAGTCTGGTAAGTTCAGTGATTACTAGCATTTAAACAAGGAAAGGGGTCATGACAGTAATAACAGAACATAGGACAATACCCTAATATAAAATAAGAGGAACATGTGATCGCACCCATTAATATAGTCTCTGCACCTACTTAACCATTGGTTCAACCAGCCTTACGTGTTCATAACAAACGATCCCCTTAATGATTAGCTCCTACTCGTATGCATTCATATCCTATGTCATTCGGCCCCGCTTGACTGTAGATACCTGTGCTGGTCCCACCATGGGGTGTATCAGTCCCTATGGTGGCAACCCGACATGATTCAAGATGCACAGTGTATACTACTGATGCCCAGTGCCTGATCTTTCCACTCCGAAGTACGTGCACGCCCATACTCCATCGGAACCTATACTAGTCTGCCAACCGTCGATGTTTTGACCGCTTATAATCAGCCCAGTAATCGTGCCCCACCCTGCCTAGTTCTAGGGTACCATGATACATCTATGTGGGTTACTGCTGGAATGGGTCCCCGCTACTAGGGTTTTCTAATCAACATGTTTATTTGGTTAAGTGTCCAAGTTTACCTAACCCCACCCATTCGTTTAGTTAACATGTTGAATCAGTTAAGGGTTTCCCTAGTTGACTTAACCTTACCAATCCTGACTTAGCTTTAATTTATTAAAGCACCAACCACTCACATTAGACAGGTATTGTTGTGGTCACTGGATGTGCCAGTCAGTTCCGGGCATATTTACACCATAACTCAGTCTAACCTCGGGTTCTTTTTGTGCTTGATGCACTAACCACCCACATTAGACAGGTCTTGTTGTGTTCAGTGGATATGCCGGTCAGTTCCGGGCAAATTTACACCACAACTCAGTCTAACCTCGGGTTAGGCATATTCGTCTTTTTTCAAAATTCACATTTTTCTATATATGTCTAATTTCTTTATGTAAATCAAATTTAATTTAATCATGCCATAATTATCCTTTGATTATGCTCACCATAAATGGTATATCAAATATACCATTTTATGAACAAATCTATGCCATGAATTTTCATATTTTCCCATCGCTGCCCACGTGGAACGTACGCATGAATTACATAAAATGTTGGGCTAGTAAATTATCCCAACCGATAAACAAGAAAGGGATAATAAACAAGGGACATGAAATAAATATAAAATAGCATACATTTCAACTTGTCATGTGTAACTTGGCATAGAGGTATCATTTAACTTTAATTAAATGGGTAAAGGTGAACTTGTGACTAAGTTGGGTCTAATTGTCATGTAAACTTGACAAAGGTCTAGCATGGAGGTTTAACATATAATCACAGTTTCTACCCACAACTTAGCATATTAACTTATGTATGTCAAAACATAAGAAAGCTACTATAATCATTTTTAAATTGCAACTTAGCATGATAATTTATGTGTGTTAAACATAAGAGGGCTGTTATAAACATATTCGAATCACAATTTAGCATGATACTTATGTGTTAAAACATAAGAGGACTACAATTCCAAATTTTACAACATAAATAGATTCAACCTAACATGAATATACATGAGTTTTGATCTAACATATAAGCATGTGTTTTAGATCATAGACTTGCAAATAACCACTAATTTATAACATGACATGTTTCATCATTTAATTGGAAAAATAAATCCATTACCCAATCATAATAGATTCCAATAACATACAATATGTTCATCACCACAACCATATAGACATGATTAATATACAACATGTTCATCACCACAAGCATATAGACATGATTAATTACAACGATACAATAAGACAAACGAGAATCAAATCTTATACATAAGCATCATTCTATATCCAAATTACAACATGTCATGATTCATTTGAAAGAACGTTTAAATCTGCGTAATAACCAACTTACAAACTAAAAAGGAATTCTTGCGTTCTAAAATCTGAATTCTGAAATTGGTAAGCTCGCCTTTGATGTAGATCGTTGAATTTGATAACTTTTAATTTGATTTTTGATTCAGATTCTTATGTTGTCTTTGAATTGGTGGCGGCTACTCCAAGTTTTCTATTGACAGCATGATAGTTCTAGGATTATTTTTGTGTGATTTTTTAGGTTTGAGCATTGGGTTGTTTATATAGATTTTCAATTCAATTTGAGCTGTCGGATGATCCTAGGGTTAACCACAACTATCCAATCAAGATAGGGTGACACCTCAGTCATAGTGACTCAGCACTGAGTCACAAAATCATCACCTTTTAGATCTGCCCGATGGGGGGGGGGGGGGCAGGTCGACCCCGAGGTCGACCTGTAGGGGGGAGGTCGACACTAGGGTCGTTCCCCTGGTCGACCTGAGTCCTGGGCGGGAATTTTCCCGCCCAGCCCGCTTCTGATTTGAATTTGAATTTGTTTTCAAGCTGTGTGAATTTATTTGAATTTTCTGAAAACTTCTGATAGCCATAACTTCTTCATACGAAGTCCAACTTACGCAAACTTGGACTCTATCTCAACCATAATTTCGAGATGAACACAATGGCATTACCTATTTCCCTTAATTCTCACATTTTGAATCAATTATTGTTTAATTCGTTACTATACCATTAACAGAAAATATGGGGTGTTACAGGTTTGCTAAAGGATTGAAAGAAACCCTCCATGGGTTGGCTATGTCCCATATTCCGATGGGAGCAACTTTTGAGAAACTCGTTGATAGGGTATTGATGAATGAGGAAGATAAAGGTGGAAAGAAAGATTCTAAGGTTGAGGAAACACAGAACAAGAAAGTGTGGCCTAAGAAAGGACAACAACAACAACATAAGAAGGGAGGAAAGAATGACAAGGCTAAAGATAAGAGGAAATGTCATAATTATGGACGTGAGGATCATTTGATCAAGGACTGCAAAAGAAAGAAGAATGCTTGTTTCAATTGTGGAGAGCTCGGACACTTTTCTAAGGAGTGCCTAAAGAAGCAAGGACAAGGTCAAAGGGCAGGATCTTCCAGAGGGCAGGTGCTTGCTTTCGTGGCCAGTGCGCTAGACAGAGGTAGGAAAGTCTCCATTAAAGGTTTTATTTCTCTTTCCAATCATCCTATTAGAACTCTTTTCGATTATGGCACTTCACGTTCATTTATATCTGATTATGTAGTTGAGTCTCTACACCTTAGTACAATATGGTTGTGGATCCCATTATTGTCTCAAACCCCATTGGTGGTACGACTCATCTGTCTATGATTTGTTGGGGTTTGAGAATATATGTGTTAGGCTTCGAGTTTGAGTGTGATGCATATGTGCTTGCGTTCATGGGCTATGGTTTGATTCTAAGGATGGATTGACTATCCATGTATGGTTCCATTCTGGTTTGTGAGAGGAGGGTCATTAGACTTTTGACTTGCCAAGGGAGGACCCTCGAGATTTCTTATGACCCTAAGGGGCTGTCATGCTTAGTTTCCTTGAGTCACTTGATGCATATCTCAATGATCTGCGATCTGTACAAGTAGTCTGTGAGTATCCCAATGTTTTTGATGAGGTTCGGGGCTTAGCACTGAGGCGCGAGATTGATTTTCGTATATACTTTGTGGACAATGCAAAGCCAGTGTCATTGCCCATGCACCATCTGGCTCCAAGGGAAAGAAGTGAGCTCAGCAAGCAAGTAGGGAAGCTACTTGAAAAAGGGTTTATTAGGCGAAGTATATCTGAATGGGGTGCTCCGGTGGTATTCACCACTAAGGCGGATGGATCGCTTTGCTTATGCGAGGATTATAAAGAGTTGAATAAACTCACTAAGAAAAATAGGCACCCACTTCCGAGGATAGATGATATGTTTGACCATCTTGTTGGTACATCAGTTTACTCTCAGTTACACTTGGCCATGGGGTTTCATCAGTTGAGGGTGGCCGAGTACAGTATAGACAAGACTGCCTTTATAACTCCAGATGGTTTCTTTGAGTGGCTCGTTATGCCTTTTGGGTTGACGAATGCACCCGCCTATTTTGTTGATATGATGAGTAGGGTGTTTCGGGAGTTTCTAAATAAGTTCATCGTGGTCTTTGTTGATGATGTCTTTATTTTCTCGAAGAGTGAGGAAGAGCATGCTCGACATTTAAGGGAGGTTTTGAAAACTCTCTATGCGCACCATCTTAGGGCGAAGTTCTCCAAATGTCATTTTTGGAGAAAAGAAGTGAGATTTCTAGGGAATGTGGTCTCTAAAGATGGGATAGCAGTAGATCCCGCGAAGGTAGCTGTAGTTCAAGATTGACATATCTCAAAAAATGCAACGGAGGTTAGAAGTTTTCTGGGTTTAGCGGGCTATTATAGGAAGTTCATTATGGGCTTTGCAAAGATATCAGCTCCACTCACCAGACTGACGAAGAAATCTGACATTTTCTTGGGATATAAAATGTGATGATGCTTTTCTGCGATTGAAGAGGGATCTGACAAAAGCCCTGGTCTTGACCTTGCCCGATGGGAACAAAGTTTTCACAGTATACACTGATGCATGTGGTACAGGGCTCGGTGTGGTTCTAAAGCAAGAGGGAAGGGTAGTATGTTATGGAGGTAGACAACTAAGAGTTCATGAGAAGAACTACCCTACCCATGACTTAGAGTTAGCTGCCATAGTATCTGCGCTTAAGACTTGGCGCCATTATCTACTTGAAGAGAAATTTGAATTGTATAACGATCATAAATCTCTAAGTACTTGTTCTCGCAGAAGGATCCTAATTTAAGGCAACAAAGATGGATGGAGTTCCTAGCGTCCTATGACTTTGAGATTGCTTATACCCCTAGCAAGGGTAATGTGGTGGAAGACGCATTGAGTAGGCAGAGGATGACCTTAAGTCCTCTGTTTATGGAGAGGAAAAGCTTGGAGTTTATATCGACTTTTGATTTTAGATCCTCCACCGAGTTTATACCTGGTTTATTAGCATCACTGGAAGTAAGACTGCTCTTTTGGATCAGATAGGAACTTCACAGCGAGAGGATCCACAGATTTCAGACATCTTGGATTAACGCGGTAGGGGGAGACTTCTAGTTACCTCAGTATATATTCCACAGATGATAGAGGGCGGTTGCGACGAGATGGAAGGCTTTTCGTTCCCCGAGTTGGGAATTTTTTTTAAGATAGTCCTTGAGGATGCCCACCATTCCTAGATGACTACACATCTAGGCGGTTATAAGATGTATAGAGATATGAAGAGGGTTTTCTTTTGGGTTTTGATGAAGAAGATGTGGCAGAGTTTGTTTCTCGATGTTTAGTTGGCCAGCAAGTCAAAGCTAAGCAAAGAAAGCTCGATGGTTTACTTCATCCTTTGGAGGTCCAACAGTGGAAGTAGGAGAGTGTCTCGATGGATTTCATTGATGGTTTGCTTAGGTCGAGGAAAGGAAACACCAGTATTTGTGTTATAGCGGACAGACTTACTAAGAGCGCTCATTTCATTCCTGTTAAGAGTAAGAGGACAGTAGCAAAGCTGGCAGCAGTTTATCTTCATGAGATCGTCCATCTACATGGAGTATCTTCTAGTATTGTGAGTGATCGTGACCCCATATTCACCATTGAATTTTGGAAGAGCTTGCAAGAAGCATTAGGAACAAAGTTGTGTTTAAGCACCGCTTATCACCCTTAAACCGATGGACAGACGGAAAGGGTAAATAGAGTCATTGAGGATCTTTTAAGACTGTGTATCCTAGACTTAGGAGGGACTTGGGAAGAACATCTTCCTTTAGTAGAGTTCGCCTACAATAACAGTTATCAAGCTAGTATTGGCATGGCACCTTCGAAGCATTGTATGGACGACCCTGTAGATCATCGACTTGTTGGTGGGAGTGTATAGAAAGGCTTCTATTTGGATTGGATATGGTTAGGGAAACTTCAGAAAAGATTGATCGTATTATAAGGCGCTTTAAGATAGCCTAGGACAGGCAGAAGTCCTATCCAAATAGGAGAAGGACTTACATTGAGTTTGAGGTGGGAGACATGGTTTTCGTCAAGGTATCACCATTGTAGAATGTGGTTCATTTAGGATCAGTAGGGAAATTAGCACCAAGGTTTGTAGGGCCATTTCCCATAACAGAAAGGATTGGCCAAATGGCTTATTAAGTAAAGCTACCAGAGAGACTGTTTAACATTCATGATGTTTTCCACATTTCTCATTTAAGAAAGTGCTTGCATGATACTGCAGAAGTAGTTGAGCCGGGTATGCTTGAGGAGGTAGAAGTGGAATGGGAGGCAACAATTAGACGTGTTCCTAGCCGTATTCTTGGATCAGAAGTTAAGAAGCTACGCAACCGAGAAGTCAAGTTGCTGAAAGTTCAGTGGAGAGATAACTAAGAGGATGCAACTTAGGGGACCAAAGACAAGATTCGCACTTCGTACCCTTTTTTTTCGAGGGTATGTTATTAACTTCCTTTCCAACGCTTTTATGCATGCTTGTTCCTATCATTTAAGTATATCCTATCGATCAAATCTTCGACCTTTAGGTAGGAAACCCGTGGATGTAAACATGTGTTTAAGACATGTTATGTTTGATGGATGCAAGTGGTTGCTCGTGTATGCATACACACACACATTAGGCACTAGATCGGCTCAATCACACTCATACTACATAGGGATATTTGTGCATTTTTCTTCTTTTTATGGATGAAAATGGATATATCATCATATGGATATTGCAATTGGATGAACGACTGCACACACATATAGAGCCTATATGTTATAATAGGATTATTTGCATACATATTAGATTCATGACACTAACATACATTGCGTTAAGGAGCTCAACTCAATCAGTAGACCGCCTGATCTTTTGCATTAGCGTAGGGACATATACACACACCTTTGCATATGTTCATATAAGCATTAGAAATCTTTTTAAGGACAATGGATGCCTGTGATTGGTGGATGAGTAGATGGATGTGGATGTTAGAATATACATTCTTCTTAACTTGGAGATTTTGGGGACGAAATCCTTTAAGTAGGGGAGAATGTAACAATCCGTAATTTTATAACACACTAAAATGATAAGTTAAAGAATACTTAACTAAATATTGGGAATTAAGTAAAATGGACTACGCCATTGCGTTCGGCTCGGAATTTTACTTAAGATAAGGTCCGAGTTTGCGTAAAATGAACATTGTATGAAGAAGATAGTAAGGTTTGAAGTTTATATACACACAAGAGAATTATATAAATATAAAACCAAACAAAACAGTTCAAAATAATTCAAAATCAAATAGCAGAATGGGAGCGGGAAATTTTCCGCTATGGTGTCGAGCCAAGGATCGACCCCATCAAGGGGGTGTCGGCCCCTGTGTCGACCCCTGGGTCAACACACTAAGGGGGTCGACCCTTATACGGATCTGGGCAGATTCCTGAATCTGAACATGGACAGAATTCTTGGCTTGGTTCGTTGACATTAGGCTATAAATAGGACCCTATACCCATTGTTTTATTCATCTAAATCAATGGCGATGTAACACCCCACACCCGCTACGGTCACTCGCTAAGGGAATGCCATAACATCGGTGGAGTATTTTTAAGTGAATATAGAACAGAAAAATTACAACAAGACAGATATAAGTAATACTTGAAAATTTTAAAACATCATTTCATTGCAGCGGAAAGTAAAACATGTTTGGTTACACCAAAGCCATAAATAAGAGTCAAGTACATAATATCCATCCTGATAAAAACGAAAGTGCATAATCCCATTACATAACCTAATAGCCATAATAGAAAAGATAAACTGAGCTTTACATCCATGGTCCAAGCTCCAAAAGATAGATAAAGCAGCCTGATCTAAGCCCACTCGTACTGGGCCCACTCTGATAACCTGAGGGTTGGGAAAAAGATAAAAACAACGGGGTCAGACATAAGTCTGAGTGAGTCCTATAACCCTAACAATACAATCATTAAAGTAATTAGGGTATGATATAAACAAGGTACGGTACCTCTGGGGATAATGACTACACTAAGTAGCCAACTAAACACAGGATGTTCTAAGATAAACGAAAAGACGCATTTACCCACCCAAGGATAATTACTAGATTGCACCACCCCAGATTCTACCCACCCAAGGGTAATTCTTACACTGCACACACCAGTTCTACCCACCAAGAGTAATTCCTACTTAAAGGTTGATCCCACTAAGTGTACTTAGTAATTTTTACCCAGTAGTTTCTTGTACCCCTACACAGGTGCCGTCTGCCCCTATCTTTACTAGGTGTACCCACTACTCCAAAGCGATCGGCTCCCTACCGTAGATACCCGTGCTGGTCCCACAATGGGGTGTATCATTTCCCAAAGTGGCCACCTGATAATATCAACGGTGCACGGCTTTATATCTACACGATGCAACAACGACTTACCAACCAGCCCGGGTCCACACACGCATATGAAACCCGTTGATCCTGCGTTGCCACCGCTAACCCGTTTTGGCCTCTTATAGTCAAGCCCAATATGCGTGTCCCGTCACTCGACTAGAGTCGAGCCCACAAAGATACGTTTGGGATATTGGTTGAAATGGGCCCCCACAAGCTACTACTTAAGCTTGCTACTTTTATCTAGTGCATCCCACTTAACCCCTTATATAGTCATGCCCACTTACATGTTAAGATTTGATTAAGTCATTAATCATATTTCAATTGCCACTTAGGGCCCCCACTAGATTTCCACATGCCACCCAAGGACTTACTTAACCCTTCACCCATGTTTTAATTACATGTTCCACTTTGGTTAAGTATTCTAATCGTATTTTCTATTGCCACCCAAGGCAACCCACTAGTTTCCTCATGCCACCCAAGGCACCCCCACTAGTTACTACATGCCACCCTAAGGCACCCACTTAACCCTCATGTCCCACTACATGCTAATATGGTTAAGTGTTTCTTAATTAATTAAGACCGTGATCTCCCACATTAGACTGGCTTTTATGACAACTGGTTAAGCCGGTAGGGTCCGGGCAGTTTTACGTCATAACAGAGTCTAACCTCGTGTCTTTACTTTAATCACGTATTTAATTTGTGCCTAAGACCTCCCACATTGGGCTAACATTTGTAGCTACTGGTTAAGCCGGTTGGGTCCGGGCAGTTTTACACTACAAATGAGTCCAACCTCGTGTCTTAGTCGATTAATTACACCTAATTAATCACCCCCATATTTATTAATTATCCCTAATTAATATTCACATTTACAAGAATATGGGTAGACCTAACTCAATAGGTAAATTCCCACTTATGCTTATTCATTTTATGGTATGCTTAATCATAACCATTTCACACCATTTCATTAACAAGTCTATTAACCCCATCGTTTCCCACGTACTTATGCTAACACGACATATTTCCAAGAGAAGATTCTTTCACAATTAACATGGGTTTCACTTAGCATACATTAGCATTAACATGGGTTAAAAGGTGTCCACTTACATCATGATATTAACCCAACTAGCATTACTAAATAACCCAACTTGCATGAACATACATATGTCATATATACAAAGGCAACTTGCATAAGTGTTCATAGGTTATACAAAGGTGAACTTGCATGTGTCTTAAAGGTGTGAACTTGCACAACATGTTACATGTTAACTTGCATAACATCATACACATAACTTGCATAATATCATAAACATAACTTGCATATCAACATACACATAACTTGCATAACATCATGCACATAACTTGCATAACCTCATACACATAACTTGCATATGAACTTGCATAACAACATGCACATAACTTACATAACATCATACACATAACTTGCATAACATGTTGAACTTGCATATAAGCATACACATAACTTGCTTAACATGTTGAACTTGCATATAAGCATACACATAACTTGCTTAACATGTTGAACTTGCATATATGACTTGCATCTTAAAGGAGGGTAAACATGCATAGCATATAAAGGTGTCATCTTGCATATGTATGCATCACATTTAAAGGGGTAAACTTGCATGTCATGATTTATGCATAATACCAAACACTTAGCATGCATAAAACCACTTACTTAGCATGCATAGAATCAATTACTTATTATGCATAAACACACCACTTAACTTGCATAAACCCAAACACTTAGCATGCATAAAACCCAATACTTAGCATGCATACAATCAAATACTTAGCATGCATAAAATCAAATACTTAGCATGCATAACACCAAATACTTAGCATGCATAAAATCACATGCATAACTTGCATATCATGTTACATATAACTTGCATATACTCTCACATATAGTTTGCATAACATGTTACATATGCATAAATGTTCAACATAGTGTTTTGCATCATAAAACATGGCATTAAACTTGCATATAGCATAAAACTTGCAAATCACATATCATACAAACTTGCATAAACACATTTATCCACAAACATAGCCATGTCTTATCACATCCTACCATAATCAATTTAACAATTGATTATTAAAGCTATAGGAACTCACCAAAACCAAGATTAGCAAACTTATGTAGTAGAACTAGTTGCTATACAAGAGGAAGATGATGATTAGAGGTTGATTAGCTTGCAACTTTCTTCATAAACTAGTGGAGGCTCCTCTCAAGTTTGATTTTGGCGGCATGGTGGCATCATTTCTATTTTTAGTATGAATTAGGGTAGTATTAGGGTGTATTTATAGATTAGGTGAGTGTTTTAGGCCATTAGATTAACCCTAAATTAGATTAGGACCCTTAGATTTCGGCACCTTCCAGAAACCAGCCCTAAGACCAAGCCCAAACCCCAAACTGGTGCACCCAACCACAGAACTCTCTAGAAACTGTGCAGGTTTCTTGGCTCGGCACGGGCGCACTTCCCAAGTGCGCCAGTGTATTTTTGTACTGGCGCACTTCATAAGTGCGCCGGTGCATTTTTGTACTGGCGCA
The DNA here is from genome assembly GCA_030737875.1 of Allium sativum. NCBI lineage: Eukaryota > Viridiplantae > Streptophyta > Magnoliopsida > Asparagales > Amaryllidaceae > Allium > Allium sativum. Next base: position 142,876,096 of record CM060914.1, read on the forward strand.
CTTCACAAGTGCGCCAGTGCATTTCTGGCTTGTTTCTGGTTTTTCTGCCTAATTTCGTTCGTCCATATCTCTTTCATACAGTACCCGTTTTACGCAAACTCGGACTCTATTTCGCGTATTTTTCCGAGACGAACGCAATGACGCAGCCCGTTTCCCCTAATTCCCACATCTGGGATTAGTTATTCATTAATTTGTGAATTTTAGCATTAACCGAAATTCGGGGTGTTACATTCTCCCCTCCTTAAAGGATTTCGTCCCCGAAATCTCTAAGCTAAGGAGAATGCATATCCTACCATCCAAACAACCATCTACTCAATCCATCAAACACGGGCATCCATTGTCCTTAAAACAGTTTCTAATGATGTATGAGCACATGCAAAAAGTGTGTGTATATGTTCCCTATCTAATGTATGAACATATGCAAACCATGATAGTGCCATGCATCCATTATGTATGCAAGAGAACCCTATCGACACATACAATATCTACATGATTGCACAATCATTCACCAAAATGCATCATCCATATGATAACACAATCATTATACATCCATAAATATAGCTTTCTACACACAATTTTATGCAATATGCAATATGAAGTGACTGAGCCGATCTAGTGCCTAATGTGTGTATACATGCATCCACGAGCAACCACTGGCAACCACTTGCATCCACATGCATCCATCAAACATAACATGTCTCAAACACATGTTTCAACCATAGATTTACCCTATCTAAAGGTCATAGGTACTAGTGAGAGGATATACTAAAGATAAGATAAGTACTAGACAAGCGATAAAGGAGAAGTTAAAAGACATACTCTCAAAAAGAAATGGGTACAAAGAACGCATCTTCGCTTCCGTCTCCCAAGTAGCATTGCCCTCGTCTTCTCCCCCTTTGCACTTTAACTAGCTGAACTTCTCTGTTCCTCAACTTCCTAGTTTCTGACCCAAGGATGCGAGTAGGAGCTCATCGAATCGTCGCATCACGCTCTACCTCTACATCTCTAAGCAAGCTCGGCTCTACGTCCTCTGCGGTCTCATGTAAGCACTTCCTCAAATGTGATATATGGAATACATCATGAACACCACTAAGTCTGTCGGGCAACTCCACCCTATATGCCATCCGTCCAATCCGTTCCTTAATAGGAAACGGCCCAACAAACCTCGGCGCTAACTTCCCAACGGACCCAAAGCGAACAACATTCCTCAAACTCAAGATCCGTCTTTCTCTGATCCGCATAAGATTTCTGTCTATCTTGCGCTGCCTTCATCCTTCTTCGAATCAAATCAATCTTCTCTGAAGTCTCTCTAACCATATCCGGCCCAAGCAAGATCTTATCCGTAGATTCCCACCAACATGTAGGAGATCGATAAGGCCTTCCATAAAGAGCTTCAAAAGGAGCCATGCCAATACCAGACTGAAAGCTGTTATTGTATGCGAACTCCACCAAAGGAAGATGTTCTTCCCATGTACCTCCAAAATCCAAGATACAAAGCCTCAAGAGATCTTCTAAGATACGGTTCACCCTCTCGGTCTGACCGTCTGTCTGAGGATGATATGCGGTGCTCAAACACAACTGAGTCCCTACCGCCTCTTGCAAACTTCTCCAAAACTCACTAGTGAAGATAGGATCTCGATCACTCACAATGCTGGATGGTACGCCATGCAATCTAACAATCTCTCTAACATAGACTGAAGCAAGCTATGGAGCGGTTCTCTTACTCTTCACGGTATAAAATGGGCACTCTTGGTAAGTCTGTCTATCACAACCCAAATTCCCGTATTACCCTTCCTCGATCTGGGTAACCCGTCAATAAAATCCATCGAGACACTATCCCACTTCCATTGCGGAACTTCCAATGGGTGAAGCAACCCACCTGGTTTCTTTTGCTCCGCCTTCACTTGTTGGCACACCAAGCATCGAGCGACATACTCGGCCACATCTTTCTTCATACCGGCCCAGAAGAAAACCCTCTTCATGTCTTGGTACATCTTGTCCCCACCGGGATGAATGGTCATCCTAGAACGGTGTGCATCATCAAGAATAACCTTCCTCAAACCCTCGTCTTGCGGTACACAAAGTCTACCGTTTCTACGCAAGCACCCCCTATCGTCTAGGGTGTACCTACTCAAATGGCTGGACGACTCCCCCTTGAGCTTCTCCACCAACTCAACCAACTGTGGGTCGTCCCTCTGTGCTTCTCCAATCCACCCCAAAAGAGTAGGTCTAACCTCCAAGGAAGCTAGCAAACCGGGTACATAATCAATGGAAGGTCTGAAATCAAACATCGAGATAAATTCCAAGCTTCGTTGTTCCATGGACAATGGACTCGAGGACAACCTTTTTCTACTTAAGGCATCCGCTTCCATGTTACCCTTGCCGTGGGTGTACGCTATCTCAAACTCATAGGATGCTAAGAATCCTATTCACTTTTGCTGTCTTAAGACTATGCGCGTGGAGAGTCTCCAATACTTCCCTAAGATGTAGGGCAGGTTCTTCTCCACTCCTAGAGAAAATCAGGATATTCTCCCATGCAAAATCGTCACAACTATCCATCTCTCACGCAGACCACCCTAGTCGAGCTCGATATCCCCCAAATGCAAGCCCCAAAGGCCTAAACCAATATCAGACAAACACCCAAGGGATATCTCCTTCGAGTTCAGGCGACCTACGTGAGATGATACTAGTAAAAATGGCTAAACAATTAAGCCTTTGACCAACTTTGGATGTCCTCGCCAGTCTCGCTCCAAAACCACCGTTTTTCCCATAACTGGCTTTGCTCACCCTATTGAGCACATACGAAAACTTATTTCGCTCCTAGAAAAGACCAAGATGTCATCCACAAAGACCATCACGAACTTATTTAGGTACTCCCTGAACACCTTTCTCATCAATAAAGTATGCAGGGGCGTTCATCAAACCAAATGGCGTCACCAGCTACTCATAAAAACCATCCGGAGTCCTAAAGGCAGTCTTCTCTATACTATCCTCAGCCACCTTCAACTGACGAAACCCCGTGGCTGAGTCCAACTTGCGAAAATACTGAGGCGCCAACCAACTGATCAAAGAGATCATCCATCCTCGGCAATGGGTATCTATTCTTCTTTATGAGTTTATTTAGTTCTCTTTAGCCTACACAAAGTCTGAGGGACCCATTCGCCTTTGTAGCAAAAACTACTGGAGCACCCCACTCCGATATACTTTGTCTTATGGACCCCTTCTCAAGCAAATCGCCTACTTGCTTATGGAGTTCCCTCCTCTCGCGAGGAGCCATGTGGCGCACTGGTAAAGATACCGGTTTAGCATTGTCTACCAGATATATTCGGAAGTCAATCTCCCGCTCCGGAGGTAAGCCCTTCACCTCCTCAACCACATCCGAGTATTCCCAGACCACTCTAACAGATCGCAAACTCCCGACCGACGTGTCAAGCGATTCTAGATACTTAGCATAACATATTCCATGGGATTACAAGAGATCTCGAGAGTGTTACCCAAGCGGGTCATAAGCCTAACAACTCTCCCTTCAAAATCAAGAACGGCACCCCTACTGGATAACCAGTCCATGCCCAAAACTAACCCATAGCCCGTGAAGCCCAACAAGCATCACATCTAAACTCAACGCTAAGTATAGAAACTTTCAAACCCAAACACATCATGGAGCCCCAATTGGGTTTGAAACAACTAAGGGATCATCTACCAAACTGGTGTCTAAGTGCAGTGACTCAACTAACAATGATGAGATAAACGAACTCGATATATCAGAATCAAATAAAGTTTGAATCGGATAATAAAGAAATCCAAATTCCAACCTAGACGGTCTTATCCCCATCTGGTACCCTAGTCGTGAGGGAATACAACTACCCTCCAGAAGATTCCATACCTTGCCCTTGCTTCTTTGGACAATCCTAATAAGGTGTCCTATTCCTCCCAAAAGGATAACTACTAGCCTTCTTCTTCCCCATTCTCCACTAGTAACCTCCCACTACTGAGGTTTCATCCTTCATTAACAAAACAACTATTTGAGCCTTCCTCTCATCGTCTATCCTATAGGTACCTACCAGTCCTCCTCCTTCTTGAACCAACTCCTAATCTGATTAACGTTTAAGTCCCTTGAAGTGGTTTTCCATCCTTATCTATCTTAGAAAGATCATCTATACTCGGAGGGGAAACTCAAAATGAGAGAGAGGAAGAGATTCTAAATGGAGAATTCGAAAGATATAGATATGGCTATTGGGGATTATGCTTTTCTTTCAAAAACTTTTCTCTTAAAAGACATGTTTTTGAAAATACTCCTTTCAAAAATATTCTTAGAAAATAGTTTTTCTAAAAAATTTATCTGTTCTGGTAACCTTAAGCTCTGATACCACGTGTAACACCCCACACCCGCTACGGTCACTCGCTAAGGGAATGCCATAACATCGGTGGAGTATTTTTAAGTGAATATAGAACAGAAAAATTACAACAAGACAGATATAAGTAATACTTGAAAATTTTAAAACATCATTTCATTGCAGCGGAAAGTAAAACATGTTTGGTTACACCAAAGCCATAAATAAGAGTCAAGTACATAATATCCATCCTGATAAAAACGAAAGTGCATAATCCCATTACATAACCTAATAGCCATAATAGAAAAGATAAACTGAGCTTTACATCCATGGTCCAAGCTCCAAAAGATAGATAAAGCAGCCTGATCTAAGCCCACTCGTACTGGGCCCACTCTGATAACCTGAGGGTTGGGAAAAAGATAAAAACAACGGGGTCAGACATAAGTCTGAGTGAGTCCTATAACCCTAACAATACAATCATTAAAGTAATTAGGATATGATATAAACAAGGTACGGTACCTCTGGGGATAATGACTACACTAAGTAGCCAACTAAACACAGGATGTTCTAAGATAAACGAAAAGACGCATTTACCCACCCAAGGATAATTACTAGATTACACCACCCCAGATTCTACCCACCCAAGGGTAATTCTTACACTGCACCACACCAGTTCTACCCACCAAGAGTAATTCCTACTTAAAGGTTGATCCCACTAAGTGTACTTAGTAATTTTTACCCAGTAGTTTCTTGTACCCCTACACAGGTGCCGTCTGCCCCTATCTTTACTAGGTGTACCCACTACTCCCAAGCGATCGGCTCCCTACCGTAGATACCCGTGCTGGTCCCACAATGGGGTGTATCATTCCCCAAAGTGGCCACCTGATAATATCAACGGTGCACGGCTTTATATCTACACGATGCAACAACGACTTACCAACCAGCCCGGGTCCACACACGCATATGAAACCCGTTGATCCTGCGTTGCCACCGCTAACCCGTTTTGGCCTCTTATAGTCAAGCCCAATATGCGTGTCCCGTCACTCGACTAGAGTCGAGCCCACAAAGATACGTTTGGGATATTGGTTGAAATGGGCCCCCACAAGCTACTACTTAAGCTTGCTACTTTTATCTAGTGCATCCCACTTAACCCCTTATATAGTCATGCCCACTTACATGTTAAGATTTGGTTAAGTCATTAATCATATTTCAATTGCCACTTAGGGACCCCACTAGATTTCCACATGCCACCCAAGGACTTACTTAACCCTTCACCCATGTTTTAATTACATGTTCCACTTTGGTTAAGTATTCTAATCGTATTTTCTATTGCCACCCAAGGCAACCCACTAGTTTCCTCATGCCACCCAAGGCACCCCCACTAGTTACTACATGCCACCCCAGGGCACCCACTTAACCCTAATGTCCCACTACATGCTAATATGGTTAAGTGTTTCTTAATTAATTAAGACCGTGATCTCCCATAAAGACCTCCCACATTAGACTGGCTTTTATGACAACTGGTTAAGCCGGTAGGGTCCGGACAGTTTTACGTCATAACAGAGTCTAACCTCGTGTCTTTACTTTAATCACGTATTTAATTTGTGCCTAAGACCTCCCACATTGGGCTAACATTTGTAGCTACTGGTTAAGCCGGTTGGGTCCGGGCAGTTTTACACTACAAATGAGTCCAACCTCGTGTCTTAGTCGATTAATTACACCTAATTAATCACCCCCATATTTATTAATTATCCCTAATTAATATTCACATTTACAAGAATATGGGTAGACCTAACTCAATAGGTAAATTCCCAATTCCGTAACATGGGTAGACCTAACTCAATAGGTAAATTCCCATGGGGTAGACCTAACTCAATAGGTAAATTCCCACTTATGCTTATTCATTTTATGGTATGCTTAATCATAACCATTTCACACCATTTCATTAACAAGTCTATTAACCCCATCGTTTCCCACGTACTTATGCTAACACGACATATTTCCAAGAGAAGATTCTTTCACAATTAACATGGGTTTCACTTAGCATACATTAGCATTAACATGGGTTAAAAGGTGTCCACTTACATCATGATATTAACCCAACTAGCATTACTAAATAACCCAACTTGCATGAACATACATATGTCATATATACAAAGGCAACTTGCATAAGTGTTCATAGGTTATACAAAGGTGAACTTGCATGTGTCTTAAAGGTGTGAACTTGCACAACATGTTACATGTTAACTTGCATAACATCATACACATAACTTGCATAATATCATAAACATAACTTGCATATCAACATACACATAACTTGCATAACATCATGCACATAACTTGCATAACCTCATACACATAACTTGCATATGAACTTGCATAACAACATGCACATAACTTACATAACATCATACACATAACTTGCATAACATGTTGAACTTGCATATAAGCATACACATAACTTGCTTAACATGTTGAACTTGCATATAAGCATACACATAACTTGCTTAACATGTTGAACTTGCATATATGACTTGCATCTTAAAGGAGGGTAAACTTGCATAGCATATAAAGGTGTCATCTTGCATATGTATGCATCACATTTAAAGGGGTAAACTTGCATGTCATGATTTATGCATAATACCAAACACCTAGCATGCATAAAACCACATACTTAGCATACATAGAATCAATTACTTATTATGCATAAACACACCACTTAACTTGCATAAACCCAAACACTTAGCATGCATAAAACCCAATACTTAGCATGCATACAATCAAATATTTAGCATGCATAAAATCAAATACTTAGCGTGCATAACACCAAATACTTAGCATGCATAAAATCACATGCATAACTTGCATATCATGTTACATATAACTTGCATATACTCTCACATATAGTTTGCATAACATGTTACATATGCATAAATGTTCAACATAGTGTTTTGCATCATAAAACATGGCATTAAACTTGCATATAGCATAAAACTTGCAAATCACATATCATACAAACTTGCATAAACACATTTATCCACAAACATAGCCATGTCTTATCACATCCTACCATAATCAATTTAACAATTGATTATTAAAGCTATAGGAACTCACCAAAACCAAGATTAGCAAACTTATGTAGTAGAACTAGTTGCTATACAAGAGGAAGATGATGATTAGAGGTTGATTAGCTTGCAACTTTCTTCATAAACTAGTGGAGGCTCCTCTCAAGTTTGATTTTGGCGGCATGGTGGCATCATTTCTATTTTTAGTATGAATTAGGGTAGTATTAGGGTGTATTTATAGATTAGGTGAGTGTTTTAGGCCATTAGATTAACCCTAAATTAGATTAGGACCCTTAGATTTCGGCACCTTCCAGAAACCAGCCCTAAGACCAAGCCCAAACCCCAAACTGGTGCACCCAACCACAGAACTCTCTAGAAACTGTGCAGGTTTCTTGGCTCGGCACGGGCGCACTTCCCAAGTGCGCCAGTGTATTTTTGTACTGGCGCACTTCATAAGTGCGCCAGTGCATTTTTGTACTGGCGCACTTCACAAGTGCGCCAGTGCATTTCTGGCTTGTTTCTGGTTTTTCTGCCTAACTTCGTTCGTCCATATCTCTTTCATACGGTACCCGTTTTACGCAAACTCGGACTCTATTTCGCGTATTTTTCCGAGACGAACGCAATGACGAAGCCCGTTTCCCCTAATTCCCACATCTGGGATTAGTTATTCATTAATTTGTGAATTTTAGCATTAACCGAAATTCGGGGTGTTACAGGCGACAACGAGGTGCTGCCCTAACTCAATCTGATCTAGCCTATTCTTCTTCAGTAATGATGTTATTCATATTTAGAGATTTGTGCTACAACATCTACGATTAATTCTCTATTCTTTTAGATCCAATCAAAGTGAGTCTATGTTATTTTTAGATATAAACACTTAAAAGTTATCTTGACTTGTCTATGAGTTGGATCTAAGCCTGTGGCTGTTTGAATCATATCAGATCTGCTATAACTTGTGTATCGAATTTACTGTTTAGATCTCATCATGCCTGTTTATGATATCCCTATTATGTTAGGTTGCCTAACCATGTCACTATGCCTATTCTGTTAATATAATCAATTCTGTTACCCTATACCTATTATGCTAGTTTGCCTAATTATGTCATTATACCCAATTTTGTCACAATATGCCTATTCAGTTGCTAGGCCTATTTCTGCCATCATATGTCTTTTTTGTTACTATGCCTATTTCTCTTCTCTTCCCTTCTTCTTTTCCCTTTTTATTTTATAGCCAGGATAACTTCGAGCCTAGGCATACCACTAAAGTATGCGAATGCATGATATTGGGAATGAGGGGAAAACATTAAAACTGGGGCATAACTTGTATTGGGAAATTTAGGCATAACTTGAACTGAATACATGAATATGGATATGTGGCATAAACCAAGCTGTGATTAAAGACCATAATTTGGCGTGTATGGTACATGATGAATATGACTAGGGAAAGTGGCATGAAAACCTATAATGAAATAGGAATAATTAGTTAATAACGAAAATGCATAGATTTATAGTAATTTGAAATTGTAACTGTGCTTAGACACGAGGTTAGATTACACTTGTGGTAGAAGTCTGCCCGGAACCGACCCGCATACCCAGTAACCACAAGTGGTGAATCTAATGTGAGGGGTCTAAGCACATAAACACGTAATGTGCTAAGACACAAGGTTAAGTCCGACTTATGGAAGAAGTCTGCCCGAAACTGCCCGGCATATCCAGCGTCTACAAGTTGTAGGCTTAATGTGGGAGGTCTAACGCATTATAACCATAAATGAATGAATGGTAATAAACTTGAATACTTAACCTTCTTGAATCCATAGGAATTATATGAACATGTTAACTTGAATAGGGGTTAAGTAAACTTGCTTGAAACAGTGGGAGGGTTAAGTATATCTTGGGGTGGTGGGTAATATTTATATATATATATATATGCCTTCTAACTTAACCTGTTGGGGTTATGCAATCTTGTTACCCTGGTAGGCATAACCTGTGGAAATCTTAGTAGTGGGAATGCAAGCCTAGGGGAAGCTTGTATCATCTTGTGTGTAGGACTCGTTTCAATCAGCAACCCATATAGGTATCAAACGAGTACTCCGAACTAGGTTGGGGAACTTGGTCGGAGTCGGGACACACTTACTGAGCTGATTATAAGAGATCCAAAAAAGGGGAAGGTGTGTGCGACACATTCCAACGAGGTCATGTGCGTGCATGGGTCCAGAATAAAGAGGCTAAGATGCTGTGACATCGGTAGATATGGTTGTGCACATCCTGAAAATAAAGGGTTTCCACTTGAGGAAGTGATACATCCTACTGTAGGGCCAACACAGGGTAATTACGGAGTATGGAGATGATCGATTGGGGTAGTAATTTGGGTACATCTAGTCTCGCTTGTTTAGGAGACCGTTATTATCCTTAGGGGTAACACTGGTATGTTTAGTTGGGCTGCCTGTTATTATATGGGGGTAAAACCTCTCACTAGAAGTACACCTAAGTCTACAATCCTGTACTTGTTCGGGATTATCTTGTCCAGTATACTAGTAATGGTGCAGAGAAAGAAAAGTGATAGGGAAGCGCTATTTATTATATCATGTTTATCCTATTTACCTTGTCATACCTACCTTGTATGTTGTATCCCTCTCTTACCCAGTTTATATGCTTGTCATGATGCTTTTACTTATTTATATGCTAAAAGTAACTGGACTCTCCAGACTTATGTCTGACTATTTTGTTTCCTCTTCTTTCTCTTTCGTTCCTCCTCCAAGGTTCTCGGGGTGGGAATAATCAGGCTTGATCAAGATTCTTCTTTCATTCTTCTTGGAGCTGCTTAGATGTATTTCTTGATTTCGTACCTTCTCTACTATGTTTTAGGGGATTATGCTCTTTTCATGTTTATTTTACTCTGATGATTTTAGTACAAGACAAAAGTTTTAAGTTGATGTATTAGGTTTTATGCATTTCAGACTTATGATGTAACTATGTTTTGAACCATGAAATTTTCTACTTAATAGAAGTTTTAAATTCCGCTGCTATTTTAAATCTCTTTTGTAATGTTTCTGTTTACCTATAACACTTCACAAAACTTAAAGCATTCTGATAAAGAGTGACATTAACGGACGTGGGGTGTCACATTCATCGCATAAATTTCTGTAGTATTCCAAATGAGCTGAGAGTTTTAGAAATGAACTGTTTTAAATAGAAATACTACACTTTTTGTTTAGTTTGATTTCCAAATAATGCTAATTGAATCTTAAATATCGAGTTGTGTTTAACAGTGAAGCCCGCTTCAACTCTACATGCGACTAAAGGGTTGTTTACTAGCAAGTCCAACTCAAATAAATGATGAGCAAACCAAAAACTATCAACCTGATAATTAAACAAAAAATTCACTCAAAACAGATATAATTTGATGCAAGGATAAAAGTGCAATCATGACGACAATTCAAGAAACAAATATAGCTTACTGTTGTTGAGATATGCGCATACCAAAGTAATTTTAACCTACAAGAAACTAGTTCCCGCAAAACTAGCTTACATGTTGGGATCAGAATTACATCAACCATACAACCTAGAGGCAACTGGAATAGTTTTCAATATGCATACTTCATATTTGTAATTATTGTGCCATTTTGGCTGTTCCAATTATCAATGATGCATACTTCATATTTGTAATTATTGTACCATTTTGACTCTAAGCAAAAAATGAAAACATTTGATTCAGGTCCAGAAAACATTATGAGATCCAAACATGACTGCATTGCCTTTTGTTTAGCAGTGACACATGTGCCGATTTTAATTTGTTAACTACAAATCATGGCATCAGACTTTAATGATTTACCATGCAACACAATTAATCAGTAATAAAAAGTAAATACTTACCAATGAACAAAGGGTAGCAAGATAAACTCAGCGTTGTCCTATAGATGGCGACAGACAATGAAATTAGTCTATATCATGCAAGATAATAAGACAGATTTAAGTAATCTAGGGTTAATACGATTTCATTTATTTGAAAATGAAATTGAAGCTTCTTTTGACCATTTAAGTAACATTTGAGCAGGAAGAACTTTATGTCTGATGCTTGATATTGTTCTGATCTTCCGATCCATTGATACAATTGTACGGAAAAAATACATGCTTAAAAGCTAGCACAAAATTGAACTGAAAAAACTACATGCTTAAAAATTATTTTTTCCTCTATAATCAACCAATAATCAAAAATTAATGTGAAAAAAAATAACTGAATTATGCAGGTTTCACAAGGGTCGATGATCCGATAATTTGATAATTAGCTTATGTTGATACATATATATTATGTTGCTAACTATTTTTCCTAAATAAATCAATAGTGAAGTACGAAAAGAAAAAAAATTAATGATAAAAGCTTGTACAAAAAGTAGGATGAGAGGGGTGGAGAAAACATTGGCTATCATGATGTAAGAACTATGTCATCCCCACTAGTATCGGACAAGCCACATCCCTATCCCAACATCCAAACAAACTCCTCTAGTAAATACTATGCCAACTTTTCCATGGACATTAACTACCCTCAACAATAAATTCTGCAACAAAGAACCACCAATCATAGCAAGATGCAAAAGATTTATATGAAAAATAAATGAAAAAAATATGTTACTATTACTACAATAACTATCAGTTTAGTGTTTGCCAAAGTCGCAAGACTAAGACCAGCCAATACTCCACCAGTTACTCTGAGGGAAGATGAAGCTGTTGCTGGAGTTGCAAATGAAGTAAAGAGCTTCTCTGGTTTATTTGTTTTCATCTATTTCCATTACATACAAGTGTATAAATATAAACTAGAAAAGTGCAAATTACCAATAGTGAACAAAGATTTATATCCCTATTACACAATAAAGGCAAGAAGAAAAGAACTGAATATTGTGTTAACAACCGTTAGACAGTATCATATAATGCTTTTGAAAAAGATAACTACTATACCTTTTTACTTATTTCCAACAATCTTTACTTACTTTCTTTTATGGCATTTTTAGCATAGGTTTTAAAATGGTGGACATATGCAAAGATTATGCAACACCCAAAACATAATTTACTTTACATAGGTTCTGATACATCACCAGCTTGAATTTTATATATTTCATATATGTATAGTTCCCAGCCTACACTCAAAATAATTCTGGCTTAAAAAAGAAAAGAAAAATAAAGTACTATATTTATTTGCAAAATATATAGATCCAGAAATAAGCCTTTACTTCCTCCTATAGATTACAATTCACATAATGGTTTAATACTTAAATTCAATTCGTCCTAAAATCAGGACTTATATGTCTAACTATGTTAGTCATTCATGTGAAGGTATAAACTTCTGAACCCAGACCAAAACATCAGTTATCTCAATAAATATTTGTTCCAGTCCATTATTTAAGGCATTTTAACTAGTTACAAAATTACAAGTTCAGAAACATTCATTTTTCTGCACGTTATGTATAAATAAATTCCATATCATTAATCAAAACTTCTTTTTTTCTACTTATATTACAGAAAACATTTCAAGCAAACCTTTTTTGCTTGTTGTGTTTCTATTTCATATAACTTAATAAACAGAACTATTTCCTCCTTGTAAATAAAATGCTTTTCAAAGTATACTTGAGAGTGATCATTCCTCCAGATTTTCTTATAAAGGTTTACTCAGCCTTTGAACTTGTTTCTCATACATTAATTTATTCATTTAATAATATAAGGTTGCATATGCCTTTATTTAATCTTTAGTATGTTTCCATCCCTTAACTCATACTACTAAATAGAATCTATGACATTCTTTATCATTATATCTCATATTAATTGTAATGACCCGACAAAGAAATTCGACGCTCGAATTCTGACAATAATACATAAACCAGTATTACTTGCCAAAACTCAAGTATTGAAAACACTAGATAGTTATTAGAAATAATTTATAGGGTAAAACAAGAAAGAAAGAAAGAAATATTAGAATAGAAGAAGAAGAAGAACCAACACAATATAGAGTCTCACATCGCAGCGGAAAAAAATATAGTATAGACATAAATCTTTATTGAGAGCATAAAATAAAAACTTACAATCATCAGAGTACAACTTATATGAACAGTTATAACAACCCATCCTCATGTACAAAACACAGCGAAATAATATCTATATAAGATCATATGTCCGAACTCTTCCAGCTCGTATCTTCAAATTATCCGATAACCTGAACCTGCACCACCCGGTCTAACCCAAGTATTACAAACGCCAGATCAGTCTGGTAAAGCAGAGTGAGAAAACCCACTAAGTTTAAAGGCATCACACAACTTGATTTGAATGTCAAAATATTTTCTGAAAGAAAAGGATAATCGTAAGGCCAATCCACACATAAACATGAACAGTTTTTACCTTACGATAACCCAATTTTTTTTTGAAATCATATCCTTTCTGAAATTATAATAATGTCTAAACACAATTAAATATCAATCTAGCAGATGCTTGCATCTCACGCTCTACATATATAGTATATAATCAAAACCACTGGAACTTATTGGAGAATGGATTTCCATGGCAAGGTATGGGCAACTACCTTTCCGACAGTGTATCTCTAGAGAGAAATACACCGGGTTCAACTAGACATCTTGCAAACCAGGCTAAACATGACCGACCATTCATTTCGCTTGAATTTTCCAAATGTATTATCACCTTACTGCTATTTGTCACGTCCACTGTAATTCTCGGGAGATATAGAAGTGAAAAGAAGTAACAAATATGAATATTCACTTGATGGTAACAATACACCCTAATGGGAGCGACCCACATAGCCATGCGACCTATCCAATTTTTACCATTTTCCGGTTGATGAGGCTTGGCGTTATAATTCCTCTTTTCAGAACATCTGGCCACCCTTCCCTTTGAATGCCACATCGTCAGATCCGCCAAATCACTAATGAACATCCACAAAAATACTCTGGGTGTTAGCGCCACCAACAGAAATACGTTTGTAAAAATCTATGTACGTGACTCTTAAGAAATACTCAGTTAGACATCCATCCATACAAGTCATCCAAGAATAGGATGAACCGAAGGCACCCTCCTACTACATCCTAGGTATCACCCTATAGATCAGTAGCGAGTAGTCCTTGCAATACATAGATTCCAACCACGACAGAATCACAGTTTATCTTCGGTAGCTAACCAGAGATTATAGGTAATTCTACCGTTTTATGAAGATCCACGGTATTCAATTGCTCTATCTCAATCAGCATTTGAGATCTTCAGTTGTTTAAGTATTTGCTGGTCGGAATGGTTTTCGAATGTAAATTCGTTCCGGTCTTTCTGTACCAACAATCGTATAGTCCAGAGTTGATAGTCGATTATTTAACTATCAAATAAACAACCATTAAATCATAAAATTAAAAATTTATTTAATGGTTCAGTAATCCGCTTCACTTGGCTTCTTTAATTAAAAATAATTAACGAATGGTTAATTTATAACTTTTAAATCTTTAAGAAACTCGAACATCATTTCCACTTCTTGTTTTAATATATGAATATATTAAAAAATCATTTCCTTTTTTATACTTAGAAAAATATATTAATCATCATATCGAATTTCCCCTTTTACTATCATTTGCAAAACATTTGCTACCTCATTATTCATTATTTATAACTGGGAAGTCAGTTTAACTTATTATTCATAAACAATCGTTATGAAAATAACTTTTTTTATCCTTATTTGAAAATATTAACCAACTCTTATTCTTATACAATACTTATTTCAACATCTCATTCCCATTTTACCTTGAGAATATCGTTATATTTTCACGCAATTCCCTTTTGTTTCCGTTATTCTGGAAATCTCATTATAAATATACTCGAGTCCTTTTGCTTCCTTTTTGTTTAGAAATCCTATTGTATTCTCAAATCCTTTAATTTCATAACTTTGGAAATTCCATTATATATTCTCGAATCTTTACTTTCATAGCTGGAACATTCCTATTATTATTCATGCATTTCTATACTTCGACATTCACTAGTCCCTGATAGTAAATTGATAAGTGGATAATTCCTAAAGTATCAACCCCGAAGACCGAAATCAACATCAGATTAATACTCCGAAAATCACTCAACTCAACCAATCTTGAGTTGGGTTCCAATTCTTATCTTGACTCGTTATCAAGCCATTATTTCCCACTTCTAATTCATTCAACCATTTTCAACTTTGAAGATCTCGTTTCAACTCCATTCATTCACTTAACATCATTATTAAGTATTGCCAATTCAAAATCAATGCTTTGACTTCTTATTTCTTTCATAAACCTCGTTTATACAATTTAAGTTTAATATTCATCATTTTTATCTCATATTCTTTTTCTTAATTCACATGTTAAGTAAATATTTAATTTAAGTTATTGTATTCACTTAAAATCCCTTTTTATAACTTCATTTAAAATTCCAGGTTTTAAATAAAAACCTGTTCATATACCTTTTCACCATTTAACTAAATTCACTTTTTCTCTTTGATTTCTTTGCCTCGATGGATTTCATTTACAAGGTAATTACTTAAATTATTATTACTAAAATAATAATTTTCTTTAATATTAACTATTGTAAAATTAGTTAATTGCTTTATTAACTAAAATGAATAATTCATTTCCTTTTAAATAACTTTTATTCAAATTAGTAGATTTCAAAGATCTATCTTCAGTTATAAAATAAATTTTATAAATTCACTTATGTCGATTCACCGGAAGGTAAATCCATATTTAAAAACGATAGATTTTTAAGCTATCTGCCTCAAATTACTCAACCATTATCACCCATTAGTTAATATCATAACAACCGTTGAATTTTGATTCAACTATTAATAAACAAATCAATCATCTAATTAGGTTAGTCATACAGTTCATATAATGGTGATATGAAAATAAATAATAAATTTTGAGGAATCCAGTTGGATCCCTCCAACCTGTTTTCCCTGCATCCAAATACGTTATCTCAAATAAAATCATTTGATAAAAATTATCAAATTTAAATTAATAATTTCTGTAACGATAAACAATCAATATTTAACATCGGCCAATTTATATTAACAAACAGTTCAAACAATTAAATTAACCACGTTTATATCATAAACGTGACCAATAAGGTAAGTTACATTATTTGGTTACAATCATTAAAATAACGATTTGGTATTTCACTGAAATTAAACAATGTTTAATTTCATTGGCCCAATCAATATGCGCATATATATTCAACAAATAGTATATCATTAGCAACCATAACACACAAAATAAAAACCGACTTATATTAAATATAAGTGGGAAGAACTGAGTGAGTTTAACTCGCCTTGATTTCCTTCTATCGTCAAAGCGGTTTAGTTTAATTAAATTAAACAAGCGTTTAATTTAATTAAATAAACTCCGACTATTTTCAACACCGTCCAATTTAGCTGCTTACATGTCGTGCTCTCCAATATAGTCCCAATACTTTTGGTTGTATTTGATTCTGTTAACATAGGACAACATTATATTGTATGATCACAATTTAATTCAAATTAATTAACTTAATTAAATCTTAATTATCACATATAAATTGATAGATTAACCAACTTTCATCGTCTTAACCGATAATGCCCAAATATGTCAATTTAAGTAAATATTTATAACCATTTCACTGTGGTTTAGACACGTAATATAGTGTCTGGCACTTTAAATATTTGGCCATGTCAATAATTACTTAGGCGTATATAATATGGTTAGTACATACATACCCTTAATCAAATATTATATAAACAGTTACTTACTTACTACTAATAATGTAATAAGACGTAAACACTAGTTTGGGGCACGTTAAAGGTGATGATGACTAAGCACATCTAAAATAACGACCAGCCACGTTTAAATCTATTCAAGCTTACTTATATCGTTATATATACATGGACGAGGCAAAAGTCATCTAAGTTGTCCACGTTAATGGCATAATTAGGCTTGAATGTGATTGCGGATTTTATTTTGGTATTAGACAATTACATTTCACAACCTGCTACTGTTCAAGCGATTTATCCACTACATAATTTATGCAAAAACCCAATACCATTCCACTGTGAACCCATCACGCTGCGCCACCATCACCGTATGACTTCGTCGGCGATCAAGTTCTAGCCCCTACGTCTTGCTAACAACCCATCTCTCTTCTCTACACGTTGCTCTTATTTGTTCAATGAAAATGCCCAAATCCCCTCCTAGTTCAAACGTGAAAATCATCCCTCCTTCATTTTGTACACTACGGCTTCACCATACTTACACTCAACCAAAACATCTCACCGCCACTCATCCCAACCTTAACCAGAATCCCATCAGACTGCATGACGACGACCGGCCCAGCTCCTCCTTCTCAACGCCGTACACCCTCCCACGACTATGTAAACCCGACCACGATGCTATCCTTCCCCATCAGAACAACATTCCTGGCCAGCGATTTTCCTGACTCGATCACCTCTCTAACCATGAAACGCACACCCCTTCACTCCCCGTCCACACACCTCCGTACAGGCCTAAGTAAGGGCACCACCGCTCGTTTCTCTCTCCGCCAGTTCCCCACTGCTCTGTCCCTGTTCAAAGATCCCCTCAGCTATACGGGTTAGATTATATATGTGAAGGGTTCGTTCTGTTTTGTTGAAGGTGAGTCTTAAATACAAAATGAAGCTTGGCTTGTATCCTCACGACTTTTGTTCTCGGCAAAAAGCAGGGTCGGTGGAGTTGAATTTATTTTGTGAATGGAGTTTGCGAGTTCGTTAATGGAGTTTTTGTTTCAGATTCATAGAGCTCTTTGGATTTTTCTTTTTTTCCTGAAAGGCAGTCGCCATTTTTAAATGGTTTGCAAGAGGAAAAATAAATAGCTGGGTAAGCCTTTATTTATAGCAATGATAGTTTGGGGTGCAAGTAAAATGTTTGGAACGCACATTTGATTTTAGGGTAGAATAGGCTTTTCTTTTCAGTTTGGCACGTACGTTGGTGTGCAATGAGTTATCTTAGGCATGTGATCTCAGAATCGGATAGGATAGAACACATTTGTGCGCGTGGCCTGTAAATAATAGGGTAGCCTGCTATATGCACATTTCTTATCTTAGTTGTGTTACTTAGGAGTTAAGTGTATTAGGTTGATATAATGTAGGTGAGCACTCCCATTTCTTAGTCATTAAGTTTATATATGTTATTTATTTATACTTCATACAACATTAAATTATACTGCTTATAATCGTTAACCGATATATTTAATGTACCGCTATACACTAACTCCAAATATGCTGAATGGACATACTGCGGTGTCTTATCGTTCTGAGCCCAATGGAATTCGTTTGATCGAAATTTGCCTCCATTTGCACACCGGCATTATTTTGAATTTCAATTTATTTATCGATTCACTTTTAAATTGCACCCTAAATATAAAAAACTCCAATTGTCTCAAAACTGGAAATCTAACAATAATTAGTTATACGTATTACAATAAAATTCATTTCATCGGAAATGGACGTTGTTTGACGATTATTCTTAAGGCTTAAATAATATCAACAAAATAAATATTTAATTCAAAAACAATTCAATTTTATAATAAATAAATTATTATCGTATATATATCAGAATAAAAAAATACATTACTTTAAACCTAACTAATATGGAATTATAACTCAACATTACCATTCTCGAGTCAAACGATATCCAAATATATATTAAATCCCTATTATATTAATTAACAAGCGTTATTTTTTTAATAATAATTTCCACAACGACTATTTTAAAGTTTGAATTAGATATAACTAACAATCCATAACATGAAATTTAATTTTTTGTTCTCTTCCATTAGAAAATTATAATCAACAAGATTCTAATGTTTCTTGTTTCACGGAAATCCGACTTATATCGGACCTTGTATACTCAATTGAAGTTCAAAACACAATATTACAAACTACCGCACCATTACGAGCTCGATTTATATTTATATATAAATTTAACGTCCAAACTTCGTTATATAATCGAATTATATCTTATAACACCATTTATAATTCCAAATAAAATATTTCAATAATAAAATAATTTAAATATTAAACCACTAAAAATATGGGACACTACATTCTTCCCCCTTAAAAGAATTTCGTCTCCGAAATTACCAAGGTAGGAAAAATGTTACGAACCCATCCACTTTAAATTCCAATTTTATTTTTATCTCGAAAACTAATTCATTATCGTTAATAAAAATTTCAAAAATATCCAAAATTTCTAACACATTAAATTCCTGGAAAAATTCGGCAGAGTCTCCCTTGTATGGAGGGATTTCTGCAATATAGCAGGAACAAATGATATATATACATCGACCCCCACGGTTGGAAAACAAAAATTAAAACCCAAAATTTGTATTTTCGCATAGGCGTACCTTTTCCGAGCGCTATTGAGCATACTTTCTTAACTTACGTGCAATATATTCAACCAACTCAATTCCAATAGCCATCTGGCACCTGTACTCAACTCAAATCATCGTGTAAATAACTAACACATGAAATTCTAAATAATATTTTATTTATTGACTAGAATAACTAAACAAATTCCCATCATCAAACATATAACGTCATTCATATGCAAATACAGGGTAATATTATTCAATTTCAATTCATATGTGGGTTCATTCCTGTTTACTATATGGGAATTTAGTTTTCAATTCGTTCAACTCTATTTTGGACTTTTGATGAATTATATTCAACCAAGCTAGCTAACAATCAACAATCAGTCAACATCCAATGCACAACCAACTCAATCAAATCAATTGAATTTACGATTAATATTAATATTTACTTTGGCTTAACATTTTTTTTAGTATGACGGATGTGTAGAGGGAGACTACACAGTCGATTAAGCATTATATTAATATATATAAACCCGTTGACAAGACTAACTAGTGGCTAATAGTTTGAGAAAGAGATAATAACACACAAACACCCAAATATCCAACGTTTATAGATAATACAACACAACATAATAGAGACTTAAAGCAATACTATATACGTATAATGCCAAATTAAGAAACCACTTAAGAAATTACTAAACCATGCAGACATAACTAAGTTAATGCAGATCTGGAACTGAGTCTCCATGGTTTGAACCCACTGATTCAGATGGACTATTATTCACTTGTAGAGCGAGATAAATCTAGATGAGGAAGATTGACCTGTCCATAATTGAAAGTAGTAAATAATTAGTTTGCATAATCCTTCAAAATTCTTCACGGGTTTGTTAAATACAACTGCATTCCTCTCCTTCTATATGCGCCAACAGTATATTGATAAAAAGGAATCTAATGCAACCTTAACAGCACTATTTTGCCAGTAGTCGAACACAAATGATATGTTGGGAATAAATCCAAGCAGATAAATGCTAGTGGCAGCTAGAATTAGGAATGAGAACTCGCATTCAAAGAACAAATGATGAATTGATTCCACATGACTTGAACAAAAAGCGCAATGAGGATCAACAATTAGATTAAGCTTATGCAACTTTGCTCTGGTGTTAACCTTTCCATGAATAAGGCACCAATTAAAGAAGAGAACTTTTTGAGTAGATGAATTTTCCATAATCTTGAAAATGAAAAAAGATCTTCCAGAAAAGTTAATATAATGGTACATAGAGGCAACAGAAAAACCCTTCCTTGGTGATAAAGCCCAAACATAGCTATCAGGAATATGAGAAATCTATGTTTGAAAGATCAGACTAGAGACATCAAGGAGATTATCAAGAACATGAACATCAAATATAGATGAAGGACAAAGACTTGAAGGACCATTATGAACCAAATTCACCACAGAAGTACTCACATTAGAAATCATAGGGAAAAGAGAAAGGAACACATGAGAAAGAGGGAGCTGGCCATGCCAAATATCATGAAAAAATAAACAAGTTTCACCATTTCCCAGACTTACATGAAACAAAATTTTAATACGAGGAATAAATGAAATTATACCAGACCAGAATGGAGAAGGCTTAACAGAGGGGAGAAAGTGAAAAACAAGATGAGAATTATTAGAATAATATTGGGAAAGAATTCAGTCCTTCCATATAAAAGAGCCTAGAGATACAATGCACCATAACCATTTCGATAGTAGTGCCAGATTGAAATCCCTGATCAATATGCAAACACATAGTATGCCAATTAACCTATTTTTTGAATTTGTTCCCATTACATAGGAAAGCAATTCTAATTGAATCTATTTTTGAGATTACCCATTTAGGGAGTTTATGAAAAGACATCCAATATGTTGGCAAAGCAGATAATATAGCTTTCACCAACACTAAACGACCAGCTCAGGAAGGGGAATTAGCCTTCCATGAGGATAATCTCTTTTTAGTCTTATGAATGAGTGGCAACCAATCCATTCTATGAAGCTTAGTAGGCCTAAGAGGAATTCCCAAATAAATTATTGGAAAATTATGAATAGAGAAGTTAAGGATAGAAGAGATAGACGGTCCCTAATGATCAGCTTTTCCCAACATTATTATTGAACTTTTCAAAAAATTAATAGAAAGATCTGATATAAGCTCAAAAACATATAGCACCACTTTAAGACAGTGAATATGATTAAGATCAGGAGAAGAAAAAATGACGGTGTCATCAGCAAATTGAAGGTTAGAGATTGCCAGAGATGAATTAGGAAGATGAATTCCATTAAAGTAGTTATTTGCGATCACTCTCTTTACCATTTTATTGAATACATCTGCAATTAACACAGAAATAAGAGGAGATAGTGGATCTCCCTACCGAAGCCCTCTATTGGATTTGAGTAAACCCCCAATGTTTCCATTGATAGAGATGGTTGAGTGAGTTGTCTTAAGAATAAAATCAATCTGATTTCACCAACGCTTAGAAATTCCCCTATGTCTAAACATTTGTAAAATAAATTCCCAAGACAGAGTCAAAAGCTTTAGAGTAATCTAATTTGAAGAGGACACCAGGTTTAGAAGTATTGTGATAATAAGAAATTACTTCTTGTGTAGCTGCAATACAATCGAGAATGCAACGTCCATGAATGAAAGCTGATTGCTTAGCGTCAATAAGGTCAGAAATCACAGATTGAAGACGTTTAGCAAGGGATTTGGTGATAATTTTAAGTGGTATTAAGCAAACTAATGGGACGAAAAGAAGAGAGAGAGTTAACACAAGAGAATTTGGGAAGAAGAACAATATTAGCATAATTTAGACGAGAGATAAGGCTAGGATTATCATAAAATTCATTACACATGGACATGATATCATTTTTCACAACGACCCAAAAAGATTTGAAGAATGAAGGCCCAAAACCATCTGGGCCCAGGGCTTTATCATCATTCATTTCGTTTAAAGTAGCCTATATCTCATTTTCTAGAAAATGGTTGGTCAATGGAAATAGCATTAGGAAAAGGGTAAAGCAAATTCCAATCAACAACTGGAATGGTAGCAGACAAACAACCAAGAATGGAGTGACAAAAATTAGAAAAGAGATGAAGAATGTCATCTTGATTTGAATACAATTGACCTTTGTAACACCCCGTAATTCCTGTGGATATTAAAGTAACGAATTAAAGAATGCTTAATTTTAAAATTAGGAAGTAAGGGAAACGGGTTACGCCATTGCGTTCATCTCGGAATTTTGCTTGGGATAGAGTTCGAGTTTGCGTAAATTGGACACCGTATAAAGAAGTTATAAGCCTTAGAAGTTTGTATACGCCCAAGGAAGTATATATATACATATAAAATAATTACAGAAGTCAAAACAGGGTTCAAATATCGAATTTGGGTCAAAGCAGGCTGAGCGGGAAATTTCCCACTCAGAGGTGTCGACCCCCCTATAGGGGGTCAACATAGGTGTCGACCCCCTATAAGGGAGTCGACCCCTGTTGGCCCAAATTTGGCCGATGACGTGTTTCGCCACGTGTCTCTTTCTGATTCGTTGTGTGATGTAGTATTCTGCTCTGGACGATTCTGATGACTTCTAGACTGATCTGAAGGCTCTAAATCTCTCTATACACCTATAAAAAGACCCCTAACCCTATTGTTTTCTCCACACGAATTCATAGGTGTTTATATGTTGCTAAAACCTGAAGTGACCTAGCCTACACCTTAATCAATCAAATTAGATTTTTTCAAGTTAACAATCAAAGTCTACATCAAAAGGAATAGCTAATCAAATTCATAAATCAGATCCCAGAATTCAAGGCCGTTCTGTTATTTGTGAGTTCATGTTACTTTCAGAAATAAAATTTAATTGTGATTCTGACATTGTAATAAATCTGAATATGAGATTATGCCTATTTCAATCTGTCTTTCCATATCCATTAGATCTATCTCATTGATATTATTGTGTCCATTCTTTGTCTCTTCTTTCCTTCTTCCCTTTTTGTTTTTATAGCCATGCTACTGCGAGCCTGAGCCAAATCTCATAAGAGATGAAGGTACGTTGGGAAAAATTGGGAATAATATATGATTTGGACATGGCCAGCGCTAAAATTTGGGAAAAGTATTAAATTACGTATAATTAGGCACAACTGATTTGTAACAGATTTGAGGACATAACACATGTTGTATTTAAAACATAAAGTGTATCGAACATATGACTTGAGATTTGAGGCATAAAGTATATTGGACATATGACTTCGGGTTTGGGGCATAAATTGAATTGTATACATGTAAGGCATAGTACATGTTGTGGTTTAAGACATAAAATTGGGGCATATTATATATATGATAGTTTATGACTTGGAAGAAGGAGATTATTGTGTATAGCGATATATGGCTTAGGCATGAAAACCTATAGTAAGATAGAGATAACAATTAAATTTGAACACGCCTAAATTGGGAATTTGGGTAATTGGCATGCACTGTAATTAAAGGCTATAATTTGGCATAGTTTATACTGTGAATCATGATTAGGGGGTTTTTTGAGAATGTTTTGTACGGTGCAATATGATTAAACCTTAGGGCATGTGTTATATTGTGATTTTGGGGCATGACCATTATTGCAAATTTGGGGAAATTGGGTGCAGCCTATTTTGAGTAATAACTTGAATTTGAATTTGTGGGGCATAACTTCCCGCAACAAGAGGAAGTGTCTTTTCTGCGGTATAGCGGGTCATTTAATTGTAGAAAAAAAACAAGTGGTTATTTTCAGCATGGTGAGGCAGGCCATCTTATCAAGAATTGCCCGAAGGACAAGGACAAGGACAAATGACAGGATTTTCGGGAAGGCAAGTGCATGCTTCCACCTCCACCGTACCTGAGAGAGATAGTAAAGTTTAGTTTTTCTTTTTGATCATCCTGTTAGTACTCTTTTTTTATTTTAGCGCATCACATTCGTTTATATCTGCTTCCATAGTTGAGTCTCTGCAGTTTAGTACTTGTATAGTGGAAGATCCCATTATCATTTCAAATCCAATTGGTGGTTCGGCTCATTTATCTTTGGTTTGTAAGGATTTGAGAATAGCTATATTAAGTATTGAGTTCAAGTGTAATGATTATGTTTTTGGGTTTCATGGGCTATGGGTTGATTCTAGGTATGGATTGGTTAGCTAGTAATTGTGAAAGGAGGGTAATTAGACTATTGAATTGCCTTGGGAATACCCTCGAGATTTCGTGCGATCCTAAGGGATCAGTTTGTCTTGCCTACCTAGAATCACTTGATGCATCTATCGGTGATTTGCGATCCGTTGGAGTAGTCCATGAGTACGCAGATGTTTTTTATTTGGTTAGGGGTCTGTCCCCTAAAACGCGAGATATACTTCCGCATGTATCTAGTTGACAATGCAAAACTGTTGCATTACATGTACGACACATGAATCCAAGGGAAAAGAAGGGATTAGTAAATAAGTAAAAGAGTTACTTGAAAAAGGGTTCATAAGGCGAAGTATTTCTGAATGGGGCGCTCCAGTCGTTTTCGTTACAAAGGCGGATGGTTCACTTCGCTTGTGCATAGATGATATTTTGGAATGAGAAAGAACATGCTTTGCATCTAAGGGAAGTCTCGGATACCCTCCAAGCACATCAACATAAGGCGAAGTCCTCAAAAATGTCATTTTGGAGAGAAGAAGTAAGGTTTCTTGGATATGTGGCCTCCAAAGAGGGGATAGCAGTAGATCCCGCAAAAAGTAGTTGCGGTGCAAGACTGGAAGGTGCCGAGGAATGCAACAGAAGTAAGAAGCTTTCTTGGACTAGCGGGCTAATATAGGTAATTAATTAAGGACTTTATGAAGGTATCGGCCCCACTTACTAGATTAACAAAGAAGAATCTAATCATCTTAGTATATACACTTGGTAAAATGGTTAACATCTGTTTATTTTCAAGAGATAGTTCTACGAATGTTAGCATGACACGGCAAAAGTCGTAGTTCCAAGTATACTATAAGAAGAAAAAGTGGAACGAGAGGCGACAGTGAAATGAGTTCCAACGCATATTCTGGAAACAGAAATTTTAGAATCTATGCAATCGTGAAGTTAAGACAGTCAGAGCAATATGGAGTGAAGATCAAGAAGATGCGACTTAGAAGACTGAAGACAAGATATGCACGTATATCCTTGATCTCTTTTTTTCTGTAAAGTTTATTTGCATGCTAGTCTTTATCCTTTAAGTATATCCTCTCAACTCTATCCTTGATCCTTAGGTAGAAGCCAATGGATGTAAACATGTGTTTGAAACATTTTATGATTGATTGTTGCAAGTTTTTGCTTGTGGTTGCTTGTGGATGCATACACACACATTAGGTACTAGATCAGCTCAGTCACTTTCATATTGCATGCGCATATATGTATTTGTATATGAATTGAAACTTGATATGTTATCATATGGATGTTGCATTTGTATGAATGATTGTGCACTCATGTAGAAGTTATAAAGTACGACTGGGAATAATTGCATACATGATGGACTCATGGCACTGACATAATTCGCATTAAGGAGGTCAACTGAATCGGTAGACTGCCTGATTTTACATTAGATAAGGAATCGTACACACACTATGCATATGATCATGAAAGTATTAGAAATCTTTTTATGGACAATGGACGCCTGTGATTGAATGGTTGAGTAGATAGATGTTGGATGTTAGGATACATTCTCCTTGACTCGAAGATTTCGGGGACGAAATCCTTTAAAGGAGGGGAGAATATAACACCCCGTATTTCCTGTAGATACTAACGTAACGAATTAAAGAATACTTAATTCTAAAAATAGGAATTAAGGGAAATAGGGTATGCCATTACGTTCATCTCGGAATTCTGTTTGGGATAGAGTCCAAGTTTGCATAAAGAGGACACCGTATGAAGAAGTTATAAGCCTTAGAAGTTTGTATACGCCCAAGGAATATATATATATATATATGTATACATCTAAAATATTTCCAGAAGTCAAAATAGGGTTCAAATCTCGAATTTGGTCCAAATCACGCTAAGCGGGAGATTTCCCGCTCAGAGATGTCGACCCCCCCTCCCCCGGGGGAGTCGACAAAGGTGTCGACAACCCTATAGGGGTGTCGACATAGGTGTCAACCCTCCTATAGGGTAGTCAACCCATGTTGGCCCAGATCTAGCCGATGACGTGTTTCGCCATGTGTCGCTTTCTGATTCACTATGTGACGTGGTATTCTGCTCTGGATGATTCTAATGACTTCTAGACTGATCTGAAGGCTCTAAATCTCCCTATACACGTATAAAAAGTACACTAAACCTATTGTTTTCTCCACACGAATTCATAGGCATTTAAATGCTGCTAAAACCTGAAGTGACCTAGCCTCCACCTTAATCAATCAAATTATATTTTTTCACGTTAACAATCAAAGTCTACATCAAAAGGAATGGCCAATCAAATTCAGAAACAGATCCCAGAATTCAAGACCGTTCTATAATTTGTGAGTTCATGTTACTTTCAGAAATAAAATTTAATTGTGATTCTGACATTGTAATAAATCTGAATATGAGATTATGCCTATTTCTATCTGTATTTCTATATCCATTGGATCTATCTCATTTATATTATTATGTCCATTCTTTGTCTCTTTTTTGCTTCTTCCCTTTTTGTTTTTATAGTCAGGCTACTGCGAGCCTGAGCCAAATCTCATAAGAGATGAAGGTACATTGGGAAAAATTGGGAATAATATATGATTTGGACATGGCCAGCGCTAAAATTTGGGAAAAGTATTAAATTATCTATAATTAGGCATAATTGATTTGTAACAGATTTGAGTACATAACACATATTGTATTTAAAACATAAAGTGTATCGAACATATGACTTGAGATTTGAGGCATAAAGTATATTGGACATATGACTTCCGGTTTGGGGCGTAAATTGAGCTGTATACATGTAAGGCATAGTACATATTGTGGTTTAAGACCTAAAATTGGGGCATATTATATATGATAGTTTATGACTTGGAAGAAGGAGATTATTGTGTATAGTGATATATGGCTTAGACATGAAAACCAACAGTAAGATAGGGATAACTATTAAATGTGAACACGCCTAAATTGGGATTTTGGTTAATTGGCATGCATTGTAATTAAAGGCTATAATTTGGCATAGTTTATATTGTGAATCATGTTTGGGGGTTTTTGGAGAATATTTTGTACGGTGCAATATGATTAAACCTTAGGGCATGTGTTATATTGTGACTTTGGGGCATGACCATTATTGCAAATTTGGGAAAATTGGGTGTAACCTACTTTGAGTAATAACTTGAATTTGAATTTGTGGGGGCATGACTTGCAATTAGCTTTGTTAGGGTATTACTTGAGAATTGGAACATGACTAGTTTTGTGAATTTGGGATGATTAGCATATAAAAGCTAGACTTGGACATGTATGGTAAATATATTAAAAGATAAACATGCCTAACCTGAGGTTAGATTGAGTTGCGGTGTAAAACTGCCCGGAACCGCCTTCCACATCTAGTAACCACAACAACACAGATCTAATGTGATAGGTTAGCACATTTAACCCAAAACCCGAGGTTAGAATGAGTTTGCGGTAGAAGTCTGCACGGAACCACCCGGCACATCCAGCAACCGCAAACAACAGTTCTAATGTGAGATGACGGGGCATTAATAAATTAATTAATGTCAATAAGCAGACATGATAAGAAGGTGGAGTTAAGTAAATTTAGAACACTTAACCATTATAACATGTTAATTAGACTAGAAGGTGGGATTAAGTAAATTTAGAAAACTTAACCATTATAACATGTTAATTAGACAAGAAGGTGGGGTTACGTAAGTTTAGAACACTTAACCGTTATAACATGTTAATTAGATAAGTGAGCAGGGTTAAGTTAATAAGAAACACTTAACCAATATGACATGATGAATGAGTTGGGTTAAGTTAATAAGAAGCACTTAACCAATATAACATGATGAATGGGTAGGGTTAAGTTAAAACAAGAGGCAACACTTAACCAATATAACAGGATGCGTGGAAGGATTAAGTTAACACAAGAAGGCAACACTTAACCAATGTAACACGACAAGTGGGTGGGTTAAGTTAACTTGAATTGATTGATTACACATAACCAATACATCATGATGAACGCGTGTGGTTAAGTTAATAAGAAACACTTAACCAATGTAACTTGATGAACGAATAGGGTTAAGTTAATGGGAAATACTTAACCAATATAACATTATGAATGACGGGGTTAAGTTAATAGGAAACACTTAACCAATCCAACATGACGAGTAATAAGAAACACTTAACCAACATGACATGATGAGTGGATGGGTTAAGTGAACATGAATGGATAGCACTTAACCAATATGACATAATGTGTGGGAGGGTTAAGTACATATCGGGTTGGTGGGTAATATTAGTAAATATAGACCCACAAACTTAACCATTAAGTAAACATTGTTTGAATCAGTGGGAGGGTTAAGTACATATCGGGTTGGTGGGTAATATTAGTGAATATAGGCTCACAGACTTAACCAGTAAGAAACCCTATAACGGGGACCCATTTCAGTCGTAACCCACATAGATGTATCAAGGTACCCTGAAACTTGGTAGGGTGGGGCACGATTACTGGGCTGATTATAAGCGGTCAAAATAGTGGCAGGGGGTACCTCATTGTAGGTTCCAATGGATTACGGGCATGCATGTACTCCGGAGTGGGAAAAAGCAGGCACTGGGTACCAGTAGTTATACACTGTGCATCTTGAATCGTGTCAGGTTGCTATCATAGGGACTGATACACCTTATGGTGGGGCCAGCACAGGGTATCTACACGCAAGAGAGGGCTGATTGGCACAGACACAAAGAAAATTAATATGAGTAAGGAGCCGATCGATAGGGTAGTAAGGGTACATCTAACATCTTCATGGCAATTAGGCTGATTGAGGTAAGATCCTCATATTAGATGTACACCTGAAGGCTACCACAATTGCGGGGATTGGGATCATATTATCATTTTGCACAGATTACTAGTTGGGACACTAGTTAGGGGGTGTAGAGATTTAGAAATCAGAATAACAAGGTAGTAGCGAAGTAGAGAAAGAGTAGAAGTGCATTCAGTTTATCTTGCCTTATCATATCCTATGTTATTCTTAGGTTATCCTGTTATCCATGTTATCACGGTATTGTCTTATATTCAGTTTATTCATGTCATGATGGTTTTTCCTGTTTACATGCTGAAAGTCACTGGACTTACCAGACTTATGTCTGACCTAGTTTGTTTCACCTCTTTTCTTCCATTTCCCCCCAGGTTCACCGGGAGGAAATGTTACCACTTAGCTCGGTTTTCTTTCCAAGCTCGAAGATAGTTGATGTATTGCTTTGGACTCTCTCTTCCACTGATGTGGCTGGTTCATACTTTATTGGGGAATATCATTGTTATTTTTTTATGCTTCTTTTATACTTGGAAGTTTTTGAATCAAGACAGAAGTTCTATGTATTACTTTTAAGTTTGAATGAGACAATTGTTGTAAAAGCTTGACTGAACCACATTGCTAATAAAATGACTTTATTTTCCGCTACTTTATTTGTCTGTTTTGTAATTTACCTGCGTCTTTTACCTAAAACGCTCCATCGAAGTTAAGGCATTCCCTTGGTGAGTGACCTTAACAGAGGTGGAGTGGTACACTTGGTATCAGAGCTAAAGGTTACCGGATCAGATAAAAGATTTTAACAATTATTTTCAAAACGGTTTTAAAAGAAGCATTTTCAAAAGAAAGCTTTTGTTTTAAATGAATATTCCCCAAATCCATATGCACTATCTTTTGATCCTCTATTTGAATCCTTGTTTCCTTCTTTCCTGAGTCTCCGGGGCTCCTGGCTTTCTGGGAGGTAACCTCATCGCGGCATGGTTCCGTTGGCTTGATGAGACTACGATACCTTTCAAAGGGCGAAGAAGTGCCCAACCTTCATCCATAGTCGCAGTAGTTTCACCTGTGGCTAGTTCTCTTCCAAGCTTTGTAGGGTTTTTCGTGCAATGAAGGCAACCTTCGATAGACTTGTCAACATGGTTCACAAAGAAGGTAAAGAGAAAGAGGCCAAAGGGGAAGAATCACAAACAATGGATTGGAATATAAGAAGGGCGGAAGAAATAATAGATCCCGCAACAAGAGGAAGTGTCTTTTCTGCGGTATAGCGGGTCATTTAATTGTAGGAAGAAAAAGACAAGTTGTTATTTTCAGCATGGTGAGGCAGGGCATCATATTTAGGATTGCCCGGAGGACAAGGACAAATGACAGGATTTTCAGGAAGGCAAGTGCATGCTTCCACCTCCAGCGTACCTGAGAGAGAGATAGTAAAGTTTAGTTTTTCTTTTTGATCATCCTGTTAGTACTCTTTTTTTTTATTTTAGCGCTTCACATTCGTTAATATCTGCTTCCATAGTTAAGTCTCTGCACCTTAGTACTTGTATAGTGGAAGATCCCATTATTGTCTCAA
The DNA here is from genome assembly GCA_030737875.1 of Allium sativum. Taxonomy (NCBI): domain Eukaryota; kingdom Viridiplantae; phylum Streptophyta; class Magnoliopsida; order Asparagales; family Amaryllidaceae; genus Allium; species Allium sativum. Next base: position 142,907,417 of record CM060914.1, read on the forward strand.
ATATAATTGGTGGTTTGGCTCATTTATCTTTGGTTTGTAAGGATTTGAGAATATCTATATTAAGTATTGAGTTTAAGTGTAATGCTTATGTTTTCGGGTTTTATGGGCTATGGGTTGATTCTCGGCATGGATTGGTTAGCTAGTAATTGTGAAAGGAGGGTTGTTAGACTTTCGACTTGCCTTGGGAATACCTTCGAGATTTCGTGCGATCCTAAGGGATCCGTTTGTCTTGGCTACCTAGAATCACTTGATGCATCTATCGATGATTTGCTATCCGTTGGAGTGGTCCATGAGTACGCAAATGTTTTCGATTTGGTTAGGGGTTTGTCCCCTAAAACGCGAGATAGACTTCCGCATATATCTAGTTGACAATGCAAAACTAGTTGCATTACCTGTACAACACATGAATCCAAGGGAAAGGAAGGGCTCACTAAATAAGTAAAAGAGTTACTTGAAAAAGGGTTCATAAGGCGAAGTATTTCTGAATGGGGTGCTCCAGTCGTTTTCATTACAAAGATGGATGGTTCACTTCACTTGTGCATAGATGATATTTTGGAATGAGGAAGAACATGCTTTGCATCTAAAGGAAGTCTCGGTTACCCTCCAAGCACATCAACTTAAGGCGAAGTTCTCCGAAAATGTCATTTTTGGAGAGAAGAAGGTTTCTAGGACATGTGGCATCAAATGAGGGGATAGTAGTAGATCCCGCAAAAAGTAGTTGCGGTGCAAGACTAGAAGGTCCCAAGGAATGCAACAAAAGTAAGAAGCTTTCTTGGACTAGCGGGCTAATACAGGAAGTTAATTAAGTACTTTATGAAGGTATCGGCCCCACTTACTAGATTGACAAAGAAGAATCTAATCATCTTAGTATATACACTTGGTAACATGGTTAACATCTGTTTATTTTCAAGAGATAGTTCTGGGAATGTTAGCATGACACGGCAGAAGTTGTAGTGCTAAGTATGATATAAGAAGAAAAAGTGGAACGAGAGGCGACAGTGAAATGAGTTCCAACGCATATTCTTGAAATAGAAATTTAGAAGCTATGCAATCATGAAGTTAAGACAATCAGAGCAATATGGAGTGAAGCTCAAGAAGATGCGACTTAGAAGACTAGATATGCGCATCATACCCTTTTTGAGGGTATATCCTTGATCTCTCTTTTTCTGTAAAGTTTATTTGCATGCTAGTCTTTATCCTTTAAGTATATCCTCTCAGCTCTATCCTCGATCCTTAGGTAGAAGCCAATGGATGTAAACATGTGTTTGAAACATTTTATGATTGATGGTTGCAAGTGTTTGCTATTGGTTGCCCGAGGATGAATACACACACATTAGGTACTAGATCGGCTCAGTCACTTTCATATTGCATACGCATATATGTATTTGTATATGAATTGAAACTTGATATGTTGTCATATGGATGTTGCATTTGTATGAATGATTGTGCACTCATGTAGAAGTTATAAAGTACGACTGGGAATAATTGCATACATGATGGACTCATGGTACTGACATAATTCACATTAAGGAGGTCAACTGAATCGGTAAACCGCCTGATTTTACATTAAATAAGGACACGTACACACACTATGCATATGATCATGAAAGCATTAGAATTTTTTTTAAGGACAATGGACGCCTGTGATTGAATGGTTGAGTAGATAGACGTTGGATGTTAGGATACATTCTCCTTGACATGGAGATTTCGGGGATGAAATCCTTTAAAGGAGGGGAGAATGTAACACCCTATATTTCCTGTGGATATTAAAGTAACGAATTAAATAATACTTAATTCTAAAAATAGGAATTAAGGGAAACGGGTTATGCCATTGCGTTCATCTTTGAATTCTACTTGGGATAGAGTCCGAGTTTGCGTAAATCGGACACCGTATGAATAAGTTATAAGCCTTATAAGTTTGTATACGTCCAAGGAAGTATATATATACATATAAAATAATTCCTGAAGTCAAAACAGGGTTCAAATCTCGAATTTGGGTCAAAACAGGCTGAGCGGGAAATTTCCCGCTCAGAGATGTCGACCCTCCCCCCCCCCCCCAGGGGGAGTCGACCCGTGTTGGCCCAGATCTGGCCGATGACGTGTTTCGCCACATGTCATTTTCTTATTAACTGTGTCATGTGGTATTCTGCTCTAGATGATTCTGATGACTTGTAGGCTGATCTGAAGGCTCTAAATCTCCCTATACACGTATAAAAATACCCCTAAACCTATTGTTTTCTTTATACGAATTCATAGGCGTTTATATGCTGCTAAAACCTGAAGTGACCTAGCCTCCACCATAATCAATCAAATTAGATTTTTTTCAAGTTAACAATCATAGTCTACATCAAAAGGAATAGATAATCAAATTCATAAATTAGATCCCAGAATTGAAGACCGTTCTGTAATTTGCGAGTTCATGTTACTTTCAGAAATAAAATTTAATTGTGATTCTGACATTGTAATAAATCTGAATATGAGATTATGCCTATTTCTGTCTGTCTTTCTAAATCCATTGGATCTATCTCATTGATATTATTATGTCCATTATTTGTCTCTTCTTTCCTTCTTCCCTTTTTATTTTTATAGCCAGGCTACTGCGAGCCTGAGCCAAATCTCATAAGAGATGAAGGTACGTTGGAAAAAATTGGGAATAACATATGATTTGGACATGGCCAGCGCTAAAATTTGGGAAAAGTATTAAATTATGTATAATTGGGCATAGCTGATTTGTAACGGATTTGAGGACATAACACATGTTGTATTTAAAACATAAAGTGTATCGAACATATGACTTGAGATTTGAGGCATAAAGTATATTGGACATATGACTTCGGGTTTGGGGCATAAATTGAGCTGTATACATGTAAGGCATAGTACATGTTGTGGTTTAAGACCTAAAATTGGGGCATATTATATATGATAGTTTATGACTTGGAAGAAGGAGATTATTGTGTATTGTGATATATGGCTTAGGCATGAAAACCAATAGTAAGATAGGGATAACTATTAAATGTGAACACGCCTAAATTGGGATTTTGGTTAATTGGCATGCCTTGTAATTAAAGGCTATAATTTGGCATAGTTTATACTGTGAATCATGATTGAGGGTTTTTGGATAATATTTTGTACGGTGCAATATGATTAAACCTTGAGGCATGTGTTATATTGTGATTTCGGGGCATGACCATTATTGCAAATTTGGGAAAACTGGGTGTAACCTTCTTTGATTAATAATTTGAATTTGAATTTGTGGGTAATAACTTGCAATCAGCTTTGTTGTGGTATAACTTGAGAATGGGAACATGACTAGTTTTGTGAATTTGGGATGATTAGCGTTTAAAATCTTGACTTGGACATGTGTGGTAAATATGTTAAAAGATAAACATGCCTAACCCGAGGTTAGATTGAGTTGCGCTGTAAAACTGCCCGGAACTGCCCGGCACATCCAGTAATCGCAACAACACAACTCTAATGTGAGAGGTAAGCGCATTTAGCCCAAAACCCGAGGGTAGAATGAGTTTGCGGTAGAAGTCTGCCCGGAACCGCCAGGCACATCCAGCAACCGCAAACAACAGTTCTAATGTGAGAGGATAGGACATTAATAAATTAATTAATGACAATAAACAGACATGCTAAGAAGGTGGGGTTAAGTGAATTTAGAACACTTAACCGTTATAACATGTTAATTAGACAAGAAGGTGTGGTTAAGTACATTATAACATGTTAATTAGACAAGAAGGTGGGGTTAAGTAAATTTAGAACACTTAATCGTTATAACATGTTAATTAGATAAGTGAGAAGGGTTAAGTTAATAAGAAACACTTAACCAATATGACATAATGAATGAGTAGGGTTAAGTTAATAAGAAACACTTAACTAATATAACATGATGAATGGGTTGGGTTAAGTTAAAACAAGAGGCAACACTTAACCAATATAACAGGATGCGTGGAAGGGTTAAGTTAACACAAGAAGGCAACACTTAACCAATGTAACACGACAAGTGGGTAGGTTAAGTTAACTTGAATTGATTGATGACAGTTAACCAATACAGCATGATGAACGCGTGGGGTTAAGTTAATAAGAAACACTTAACCAATGTAACTTGATGAACGAACGAGGTTAAGTTAATGGGAAATACTTAACCAATATAACATGATGAATGAACGGGGTTAAGTTAATAGGAAACACTTAACCAATCCAACATGACGAGTAATAAGAAACACTTAACCAACATGACATGATGAGTGGGTGGGTTAAGTGAACATGAATGGATAGCACTTAACCAATATGACATAATGTGTGGGAGGGTTAAGTACATATCGGGTTGGTGGGTAATATTAGTAAATATAGGCCTACAAACTTAACCATTAAGTAAACATTGTTTGAATCAGTAGGAGGGTTAAGTACATATCGGGTTGATAGGTAATATTAGTAAATATATGCCCACAAACTTAACCAGTAAGAAACCCTGGTAACGGGGACCCAATTCAGCAGTAACCCACATAGATTTATCAAGGTAGCCTGAAATTAAGCAGGGTGGTGCACGATTACTGGGCTGATTATAAGCAGTCAAAATAGCGGCAAGGGGTGCGTCAGTGTAAGTTCCGACGGATTACGGGCATGCACGTACTTCGGAGTGGGAAAAAGAAGGCACTGGGTACTAGTAGTTATACACTGTGCATCTTGAATCGTGTCGGGTTGATTTCATAGGGACTGAAACACCTTATGGTGGGACCAGCATAGGGTATCTACACGCATGAGAGGGTTGATTGACAAAGACACAAGGAAAGTTAATACGAGTAAGGAGCCGATCGATAGGGTCGTAAGGGTACATCTAACATCTTCATGGCAATTAGGCTGATTGAGGAAAGATCCTCATACTAGATGTACACCTGAAGGCTACCACAATTGCGGGGATTGGGATCACGTTATCATATTATTATTTTTGCACAGATTACTAGTTGGGACACTAGTTAAGGGGTGCAGAGATATAGAAATCAGAATGACAAGGTAGAAGTGAAGCAGAGAAAGAGTAGAAGTGCATTCAGTTTATCTTGCCTTATCATATCCTATGTTAATCTTAGGTCATCTTGTTATCCATGTTATCACGGTATTGTCTTATATTCAGTTTATTCATGTCATGATGCTTTTGCCTATTTACATGCTGAAAGTCACTGGACTTACAATACTTATGTCTGACCTAATTTGTTTTGCCTCTTTTCTTCCATTTCCCCCCAGGTTCACAGGGAGGAAATGTTACCACTTAGCTCAGTTTTCTTTCCAAGCTCGAAGATAGTTGATGTATTGCTTTGGACTCTCTCTTCCACTGCTATGGCTGGTTCGTGCTTTGTTGGGTAATATCGTTGTTATTTTTTATGCTTCTTTTATACTTGGAAGTTTCTGAATCAAGACAGAAGTTCTATGTATTACTTTTAAGTATAATTGAGACAATTGTTGTAAAAGCTTGACTGAACCACATTGCTCATAAAATGACTTTATTTTTCATTGCTTTATTTGTCTATTTTGTAATTTACCTGCATCTTTTACCTAAAACGCTCCACCGAATTTAAGGCATTCCCTTGGTGAGTGACCTTAACGGAGGTGGAGTGTTACAACCTTCATGAGAGATTTCTTGAATGCAAGGTGCTCATCTCCTACCATTTGCAATTCTATGAAAGTAAGCTGTATTTTTATCCCTTTCATTATTCCATTTAGATTTGGATCTATGTTTCCGACCAATTTCTTCTTGCTTGAACAGTCTATCTAATGCAAAATCAAGGTTCTTCAATGTGCTATATTCCTCATCATTTCAAGGACGAGATTCCACCAAGATGTTGAGATTCAAGATAACATCTTAGTTTAACATATTTGAACATCAGTCGGCTAATATCCGATCGATTTCTATTAAATTATTATTCATTCAAATTTTAAATCTCATATCAATTTAATTTCAGCATAATTCTTGATTTTACTCAGCCAAGCTAAATTCCAACCCAAATTCAATTAACTACTTGAATTTTCTAACCAAATTCTGATTTTTATTCCAAATATCATCCAATTCCACTTCAAATTTTATTTAACTTATTTTTAAGTTAAATTCTGATTCATTTCAATTCCAAACTGAAATTCTCATTCACAAATTCCATATGTGAAATCTCTTCGGGTTATATTAAACCATTCAAATTTTTAATCCAAATTGAATTTACTCAAATCAACCAAACACAATAAATACACAAATATCTCAACAATCTGAGAAAATATTTATTTTCTATACAAAAATATAGTTTAGGTAAAATTATTTCATTTACCCTTTTTACAAACCAATATTGTATCCACTGCCAGTTCAAAATTGAACCGATCAAATAACATAATACAAAACATTTGTATATAAAATTTACAAATACGCTCTCATATATATACACTTAAAATCAATCTATGGTATTAATAACCACATCTCTATCGAGTTACGCCATAGAGCCAAGGTTATTACTAAACCTTATGCTCTGATACCATTGTAACGACCCGACAAAGAAATTCTACGCCCGAATTCTGACAATAACACATAAACTAGTATTACTTACCGAAATTCAAGTATCGAAAACACCAGATAGTTATTAGAAAGAATTTAGAGGGTGAGAAAAGAAGGAAAGAAATATTATAACATAAGAAGAAGAAGGACCAACACAACATAGAGTCTCACATCGCAGCGGAACAAAATATAGTATAGACATAAATCTTTGTTTAGAGCTTAAAATAAAAACTTACAATCATCAGAGTACAACTCATCTGGATAGTCATAACAACCCATCCTCATATACAAAACACAGCGGAATAATATCTATATAAGATCATACGTCCGAACTCTTCAAGCTCATATCTTCACGGTATCCGATAACCTGAACCTGCACCACCTAGTCTAACTCAAGCATTACAAACGTCGGATCATTCTGGTGAACCAGAGTGAGAAAACACTCTATGTTTAAAGGCATCATACAACTTGATTATATCATCAAAATCTTTTCTGAAAAAAAAGGACAATCGTAAGACCAATCCACTCATAAACACGGAGGGTTTTTACCTTACGATAACCTAAAACATTTTTGAAATCATATTTTTTTTGATATTATAATAATGTCTAAATACAATTAAATATCAATCTAGCAGACGCTTGCGTCTCACGCTCTATATATATAGTATACAATCAAAACCGCGGGCACTTATTGGAGAATGGATTTCCATGGCAAGGTATGGGCATCTACCTTTCTAACAGTGTATCTCTGGAGAGAAATACACCGAGTTCAACAAGAACATCTTGCAACCCAGACTAAACATGATCGACCATTCGTTTCGCTTGAATGTTCCGAATGTAATATCACATTACGCCTTTTTGTCATGTCCACTATAATTCCCGAGAGATACAGAAGTGAAAAGAAGTAATAAATATGAATATTCACTAGATGGTGACAATACACCTTAATTGGAGCGACCCACATAGCCATGCGACCTATCCGATTTTTACCATTTTCCAGTTGATGAGGCTTGAGGTCATAATTCCTCTTTTCAAAACATCTGGCCACCCTTCACTTTGAATGCCACATCGTCAGATCTGCCAAATCACTAATGGACGTCCACAAAAATACTCTGGGTGTTAGCGCCACAAATAGAAATACGTTTGTAAAAATCAATGTACGCGACTCTTAAGAAATACTCACTCAGACATCAGTCCATACAAGTCATCCAGGAATAGGATGAATCGAAGGCACCCTCCTATTACATCCTCGGTATCAACCTATAGATCAGTAGCGAGTAGTCCTTGCAATCCGTAGATTCCAACCACGACAGGATCATAGTTTATCGCCGGGAGCTAACCAGATATTATAAGTAATTCTACCGTTTTATGAAGATCCACGGTCTTCAATTGCTCCGTCTCGATCAGCATTTGAGATCTTCGGTTATTTATGTATTTCCTAGTAGGAATGGTTTTCGAATATAAGTTCGATCCCGGTCTTTCTGTACCAACAATCATATAGTCAAGATTTGATAGTAGGTTATTTAACTATCAAATAAACAATCATTAAAATAAAAATTGATTTACTGGTTCAGTATTCCGTATCACTTGGCTTCTTTAATTAAAAATAATTAATGAATGGTTAATTTAAAACTGCTAAATCTTTTATTAATTCAAACATCGTTTCCACTTTCTGTTTTAGTATATGAATATATTAAATATCATTTCCTTTTTATATACTTAGGAAAATATATTAATCATCATATCGAGTTTCCGATCTTACTATTATTTGCAAAACATTTGCTACCTCATTATTCATTATTTATAACTGGGAAATTGGTTTACCTTATTATTCGTAAACAATCGTTATGAAAATCTCCTTTTTATCCTTATTTGAGAATATTAACCAACTCTTATTCTTTTACAATACCTATTTCAATATACAACATCTCATTCCCATTTTACTTTGAGAATATCGTTATATTTTCCCGTAATTCCCATTTGTTTCCGTTATTTTGGAAATCTCATTATAAATAAACTCAAGTCTTTTAACTTCCTTTTGTTCATAAATCCTATTATATTCTCAAATCCTTTGATTTCGCAACTTTGGAAATTCCATTATATATTCTCCAATCTTTTCTTTCAAAGTTGGAACATACCTATTACTTATTCATGCATTTCTATACTTCAAAATTCACTAATCCCTGACAGTAAATTGATAAGTGAATAATTCCCTATGTATCAACCTCGAAGACCAAAATCAACATCTGATTAATACTCAAAAAATCACTTAACTCAACTAATCTCCAGTTGGGTTCCAATTCTTATCTTAACTCGTTATCAACCCATTATTTCCCAGTTCTAATTCATTCAACCATTTTCCACTTTGAAGATCTCATTTCAACTCCATTCATTCACTTAATATCATTATTAAGTATTGCCAATTTGAAATCAACGCTTTGACTTCTCATTTCTTTCATAAACCTCGTTTATACAATTTTGGTTTAATAAAAATCGTTTTTATCTCATGTTCTTTTACTTAATTCACATGTTAAGTAAATATTTAATTTAAGATATTATATACGCTTAAAATCCCTTTTTATAACATCATTTTAAATCTCAGATTTTAAATAAAAACTCGTTCAACCTTTTCACCATTCAACTAGATTCCCTTTTTCTCTTTGACTTCTTTTCCTCAATGTATTTCATTTACAAGGTGATTACTTAAATTATTATTACTAAAATAATAATTTTCTTTAACATTAAATATTATAAAATTAGTTAATTGCTTTATTAACTACAATAAATAATAGATTTCCTTTTAAATAACTTCTATTCAAATTAGTAGATTTCAAAAATCTATCTTCAATTATAAAATAAATTTCATAAATTCACTTTTGTCAATTCACCTAACAGTAAATTCAATATTTAAGAATGATTGATTTTTAAGTCATCTGCCTCAAATTACTCAACCATTATCACCCATTGTTTGATATCATAACAACCGCTGAATTTCGATTCAATTATCAATAAAAAAATCAATCATCTAACCAAGTTGGTCATATAGTTCATATAATGGTGATATGAAAATAAAAGATAAATTTTGAGGAATCCAGTTGGATCCCTCCAACATGTTTTCCCTGCATCCAAATATGTTATCTCAAATAAAATCATTTGATAAGAATTATCAAATTTAAACTAGTAATTTCTGTATGGTAAACAACCACTATTTGACATCAAACAATTTATATTAACGAACAATTAAACTAACCACGTTTATATCATAAACGTAACCAATAAGGTAAGTTACCTTATTTGATTACAATCGTTAAAATAACGATTTGGTATTTTGTTGAAATTAAACAATGTTTACCTTCATCGGTTCAATCAATATACGCATGTATATTCAATAAACAGTCAATCATTAGCAACCATAACACACAAAATAAAAACCCGACTTATATAAAATACAAGTGGGAAGAACAAAGTGAGTTTAACTCGCCTTGATTTCCTTTTGTCGTCGAAATGGTTTATTTTAATCAAATTAAACTAGCATTTAATTTAATTTAAATAAACTCCAGCTATTTTCAACCCCGTCGAATCCAGCTCCATACTTGTTGTGCTCTCCAATACGATCCCAATACTTTCGGTTGTATTTTATTCTGTTAACATATGACAACATTGTATTGTACGATCACAGTTTAATTCAAATTAATTAACTTAATTAAATATTAATTATCACAAATAAATTGATTGATTAACCAATTTTCATCATCTTAACCGATAATGCCCAAATATGTCAATTTAAATAAATATTTATAATCATTTCTCTATGGTTTAGACACGTAATATAATATTTGGCTCTTTAAATATTTGGCCATGTCAATATTTACTTAGGAATATATAATATGATCAGTACATATATACACTTAATTAAATATTATATAAACTGTTACTTACTTACTACTAAACTACTAATGACGTAATAAGACATAAAAACTGGTTTGGGCAACGCTAAAGGTGATGATGACTAGGCACATCTAAAATAACGACTAGTCATGCTTAATTCTAATCAGGCTTCCTTATATCCTTATATATACATAGATGAGACAAAAGTAATCTAAGTTGTTAACGTTAATAACTTAATTAGGCTTTAATGTGATTAGGAACTTTACTTTGGTATTAGGAAATTACATTTCACAACTGCTATTGTTCCCACGATTTATCCATTCCAGAATTCACGCAAAAACCCAACACCATTCCATCGTGAACCCATCATCGTGCCACCTGCCCTAATGACCGGATGCCTCCATCAACGTCTAACCTCGCCGGCGATCAAGTTTCAGCCCCTACGCCTTCGAATAGCCCACCTCTCTTCTCTGTATGTTGCTCTTCTTTGTTCAATGAAAATGCCCAACTCTCCGCCTAGTTCAAATGTGAAAATCATCCCTCCTTCATTTTGTACACTATGGCTTCACTAGACTTACGTTCGACCAAAATAGCTTGCCGCCACTCACTCCACCCTCGACCGGAATCCCATCAGACTGCATTACGACGACCGGCCCGGCTCCTTCTTCTCACCGCCGTACACGCTACCATGAAAATCTGAATCCGACCACGATGTTATCCTTCTCCTTCCCCATTGGAACAACATTCCTGGACAGCGAGTTGCCCAACTCAATCACCTCTCTAACCAAGAAATCCGCACCCTTTCACACCTTCGTCCACACACCTCCGTACATGCCTGAGTCAGGGCACCACTACTCTTTTCTCTCTCCGCCAGTTCCCCACTGCTCTGTCCCTATTCGAAGATCCGCTCATCTGCATGGTTTAGATTATATATGTTAAGGGTTCATTCTGTTTTGTTGAACGTGTGGTCTTAAATACGAAAGGAAGGTGGGATATGAAATACAAAATGGAGCTCGGCCTCTCTCCTCGCGTCTTTTGTTCTTGGAAAAAGCTGGGTCGGTGGAGTTGAATTTATTCTATGAATGGAGCTTGCGAGTTCGTTAATGGAGTTTCGGTTTCAATTTTAGGGAGCTCCCAGGATTTTTCTTTTTTTCCTGAAATGTAGTCACCATTTTTAAATGGTTCGCAAGAGGAAAAATAAATAGCTGGGTAAGCCTTTATTTATTGCAAATATAGTTTGGGGTGCAAGTAAAATGTTTGGCACGCACATTTAATTTTAGGGTAGAATAGGATTTTCTTTTCAGTTTAGCATGTACGTTAGTGTGCATTGAGTTACCTTAGGCACGTGATCTCAAAATAGGATGGGATAGAACACAGTTTTGCGCATAGCCAGTAAATAATAAGGTAGCCTGCTGTATGCACATTTCTTATCTTAGGCATGTTACTTAGGAGTTAAGTGTATTACATTGATATAATTTGGGTGAGTACTCCCAATTCTTAGTCATTAAGTTTATGTATGTTATTTATTTATACTTCATACAGTATTAAATTATTCCGCTTATAACCGTTAACCGATATATTTAACGTACCGCCACACACTAACTCCAAATACAATGGACATATTGCTGTGTCTTATCATTCTGAGCCCAATGGAATTCGTTTGATCGAAATCTTCCTCCATTTGCACACCGGTGTTATTTTGAATTTCGGTTTATTTATCGATTCACTTTTAAATTGCATACACAATATAAAAAAGGCCAATTGTCCCAAATTTGGAAATCCAACAATAATTAGTCATACGTTTTACAATAAATATCATTTCGTCGGAAATGGACGTTGTTTGAACGACGGTTATTCTTAAGGCTTAAATAATATCGTTAGAATAAATATTTAATTCCAAAACAATTCAATTTAATAATAAATAAATAAATTATTATCATATATATATATATCAAAATAAAATAATACATTACTTTAAATCTAACCAATATGGAATTATGACTCAACATTACCATTCTCGAGTCAAACGATATCCAAATATATATTTAAACCCTTGTATATTAATTAATAAACATTATTTTTAAAGTAACAGTTTCCATAGCGACTATTTTAAAATTTGAATTAGACATAATTAACAATCCATAACACGAAATTTAGATTTTTCTCTTCCAATAGAAAATTATAATCAACAAGATTCTAACATTTCTTGTTTCACGGAAGTCCGACTTATATCCGTAATAAAATATTTAAGTAATAAAATAATTTAAATATTAGACCACTAAAAATACGGGACTTTACATTAACAACTATAATTTAGCACTCAATGATATCATCAATTTAATTTTCCTGAGTCAAAAATAACTATACAGGCTAAAGCATAATAACGGAAGATGCTGTAAGTTTAAATAGCATTTCAACACTTCTATATGGGTTTTAGCTTAGGTTCGTACCTATGTGGGTTTACAAGGATCAATTTTGCAGCGAATTACAATAATTTTCTAAACCCTAGTTAAATTCAAATCATAATTTGAACTAAAACGTGTACCTTTCTTTGAAATTCTGAATCATACAAAAGCGGTTGTTGATGGAATCGAATCAAACACTTAGATCAAAGAGTTTGTAATAGAGATCCATGGACAATGATCTCGGCAGTGTCAAAAAAGTCGAGAAAGGTGGAATTTTTTGTACTAGCCAAATTGGGATTAGGATTTAATGAAATTTCGTGGTGATCGAATCAAATCATAAAGGGATTGGCTTTTCCTTTTATAAACAAGCAATACAAAATTTCAATCCATCCTATTTACCCGTTCTCTATGTTTAAAATAAAAGAAAATGTCAACCATTTGATTTCCCTTTTATTTTAAATAGTTCTCACCTTATTCAATATCCTTATGTGTGACCCTATAGGTTATCATAATGTTGGCAACAGTTTAAACAATTTTAAACTATAAAGGGCGAGCGGAATCAGTAATACATCGTTGTTACCCAAGTTATAATAATAGTATCAATGATTCGATACAATCCTTTTGTGACCAATGTATCAATGTAATCTAATCCTTTTAAACCAGTATATCCAGGATTAAACTCGAGGCATGGAACGTATCACCCTCTTTATAATTTAATCCGTTTATCTTGATCGATGAGTAGACTATATAAACAAATCAATATTTGAGGATGGCCATGCATTTCATAGTCTCACTCAATCAAGAGTCCCATGGATATCACTGTAAATATATCGTAGCGTTAAATTCCATCTAGATCATTCATAATTTTCATTTGATTCGAAATGTATTCAATAATCACTGTTATCATCTACTCTGTTACAAGTAACTTTAGATGATATCAAAATACAAATATCCTCGAATAAAATTATAATGATTTCAGGTTTGAGGATCATTACATCACGGTCATTGTGAGAATAACTTATGTTACTATTAATTATATTCCACATAGTTATTCTCATGTTAGGTAAGCCCAATACGATATCCTCTAATATGTATTTATGTCTTGACATTAATATCATGTATATTAATGATCAATGAGTTGTGATCATCAGTCAATCAACATACTAGTCTCAATGTTTTATTGTTGTCCTATATAAACAATAAAACTTGACTAGGGACAATTAAGAATTACAATACTTAACATATCATATAATCTCAAGTCCAAGTCTTACTCGAACTATACAATCCCGTATTATTATTCTAAGGACTTCCATTGTGTTAATAATTATAATACGCAGTAAATACAACATAACAGAATATTTTATTCCAAATAAATAATAATACTAACAATGTTATTATTATTCACATCAAACAGATTGCCTCTAGGGCTCAAACTCTAACAATCTCCTACTTGCACTAAAGCCAATCACTCATGTATCGAATACCCATGAAACTAGTGCGACTGTCATTCTTCTGCTGCGACAAAGCTTTAGTCAATGGGTTTGCAACATTATTATCCGTTTGGACTCTACAGATATGTGTATCTCCTCTGTCAACAATTTCACGGATTGAATGGTATCACCAAAGTATGTGTTTGGATCGTTGATGTGATCTAGGTTCCTTAGCCTAGGTAATGGCCCCATTTTTGTCACAATAAAGATCTATTGGATCAACAATGGATGGAACAACAGAAAGTTTAGTAATGAATTTCTTAATCCAAACAGCCTCTTTAGCAGCTTCTGAAGCAGCAATGTATTCAGCCTCCATAGTCGAATCAGCGACTATTTTTTTTCTTTGAACTTTTCTAGCTAATAGCAGAACCACTCAGGAAAAACACATAACCGGACTGTGACTTATCGCCATCTTTATCAGTCTGGAAACTAAATCTATGTAACCTTTTACCATTAATTCCTCTTCGCCTCCATATATCAAGATCGAGTCTTTAGTCTTTTTCAGGTACTTAAGAATGTCCTTGACTGCTGTCCAGTGACTTTCACCTAGATCAGATTGGAATCTACTTGTCATACTTAGAGCGTAGGAGACATCTGGACGAGTGCACAACATTACATACATGATTGATCCAATTTCTGAAGCATAAGGAATCATTTTCATGCATTCCTTATCATCTGATGACTTAGGACATTAGGACTTATAAAGTGATATATACCATGTGATATGGGTACGTATCCTTTCTTTGCCTCTTGCATGCCAAACCTTTTTAGCACTTTATCAATGTATGTACTCTGACTTAGGCCTATTAAATTTCTTGATCTATCTCTATAGATCTTTATACCTGAAATATAGGTTGCCTCGCCTAAGTCTTTCACTGAGAAATTAATTCCCATCCATGTCCTCAACGCTTGTAATGAATTAACATCATTCTCAATAAGTAATATGTAATCCACATATAATACAAGGAATATAATGTTACTCCCATTAATTTTCTTGTATACACAAAGTTCATCTTCATTCTTAATGAATCCAAACTTTTTGACTGTTTCATCAAAATGAAGATTGCAACTCGGAGATGCTTTTTTCAATCCATTTATGGATCGTTGCAGTTTACATACTTTTCTAGCTTCCTTCGGATTGACATAACCCTCACGTTGTGTCATCTACACTTCATCGATAAGATTCCTGTTAAGGAATGCGGATTCGACAACCATCTGCCAGATTTCATAATCGTAAAAGGCTGTAATTTCAAGCATAATCCTAGTGGATTTAACCATAGCCACTGGGGAGAAGGTTTCATCATAGTCAACTCCTTGAACTTATCTGAATCCTTTCGCCACCAGTCGGCCTTTATAGGTTTGTACTTTACCATTCATGTCAGTTTTCTTCTTGAAAACCCACTTACACCCGATTGGTTTTACCCCATCAGGTGGACCAACCAAAGTTCACACATGGTTGGTGTACATGGAATCAATTTCAGATTTCATGGCTTCAAGCCATTTCTCAGATTCTGGTCCATTCATAGCATGTTGGTAAGAAGTTGGCTCATCTTGATCTATGAGCATTACGTCTCTAGTTTAAGTTATTAGATATCCAAAATATCTATCGGGCTCATGACGTATTCTACTAGATCTATGAACGTTTGGTGTAATTTAGATGGGTTCAATTTTCACAACAGATTGTGGTTCTTACTCAATTTCAGGTTCAGGTTCAGTAATATCTTATATTCTCGAACTTCTTCGAGTTCTATTTTATTCCCATTGGTACTTTTAAAAACTAGATCTCTTTCCATAAAAGTACCAGTTCGAGAAATAAACATTTTATGCTCTAAAGGTTTGTGGAAATAATATCCTTTTGTTTCCTTTGGATATCCGACAAAATAACACTTTTCTGATTTGGGTTCGAGCTTGTCAGAGTTAGGAAGCTTAACAAAAGCCTCACATCCCCAAATCCTCACATAAGAGAAATTATGACATCTACCAATCCATATCTGATATGGTGCCTTTTGAAATGTTTTAGTGGGAACTCGTTTAAGGATATATGCAGTTGTTTTAAGGGAAAAACCGCAAAAACTTATTGGAAGATCTGTATGACTCATCATTGATTGTACCATATCTAATATGGTGTGATTTCTACTTTTAGATACACCATTTCATTGTGATGTTCCTGGCGTAGTGAGTTGTGATACAACTCCACACTCTTTCAGATAGTCATTAAACTCTTGGCTTAAATATTCTCCTCCTCGATCAATTCGAAGAGTTTTTATATTCTTACCAAGTTGGTTTTGAACTTCATTCTTGAATTCCTTGAACTTTTCAAAGGATTTTGATTTGTATTTCATATGAAACACATATCCGTATCTACTTAAGTCATCAGTAAATGTGAAGTAATAAAACCCACCTCTAGCTGATGTACTCATCGGTCCACATACATCACCATGTATAAGGGCCAATAGATCATTAGCCCATTCACTGTGTCCAGTGAAAGGAGCTTTAGTCATCTTGCCTAATAAACAAGATTTGCATTCTTCATATGATTCAAAATCAAATGAATTCAAAATTCCATCTTTATGGAGTTTTAATATGCATTTCTCATTTATATGGCCTAAACGACAATGTCAAAGGTATGTTGGAGTTAAATCATTAGATTTAATCCTTTTAGTGTTAATCTTATAAACTGGCATATCAAATTAAGAACATAGAGACGATTAACTAACTATGCACTTCCATAAAATATCTCATTTAAATAAAATAAACAATATCTGTCTTTTATTATAAATGAAAATCTTAGCTTGTCCAAACAAGGTACAAAAATAATATTTGTTTTAATGGAAGGAACAAAATAACAGTCTTCTAATTTTTAAACTAATCCAGTTGGTAAGGACAAGTGGCAACTTCCTATGGCTAATGCAGAATTTTTTGCTCCATTTCTCACTCATAAGTCCACTTCTCCTCCTGCCAAGCTTCTACCCCTTTGCATTTCCTACAAATTGACACAGATATGTGATCCACATCCAGTATCTAATAACCAAGATGTAGAAGTATATAAATTGACATATATAACATCTATACCTGAATTGGGTGAAGTCAAACTTCCTTCTTCTTTAGATCTTCTAAATAAGCATAACAATTATGTTTCCAGTCACCCGGCTTTCCGCAGTAGTGACAATCACCCTCTTTGGGAACCCCTCATTTAGGCTTTGATGCTTTTTTGAAATTGATTGTAACACCCCATGTCCATTAATGTTACTCTCAAAGGGAATACATTAACTTTCATGACGTATTATTGATGTATAGAACATAATGTAACAAGACAGATACATATAATGATACTTGAAAATTTTAAAACAACTTTTATTGCAGCGGAGAAATTGTTTGATTACACAACATCATAAACCAACAGTAAAACCAAGTACACTTCATATCCATCTTGACAAATTGTTTTCGGAGTTCATAAAGTAAAAAGCATAACCCCAACATAAGTAGCCATAAAAGAGATGAGCTGAACTTTACTTTCGGCAATCCAAGCACTTCCAAAGAGAGAGAAAGATCCAAATCAAGCTCCACTAGCACTAGTCCCACCCTGAGAACCGGGGGGGGGGGGGGAGGAGGAAGAAAAGAGGCAAAAACAAAGGGGGTCAGACATAAAGTCTGGTGAGTCCAATAACTTTAACAATATAATTATTAAAGTAATTAGGATAAGGCATAAACTGGTAAAATAAGGAATGATTGTGAAACAAGTGAGCAAGACAAAACAAACAGGGGGAATATTCTGGCATTAATCTCGCTCCTAATCACTATAGGATAATTACTATACTGCACCACTACTAGTCACCCTAAAAGTTGATCTCTCCTACTGAACATAATAATCATAATGGTAGTTTCATGTACCCCTAGCTGTCTCCATAGGTGCCGCCTGCTCCTATCTCCACTAGTTGTACCCACCACCCCCATGTGATCGGCTCCCAAACACGTAGATACCCATGCTGGTCCCACAGTGGGGTGTATCACTCCCCAAAGTGGCAACCCGATACCACTGAAAATGCACGGCTTATATCTACACGATGCAACAACGTCTTACCTACCAGCCCGGGCCCACGCACGCACATGACCCCGTTGAACTTGCGTTGCCACCGTTAACCTGTTTTGACCTCTTACAATCAAACCCAGTAAACGTGTCCCGTCCTCGATCTAACTCGAGCTCACGAAGATACTTAATGGTTTGAAAAGGGTCACCCATGCTTGACACAAGCTTGCCACCTATGCTTGGTCCCCACTAGAATTTTCCACTTAACCCCTTCTTATTCATGTCTTCTTACATGTTTCAATTTGGTTAAGTGTTTCTAATCGTATTTCACATGTCACCCACTTAACCCCCTTGTCCCACCACATGTTTAACTTGGTTATGTGTTACTTAATTCATTATAATCGTAACCTTGTAAGACCTCTCACATTAGACTACCATTTGCGGTTGCTGGATTTGCCGGGCGGGTCCGGGTAGTCTTATACCGTAAATGATTCTAACCTCGTGTCTTTACAACTGTTACGCAATTAATTTATGCCTTTGACCTCTCACATTAGACAACCATTTGTGGTTGATGGATTTGTCGGGCGGGTCTGGGCAGTCTTACACCACAAACGAGTCTAACCTCGTGTCTTAGGCGTTTATTATTACAAATTATTTCACCCTAATATGAATTAATTATCCTTATTCAAATTGTCAATAATTTCCAAATAAATTACGTCCATAATTGTCACCTAAATTATGTCCATCCTTTTTAGGTATAAAAATTATACCAGTTAATGTCTCAATTTTATTATATGCTTTTAAAGACATTTTATGCCAATTCACAATTTACATAATTAATATTTTCACATTGTCCCCACGCTATCCGTACGTTCAAATATGAAATATGTTAGACTCGCAAATAATCTAACTTATAAAAAAGAAACATCACAACTTGCATAACACATAAAAATAGATCTAAGTCGCAAATAGGAATCTTAACATAAATTTGCATAGCCAATAATTTGCATAGACAATGGTCATATAGAATCATATATTTGCATAAACTACCATGGATCTAAATATAGATCTAAACATGAAATTGTGAACTTGCATATATGAATTATGGGTCTCAGCTAAACTTGCATATGTGAATATAGTTTTCACCTAAAAATGTGAATATAGTTTTCACAAAAACATGTATATGGATTCCTAAAACTTGCATATGAATTTATCACAAGTTTTTTCAAATAAACTAGCATATGTATATACTATATTCACATATAAACTTGTGTATAATTCGCATACAGACTTGCATAAGATTCACATACAACTAGCATATGATTTAACATCCCAAACTTGCATAAGATTCACATACGAACTAGCATATGTAAACACAGACTTGCATAAGATTCACATACAAACTAGCATATGATTTAACATCCCAAACTTGCATAAGATTCACATACGAAATGGCATAAAATAAATCAAGTTAAACATGTATAATTGGACATGTGAATTATATCTACCAACATAAGATAACAAAACTGTCATATGTTCACCAACAGACAATAACATCACATGATTCAACAGTCATGTTCTCATAATCCACATTTTATAACTTATCACAATTAATTTAAATATTATTTGGTGAAAGAAATTGTACTCACAAAGATAGGTTAGAGAAGAGAATGATTTGTTCGTCTTTTGAATTAGAATTCTTACTTGCTAATCCCTAAGCTTTAGGAAGAAGAACTATCCTAGCAGTAGCATGGTGGCCAAGAGACTAATTTAGTTTAGGTTTAGGGTTTGAGTCTAGACACTCTTTTATAGAAGTTTGAATCAACCTAAGCCGTTAGATTATCATAGGAGCAATCCCAACAATCCAGACTAGATAGAGTTATTTAGAACATGGACATCAGCTATAATGACTCAGCAAAGATTCAGAAATCGTCACATTTCAGATCTGCCCAAGGGGGGTAGGTCGACCCCTTGGTCGACCTGTATATGGTAGGTCAACCCACTGGTCGACCACCTGGTCGCCCTGGCCTTGGGTGGGAGAATTCCCGCCCATCCTGCTCCCCTATTTGAATTTTGAATTTTGAATTTTTATTCTGAACTGTTTTAATTTATATAAAATTGCTAATACTTTCAAGGGCCATAACTTCCTCATACGAAGTCCGATTTACGAAATCTTGGACTCTATTCCAAGAAGAATTTCGAGACGAACGCAATGGCGTAACCCAGTTCCCTTAATTCTCACTTTAATAATTAAGTATTCTTAGGATTTTTAATTTTAATATTCACGGAAAATTCAGGGTGTTACATTCTCCCCTCCTTAAAGAATTTCGCCCCCGAAATCTCCAAGTTAAGGAGAATGTATATCTTCACCACCAATCATTTATCTTCTCAACCATCAAACACAGGCATCCATTGTCCTCACAAGATTTCTAATGTCGTATGAACATATGTGAAAAGTGTGTGTATATGTTCCTTATCTAATGCAAAATCAGGCGGTCCACTGATTCAGTTGACCTCCTTAATGCAAATCATGATAGTGCCATGTGTCCATTATGCATGCAAAAGAATCCTAACGATACATATTACTTCTACATGTGTGCACAACCATTCATCAGAATGCAGCGTCCATATGATAACACAACTATTATACATCCATTAATTTAAATATGCACACACATTTATATGCAATATGAAAGTGATTGAGCCGATCTAGTGCCTAAAGTGTGTGTACATGCATCCACGAGCAACCACTAGCAACCACTTGCAACCACTCGCAACCATCAATCATAACATGTTTCAAATACATGTTTACATCCATCGGTTTCTACCTAAGGATAAAGAATAGGACTGAGGAGATATACTTAAAAGATAGATATAAGCATGAATGAACTTAAGGAAAAAGAGGTCAAGGAGGTACCCTCAAAGAGAAAAGGGTAGGTTGCGCGTATTTTCCTCTCAGTTTCCCAAGTCGCGTCTTCCTTAGCGTCACTCCATTTTAACAAGCTTGGCTTCACAGTTGCGTAGATTTTTGACTTCCGTACCCAAGATATGAGTTGGAACTCTTCTCACAGTCGCTTCTCGTTCCACTTCTACTTCCTCTAGTATAATTGGCTCCACCACTTCCGCAGCTTCATGTTAGCATTTTCGTAGTTGAGAAACATGAAAAACATTATGAACTCCAGCCAGTCTCTCGGGTAGCTGCTACTCTGTAAGCCATCGTCCCAATCCTTTCAATGATAGGAAATGGTCCTACAAATCTTGGTGCTAGCTTTCCTACGGACCCAAAGGGAATGACATTCCACAAAGGAGATACTTTAAGGAACACCCTATCTCCAACCTTAAACTCAAGGTCGGTCCTTCTTTTGTCTGCGTAGGGCTTCTGTCTATCTTGTGCAGCCTTTATCCATCTTCTTATCAAATCCACCTTTTCTGAGGTTTCTCTAATCATGTCAGGCCCTAGTACGAGCTTGTCTGTAGGTTCCCACCAACAAATTGGTGATCGGCATGGTCTTCCATATAAAGCTTCGAAGAAGCCATGCCTATGGTGGCTTGGTAGCTATTGCTGTAGGCGAATTCTACCAAAGGAAGATGATCCTCCCATGTCCCTCCAAAGTCAATAATGCACAATCTCAAGAGGTCTTCCAATACTATGTTCACCCTTTTCGTCTAACGATCGGTTTGGGGGTGATAGCCCGTGCTTAAGCATAATTGTGTGCCTACTGCCTCTTGCAAACTTTTCCAAAACTCGCTCATAAAGATAGGATCTTGATCACTCACTATGCTGGAGGTTATCCCATGGAGTCGAACTATTTATTTAAGATAAATGGATGCTACGGACGAGGCAGTCCTTCTACTTTTAACAGGTATAAAGTGAGCGCTTTTAGTGAGCCTGTCCACTATTACCCAAATACTGGTATTACCCCTTCTTGACCTAGGCAACCCATCAACAAAGTCCAACGAAATGCTATCCCACTTCCACTATGGGACCTCTAGGGGATGAAGTAGACCACCAGACTTCTTCTGCTCCACTTTGACTCGCTGGCATATCAAACACTTAGCGACGAACTCAGCTACATCCTTCTTCATGCCATTCCAAAAGAAAACCCTTTTTATATGTTTATACATCTTGTCTCCGCCTGGGTGTATGGTCAGCTTAGAATGGTGCGCTTCTTCGAGAACCGTCTTCACTAAA
Source organism: Allium sativum (assembly GCA_030737875.1). Taxonomy (NCBI): domain Eukaryota; kingdom Viridiplantae; phylum Streptophyta; class Magnoliopsida; order Asparagales; family Amaryllidaceae; genus Allium; species Allium sativum. The sequence goes on from CM060914.1 coordinate 142,929,954, forward strand.
TCCCTTACTTATGGGACGCATAGCCTTCCATCCCGTCTCAACCAACCCTTATCATCGATGGAGTATCTATTGAGATGACTAGAAATATCACCCCTAACTAGCTTATCCATCACATCAACTAGCTGAGGGTCTTCTCGTTGCGCGGTTCCTATTGAGTCCAATAGAGTAGGCCTCACCTCTAGTGATGCTAACAGACCAGGCACAATTTCAGAGGAGGGTCTAAAGTTAAAGTTTGCTATATACTCCAAGCTTTGCCTTTCTACAAAGAGAGGACTCAAGGTCAGCTTCTCCCTACTTAAGGCGTCTGCTACCACATTACCCTTACTAGGGGTATAGGAAATCTCGAAATCGTAGGATGTCAAGAAATCCATCCACCTTTGTTGCCTCAAGTTAAGATCTTTCTACGAGAAAAGGTACTTCAATGATTCATGGTCAGTACACAATTCAAATATCTCACCTAGGAGATAATGGTGCCAAGACTTAAGCGCAAAGACGATGGCATCCAACTCAAGATCGTGGGTTTGGTAGTTTTTCTCATGTACTTTCAACTGTCTGCCTCCATAAGCTACTACCTTCCCTTCTTGCATCAAGACAGCAGCTAGTCCCATACCACATGCATCCGTATATACGGTAAACATCTTGCTCCCATCCGGCAATGTCAGAACTAGGGCTGTTTTTAGAGCCCTTTTCAAACGTTGGAAAGCAATATCGCAATCCAAATCCCAAGCGAAAGTTTGGTTCTTCTTCATTAATCTTGTGAGTGGGGCTGAGATTTTTGCAAAGTCTTTAATGAACTTTTGGTAAAAGCCCGCTAGCCCGAGGAAGCTTTGGACTTCGGTTGCATTCCGTGGAACCTTCCAATCTTGCACCGCAACTACTTTTTCGGGGTCCACAGCTAACCCTTCTTTGGACATCACATGTCCAAGAAACCTCACTTCTTCTCTCCAGAAATTGCATTTGCAGAATTCGGCTTTTAGTTGATGTGCACGAAGAGTATCCATGACTTCCTTAAATGCAAAGCAGGCTCTTCTTCATTCTTCGAGAAAATCAAAATGTCGTCTACGAAACCACCACAAATTTATTAAGGAATTCTCTAAACACCCTGCTCATCAAGTCAACGGAGTAAGCGGGTGCGTTTGTCAAACCGAAAGGCATGACAAGCCATTCGAAGAAACCATCCGGGGTTCTGAACGCGGTCTTATCAATGCTGTCTTCAGCCACTCTTAGCCGATGGAACCCGGTAGCCAAATCTAGTTGGGAGAAAACAGACGCACCTACAAGCTGATCAAACAAGTCATCTATTCTTGGAAGTGGGTGCCTATTCTTCTTGGTCAGCTTGTTTAGCTCCCTATAATCAACGCATAGGTGAAGTGAACCATCCGCTTTGGTTGCGAATACTACTGGGGCACCCCATTCAGAAATACTCCGCCTTATAAACCACTTTTCGAGCAGCTCTTTGACTTGCTTACTAAGCTCTTTTCTCTCCCTTGGAGCCATGGGTCTAACGGGTAGAGCTACGGGTTTAGCATTATCAACAAGGTATATGTGGAATTCTATCTCCCGCTTCAGAGGTAAGCCCTTCACCTCTTCAAATATATCCGAGTGACTGCAAGTTTTCAGCATACGCATCAAGAGATCCTAGGTAGCTAAGCATAACAGAATGTATGGGATTACAAGAGATTTCGAGAGTGTTACTGTGGCGAGTCATAAGTCTAACCACTCTCTTTTCATAATCGAGGATGGCACCATTACTGGATAACCAATCCATGCCTAGAATCAACCCATAGCTCGTGAAGCTAAGAACAAAGGCGTTGCATTTAAAATCAACGCTCAAGATAGATACTCTCAAATTTCGACAAATCATTGAAAGATAAGCCGAACCACCAATAGGATTTGAGACTACTATGGGATCCGTAACTAGACTAGTACTTAGGTGCAATTCTTCAAAAAATGAAGCAGATACAAACGAGTGTGAAGCGCCATAATCAAACAAAGTACGAACATGATGATCAAACATAAAAGCCAAACTTTCAACAGAAATGTTTCTACCTCTCTCCTGTCCTGGTGCCATGAGAGCGTGAACCTGCCCTCTTGCCTGCCCTGGTGCCATGAGAGCCTAAACCTGCCATCCAGAAGTAGACCCTTCCCTCTGCCCTTGCCCTTGTCTTCTCGGGCAGTCTTTGATCAGATGTCCTGCCTCACCACAGTTGAAGCAGCTGGTCTTCTTCTTCTTCTTCCTACAGTCCTTGCTCAGATGGCCTGGTGTTCCACAATTAAAGCGTCTTTTCTTTCCTTTGCTATTGTTGTCCTTACCACCTTTCTTAGGTTGCTGATGTGACTTCTTTTGATCCCCTTTCTTTTTTGGTGCCTTATTAGCATTAGTGCCTTTCTCCTCTTCATGTATAAGCACTATGTCAACTAGTTTCTCAAAGGTAGCCCCCATAGGAATGTGGTTCATAGCCAACCCATGTAGCGGCTCATTCAAACCTTTAACGAATCTCAGGGCCTTCTTTTCAGGTGTGTTCACCAAGTCTAAGCCAAACTTCGCCAACTGATTGAACTTGTTGACGTACTCCTTTAGTGATAAATTCCCCTACTTCAATGCCAAGAACATTTCCATGTATAAATTCTCTTCTACTCATGAGAGAAATTTCATCTCGAACCTATGTCTGAAATCCATCCACGTCTCTACTGGACGCTCTCCATTCATTACCTCCCACCAAAACGAGGCTTCGTCCTTCATTAACCAAGTAGCCAATTGGACCTTCCTTCCATCTTCTATCTCGAAGATACCAAACAAATCTTCTACCTCCTTAAGCCAATTTCGAGCTTCAACAAACGTTTCTGATCCTTGAAAAGGTTTTCTGCAAATTGCTCGAAAGTCTTTGCATATCTTTGAAAAAGTATCAACACGGGGAGGGGGAGGGGGAGGATCAGCCGCAGCTGGGGGAGGAGGGATGTCTGCTGGGCCTGTGGCGGTGGCCCTAGCCTCCAGATACCTTCTAAACCAGGTTGTTATAGGTATTCCCTCGGGTATCTCGGATAACCCAAACATGCTGAAAAGAAAATGAAGAGATTCAAAACGGAGAATTCGAAAGAAAGATATATGACTCTTGGGGGTTATGTTTTTAAAACAAACTTTTCTCTTGAAAATACTCTCCTTAAAACATGCTTTTGAAAGTATTTCTTTATAACAGCTCTGATACCCCGTGTAACACCCCACGTCCATTAATGTCACTCTCAAAGGGAATGCATTAACTTTCATGGAGTATTATTGATGTATAGAACAGAATGTAACAAGATAGATACATGTAATGATACTTGAAAATTTTAAAACAACTTTTATTGTAGCGGAGAAATAGTTTGATTACACAACATCATAAACCAACATTAAAACCAAGTACACTTCATATCCATCTTGACAAATTGTTTTCTGAGTACATAAAGTAAAAAGCATAACCCCAACATAAGTATCCATAAAAGAGATGAGCCGAACTTTACTTTCAGCAATCCAAGAACTTCCAAAGAGAGAGAAAGATCCAAATCAAGCTCCATTAGCACTAGTCCCACCGTGAGAATCTGGGGGTGGGGGAAGGAAGAAAAGAGGCGAAAACAAAGGGGGTCAGACATAAAGTCTGGCGAGTCCAATAACTTTACAATATAATTATTAAAGTAATTAGGATAAGGCATAAACAGGTAAAATAAGGAATGATTGTGAAACAAGTGGGTAAGACAAAACAAACAAGGGGAATATTTTGGCGTTAATCTCGCTCCCAATCACTATAGGATAATTACTATACTGCACCACTATTAGTCACCCTAAAAGTTGATCCCGCCTACTGAACATAATAATCATAACGGTAGTTTCATGTACCCCTAGCTATCTACATAGGTGCCGTCTGCCTCTATCTCCACTAGTTGTACCCACTACCCCCATGTGATCGGCTCCTTAACTCGTAAATACCCGTGCTGGTCCCACAGTGGGGTGTATCACACCCCAAAGTGGCAACCTGATACCACTAAAAATGCTTTGCTTAAATCTACACGATACAACGTCTTACCTACCAGCCCAGGCCAACGCACGCACATGACCCTGTTGGACTTGCGTTGCCACCATTAACCCGTTTTGACCTCTTATAATCAAACCCAGTAAGTGTGTCCCGTCCTCGGTCTAACTCGAGCTCACAAAGATACTTACTGGGTTACTGGTTTGAAAAGGGTCCCACATGCTTGACACAAGCTTTCCTCCTATGCTTGGTCCCCACTAGAATTTTCCACTTAACCCCTTCTTATTCATGTCTCCTTAAATGTTTCAATTTGGTTAAGTGTTTCTAATCGTATTTCACATGTCACCCATGTCACCCACTTAACCCCCATGTCCCACCACATGTTTAACTTGGTTAAGTGTCACTTAACACATTATAACTGTAACCTTGTAAGACCTCTCACATTAGACTACCGTTTGCGGTTGCTGGATTTGCCGGGCAGGTCCGGGCAGACTTATACCACAGGCGAGTCTAACCTCATGTCTTTACAACTGTTGCACATTTATTTTATGCCTTTGACCTGTCACATTAGACTACCATTTGTGGTTGCTGGATTTCTCGAGCGGGTCCGGGTAGTCTAACACCACAAATGAGTCTAACCTCGTGTCTTAGGCGTTTATTATTACAAATTATTTCACCCCAAAATGAATTAATTATCCCTATTCAAATTGTCAATAATTTCCAAATAAATTATGTCCATAATTGTCACCTAAATTATGTCCATACTTTCTAGGTATAAAAATTATACCAATTAATGTCTCCGTTTAATTATATGCTTTTAAAGCCATTTTATGCCAATTCACAATTTACATAATTAATGTTTTCCCATGGTCCCCACGCTATTCGTACGTTCAAATATGAAATATGTTAGACTCGCAAATAGTCTAACTTATAAAAAAGAAACATCACAACTTGCATAACACATAAAAATAGATCTAACTTGTAAATAGGAATTATAACATAAATTTGCACAGCCAATAATTTGCATATACAATGGTCATATAGAATCATATATTTGCATAAACTACCACGGATCTAATACAGATCTAAACATGAAATTGTGAACTTGCATATATGAATTATGGGTCTCAGCTAAACTTGCACATGTGAATATAGTTTTCACCTAAAAATGTGAATATAGTTTCCACCTAAACTTGCATATGGATTCCTACAACTTGCATATGAATTTATCACATGTTTTTTCATATAAACTAGCATATGAATATACTTGATTCACATATAAACTTGTGTATAATTCACATACAGACTTGCATAGGATTCACATACAAACTAGCATATGATTTAACATCCCAAACTTGCATAAGATTCACATACGAACTAGCATATGTAAACATAGACTTGCATAATATTCACATACAAACTAGCATATGATTTAACATCCCAAACTTGCATAAGATTCACATACGAACTAGCATAAAATAAATCAAGTTAAACATGTATAATTGGACATGTGAATTAGATCTACCAACATAAGACAACAAAACTGTCATATGTTCACCAGTAGACAATAACATCACATGATTCAACAGTCATGTTCTCATAATCCACATTTTATAACTTATCACAATTAATTTATATATTATTTTGTGAAAGAAATTGTACTCACAAAGATAGGTTAGAGAAGAGAATGATTCATTCGTCCTTTGAATTAGAATTCTAACTTGCTAATCCCTAAGCTTTAGGAAGAAGAACTATCCCAGCAGCAACATGGTGGCTAAGAGACTAATTTAGTTTAGGGTTTTAATCTAGGCACTCTTTTATAAAAGTTTGAATCAACCTAAGACGTAAGATTATCATAGGAGCAATCCCAACCATCCAGACTAGATAGAGTTATCTAGAACAGCCACATCAGCCCTAATGACTCAGCAAAGAGTCAGAAATCGTCACATTTCAAATCTGCCGGGGGGGGGGGGGGGGAGGGGTAGGTCGACCGCCCTGTCGACCTGTATAGGGTAGGTCGACCCATAGGTCGACCCCTGGTCGACCTGGCCTCGGGCGGGAGAATTCCCGCCCAGCTCGCTCCCCTGTTTGAATTTTGAATTTCGAATTTTTATTTTGAACTGTTTTAATTTATATAAAATTGCTGAAACTTCCGAGGGCCACAACATCCTCACATGAAGTCCGATTTACGAAAACTTGGACTCTATTCCAAGCAGAATTTCGGGACGAACGCAATGGCGTAACCCAATTCCCTTAATTCTAACTTTAATAATTAAGTATTCTTAGGATTTTTAATTTTAATATTCCCAAAAAATTCAAGGTGTTACATTGGTCATATTTGCCGTCTTCTTAAGCTGCTTTTTCTTGCCCTTGCCCTTGGGTTTAGCAGTCTCCTTTTATACCATCATTATGTCAGTCGGTTCTGCTTTCTTCATGTTATTTTCAGCTGTTCTCAACATGCTTAATAACTCAATTAAGGGTTTCTCAATCTCGTTCATGAGATATTCGTGACGAATTGAGAATACTTATTGTTTAATGATTGTAGTACTAGGTCGGTCTGAGCTTCCGGAGTCTATGGAAACCCTAACCTTCCGAGATACTCTATATATCCAATCATTTTCAGTACGCTTGGACCAACGGGTTCCTTTTCTCCCATTTTGCAGTGATATAGAGCCTTGCTTGTGTCATATCTCTCTTGTCGAGTATGTCCTTCGAACAATTTCTTAAGGTGCTCTATCACCTCATAAGCATCCATGAACTCGTGTTGCTTCTGAAGCCCCAGAGTCATGGTTGCCAGCATGAGACAGCTGACATCAAGAGCATAATCTTGGTGCCTCTTGTGGGCATTAATCTTTGCGTGGGGTGCAGTACTTGGTGGTGCCTCTGGAATAGTTCTAGCAAGCACATACAACTTCCTTTCTTGTTTGAGGACAATCCTGAAACTACGGTGCCAGTCTAGGAAATAAGTTCCATTTAGTTTTTCTTTTTCAAGAACAGACCTTAGTGATAAATTGTTGGTGTTGCTTGCCATTTAGAATCTACATGAGATAATAAATAATAATTTTGAAAATCAAAATAATGTCAGTCATTAATATAAATGTATAAATAAAATAAATATGCTCCCTCTCAAATCAGTATCCCTATATTTTAATATATATATATATGTTTTAATATAAATATTTAGGTGTTCCAGGATCCATATCTAGTCATGCCTTAACCTAGCTTGGTTAACTCCCCAAATACAATCTTTTAGGTAGACATCTTATGTCAATTATATCATATATATAATTCTTGGATCGCATGATGAACATTTCGTTCGTTATTATTTAGTTGCTCAAAATATAGAATAATTCATGGTATTTGTCTCTAAGGCCATAATCCTATTATGCAGCCTTGTTAACTCAGACCCAATAATACGTTGGAGCACCACATTTACTCCATCGCATATAACCAAAATAAAAAGGATGCACAACACATTGGCATTACCTACATCCTGGTGATTTTGGACATTGATGAGTGTATTATTAGAAGATGTCACCTAGACCTAATATAAACAATAGTTTTATAAGAGTTTTTAAATTTGAATTCGACAAAATCATGTTATTTATACAAGTATTTCATATTTACAATTTTAATTCCAGATAATCATAGTTAAAGGACATTAAACTTTTAACTTTATGGTATTCTAAATAAAATAAGTGATTTGAAAAAAAAATGTTGTTTTAAACATTTCAAAACTCAAATTTCAATTCCAATTATCTACAGTTAATTAAATATGTAAACAATAAAATATTGTTTTTCATTTGTTATGAACATTTCAAAACAAACTTCATTTTAGTTTTGTTCACCCATATTAAACTTTATAATATATGAAATAATTCATAAAAGTACTCGGTACTTCATGATGAATAAAACAAGTCTTTTGTTTTGAATGTTTCAAACAAGACTAGTTGAACCGCAAATAATATCATTGAACAACACAACTCAAACTTACAAAAAAAGAAAATTGAAACCATGTCTGTCTATGCACCGGTTACTATATACTTAGAGCAACAATATACTTGGAGCAACCGTTCCCAGACACATCAGATATTTGATCAGTGGGCATGAGAAGACATAGTATCAACATGTACATAGTATTCAACACACAACATTTAAATAGATTGAAAATTAAACATTTTGGCTAAAGTCCATTCAACTGAGATACAATATTAATCAATACAGGTCATATCTGAGATGTATGTTGATATTGGCATATTAACAAGTAGTTAAACTGCATATTTCAGACAAGCAGCATCCTTACGTATATTGGCCCAAATATACTTCAGCCGCCACAAATTATTGGTTTTAGGATTTAGATATATGTGTGTGTGAATATATATGTATATATACTTATATATTACAAATGAAATAAACTAATAAATATACTAATTCATTCTGAATTGGGGCATAATTACACATGTTGATAGTTATATATACATCTCAAGTTATATGTATGTCACAAAATCATACAAATAATACAAGAGTTTCAAATTGCAATATTCACATACATGTTATGAATGAACTATCAGCATACATATCTAAAACTGAAGACATATTGTAAAATCAAATATCACTGTCATAAAGATTTACCCAGATTTGTATTCAAATAAAATACATGTCATAAACCATTTAAACACAGATTTAACAAATTAATATAAATTGTGTTCATATTGTAAATACACACACACAAAGTAATGATATTAGTATATCATATTTATGTGCATATCAGATTTACAAGTTTATGTGCAGTTTTGCACACATAAGTGGTCATTGATTGATGTATTTGATATGCATGTAAACCCAGATTTGCATATATTTTGTGATTAGATTCATGGGAGCTAAAACAGGTCAGTCTATAACACACACACACACACACACACATATATATATATATATATATATATGTGTGTGTGTGTGTGTGTGTGTGTGTGTGTAGTAGAAAACTTTTCTTACACTTACAACTACAGAAACAAGTTTAAATGAAGAAAACAACGACTAATTTTAAAACTAGCAAAACAGATACATGGTATATACTGGAGTTTCAGAATAGCTCAAATTAAAATAGATCAGCCCTAAAATAAAACTAAATCAACAATTTACTAACTTAAAAAATAGATGATTTATAACACAAGGTTTACACTACTATACTCTGATCAACTTAAAAAAAAATGTAGCTTAGACATTGTTATAAAACTCAAATCTAAAACTGAATTATATTTTAGGATTAAATTTGACCCAAACTTAAACATTCAATCAAAATTAAAATATGATCCAAATTATAATCACAGAAACAGTTTATAGATCAAACCATATTATAGATTAATAAGAACTAGAATTCATACATATCAGAATTAACATTGAATATTAACTCAGACTCAAAATTGTAAACAAAACAGAATTTTTTTCTAACTCGAAACAATTTCGATTTTGAATCACACGTTATATACATTCTAGATCCCATTTACATGCGTATTCACAATACTTTATAGATTATTACAATAATAATTACATGGCTAGATCAATAACTGAATCTATTGGAACCTTGCTCCGATACCATTGTTGATTTACAAGGATCGATTTTGCAGCGGATAACAATAATTTTCTCAACCCTAGTTAAATTCGAATCATAATTTGAACTAAAACATGTACCTTTCTTCGAAATTATGAATCAGACGAAAGCGGTTGTTGATGGAATCAAATCAAACACTTAAATCAAATCATCTCTATTAGAAATCCAAGGACGATGATCTCGACAGTGTCAAACAAATCAAGGAAGGTGGAATTTTTGGTACTGGCCAAATTGGGATTAGGATTTAATGAACTTCATGGTGATCGAATCAAATCAGAAAGGGATTGGCCTTTTCTTTTTATAAAAAAGCAATACGAAATTTTGGTCCATCCTATTTACCCGTTCTCTATATTTAAAATAAAAGAAAATGTCAACCATTTGATTTCCCTTTTATTTTAAATAGTTCTCACCTTATTCAACATCCTTATGTGTGACCCTATAGGTTATCATAATGTTGGCAACAATTTAAACAATATTTAAAATGTAAATAGTGAGCGACATCTAGTAATACATCGCTGTTGCCCAAGTTATAATAATAATATGAATGATTCGATACAATCCTTTTGTGACCAGTGTATCAATGTAATCTAGTCCTTTTAAACCAGTATATCCAGGATTAAACTCGAGGCATGGAATGTATCACCCTCTTTATAATTTAATCCGTTTATTTTGATCAATGAGTAGACTATATAAACAAATCTATATTTGAGCATAGCCATGCATTTCGTAGTCTCACTCAATTTAGAGGCCCATGGATATCACTACGAATATATTGTAGGGTTAAATTCCATCTAGATCATTCTTAATTTTCATTTGATTCGAAATGTATCCAATAGTCACTGTTATCATCTACTCTGTTACAAATAACTTTAGATGATATCAAATCACAAATATCCTCGAATAAAATTATAATGATTTTAGATCTGAGGACCATTACATCACAGTCACTGTGAGAATAACTCATGATACTATTAAATATATTCCACGTAGTTATTCTCATGTTGGGTCAGCCCAATACGCTATTCTCTAATACATATTTATGTATTGACATTAATATTACGTATATTAATGATCAATGAGATGTGATCATCAGTCAATCAACATGCTAGTCTCAATGTTTTATTGTTGTCCTATATAAACAATAAAACTTAACTAGGGACATTTAAGAATTACAATACTTAACATATCATATAATCTCAAGTCCAAGTCTTACTCGAACTACACAAACCCGTTTTATTATTCTAAGGACTTCTATTGTGTTAATATTTATAATATGCAGTAAATATAACACAATAGAATATTTTATTCCAAATAAATTATAATACTAACAATGTTATTATTATTCACATCAAACAAATTGCCTCTAGGGCACAAACTCTAACAACTTGGACTTCCTGAAACACCTTATGTACTTAATAGCTTGTAATACATTTACATAAATCATTTTACCCCTATAACAGATTTACTTGCCAAACCAGTTTCATATATTTATTCTACCATCCATAAGCACATTTACAAAATGAGATTGTGTGTGTATATATATGTATGTATATATATCAACTTACCCATCTTTTAATTTTTGATTTACTGTGTGATCGAAGATATATACATTTAACACAACAAACTACATATTTTTAATGTGATTATTATCTAAATAGCATACTCAAATTTTATACGAATTTGGGTTTCACACACCTGCTCTACTCAATGATAATTCTGAGACTGCTAATTATGCATGCACTTAGGTTTTTCTATAATTTGCATATAGTAAAAAAACAACAAGCTAAACAATGTTAAACAAATGAAAATTTACTTTGAAATTAGAGCGAATGTAACAAGGAAACAAATCAAGCCAGTCAGTCGCGCATAAATCAATTTAATGCCATGGAAACAAAGGGGGAAACTAACGCAACAAATCATACGAGTCAATCCTAGGAAATTGAAGAATTTAGGGTTTCTGTAACCCCGTATATACATTGATACATCACAGGCAAATTGATCGAAAACCAAGCATCAAATTTGAGAGCTAAAAGAAAAATCAGATCGGAGTACTCACATTTTTCATTCGTAAGCCCAAATCGTTAACCAAGAGCATCGAAACGAAGATTAAACCCAGAGTAATCGATTTTAAAGATGCGATTTGGGGAAGCGGTTTTGATTTGGAGAAGAGGGGAGGGAAGCCATTTTTTCGTTTGCGAAATTTTTTGTATTTCTCTGAAATGAAAAGGCGAGGAGGGGAGGGACAAAAAATAAAAATGAGGAGGAAAAAGTATCATGCCGTTTGATACGACTCAAGACTGTATTATATGAAATAATCCATAGCTTCAAAGATCTACGGTTAGATATTAGAGGTTGAAAGAGGTGCAGATTGGTTGAGCTGTAGCAAATGAAATTTGATACGGCTATTAGCTTTATCAAATTTGATATGGCAATTATCTGTGTCAAATCTCCGCATCTTGGTGTGTCAAATTTGTTGTTTTGGTGTAGTAAGGGTGCAACATAGGCCCTGAATTCTATGAGGGCCGGTCGACCTAGAAATGCATCGTAAGGCCAATCCATATCCATTACCACAAATGGGAGGATCCGTACTCTTCGGTGGTCTCCTTCCCCAAGCTTCACAGACAAATTCACTACTCCAATCGGAGTCATTGTTGAGCCGTTAAAGTCACGTATCCATCCACCGCATGGCTTTAAATCTTTAGCTTCCAATTTCATTTGGTCAAATGATTTTTTAAACAAGATGTTGATGGAACTCCTGCAATTCACAAGGACTTTCCGCACTATTGTTGGACCAATGGTAGTAGTTATTACCAACCGATCAATATTCGGTGTCTTTCCCACACTCTCTTTGTCTCGAAAGATAATGTTGTTTGCCATCGTCTTCTCCTGCTTCGCAGGAGCAGTATCCTCGATGGAACTACACAATCCTACTTCTAGGTGTTTAGCGGCATTGACGTACTGCTCCATGGCTCTATTGTTGAATCCATCTGGATGCGGACCTCCAACCATAATATTGATTACTATCCCCATTCCTTTCTACAGGGCAGTAGGCCTGGAGGCAGGTTGGTTCTGATTTGGATTCGATCCTCCGTGCCCCTTGTCTCTAAGGGAAACCTTATATTCATCTAACTTTCCTGCTCGAAGCAATTTTTCCATAACATCTCTTAAGTGGCGACACTCATTCATGGAGTGGCCATAAGTTTCATGAAACAAACATAATTTCCTGGTCACACGATCCTTTTTAGTCGATTCTCTTGATGAAGGCTTTTCGTATTGGATAACATTGAAGGTATCCAAATAAATGTTCTCCAAGGTGTCATTCAACAGCATGTAATTCTCAAAGGGTTGGAATTGAGGCCTCTTTTTGGGATTGTTTCACTGATTCCTACTTCTCTTGTTGGCGTTCCCACCTTAGCGGTCATTTCCGGCACTCTTGTTGCCGACATTCACTTCAACTTTCCCTGCATGATCACCAAATTGTTTGATGGCGACATCGCTCTAGATATCTTCTCTTGGCGTATTGTCGGATTTTCTTTTACGGTTGGCATATATCTCTTCTTGTCGTAGACGAATGTTAGCCTTCTCATAAAATAACTCTCTAGCTAATGGTGGCTTTTTGGCTAGGTACCTCCCGAATTCAGTGTCTTTATCGACTCCGTCTATTAGCGCCATCAAAATAGTCTGATCGTGTAGGCTATTCACTTCCGTAACTGCCAGATTGAAACGGTCCAAATACTATTTCAGAGTTTCTCCCGGAGCTTGCTTGACTATAGAGAGCTCGATGACACTCTTGGACTTCCAGGCGTGAATCCGAAACTGATTCAGGAAACTCTCGCTTAGTTGTTTGAAAATGGAAATTGATCGAGGCGAAAGTTGGGTAAACCAAATCATTGCAACATCTTCAAGATATATTGGGAAAGCTTTGCATTTCACGAGGTCAGGGGCCACCGCAGCACTCATATACAAGGAGTATCTCATCAGATGTTGTCTTAGGTCAGTTCTTCCTCCGCATCGGTCCACGAGAGGCATACTGAATCTCGTTGGGAACTGGACATCCAATATGTCATCGATGAAAGGCATGTGATTGCGATCAATACCCCAATTTTCGTTGGTGTATCCCCTGCTATCAGCCATAATTTGATGTACCATAGCTTCCACTTCAGCATTGGTTAGCATAGGTTCAGTTTCGCCACTTCTTGCTCTTCTAACCCTTCCAGCTCCTACGTCAGGCATTGTCCTCCAGTTTCTCATGGGAGCAGAGTTCCCTTCCCTCTACGATCCCGCTCATTCACATGGTGTGTGGGATGAAGGAGTTTACCTTGAGTAGGATTAGTAATATTTGGGTCTCTCAGAAGGACACAAGATCCCTGCATTAGTAGTAACATTGGTTCTACTAGGCTAGGGTCATTGGGACCCAATCGGTGAGCTTATCTTCACGAGATCCCAACAAGCCAAACGTCATTTGTTCGAGGTTCTCAGGTCTCTCATATGGTCTTCTCTGACGTGGATGGCTTTCATTTTCCTCTGAAGAAGTTGAGTAGTTTGCCGCAAGGCGATGAGTTGGAGAAGGTTTTCTCTGCCTAGAAGCTCATCCATCTGCCTAATCATTGCATTAATGTTCTCGTGGATCACGACACTATCATGTCATTGAGCTTCTAAAGCCTCGTTAGTTTTCTCCATTATAGCGAGCAAACATGCAAAATCCATATGCGAGACAAGGGGATACACAGGAGGTTGATAGCTAGTGGTTTCTGCCAGAGCTAGGGCACTTGGATCGACTTGAGTAGAGTGCCAACAACCGGTGGATTCAGATCTTGGACAATGGATCGGGTTGAGGGTACATTTCCAACATCGGATCGGGTCATGATACCACCTCCAATTCGGGTCGGAGAGGGTCTGCCTGGTCGGATATTGGATGGTCCTTCGTTTCGGAGCGGATCCAACCTGGTTCCCTACGATTAGATTGTGAGGGCTTGTGTGTTACCCCGCTGATCTTCACTCCTTTCATTCACCCGAGAGTTTTGCTGATCTTTATTTCTCTTTGGAGCCATGGAATTCAAGTTTGTTGGAATCGATGAAACCTTCAGAAATGGTGAAAATGCAGACTATTTCTTCGGACTTGAAGATCCAAATAGTAGAATGACAATCCAGAAACCTGAGAATTCTATGTACTCAGTGAAAGCACCAAAATGTTAGACTAGAAAATGGCACTAACACCCGATTGACTAGAAATTGTAGAGAATAATAATGTAACAACCTATGGAATTTGACTCCCGAATTCAAACAATAATACATAAACCCGTATTACTTGCCAAAACTCAAGTATCGAAAACACCAGATAGTTAATGAAAGAATATAGGGTGAGATAAGAAAGAAAGAAAATTTAGAATAGAAGAAGAAGAACACAACAACATCAGAGTCTCACATCGCAGCAGAATAAAATATAATATAGAAATAAATCTCTATTGAGAGCTTTGAAATATAAACTTACAATCCTCAGAAAACATCAATACATCTGGACAGTTATAATAATATGTCCTCATATACACACACAGCAGAATAAATACTAGATATCATACATCTGAACTCCTCCAGCTTATTTTCGGGCTTGACAGCATCCCATAACATGAACTGTACAACCAGTCTAACCCAAGCATTTACAAAACGGTGGATCCGTCTGGTGAACCAGAGTGAGAAAACTCGCTAAGTTTAAAAACATTACCCAACTTGATTTTAATGTCACCATTTCTTTTCGAAATCATAAATTATTCTGATATTATAATAGTGTCTAAATACAATTAAATAACAATCTAGTGGAACGCTTTCATCTCACGTTCCACATATATAGTATATAAAATCAAAACCGCGGGCTTAATGGGGATTGAATTTCCAACTATGACATGGTATGGAACAACCTTCCGATAGTGTATCTCTAGAGGCAAATACACTGGGTTCAACAAGAACATCTTGCAACCCAACCACACATGACCGACCACTCATTTTGCTTGAGTGTATCGAATGTATATCACCAATGGTTGGGAGCGACCCACCGTTTCCCAATAAGGGACATCATCGAAATAGATTTAAGAAGGAAATGAATTTTCTCTAGATAGATGATTATACACCCTACTTGGGAGCTACCCACTTAGCCGTGCTACCTACCTGATTTTTTGTCATTTCCCAACTGAAGAGGATTGAGGTTTAACTCTACCTTTAGAACATGATATCACCATTCACTTTGAATGTCCCATTGTCAAATCCGCCAAACCACTAATTGATGTCCACAAAATTACTCTGAGCTAAGAGAATGGCCATTCTCCACTAGTAAAAGAAATATATTTATAAAAATCAACGTACGTGATTCTTAAGAAATATTTTGTCAGACATTCGTCCATACAAGTCATCCAGCTACAAGATGAAGCGAAGGTACCCTCCTACCACATCCTAGGTATCACCCAAAAGATCAGTAGCAAGTAGTCCTTGCAAACCCGTCGATTCCAACCACTACAGGATTACAGTAAATCTTTGGTCGCTAAGCCGGAGATTTTAAGTAATTACACCGTTTTATGAATATCCACGGTCTTCAGTTGCTCCGTCTCGATAAGCATTTGATATCTTTAATACTTCGTATTTGCTAGTCGGAATGATTTTCGAATATTATTCGATATTGATCATTCCGTTCCAACAATCGTATAGGCCAGATTTGATAGTCGATTATTTAAATATCAAATAAAACAACCATTCAATCATAAAATAAAATTAGATTCACTGGTTTAGTAATCACTTGGCTTCTTGAAATTAAATAACTAATCAAATGGTTAATTTACAAATTTAAAACTTTTTTCGACATTACAACGTTCAGTAGTCCCTAACCGTAAATTGGTAAGCGAACAATTACCTAAGTATCAACCCTGAAGACTGAAATTAACATCAGATTAATATTCAGAAAATCAGTTAACTCAACAAATCTCCAGTAAGATTCCAATTCTTTTCATAACTCGTTATCAACCTATACTATTCTATTTTTAATTCATTCGACCATTTTCCACTTTGAAAATCTTGTTTAAATTCCATCTCTTTCACTTAATTTCATTATTAAGTGTTGCCAGTTCCAAACAAATACTTCGAATTCACTTCTTCTTTATAAACCTTGTTTATAAAATCTCAGGTTTGATATAAACCTTTTTTATCTCACTTTCTTTTACTTAATTCAAGTGTTAAGTAAATATTTAGTTTAAGCTATCATATTCGCTTAAAATACCTGTTATAACTTAGTTATAAAAACTGGGTTTTAATATAAACCCGTCATAAACTCTTTTCACAATTCAGTTATATTTCATTACAAACTTGATTACTTACTTAAATGATTTAAATAATAATCTCTTGAATTATAATAATATTTTACTTTAACATTAACTATTGTATAAGTAATTAATTGCTTTATTAACTAAAATAAATAATAAATCCCTTTTTAAAGTCTTATTAAAATTTAACACTATTCATTAAACTCTTCCATTTGATTAATTAAAAGTAAATTAATCAAATAACTAATTCCAATTAAAATGGTTGGATTAGTTAACTCAACCCATGATTTCCTCGTTAATCAATTCCAATTAATACTCCCCCTAAATTAATTAATAATATAATTAATTTAAATAGTCCCATTTAAATCTTTCTTCAAAACAATTAATCAAACTCTTAACCATCAGTTAATTTCTGCACATTTACCTATTAATCTTATTAACATAAGAATTTTCCTTGTAAAACAATTTACTAATTGCTTATAACTAAAATAATAAATAATGAATATGTATTTCCTTTTTATAACTTTTATTCAAATTTATAGATTTAAAAATCTATCTATAGTTATAAAATAAATATAATAACTTCATTTCTGTCGATTCACCGATGGTAAATCCATATTTATAAAATGATTGATTTATAGGACATGTGATGCCAATTACCTAACCAATACTATCCATTGGTTAATACCATAACAAATTTTGAAATACGTTTCAACAAACAATAAACAAATCAATCATCTAATTAGGTTGGTCATACAATTCATATAATGGTAATATGAAAATAAGTAATAAATTTGAGGAATCCCATTAGATCCCTCCAACCTGTTTTCCGTGCATCTAAATACTTTACCTCAATTTCAATTCAATAACTAGATATAATATTCAACAATAAATAAATCACAGTAATCCAAGCACTCATATTTAAATTTAATACGTTTATATTATTATAAGCGTAACCAACGAGGTAAGTTACCTCATTTGGAAATAATCATTAAAAATATTGATTGGTTCAAATTAAATTAAACGAACATTTAATTTAATCAATTCAGTTCAACGCATATAAATATATATAGCATCCATCAAATAATTAACAAACATAGCACACAAATAATAATCCCGACTTATATAAATATAAGTGGGCAAACTGAGTTAGTTAAACTCACTTTGATTTGATTTGGTTCGGTTACAGTTAAATTAAACGATCGTTTAATTCAACTGAAAATTTCAGCTGTCTCCGTCTCGGTCCGAAATGGTTCCATAGCGCAGTGTCCATCACCACGATTTCAGTCTCTTGTTTTGTTCAGTTATGACCACATAGGCATGAGATATGAATATTATCAGTTTATAGTTTTAAATTAAAATAATTAGATCCCTTAATTAAAATTAATTATACTAAATTACTTTGTTAATAATTTACGACTGACACCCCTTCGAAATGCTAGAATGCTTCTGCTCCAAAATGATCGGCGCTGGTGCTCCTTCATTCCAGACTGTCTGCTCCTTTCACAGTTCCATTAAATAAAATACTTGTTTCGTGCTATATTTCTTTGATCATGTGGTTCAAAAGATCGGGCTTGCCAATCTCTAACACTGTTACTTCATCAAATATTGGCACTACTGATTCTTCCATGTTCACAGACCCACCTCATTTCCACGCAACTTTCACTTCTATCTACTTTACATCTTTCGAATGCCTGCTCCATGCTAAAAAGGTGCCCAATCCCCTTTGCTTTCTTCGTTCATCATTTAGATTAGTACGTGGCCACCTTTCACTTTATAAGATGCAGGCCCAACGTTTAAGGATTTAACTAAAATTGGCCTATTCGAATTCTTCTACCCGATTACTTCTGAATTAAAACACAGTCCATCTCTTCACTTCTCTCGCTCCTTTCTTCTTTTGTTTAGATTCCTTCACTCCTCCTTACGGCCTCGTTCAAACTGAAGACCCCCTTTCAACATATACTACTGCAAAAACCAAGCTTCACGGGTTCTTGTAACCTACAGACAGATTTTTCAAATTCCCCAGCCCCAGGTCTTCTGCGTGTTTTCCCTTTTTCCACGTTTTGACCATTGTTTATTCTTCCCAAATCTTTGTTACTCATGTTAGAAACTAACGCCTTCCCAAAAGAAACACAAGCCCAACTTTTGTTTTTATTTCACACATGATACTCCATCTTTACTTCGTGCACTTTAAACATATGTACCCAGCTCCGTTCTAAAGCTTCACGTAAACAAAATCTCCCTGTAATCCACGTTTGACAATTTGCTCCTTCCTTGTTCAAAAACTGATGCCATCATGCAATTTCAAAACCTTCCTTCCGCAACAAGTACTGACCCCCAAAATGGCATCTAGACCAATTGAAGAACGTGCCTTCCATCCCTCTTTCCGTCGAGCCCAGTCACATCTTCCCAGGTGACATCGTCCTCCAGCAAACCCCGTACAACTGATGCTAACCTCGAGAGCTTTTATGTCCATTAACGTGAACGAAAACCAATCACAACTGTTCATTAGAGAAAGCTCGACGAGCTTTCCAAGTTTTATGTTGAAGAGTTTTTGAATAGAAGAGTGGTTTGGAAGAAAAGAAGGGAGAAGACTAGGAGATTTTTGGCCATCCGTTGCTTAAGATGGAGGCGCATTTAGTTTGACCACAGAACATGAAACTTACAGTTATGACTTACTACATGGGTGTATATATATAGGGTTAGATAAATTAATATTTTTTTTAAATTGAACCTTAGCTACGAAGTAATGCGGTAAAATTACTACATACGCCTTCCGTTTTCGATGAAAATTATAATCTTAGCATAAAAGATTTCCGGACACGATGGAAAAGGTTTCGTCGAATTCCGAGGTCGTTTGTGAAAATTCCGTTATAAATCACAGGTGATAACCATACGTTTAAATTTCTCACAATCACAAAATAAATCCAAAAAACTTGAAACTGCAAACACTACGACACCTAACCATTATGGATCCAATAAAATTAGTTTCACTGAAAACGGAGTTCTTTTGCATATCTGTTATTCAATTCTACGCGTAAAACAACACTATTTTGGACGCCAAAAATATCCGATTTTCGAAAATAACAAATTATATATCTATCTTGACTCTAATCGTCAATACAAATTCAACGAAATTCGTTTCGAGGCTTATTTCGATCATTATCTCTAGTTATGATAAAAATTCCTTGTAAATCGAATGAAATTGTTAAATTAATCGCTATAATATATAATATTTCCACAGCAACAATTTGAAAATTTGAATTGGACATAACTGACAATCTATAAACTGAAATCTCGATTTTTCTCTTTCATTAGACAAATATGATCAAACAGATTCAAACGTTTCTTGTTTCACGGAAATCTGACTTAAAACGAATTCTGTATATTCAACTAAAGTTCAAATCGTAAATTACGAACTACCACGCCATTTCGAGCTCGATTTATAAATATATATAAATTAAACACTTAAACTTCATTATATAAATGAATTATATATTTTAAATCCAATTAAAATTCCAAATCAATATTTAATATAATAAATTAAATTAAATATTTAACTATCGAAAATACGAGACAGTACAAATAATCTAAGAACAAGTAAAAAGTAGTTGATAGTCACGATTTATAGTGGTTCGACATTAACGAGCCTACGTCCACTTTATTCTTTTTTGATTGATTGATAGATTACAAGTACAATGTAGATAATTGCTCATTCTCACAAGTACAATCAATAATCTCTCAGAATCTATAAAGTTGTACTCAAAAATCTAGAGTACAATCTAAATAAAAAGGAAATACTAATAATGGTGGAGCTTAAGTGTGCGGAGTGCCCAAAGATCCCTTAAAATGTTACTGAGGTAGGCATATATAGAGCTTTCCAGAAAGCGGGTTGGATGTTACGTGGGACTCATCCATGAATTCTCGGATTTGGATGTGGGATAATGCAGACAGCACATCAGGTTCATGGGTATGTGGCGGTTATCGGTCCGCTTCTGTAGGCAAAAGAATTGGTCATATATTGAAGTGTGTAGCATTGCTTCCAAACGATTCGGATATGGGGGGTTTCACCGATCCGATTCAAGGGTAGAAACAAAACTCGTTGCCTCTGCGTGCTGAGGGGGATCGAGGATATTGCTTCCCCGATCTGACCCGATGCTTGTGTAGTAGAATCGAGCTTTTCGTGCATGTGATGGGATCGAATCACCGCTCCTCCGATCCGACCCGACAGTTGAGGCTCCTTCATTGATCCAATTCGACTCCATCACTCATATATGATTGTCTAGACTTTATGTGACCTAGTCACAAAGTAGGCCAATAGTTTCCATTTTATTGACTCTATACTTTGTTAAAGGGGAAGACGCTGAGATAATTCTTCCTATTTAGTTCCCTCTGATTCCTAAGATGATGTATATGTTCATGGTTATAGCAGATTCAAAACGACTATCTCAATCTATTTTTGTGACTGTCAATCAAAAACATGTGTTCGAAATTAACGGTTTTGAGTAGCATATTGGAAAATATGGAGAGATGACTGTTATGACCCTCACATAAGGTTTTACCATCATAATACAAGGTAAAATCAGTTTCCCTTGTTAATCTTACAAGCTAAATCTCACCGTTTTTGAATTAATGTTTGAGAAGATACATGGAATTCGTAAGTGAAATTTGTCATCAGGTGCAAAAGTTGTGATCATTTTTGGATATAAATTGAGTTCGACTTCTGTTTGTGATTTCCGATTGTTGATGGTAATGGTTGATGTGGTTCCCGTTGGATTTTAGGCATGTTTCACATGTTGAGATTTGGCATTAGTTCTACACGTTTCTATATAAACACAGCAACCTTTGTGTTAAAATCTTCTCCTAAAAATAAACGTTAGTATGCATATCCATTTTCTGTAGGTTAATATGTTATATTCAATATTCATGCAGCTGATTCCAGCGAAATAAAAATATGGGAGTACTCTTTTGTCCTGAAATGTGACATGATGTGTAATAGGTTAAGGATAGTAATAAAAGGTTTTAAAAATGGAGGTCATAATTATTATGGTAGTTTTTTCAACAATCTTTTCTACTTGCATCTAAGTTGATGATGCATTTAGTACCTTTTTATTGACAATTTTGTTTTCCAAGTCCACCTTTTATAATATCAAAATTCTTTGTTATAATTTATTCTCCTTCACGTTAATTTTTTTGCATATAACAAAAACATTGTTTACTAATGTCTAACAAAATCAAAGATGATTATAATCCATGTAGTTTGGAACTAGTGACTAATAAAATGTTAATTTACTTTGAATGCTTGGGCTTAAAATAAGACCTATATATACTCTTATTTCGTTACATTGTAAATATTTCTAAGTAATTTACATGCAATATCATACGCATGCTTGCATGACACTTTTTCTCGGGAAAATGGATAGGGTTGTAAATGAATGCCCCAAAAGTCGGAAATCCGTCCACATTCACATCCGAAAAGCAGATAAATATCCGATATCCGGAAATGCAGATGTAAATAGAGGGATATCCGCATTCGAAAATTATTCATCCGCTTTTTTTCACAATTATAACACAAATTATGTTCATTTTAACATAATCAAATACACTAATTTATTATTTTGTAAAACTAAAAATCTACTAAACGCATGCTAATTGCTCAAATCATATAGTATCGTCGTGTTTATTTATTTTTGACATTTTAGTAATCACTTATCTTGAAAAATCATAATATTAAGCTAAAAAAGTTCATTTATTTCATTGATTTATCGAGTGTTGATGGAGTGGATAATTATCCGATATCCCTCCATATCCGCGGATGCGGATATGATGCTATCTGTATCTGAAAGTATCCGTTTACAGCTTTAAAATGGACACTGAAATACTTGGTTGATGTTGAAAAATGAAATCCCAATGCGTATATGGTTCTTAATACGTTAAATTACTTATTATAGACACCATACATTAATGTTAAGAATTTACATTGAACTTTAGTTCGTACAGCTGGATTATGACATACAAGAAAATATTGAGAATAATAATAGTTAAAAAATTTGGAGGTTCATATCCAACAAATTAAGTGGGGCAGCCAACAAAAGTTACAATTTGGTTATGTTCATTATTCTCGGTTTGGATACGCAAAAATCCCTCATCAAAAAATGTGTTAGATTACATGCACTATTTCTATTGTAAACAATATACAATTGGAAAGCCATTAGAGGAGGAGAAAGAAGGTACGTTTATTCGTTCCAAAATTAATACACTATTTACATTACATTGTATGTTCTTCTTATATAAAGGCTTGGGAGCTTGGAGTAAAACTTATCCCACAATGTGGGACTAAACAGAATATGACAAAAGCAAATTCACTCATATATATTACAACACTCCCCCTTGAATATGCGTATGTAATGATGATAAGATTAATTGCATCATTAAAAACCTTTTTATGGAAAACCCTGTGGGAGAAATCATAAACAAGGAAAGGAGTACAATTTTTTTATTTCATCTCTAGGTAACATATTGACAATGTTCCATTGAGGGTTGATACTTCTGGATCAAAATAATGCCTCATTAAAAACCTTACTAATAAAAACCCAGTGGGAAAAATATTAGT
This sequence comes from Allium sativum, assembly GCA_030737875.1. Taxonomy (NCBI): domain Eukaryota; kingdom Viridiplantae; phylum Streptophyta; class Magnoliopsida; order Asparagales; family Amaryllidaceae; genus Allium; species Allium sativum. Next base: position 142,953,489 of record CM060914.1, read on the forward strand.
GAAGGAAAAGAGTACGTCACAGCATAATATATGCTCCCTCTGATTTGTAAAGAATTATTCAAATAGTTTGGTGATGTAAGTGGCGCATACCAATTTTATATATCATCTTCTGCAACGTTGATTTTGGAAGTGCCTTTGTGAATGGATCTATGGGAATTTCTTCAGATTGGATTTGCTTCACTTCTATCTTATTGTCCCTTTTGGAGCTCAAGTGCGAAAAAGAATTTGGGAGAAATGTGTTTTTTTCCTATCACTCTTGATATATCCTACTTGAATTTGCGCTATGCATGCTGCATTGTCTTCATAAATAATTGATCTTTCTAAAGTTGAGGGAATTTGACATGTGCTTTGAATATGTTCAATTAATTATCTTATTCAAACACGTTCTTGACTTACTTCATGTAGTGCTAGTATTTCAGAATGATTGGATGATGTTACTACCAATATTTGCTTTGTAGATCTCCATGAAATAACTGCATTGTTGTTTGTAAACACATATCCAATTTGTGATTTTGCTTTGTATGGATCAGAAAGGTAACTTTAACACTCCTTGAATATGTGTCTTCAAATTCTTGAATGCTCTTATAGTAGCTAGAAATTATCCCCTTTGAAAGATTATTGCTCCCACTCATAGTATATTGCTTGCAAATATCTATTAGAATGATATAGATATTGTTCGTTGCCCCATTAAAAAAACCTATATTAGGAATTCCCAATGGGAAAAAACTTAAACAAGGAAAAGAGTGCAACTCTTGAAATTGTAATTACCATATTAAAATGATATTTCTTCTAAGAGTTCGATACTTCAGGATCGATGTAATGCCTCATTAAAACATTACTAAGAAAAACCCTATGGGAAAAATCTTAGTAAAGGAAAAAGAGTACAAAAACATATTTTCAGTAAGTTACTACATCAAATGTTGAATGATACCTCTAGATCAATATAATTCTTCAGTAAAAACCTTACAAAGGAAAACCCGACGGCAAAAACCTTAGTTGAGTATAAAAATATAGATTAACTTAAATAATGAACAACCCGTAATTTTAAAACATGACATAAGGGATAATTTTTATAAGAAGAATTAAGGGAAACGGGTTGTGACATTGTGCTCGTCTCGGAATTCTGCTTGGAGCAGAGCCCGAGTTTGCGTAAATCGGATATCATATGAAGAAGTTATGAAGCTTAGAAGAATTCTAGAATTAGCAGAATTTAAATTAAATAATAATTAAAAATCCAAAACCAATTCAAAAATCAAAAAAATTCAAAGTTGGGGAGCGGGAAATCTCCCACTCTAGGGTGTCGACTCCACTAGGAGAGTCGACATAGGTGTTGGCCCCCCTATAGGGGTGTCGACAGGGGTGTCGACCCCCATATACGGGTGTCGATCCCATCGGCCCTGATCTGGGCATGACATGTTTTGGTTGATTAGGGCTGACTATAGGGGTGTCGACCCCATCGGCCCAGATCTGGGCATGACATGTTTTGGTTGATTAGGGCTGACGTGGCCTTCTGGGTTGGTTGGGTGATGTGTTTTTCTGGTTCGGATGGTTCAAATGGATCCTAATCTAATCTAAGGGTCCTGATTCACCTATAGCATCTATAAAATACCCCCAAACCTAACCCTAATCTCATTGTCATTCATCCATGGCGCCTCCATGCTGCTCTAGTCTAAATTAAACTAGCCTCTCTTCTCTTCTCCAAAGCAAATCAAAATGGGAGCATTCAAATTTGAAGATAAGAATCAAATTCTACAACAACAGTTTAGCTAATCAAATTCAGAAATCAGATTCAGATCTATTCTCCCTTCTTAATCATGTCACTGTGAGTCTAAGTTTCTTTCACATATAATTAAAAAAAGTGATCGTGATAGGATTGTAAATTGGATTTAATGAACATGCCTATAAGATGAATCATATCAAGTTTGTATCTTTCAGATTCATACCCAAAGTAATGTTATCATATGCCTAATTGGATATATTTTATTTTTCTGTATCGGTTCATATTTCATATGCCTATGTTTATGCCAGTCTTGATGCTTCGATTCTCTTCCCCACCTCTCTTCCTTTTTTTTAAATGAGATTAGGCTAACTTCGAGCCTAACATACTACGTTGAATTATACGTACGAATGACGTGGGAACGTTGTGGAAAAAGTTTGGGAAAATATCGAATAATATGTAATTTGGCATAAATTGATTTGCAATCACGTAGTTGATTTGGGGCATCATTATGTATAACTTGTATACATGAGATTTGGTATAGTTGGATGTAGGCATAATTGGATATAATTTGTATACATGAGGTTTGGCATGAATTTTTAATAACAATGAATGCAAATTGATTTGGGCGTAGTTTGGCATAACATGTATACATAAGATTATAGGCCTAATTTGGATTAAAATTATGAACATAATTTAGATTGGAAATTATGGGTAATTGGGATATAATTTAATCTAAGATTTAAAGTTGGGACTTGTTAGATCTAAAAATTACTCTAACACCCAAACTAGCAATAATTCCAATAAAAATGAAATCAAAAAGCAAAGGGAAACACACGATTTATAGTGGTTCGGCGTTAAAGAGCCTACGTATACTTTCTACTTTTTGAATTGATGATTTTGATATAAGTATACTAATGATTCTTACTCAAATTCACTCATATAACACATAGATCCACTCAATTCTCTCAAAAATATAGTTTGGAAGACGATCATGATCTGAACATGGTGATGAAATTCGGTTGACAAGAGGGTTTGAAATCTGAATTTGCCCAAAGATCCCTTCAAATGACCATTGGGGGTGTATTTATAGGTGAAAAGTCTCCCAGGAGTGGCTCCGGTTTGAGGACATGTGGCAGGCATCCCATTCGGTTCGGAATTGAGGGCTTGGAGATGTTGCCAGCGTATAGCAGTTATGGGTAAACGTGGGGAACATGTGCGTAACCGCTCCGCACTTCTAGAGATTGTGGGTACTAACCTCTCTAGCATCCAACTTGGGTCAGATGTGTTCGTTGAAAAGAAAGATGGATCGGGCTCTATCGACCCGACCTGGATTTGTCCCAGCTTCCTTAACTTTTGCTCCGCTTCCTTTGATTTCATCTTGAGACCCTCGATCTGATCCGAGCTGCCAGTGCACACTTTTCTAGTCAGTGTTCTTCACCAATTCCCCTTTTAACTTTGTGTAGCCTAGTTCACAGAGTAGGCTAACATTTTCTCCCTCGAAGTGCTCTTCTATTGAAGATAGAGTGTGCTTCGAAATTGTCTGTATATTGGTTTCTGAAACGAAGGCCATTGAATAACTGCTTCTGAATTAGCACCATTGAGTAGTTGTTTCCTTTCACTTGTAAGGTCATGCTGCTTTGCTAAGTCACGTCTCTTGTTGCCTATAAATACATTCTGAAATACCCAAAATTGCTTTTGTTGTTCTAAAGTTACTTCGATACATGTGTCAGATTAATGTCTGTGACTCTGCTTGGATTCGGATCCGATCTGTATGGCCTTATCTGCACTCCAGTGCCGTTGGGCTAATGGTCTACATGACCATGGTCCATCTTTCCAGTCCGATCGGAGTAGGATGCCACGTTGATAGGAATACAAAGGGCTGCTCCATACCCATGTAAATTTACTACTTCTCCATATCTTTCTTCTTCCTTTCATTTCCATCGCCTTCCAAGTTTCGTACACACGAAAAAACCCTAATTCTTGAAACTTCAGAATTCCCCTTTAATCCTCAAATTGATCGCATAGGTGGGTTAATAACTTCTACTAACTCCATTCTACTTGATTCCAATTTGAATTCATGATTAATTTGAGCGATTTTAGCATGATGTTTCGTTAGCTTTAACGTCGCGCTTTCCACCTCCTCGCTATCGTCGTTGATGGCCTCGTTGCCATCTCGATGCAGTAGCGGAGGGGACTTAATGCAGGCGTTGGTCATACCAATTTATAAATACTTTGCTTGGTAATAATTTGGCCATTGGCAAGGGGCAAGATTGTGTCAACGGAGTGGAGTGGAAGTAGGAAGGATAAGAAGGGTTGGTTCGGGTCGAATGCTTCACGAAGATAAGGAGTAGCCATTAAGGACAGTGGGTTGGACTGGTTCGAGTCGGAGGAAATAATTAATGTTGCGGTGGGAGGTTGAGATGAGTGGATAGGTCTCGTGGTGCTGATATCGTTAGGGTCGGTGTCAACCTATCCGGATAGATTTATCTTTCTTTTAACTCCTCCTACCCAATCCCATTCCTTTCCTCGTTCCAAACCGGTTCGCCGAAGTGAAGTATCTGAACCGATCTAACTATGACGCTAAGAAAGGGGATTTAAACCAAACCGATTGTAACATACTCAGACGAACCAATCCAAAGACATTCAACTTAATGTGCAAGAACTGTCCAACTAATTCAATTAACATTGACCTTAGTCTATGACTTTGCGGACAGCTAGGATAGAGCCTTTTTTAGCTGGATTTTGTAGATTTGGCTGACATGTAACTTTACTTTGTATTGCTTTTAATTGATGCTAACTTCTTATTTTTTTCACTTTAGCACTGCGTTCATACCAGCCCAATTTAGTACACACACATACACATAGGGACACGAGCAACTTTACTCTAATCCTTGCTATTGTTTCTTCAATAGCACATCAAATATGACCGAGAGACGCTCAACTAGATTAGCAGAGACAAGAGAAGTTGTGGGGACATCCGAAAATCCTGTCATTAAGGATGTATCTTCTACCTCCGATCCAGACTGGGATAGTGAAGGCCAGGATTATGAAATGGGGACTCATGATAGTGAAGCATCGTCTGGGGTAATGATTCCTTAAGCAAGGAAGAAGAAGGAGGGATAGGAGATAACTGTTATCCTGATGAATTTAGGGATGCAACTATCTTCGAATCACCTAAAGACTCGGTCGAATCAAAGATTGATAACGACAGACTTGCACGGATATGTCTAAAACACGGGATTCTTCGAAGAGATACTAAGGTGCCATCAAAAACAGATCGTCCTCATAATCCACCGGAAGGGTATATGGCCATCACCAGACTGGCGTGTCTTGTTGGAGCAATACCTCTATTCCCACCATTTATCATCGATTTTCTGAGACAATTAAGGATTGCCCCAAGCAGCTTCTTCCCAACTCTTACGCCTATTTGTATGCTCTGTATATAGCCTATAAAGAAATTCTTGGTGAAGAGTTGACATTCGAAGATGTTCATTTCTTTTACAACTTCAAGCATCGAACTAATGGAACCCCATCCTTCGTATATTTTGAAACGGTGCCGAAAAGGAAAATTATCACTGTTCCTTTTAGTAGTAATGCTGGGGATCCAATACCCGAATGGTTTTATATCAAGCAACAGGCCGGGTGTGCCAGAAGATGGATCAAATCAAGTAGGGACTTAGAATTTTTCGAGTATCAGTTCCAGCCTTTATCTTATATTTATTAAGCGTTGCTTATTTCTTTTTTACAGTTCCTAATCCTCCACAAGAGAAGTTTCCAATACAATTTGATCATCTGAATCGATTACTTAATGGTGACAAAAAGTTCTTGACCATCAAGGATTGTTTGGTGGATGAATATCTACGTGGGCACCATCTACTTGCTATAGCCAGTAGCATAGGACATGGGGAAGGCCCTTATGTGTGCATACCCCCGGTCAATATTATTCCTGAGACGGGAGATAGCTTGAAAAGTCCAACAGTACACCTTAGAAACCCTCCTTCTCCATCTTCGACTCAGGATGACGAACTAGCTAACATAGTTGAGAAGGACAGGGATAAATATATCACTCCTGAAGATGTGGGTACCCCTGAGAGGCCAATTTCTCCAAAAGAGTTGCCGTTAGTCATTCCTTTAGGAGATAAGACTACAGTTGATGACCCTATATATCAGGATTTAGGAGATCTTCCCTTGCCCGAGACCTTTTATAGCACAGATGATTTTGCGACCAATCCTCTTGCTCTCACTTCTGAGGAAGAAGTCACTCCCATGAAGTCTAGGAGACTACATATACTTGCCTCAGTCTGGGCTCTTGTCTGTTTGGGGGGGGATCACCACTTTAGGAAGCCCACTGCACTCTAGTACTGCATGTCACATCACTTGAGTTTTATGTTAACTCTAATATTCTTTCATTTCTTCTTATAGGACAAATGGTGAGGCAGCATTACTATATGAGGGATGTTCATTCGAGTATGCCCCCAAATGGATCCCAATGAGAGGCATGACCAACATGAAAGTAGGGGCAGAGATGACGTGAGGGATTGACCTCCTAAGCCTTATCAGTCTTCCCATTCTCGAGCCCCATACCACAAAGATTCAGACAAATGCAAGAGTTAGTCTTCACATCATGAGAAGGATGTACAGCGCTAAGCCTGCTGCTCCATCTAAGGGCAACACTCCTCAAGACAGTACTTTAAAAGGGGTTCCTGATCAAAAAGAGAAGCAACCGAAATCGGGGAAAGATGCAGGAAAGAACTGACCTATCACAAAACTATCTCATCACACTGCTAACATAACTACCATAAGGCCAGTTATTCTCAATGACGAGAACCAGGCCAGACTAGAGGTTCTGAGGCAGCAATTTCCTGATCACCATTTCGGGCATATGCACTTCATCCCAAAACTCAAACCGGTAAAACCCGATTGGGCCAACGATGTCAAGGCTACTATAGATTTCGTGGATGAACAATATAAGGAAATGAAGAAGCATGCAAAGACTCTTTCTAAAATCATTAGCGATCTGATGACAGATGTAAAAACTATGGTCGATGCTGCTGAGTATGATGCGAGAGCTATCGAAAACTCTGAGAAAGATCTAGAGGATGCCCAAGCTAAGCTCGCTCTTGCACAATGCGACACAGATAATTATAAGAAGCAGTGCGAAGAATTACAAAAGCGCTATCATTCCGAGCCTGAATCTCATAGTCAGGAGCGAATAGATTTAAAAAAGCTGGCTGAAGATGCTAAGTCCGAGAACATTCGTCTCGCACAAGAGAAGGAGGACTTAGCCAAAAAGAACATAGAGCTTGAGGCTAAATTATTAGAGGCTGAAAAAGGGCAGTTCTTGCTGAAGGAAATGCAAATACGGCTTTGCAGCAAGTTGAGGAAGTCAATAAACATCTTAAAGACACTTAAAGGGAGCTTGACGAGAGTTGTGAAACTATGGTTGGATTTTTTGCTCAGGTGATTCATCACCGAAATCTTGCTTGGCTTAAGGACTGTCCTTTTCCCCTTGTTTATGAATGGGACCAATTGGTCGAGTGAGAAAAAGAAGAACTTGGGGTTAACTCAGTCGATGAGGACAAGCTGATGAAGTAGTACTTGAGAGGTGAAGAGACAGGCCACTTAACTGAAGGGTGAAAACTTATTTTCACCGCTATGGAGGAGGAAAGGCACTAGGCCAAGGGAAAGGATGCCATTTAAATTGGTTCTTCTTCTGCCATAACCGAGACTGCTGTAGTAGAAGGGTATGATCCAGAAAGGCGAGAGATCCATGGAGCTTCTTCCTTACCTTCTGCTGCCAGATTGTCTCCCGAAGTTCCTGCTGCTTAAGTGTGAAATATGTTGAGGGTATTTCTACTTTTTCACCTTAATTTGCCAAGGCAATCTCAATCTTTCGTCACATTATCAGACAAACACTTGAAAGTCCAGCGTTCTCTCCTGAGTTGATAATTTTTACTTCTCGTCCTAAAGGTACCAAGTCAACTGATAAAATTGATGACTCACAGAAGACAACTCTAGACGAAAGCTCTACTGGAGAAACTCGGGAGAAATGGGATGAAGTCACTGTCCCTAAATTTGTAGGAGGAGCCGAGGACAAGAAAGAGGAGGTTATTAACAAAGCTCCTGTGCCGCCCATCACTAAAACTTCTCACCATGGGGAGATAATCGATACTCTGATAGAAGATGATGGTGACGAGGGACATGAAGAGGAGGATGACGTTGTTGTAACCGAAGATTCGGGGAACGTAGATGACATGACTTTGGCTGAGATAAAGGCCAAACAAGACATGCGCATGCAGCTAAAAGTTGAGGAAACAGGCCCCAAAAATCTTAAGCCTCTTGCGATGGTAACTCCCGGATCAGGGTTAGTTGTCAAACTTTCAACTCGTTCAATTACGGAGGAACTTGCTAAAAAGTATCCTATTAATCCCAGTACTCCGATTCCTGAGAAGACATCCGTTGACTCCAGCAACCCAATTCCGGAGAAGAAGAAGCAAAAGCGTAATATTAGTGAAGCGGATAAAGAGGAGAAAGAAAAGCTTAAGGTAGCCAAAAAGGCACAGCCAACTCCGAACTCCAAATAAAGGATGGCTTTATCTCTTGTTTCGTTTATCTCCTGGTCCGCTGTTGTCGTGGCGAGTGTGGCCCTCGCATCTTTTGTTTTAGTTTTCCCCATAAATCCACGTACTTGTAAATAAAATTGTTTATTTCCTGCAATGTCAAATGTTTACGAATTCATTACATAAGTAAGAATGTAGATAAATAACATGTCATATCCAAAACCACTGTTACTTAAACGGTAGACAATATATGTGGGGGATGCGCATGTGTATGCCCCCTATCAATCTTAAACAAGCGGCTTTTCTAAAGCTTTGTTCGAGATTGATTATCTTTGATACTTATTCGCCCCCAACTCTCTGGTAGGGTCAAATGCCCTTTGTCGGGGATGCTTATTCTTTCGAGCATCTTTATACTCTCCTGTCGTGTAATCAGGTTAGAGTATCATCAAGGCAGTTTCTTTTCGGGTGCACCATAACGCCTCGGAGGATTTCGTCTTCCCATCCTTTATACTCTCTTTCGTTTCATGAGAGTAAGAGTTAGGAATGTCGTCTTCCCATTCCTTTAATCCTGTTATGCAAACGGTCATTTTGTTTTCTCCTACACGTGAATTGTGTCCAACTTTTTAAGCTTAGTTTAATGCTTAGCATTTCATACCAGGATAGAATAGTCACAGAACATAAGAATAGTGCAGGAAAATAAATGACACATGATGTTTTTATAGTGGTTCAGCTAAGTCGTAGCCTACATCCACTTTATAATCCTTTGTTCATATAAACAGACTTTTCAAGGCAAGTCGTGCCTCTTTACATAGTTCATAAAAAACAAAAGAAAGTAGTACATATCTAACTCAAATATCGCCGCACATGCTGAGCATTCCAAGCTCTGGGAATCTCTTCACCATCCACGGTCGTTAGCTTGAAGGCTCCTGTATCAAGCCTTCATTGGATGGCATATGGCCCTTCCCACTTTGGACCCAATTAGGTTGGAGGCGGGAAGACTCGTTTCAACACTAGGTCCCCTGGTTCGAAGGTCCTAGTGCGAACCTTTCTGTCATAATAACGTGCTACTTGGCGTCGATGCCTTGAAGCACGTAAATCTGCTTCATCTCTTTTTTCTTCAACCATGTCGAGGGACTCTAGGAGGAGTGCTCTATTTGTCATTGGGTCATAGTATGTCACCCTATGAGAAGGGACTTCGAGCTCCACCGGAATCACAGCCTCCGATCTGAAGGAGAGTGAAAAGGGAGTATGGCCAGTTGTTATCTTAAAGGTCGTTCTGTAGGCCCACAAAGCTAGCGGCAACTCATCCACCCACTTGGCTTTGGCCCGCTCCAACCGCTTCTTAAGAATAGATTTAATGACTTTATTTATCACTTCAACCTGCCTATTCGAATGCGGGTGAGCTACAACGGTATACCTTTTATCAATCTTGTATTTCTGACAGAAGTTTTTAAATTTGGCACTGTCGAATTGGGTTCCATTATTAGTTATAGTGGTTTTTGGTATCCCAAATCGGCAAACTATATTTCTGACCACAAAACTTATCACCTTCCTTGTCATGATCGTGGTTAAGGGTTCGGCTTCCACCCAATTTGTGAAATAATCCATGGCAATGATCGCGTACTTTCCTCCTCCTTTGACGATGGGTAAAACTCCAATAATATCAATTCCCCACATGGCAAATGGCCATGGGCTTACCATTGACTTAAGCTGAATCGGAGGTGCTCTGGGAATTTTGCCGAACCTTTGACATTTGTCGCAGCATTGTGAGTAATCAGCTGCATCTTTATTCACGGTAGGGCAAAACTACCCATACCGCAATACTTTCTTTGCTAAGGTTTGACTCTCGGTGTGGTCCCACACTCACCTTCATGTACTTTTTGTAGTACATGCTTGTCATCGTGTGCTATACACCATAGCAGGGGCATGGAAAACCCTTGGCGATAAAGGATGTCGTCCGATCAAATGTATCTTGCATCTTTACGTGTTACAACTCGTCTCTCGCTCTTCTCTGGTGGGAGAATTCCAATCTTGAGGAAGTTCTTTATTGGTGACATCCATGACTCCCTCTTTTGCTCAGTTTTTCAAGCCTAGTTCAATTTTAATTAAGTTGAAGCTTGGGGATTTTAGTATCTCTATCGGAACCATTTCGGTTTCCTTTGGGTTATCTGAACTTGCTAGCTTAGCCAATCGATCCGCCTTCTGATTTTCCACTCTTGGAACATGTGTTATATTGTAGTGTTCCAAGTTTCCTAGCAGCTCTTCCACTTTTCCAGGATAAGTAACAAGCCGAGGTCCCTTGGTCATAGATTTCTTTCGAACTTGGGAGACAACTGTCTTGGAGTCACATAATATATCCAGTGTTCTTACTCCTAACTCCATGGCGAGTTTTATCCCAGCAATCAGGGCCTTATACTCGGAATCATTATTGGTGGCAGGAAATTCCAATCGTAGGGCATAGTAAATGGATCGTCCTTTAGGAGTGATTAAAACAACTTTGGCGCCGGATCTTCAATCATTCTTGGCCCCGTCCGTATGTAACCTCCACGGACTAAGCTCTAACTCGTGTTCTGAAGCAACAATCTTGTCATCCACTGTTTCTTCTTCAGGGATCATGAATTCTGTTATGAAGTTGGCTAAGGCCTGCCTCCTTATTGATTTCCGTGGTTGAAAATTCAAATCAAATCGGCTTAACTCGATATTCCACTTAAGTAATCGCCCCGATGCTTCGGGTCTTTGCAACACTTGTCTTAGAGGTTGATCAAGGTATACTATTATTGGATGAGCTTGAAAGTAATGAAGGAGCTTTCAAGAGGCAATCAGGAGGCTATAAGAGAGTTTTTCTATTCTTGGATAATTACGTTCTACGATGGCTAGCCTCTTGCTTTCATAGTATACAGGACTCTGAACCTTGTCTTCTTCACGCACCAATGTTGTGCTAATAGCATAAGACGACACCGCCAGGTATACGAACAAATCCTCATGGTCCACAGGTTTGACAATATCGAGGGCTTTTCTAATAAGTCCAATAGGTTTTGGAAAGCCTCCACACAATCGGGAGTCCAGTCGAAGTTATGTTTCCCCCGTTTTATCACATCAAATAAAGGGACACACTTGTCTGTGGCTTTGGAGATAAACCTGCTTAATGCGGCAACCTTCCCTGCCAGGCTTTGAACGTGTTTAATCTTCCGCAGTTCTTCAATGTTCCTTATTGCCGCTATCTTGCTATGATTAATCTCAATCCCTCGAGAACTTACAATGAGCCCAAGGAATTTCCCTGATGTGACCCCAAACGAGCATTTTAAAGGGTTCAACTTCATCCCATAACTTCGTAGAATGCCAAACATCTCTGCCAAGTCCTTTGTATGATCGGGAGATTGTCTACACTTCATAAGCATGTTGTCACATAGACTTCCATTTTTTTTCGATTTGATTATAGAACATGCGGTTGACCGAGCGTTGATATGTGGCTCCTGCATTCTTTAATCCAAATGGCATTACCACATAGCAATATAACCCCAAGTCTGTGATGAAACTTGTATGCTCCTGATCTGGTATATGCATGAGAATTTGATTGTATCCTGAATAGGCATCCATAAAGGATAGGAGCTCGTGTCCGGCCGTTGAATCCACCAGAAGATCAATCCTGGGAAGAGGAAAGCTATCTTTCGGACAAGCCTTGTTCAAGTTAGATAAGTCAATGCACGTTCACCATTTCCCATTAGATTTTTTGACTAGGACAGGATTCGATATCCAGTCAGGATATTTTGAGTCCTTGATGAATACATTTTCCTTCAATTTCTTCACTTCTTCTTTCAAGGATGTTGACCGCTTCGGGCCTAACATCCGCCTCTTTTGCTTGACCGGCGGGTGTTTTGGATTGACACTAAAAGAGTGGCTCATAATAGCAGGCGATATCCCACGCATGTCAGCGTTTGTCTAGGCAAACACATCCAGATTTGCCTTCAAAAAGTCAGCCAACTCTTTTGCTTGAATTTGGTCTAGCTGTGATCCAATCTTCAATACTTTTGTCGAATCCGCATCGCCAATAGAGGTGTCCACTATCGTTTCATTGGAAGTCGCCTTTCGGTCCTCCGATTCCTTATTCTCTCTAAGGTCTATATCCTCGAGCAAATCTCTAGGCGACTCTCTTGAGGCTGGACCCTATAATTGCTATGTTGAATTTTCCTTCAAAGGGGGAGAAGCATCCTTAGGTTCTACACTCAACCCCTTTATTAGCATCTTCAACTCTATCATGTAGCAAGCTCGTCCCGTAGCTTGATCACCTCTCATCACTCCTACTCCTGCGTCGGTTGGGAATTTAAGCAGTAGGCACCAAGGTGCAATACATGCCCTAAACTCTGCGAGGGCCAGTCGGCCCAAGAAGGCATTGTAGGGTGATTCAACATCCAAAACTACAAATGGTAAGATTCTGGTAATTCTACATATCCCATCGGAGCCGTCGACGCCTCATTGAAGCCTTGTATACATCCTTCGCAGGGCTTCAACTCTTTCGCTTCGAGTTTCATTTGTTCAAAGGCTTTCTTAAAGAGGATATTACCTAAGCTTCCATTATCCACTAACACCTTATGGACTAAAGCGGGGCCGATGGCTGTAGTAATTACCAGTGGGTCTTCAGTGGGTGACTGAATTTCAGTATCATCTCTACTACGGAATATGACGTCGTCTGACATCGTCTTCTGTTGCTTCACTTGAGTGATGTCTTCAAGGTTACTGCACTCTCCTACTTCAAAGTGCTTAGCGGCATTAACTTACTGATCCAGTGCTTTGTAACTATGGCTAGCTAGATGGGGCCCGCCTATAATGGTATTGATAACGATCCCTTTACCTTTCTGTTGGGCAGTGGGTTTGGAAGTAGGCTGATTTTGGTTTGGGATTTGCCTTCCTTGTCCCCTTCCCTGTGGGGCAACCTTGTACTCGTCTAGCTTCCCTCCCCGCAGCAATTTCTCAACTACATCTCTCAAATGGTCGCATTCGTTGGTAGAATGACCATGAGTTCCGTGGAATAAACAAAACTTTCCTATAGTGATCTCTTTTTCGGCTGAATCTCTAGGTGGTGGCTTTTTATATAACAATACGTTGTAAGTATCTAGGTAGATATTCTCCAATGTGTCACTCAACGGCGAATAGTTCTCGAAAGTTTGGAATCGAGGTCTTTTGCTGGAGTTGTTCCCTCGATTCATATTCCTCCTATTACCATTGTCACTCCTATTGTTATTACCTTCGTTCGTGTTGCCGATGTTCGCCTCAACCCTTCCTGAGCTGTCGCCAGACTTCTTTATTGCAACATTGCTTGGAATACCTTCCTTAGAAGCCCCTTCCGATTTTCTCTTTCTATTTGCGTGGGCTTCCTCTCGTCTCAAGTGAATATTGCCTTTTTCGTAGAACAATTCCCTAGTAGGGGGTGGTTTTCCGGACAAGTAATTCCCGAATTCTGTGTCAGGGTCGACTCCTTCTATCAAGGCCATCAAAATAGTAGGTTCATGAGGGTCGCTGATTTCGGTAACGGCAAGGTTGAAATAGTCTAAATATGACTTCAAAGATTCACCTGGAGCCTGTTTAATCCTTGACAAATCAATGATGCTTTTAGATTTTCGAGCATGAAGTCAAAACTGGTTCATAAAGCGTTCACTTAGTTCTTTAAAGATTGATATCGACCGTGGAGGGAGTCGGGTGAACCACATCAATGCTACATCTGCTAGATAAATCAGGAAGGCCTTGCATTTTACAGCGTTTGGAGCTACTGCGGCATTCATGAACCATGCATATCTCATCAGATGTTGGCCAGGGTCGATTCTCCGTAAATACCGATCCATTTGTGGCAAATTAAATCGCCGAGGTAATTCGAAGTCCAATATGTCATTTGTAAAGGGGGTGTGACTTCCATCAATGTCCCAGTCTTAATTGGTGTAGTGTCGGCTTTCGCACATGATTTGGCACAACATTGCCCATACATCAGCATTCGTTAATGTAGGCTCAGGCTCTATGGCCCTAATGTTCGGATTACCCCTATGCTCCTGATTAGGGGATGTCCTCTTGTTTCTTGCGGCAGTTGTTCTACTCTGTTCCCTACGTTCCCGGTCAATCACGGGAGGAAGGGGTTGGAGGAGTTGCCCTTGTGTGGGATAAGTAATATTAGGATCCCTGGGTAGAATGTGAGATCCACGCATGGGCAGCAATATAGGTTCTCTCAGGCTTGGATCGTCAGGTCCTAGCACACGAGCAACATCTTCACGGGATCCCAAAGATCCAAAGGTCAACTAATCAAGATTTTCAAGACGTTCAAGTGGCCGTCTTTCACGAGGGTGCTCTTCATCCGAAGAGGATGACTGGTCTGCTACAAGGCGGCGAGTTGGAGAGGGTGTCTTCTGCCTACGAAGCTCGTTGATTTCCCTAATCATAGTGATCATGTTCTCCTGCATACGAAGACTGTCACGTTAGTGAGCTTCCAAAGCATCCCTAGTACTTTCAAGCATATCAAGGAGGCGTGAAAAGTTTCCATGTGTAACTGGTGCAGATGGAACAGGTTATTCACTAGTTGTCGCGGCCGGTATCAGAGCATTGGTGGGTGCTCAAGTAGATGTACAAGTTTCAGCCGCGTTTGGATCGGATCGGAGTTGGGAAGTGGAACTGGTTCGGTTCAGAGGGGTGTACGAGCAGCAGCAGCGTTTCTGTTTCAGTTCGGGGTCGAGCCATCCATTCTGTTCGGAGCAACTGGTACGGATCGGTCTGCATCAGTGCTCTGTCCCCGCAACCTCGTCACAATCATGGCTTGCGAATCTTCGTTAGCTTCATTCTCTTGAGTTCCTTGCACTTCGTTTTCTTTTCCTTTAGCCATGGTGTCCAATTCTTCAGTGATTTGGAAATAGAGGATTAACTTCTTTGAACTTGAAGATCTAAATAGTAGAACGATAATCCCAAAAAGCGGAGAATTCAAAGATTTCTCAGTGAAAGCACCAAAATGTTAGATCCAAAAATGGATCTAACACCCAAACTAGCAATAATTCCAATAAAAATGAAACCAAAAAGCTAAGGGAAACAAACGATTTATAGTGATTCGGCGTTAAAGAGCCTACGTCCACTTTCTACTTTTTGAATTGATGATTTTGATATAAGTACACTAATGATTCTTACTCAAATTCACTCATACAACACATAGATCCACTCAATTCTCTCAAAATATAGTTTGGAAGATGATTATGATCTGAATATTGATGAAATTTGGTTGACAAGAGAGTTTGAATTCTAAATTTTCCCAAAGATCACTTCAAACGACCATTGGAGGTGTATTTATAGGTGAAAAGTCTCCCAAGAGTGGCTCCGGTTCGAGGACACGTGGCAGGCATCCCGCTCGGTTCGGAGTTGAGGGCTTGGAGATGTTGCCAGCGCATAGCAGTTGTGGGTGAACGCGGGGAACATGTGCATAACTGCTCCACACTTCAAGAGATCGTCGGTAATAACTGCTCCACATCCAACTCGAATCGGATGTGTTCGTTGAAAAGAAAGACGGATCGGGCTCCATCGACCCGACCTAGATTTGTCCCATTTTCCTTAACTTCTGCTCCGCTTCCATTGATTTCAGCTTGAGACCCTCGATCCGATCCGAGCTGCCAGTGCACACTTTTCTGGTCAATGTTCTTCACCAATTCCCCTTTTAACTTTGTGTAGCCTAGTTCACAAAGTAGGCTAATAGGACTTGAATCAAGAAAGTGATAATGCATGCCTAAGACACGAGGTTATATTCGAATTGTGGTATAAGACTTCCCGGAACCGCCCGGCACATCCAACAACCGCAATTTTTAATCTAATGTGGGAGGTCAAAGGCAGAAATTAGATACGTAATAATGCAAAGACACGAGGTTAGATTTGGATTGCGGTATAAGACTGCCCAGAACCGCCCAGCATATCCAGCAACCTCAAAACGTTAATCTAATGTGGGAGGTGTTGCAAGATTACGGTTGTAATGAATTAATGAACATTTAACCAATATAAGACATGTAGTAAGACATGGGGGTTAAGTGGGTGGCATGGGTGACATGTGAAATATAACTATAAGCACTTAACCAAGGTGAAACATATGATTAGACATGAGAATAAAGAGGGGTTAAGTGTGAATTCCTAGTAGGGACCAAGCTTAGGAGGGAAGCTTGTGTCAAGTGGGTGGACCCTTTTTAACCAGTAACCCATTTAGTATCTATGTGAGCTCGAACCAGGTCGAGGACGGGACATGCTTACTGGGATTGATTGTAAGAGGTCAATAAAGAGTAAGCGATAGCAGTGCAAGTCCAATGGAGTCATATGCGTGCGTGGGTCTGAGCTGGTAGGTAAGATGCTGTTGCATCATGTAGGTATAAGCCATGCATTTTAGTAG
Source organism: Allium sativum (assembly GCA_030737875.1). NCBI lineage: Eukaryota > Viridiplantae > Streptophyta > Magnoliopsida > Asparagales > Amaryllidaceae > Allium > Allium sativum. The sequence goes on from CM060914.1 coordinate 142,970,161, forward strand.
TATCGGGTTGCCACTTTAGGGAGTGATACACCATACTGTGGGACTAACACGGGTATCTACGAGTTAGGGAGCCGGTCGAATGGGGAGGGTAGTGGGTACAACTAGTGGAGATAGAATCACTTAACCTATGACAGCAGCTAGGAGTACATGAAACTACCATCATTATTGTTATTACTATGTTTAGTAAGAGGGATCAACTTTTAGTGGAACTAGCATTGGTGTGGTGTAGAAATTATCTTATAGTGATTAGAAGCCCAGCAGTCAACGTTACATCTTGTTCTCCTTGTTACATTGTCATATATGCTTATGTTACAGTCATATCTTATATAAAGTTTATGTTCTTATCCTGTTACTTCACTAATTATATTGTTAAAGTCACTAGACTCGCCAAACTTATGTCTGACCCCTTTTTATTTTGCCTCTTTTCTTTCTTCCCCTCCCCCCCCCCCAGGTCCTTAGGGTGGAAATAGTGAAGCTTGACTTGGATTCCTTTCTTCTTGAAGTGTTGAAAGTAATGCTCAGCTTTATCTCTTTTTCATTATAGCTATATGGAGTGGGAATACCGTTTTGTACAGGATGGATATTTGTGTACTTGACTCTAGTATGTGGTTTTGATGCTGTAACCGAACCTGTTTTGCTTTTCCGCTGCAATGAATAAATTTTGAATTTTCTTAAGTACCATTTTATATATCTGTCTTGTGATATTCTATTTTATACTCTTATAATACTCCATGAAAGTTAATGCATTCCCTCAGTGAGTGACATTAATGGACGTGGGGTGTTACACGTGGTTTCAGAGCTGAAGGTTACCAGAACAGATAAAAGATTTTGAAAACCGTTTTCAAAAGCATTTTTAGAAAGAAGTATTTTCAAAAACATGTTTTAAAGAGGATATTTTTAGGAGAAAAGTTTATTATGAAAAACATAATCCCTAAAGCCATATATCTATCTTTCGATTCTCTATTTTGAATCTCTTCCTTTTTCCTTTTAGCATGCCCGGGAAACCTGTTATACCCGAGGGCGTACAAATACCAGGCTGGTTCAGAAGGGGAGGCTAGGGCTACTATCGTAGGCCCAGCAGACGTTCCTCTTCCCCAGCTGCAGTCGCTCCTCCTCCTTCCCATGTAGATGCTTTCTCTAAGATACGCAAAGACTTCCGTGCGATGGGCGGAAAGCCGTTCCATGGGACTGAGACATTTGTTGAGGCTCGGAATTGGCTCAAGGAAGTGGAGGACTTGTTAGGTATCATTGAGATAGACGAGGGAAGGAAGGTTCAGCTAGCTGCTTGGTTGATGAAGGACAAAGCTTCTTTTTGGTGAGAAGAAACTAATGGTGGACATGCAATGGAGACGTGGGTGGATTTTAGGCGAAGGTTCGAGTTGAAATTTCTTTCACAAGCGGATGAGAGTTTATACATGGAGAGGTTCTTGGCTTTGAAACAAGGGAATTTGTCTGTGAAGGAGTGCGTTAACAAGTTTAACCAGTTAGCAAGATTTGGTATGGAATTGGTTAATACACCACATAAGAGGGCTTTGAGATTTGCCAAGGGTCTGAATGAACCATTACATAGGTTGGCTATGTCCCACATTCCTTTAGGGGCTACTTTCGAGAAACTGGTTGACATGGCGTTGATGCATGAAGAGGAGAAAGGTGCTAATGTAGATAAGGAACATGATAAGAAAGGGGATCCAAAGAAGGCACAACAGCAACAAAAGAAAGGCAACAAGGATAATAAGGGCCAAGGGAAGAAAAGGTGTTTTAATTGTGGAACACCGCGCCACTTAAGCAAGCACTGTGGGAAGAAGAAGAAGAAGACGGGTTGCTTCCAATGTGGTGAGGCAGGACATATGATTAAAGATTCCCCAAGGAGGCAAGGACAAGGGCAAGGACAATGGACAAGATCTACTTCTGGAGGGCAGGTTCATGCTCTCATGGCGCCTAGGCAAGAGAGAGGTGGAAGCATTTCTGTTGAAAGTTTGATTTTCCTTTTTGATCATTCTGTTCGTACTATGTTTAATTCTGGCGCTTCACATTCGTTTATATTTGCTTTGTTAGTTGAAACACTGCACCTAAAAGCTAGTCTAGTTATGGATCCCGTTGCTGTCTCAAATCCTATTAGGGTTACGGCTCATCTTTCTATGTTATGTCAGGATTTGAGAATATATGTGAATGGCGTTGAGTTAGAATGCAACGCTTATGTACTTGGCTTCACGGGCTATGGGTTGATTCTAGGAGTGGATTGACCAGCCAGGTATGGGGTCATTCTCGACTGTGAAAAGAGAGTCATTAGACTGTTGATTTATTTGGGTAATACTCTCGATATTTCTTGTAACCCTAAGGGTTCTGTTATGTTTATCTACCTAGAATCTCTTGACACATCTATTGATGATTTGCAATTTGTTCGAGTAGTTCGTGGGTATGTAGATGTCTTTGAGGAGGTTAGAGGCTTACCTCCAAAATGAGAGATAAATTTCCCTATTTACTTGGTAGACAATGCAAAGCCAGTTGCATTGCCAGTGCGCCATATGGCTCCAAGAGAAAGGAGGGAGCTTAGTAAACAAGTGAAAGAGTTGCTTGAGAAAGGGTTCATAAGAAGAAGTATCTCGGAGTGGGGTGCTCCTGTTGTTTTTGCTACGAAGGCTGATGGTTCGCTAAGACTGTGCGTGGACTACAGGGAGATAAATAAGCTCATGAAGAAAAACAGACATCCATTGCCGATGATAGATGATTTTTTCGATCAGTTGGTTGGGGCTTTGGTTTTCTCGCAGTTGGACTTAGCTACAGGATTCCATCAGTTGAGGGTAGCTAAGGATAGTATATATAAGACTGCCTTTAGAACTCCCAACGATTTCTTCGAATGGCTCGTCATGCCTTTTGGTTTGATGAATGCACCCGCATATTTCGTAGACTTGATGAGTTGGGTGTTTAGTGAGTTCTAAACAAGTTCGTGGTGGTCTTTGTGGATGATATTTTGATATTTTCTAGAAGCGAGGAAGAGCATGCCCTACATCTTAGGGAAGTCTTAGAGACCCTTCGAGCACATCAACTCAAAGCTAAGTTCTCTAAATGTCATTTTTGGAGGAAGTGAGATTCTTAGGGCACGTGGTCTCCAAGGAAGGGATAGCTGTGGATCCCGCGAAGGTGACGGCAATCCAAGATTGGAAGTTTCCTAAGAATGCAACAGAAGTATGAATTTTTCTTTGTTTGGCGGGCTATTACAGAAAATTCATTAAAGACTTTGCTAAAATATCAGCCCCACTTACACGGTTGACGAAAAAGAATTTGACATTTTCTTGTGATGTTGACTGTGACGATGCTTTCCATCCTTTGAAGAGGGCATTGACAACAGCTCCAGTTTTAGTTTTGCCGGATGAGAGTAAACTATTCACAGTGTATATCGATGCTTGCGGGACAGGGCTTGGCGCAGTTTTGATGCAAGAGAGAAGGGTGATATGTTATGGTGGAAGTTAGTTAAAGGCCCATGAGAAGAATTACTCTATCCATGACTTAGAGTTAGCTGCCATAGTTTTTGCGCTAAAGTCTTGGCGTCACTATTTGCTTGGTGAAAGGTTTGAGTTGTATACAGACCATAAGTCACTAAAGTAGTTGTTCTCCTAAAAAGATTTAAACATAAGGCAACAAAGGTGAATGGAGTTCTTAGCATCCTACGATTTTAAGATTGCATATACCCCTGGCAAGGGTAACGTTGTAGCTGACGCCTTGAGTAGAAAGAAGTTGACTTTGAGTCCTTTGTCTGTCGAGCGACAGAGTTTAGAGTATATCTCAACCTTCGAAATTAGGCCCTCCATCGATTATGTACCCATTTTGTAGGCGTCATTAGAGATACGGACTACGCTTTTAGGACAGATAGGTGCGGCACAACGAGATGACCCATAGTTGATAGAGATAGTAGAGAAGCTCATAAGAGGAGAGTTTTCGAGCTATCCTAGTAGGTATACTATCGATGACAAAGGTTAGTTGCGTAGAGATGGGAGACTTTGCATATATCGAGACGAGAGTTTGAGAAAGACAATCCTTGAAGAAGCATTTCGTTCTAAGTTGACCATACATCCCAGTGGTGATAGGATGTATAGGGACATGAAGCGAGTTTTCTTTTGGGACGGAATGAAGAAGGAAGTAGCTGAGTTCGTTTCTAGATGCTTAGTGTGCCGGCAAGTCAAGGCTGAGCAAAAGAAGCCTGGTGGTTTGCTTCGCCCTTTAGAGGTTCCGCAGTGGAAGTAGGAGAGTATTTCCATGGATTTCGTCGATGGGTTTCGAGGTCAAGGAAGGTTAATACAGGGATTTGGATAGTAGTAGATAAACTTACCAAGAACACCCATTTTATTCCTTTCAAGAGTAAAAGAACAGCGGCATGGTTAGCATCTGTTTATCTCCGAGAGATAGTTCATCTACACGGCATATGTGACGGCCCGCCCCGCACCAGCCGGCATTTCCTCCGAAGGTGCGCTGTACACATGCCCAACTAGCACGGAACGGTCACCAAAGAAAGGAAAGAAGAGAATGAACTAATCGAAAACCTGTAGAATGTCTCAGAGCGCATGGAACAAAATATAATAATAATATAATCTTGACATAAAACAGGCGAGACAGTGCATAAGCTGATAACTAAAACCAACATCAACATCAGAGTAGCAGAAGTCTAAATACAGCTTATTACAACTTTTCAAATTACTGTCTCTAAACAAAAGAAAGGAAGAGTGCACTACGAATGCCCAAGCAGTGATCTTCAACAACACAGGGAAAATATCTATATATGTATCATACGTGGGAGCCTCCTGCTCGTCTCCGGATCAGCTACTCATGCATACCCAGCTAACCTGTCTTTAGTCTGCTCGTGAGAAAACCCAGGGTAATAAGAAGAGACATAAAACTCTGGGTCAGACAAAAGTCTGGTATGAGCGATAAGTAGCTAAACAAAATAATAACACGTATACTAGACCATACCTGAACCTGGACCTGCAACCAAAGAGTTAGCATTACATACCGTACAATACTCTAAGGTGCCACTGAACAGATGGTGTGAAGATAACGGGGGTGGGGTGTGCATGTCATAATGATGGCAAAAAAATCAAGCATAGCAACCATCCTCACATCTCTCACTCAGTGTGTAAAGCGTACGATATCCACCGCTTCGATTACTAGACCCATCGAAGTAGTGACGGAGTTCAACTTGTACAACTACTGCTACTACCAAGCTCACCACATGGAGTCATGACCAAACCTTTACAAATGACCCCCACTTCATTGGTCTATAGCCCTTTTAGTCGTACCTAGGCCACTGTGGCCCTGAAACCGTTCACGTACTCCCTACATATAGTGATCCAAAGTTATAGACATCCACAACCCCTTAGCACGCGTCCCACAGCAAAGCCCAATCATGAAGTGAATTCGTTGGTTCCCAACTGGATCCTGAGCTCTAACTTCCATTTGGACCACCTTTGCATCTCGGGTTTTTAGTCGCCACCGGATCGGTTCGGTTCCTCCCTTTACTTTGCTTCGGATCACACTCCCATTATGTCTGGATCGTGCTTCCCGATTCAGTTCGTGATCCACGCCTCATGTCCAAGCTCCTCAGTTTGGATCGGAATGCTTCATCCCCTCGGATCGGGTCAGGTTCCTCAAGTTCTTCCATGGCGCATCGGTTCAGATCGGGTAACAGGGTTCGGATCTTGGGCTCTCCAGATAAGCGGATCGGCCCGGAGCTCCCATCGGTTCGGTTCGGAGAAGACTACATGGATCGGGTTGGAGAAGATGCTCCCTAATTCTCCATATCGTCTCGTTGATGCAGTAGTTTGGAGGGGATGTTCGGTTCGGGCTCCTTCCTCCGATCCGATCCGGATCGGCTAGATTCCTGCACTTCTTCCAGCGACTTTTTACGCCATTCGACGAAGTTTTCGACTAATCTAAAACTTCTAGACAATCACACATCATACTATACAGTCATAGCAACATGTACAATCAATCATAAACACCCAAACAACAACTATAGTATGTAAAATGGATCAAACATACTCAAAACCCCATATTTTCCCTTAAGCATGTTTAGGCAAAACTAATGATATGATTAGCAAAACATAATCAAATTAACCCAAGTTTCTAACAGAAGTCTAAAACATCATTTAAGAATTTATAAATATTTTTCCAGAATTTATTATTGTATAAATTCGCTAATTATCACTAATCACCCTAACTAACTGTAATCAGTGTCAAAACAATGCTAATCACTCACTTTTGCCAGAAATTAAATTTTCAGAACTGAAACCTCGCTGATTTGGGAGAATACTGATGTCTAACAGCAGCTCTAATACTGATTTGGTGAAGACCTTCTTTGATTTGATGTTGATTAAGCCAAAACTTGATTAGAAAGTGATTAGAAGTTGATTTGGGTGTTGGAGGCCATTGTTAGGTTACCAAGAATGAAAGTGGCAGCTGAAAAATGGAAATAAGATCGTTCTCTAACTGATTTCAGCCTCCTCATAACCTTAATCCCGAAATCCCCCATTGAGCCTAGCTGTTAATCACCCGGTTAAGTCCAATTAAGCTGTTTTTCACCATCTGAAACTTGTTTCAGCCATATCTCCCAGACGGGAAGTCCGTTTGGCTAATGTGACCACTCTACGGAATTGTAAACCATCACCCAGAGCCAATGAAAGTTGTTTCAGGTCAAAACTCCTTTCCAATCAAAAGTTATGGCCAAAACAGTGTCGGCTAAGGGAAAAATGGTCATTTAAAAACAGGGAAAAATCATGAACATGGGAAATGACCCCAATACTCGCCTCCCAAAGTTACATGACCATACGACTTCGTATGTGAAAGAAATAAATATTCTATAATCCTATGATGCGTAGAATGCGGGTCGTTACACTCTCCACCCTTAAGAAATTTCGTCCCCTAAATTCCTTAACCCAAAACATACAAAGGATCCCGCATGCCTACCAGCCACATACAACAATCAAACATGCAAAACAAACAAAACAAACCTGTCCTAGCATGCGGAAAGGCTAAATCGAAGATGAAATCTTACCAGGTGAAGAGTTCTGGATACATCTTCCCAATGCTTTCCTCTATTTCCCAAGTACAGTCATTCTCATTCTCGCCCAACTGAACTTTGACTAACTTCACCGTTTTCCTTCGAAGTTGCTTCGTATCGTTCCCAACAATACGCATAGGATTGCGGTTCCCAACTGCCTCGGGTTCAACTTCAATATCATCCAACTGGTCAAGTGAAATAGCCACATTTGGGTCGTGCACGAACTTCCTTAACCGGGAAACATGAAACACGTTGTGAATTCCTGCCATCTTCTCTGGTAATTCAACTTTGTATGCCAAATTCCCAATTTTCTCAAGAACTGGGAATGGACCAACAAATCTTGGTGCTAACTTGCCTCTCCTGCCAAATCGTATCACGCTCTTCAACGGAGAAATCTTGATAAACCCCAAGTTGCCAATGGAGAACTTTAATTCTCTTCTCCTCTTATCGGCATAACTCTTCTGCCGATCTTGGGCAGCCTTCATTCGTTGTTGGATAACTTTAATCTTAGCTGAAGTTTCTCTTATCACATCGGGTCCAAGCACAAACTTCTCACCAGTTTCTACCCAACATGACGGTGAGTTGCACGGTCTTCCGTACAAAGCTTCAAATGGAGCCATACCGATACTGGATTGGTAGTTATTATTATATGCAAACTCTACTAGATGCAAATGGTCATCCCATGATCCGCCAAAATCCAATACACAAGCCCTCAAGAGGTCTTCTAACACTCGATTCACCCTCTCTGTCTATCCGTCAGTTTGAGGATGATACGCGGTACTGAGATGTAATTCTGATCCAAACGCCTCTTGTAAGCTCTTCCAAAATCCACTAGTGAACAACGGATCTCGGTCACTCACAATGCCTTGGGTATTCCATGAAATCTCACTGCACACTTTATATACAATTCCGCTAACTTAGCTGCCATCCTATTTGACTTGACGGGTATAAACCTTGCACTCTTAGTCAACTGGTCCACAATCACCCAAATGCTATCATGGCCCGATCTAGTCCTTGGTAACCCATTAATGAAATCCATCGAGATTTGTTCCCATTTCCATTCTGGAATTTCTAATGGTTGTAGCAAACCACTAGGCTTTTTTTGCTCAGCTTTAACTAGTTGGCAGTTCATGCATTTGGATATAAACTTCCCAATGTCTCTTTTCATCCCTTCCCAGTAGTAGGTCTGCTTCATGTCTCGGTACATCTTTTTACCACCGGGATGTATGCTCAATTTTGAGTGATGACATTCTCTAAGCACTTCATTTCTCAATCCATTGACATTGGGTACAACTAGTCTTTCATTCTTTCTAAGCAATCCATCTCGATCAAGCCCATACTTTTTCATCTCCTCATCGATACCCATCTCTATCTTGGAGATGATTTCCAATAGGTTAGGATCGTTCCTCTGACTGGAACCAATCCAGTCAATCAAAGTGGGTCTGATCGTCAAACTTGCTAACATTTCTGGATCCAATCCGCACTTTGGTCTGAAATCATACCTAGCAATGTACTCCAGTTGCTTCCATTCTAGAAACATAGCCCCTAAACTGGCATGTCTTCTACTCAATGCATCAGCAACCGCATTGCACTTTCCTGGTGTATATGCGATGTCAAAATTATAGGAAGCTAAGAATTCTAACAATCTTTGTTGTCGGAGATTTAGATCCTTTTGAGAGAAAAGATACTTTAACGACTTATGATCAGTAAACAACTCGAATCTTTCTCCTAAGAGATAATGTCTCCACATCTTTAATGCGAACACGATCGCTGCCAGTTCCAAATCATGGGTAGGGTACCTTTTCTCATGCGGTTTCAGTTGCCGACTTGCATAAGTTACAATCCTACCTCCTTGCATCAATACAGCACCTAGTCCGGTACCACATGCATCCGTATATACCGTCATTTCTTCATTCCCTTTAGGAATGACTAACACTGGTGCACATGTCAACTTTTCCTTTAGACTCTTGAATACATTCTCGCACCTTTCGTCCCAGACGAAGGCTTGATTCTTCTTGGTCAACTGAGTCAACGGTGCTGCTATCTTGGAGAAGTCTTGGATAAACTTACGATAATATCCAGCTAACCCCAAGAAACTTCTTACGTCCGTTGCCTTCTTGGGCGTAGACCAATCTTGTACCGTAGCTACCTTCGCAGGATCCACGGCAATACCATTTTCTGAAACAACATGGCCCAAGAATCTCACTTCCCTCCTCCAGAAGTGACATTTAGAAAACTTTGCTTTCAATTGTGTTTTCTCAACACCTCCATTACTATTCTTAAATGTTCCTTGTGTTCTTCCTCTGTCATCGAATAGACCAAAATGTCATCCACGAAAACAAGGACAAACTTATTCAACTGATCTCTGAATACCCTATTCATAAGATCCACAAAATATGCTGGGCATTGGTCAGTCCAAATGGCATGACCAACCACTCATAAAATCCAGACGGCATCCGAAATGCCGTTTTAGCTATACTCTCATCTTCCACTCTAAGCTGATAAAAACCTATCATGAGATCCAACTGAGAGAATACTCTCGCGCCACTCAACTGATCAAACAAATCATCTATCCGCGGTAGAGGATACTTGTTCTTCCTCGTCACTTTATTCAACTCGCGGTAATCTACACACAAATGAAGGGAACCATCATCCTTGTAGCAAACACAAATGGTGCTCCCCACTCAGAAACACTCCTTCTGATAAATCCCTTCTTCAAAAGATCACTGACTTGCACCTCGAGCTCTCGCTGCTCCCTTGGTGCCATACGACGAAGTGGCATCACTATAGGTCTGGCAACTTTCACTAAATCAATACGGAACTCAATCTCTCGGTGTGGTGGAAGCCCGGTCACTTCCTCGAAGACGTCCGGATACTGGCCAACCACGGGAAACCCTGACAACTCACTATGCGGGATGTCGAGGAAATTTAGAAAACTAGCCATTACCCCATCACCGGGTAGACCACCAAACACTACCCTCCGCCCATCATCCGCCCTAGTTGTCACCAAAAATCCCTCACAGTCTACCACCACCCCGTATCTTTGGAGCCAATCGACTCCCAAAATAATGCCAAGCCCAGTAAAGCCCAAAACAAAGCAATCACAAACATGCATCCATGACTCGATAAGACCACATTAGGACAAATCATGCTAGGGTTAGTTGAAGCACCAATCGGGTTCGTCACTATTAAAGGTCTATCGACAATCTTGGGCTCCAATCCCAACCTATCTACCAGGTCACTAGATATGAAAGAACTGGAAGCCCCAGTATCAAACAAAACTCTAACTGGAACATCATAAGGTCTTTCTCTTATCCGCCACAGTTGGGGCATTCAACGAAGAAGGAATAGCATTAAAGGCATATGCTTTCACCACCTGCTTTTCTTTAGGGGGTTGCAGACACTTGTCCTTGTGATGTCCCACTTAGCTACAGTTGAAGCACTTCCTATCCGCTGGCTTGGCCCGACGCTCTTTGGCATAGTGGCCCTTTATACCACAGCTGAAGCACTCTACATCTTGCTTATTCTTTTTCTTCTGGCCATCCTTATTCTGGTTCTGCTTCCTCTTATTCCGAGAACCACCCCTGCCTTAACCACTTGCTTGCGGCTTTGGCTCCTCTGCAGATGCGACCTCAGTCTTTGACTTAGGGTAAAGACTCTCTGACCTCAATGCTTTCCCCACAATCGATTCAAATGTCTCATCGATGTGGTTAATAAGCCTTTCCCCCAAGTACTGATCCAAACTAGTTATGAACTTCTCGTTCTTCTTCTCGACAGTATCAATAAGAGATAACCCATACTTCGACAAAGTGTCGAATTCGGCAATATACTCTGAAATAGCTCTGCCATTCTGCTTGAGTTTCAAGAATTTCTTAAACAACACTGACTTCTGGGCAGCTGGAATGAATTTCTCGCTAAAGCGAACCTTAAACTGCTCCCAAGTAATCTGATCCTCGGGAGTAGCTGCCTTTATAGCATTCTACCAATTCATTACCCGTCCTTGCAGCTGACGGGATGCTAGCCTTCTCTTCATCGCATCCTCGATACCCAAGTCTTCGAAGATACACTCGCAGCTATCCAACCAATCCTGAACATCCGTAGCCGATTCCGTTCTATAGAACGGCTTCCCACCAAGACTAGTATAACCTTATTCAGCATGGCAAAATCGGCCCTAGGCGCCTGCACTATTGGACCACCACCATTACCACCATTGGGAACTTCCCTCTGCACATCCCTAAGCATCTCCCTCATGAGGTCAGTAAACATCATCCTCATGTCAGCAGCAATCCCATTATTGGCTCATCTACCGGTGCCCCTTGCGTATCGGCTCATCGTTCAATCTGTAAAGAGAAAACGATTAACCATCTCCATAGTGGTGCTAGTGCAGTGCGACTTCATCCTTAACTATACTAATAGTATATATATATATAGCTTTTGAAAACCAAAATAATCACAAATACTCGCTCTCATATATGTATACTATCTCTCCCTGATAACTTCCCTATGTTAACTATGCAACCTAGAGCTCTGATACCAAAAATGACGGCCCGCCCCGCACCAGCCGGCATTTCCTCCAAAGGTGCGCTGTACACATGCCCAACTAGCATGGAACGGTCGCCAAAGAAAGGAAAGAAGAGAATGAACTAATCAAAAACCGGTGGAATATCTCACAGTGCATGGAACAAAATATAATAATAATAATATAATCTTGACATAAAACGGGCGAGACAGTGCATAAGCTGATAACTAAAACCAACATCAACATCTGAATAGCGGAAGTCTAAATACAGCTTATTACAACTTTTCAAATTACTGTCTCTAAACAAAAGAAAGGAAGAGTGAACTACTAATTCCCAAGCAGTGATCTTCAACAACACAGAGAGAATATCTATATATGTATCATATGTGGGAGCCTCCTGCTCGTCTCCGGATCAGCTACTCGTGCATACCCAGCTAACCTGTCTCTAGTCTGCTCGTGAGAGCACCCAAAGTAATACGAAGAGATATAAAACTTTGGGTCAGACAAAAGTCTGGTATGAGCGATAAGCAGCTAAACAAAATAATAACAAGTATACTAGACCATACCTGAACCTGGACCTACAACCAAAGAGTTAGCACTACATACCGTACAATACTCTAAGGTGCCACTGAACAGATGGTGTGAAGATAACGGGGGTGGGGTGTGCATGTCATAATGATGGCAAACAAATCAAGCATAGCAACCATCCTCACATCTCTCACTCAGGGCGTAAAGCATACGATATCCACCACTTCGATCACTAGACCCATCGAAGTAGTGACGGAGTTCAACCTGTACAACTACTGCTACTACCAAGCTTACCACATGGATTCATGACCAAACCTTTACAAATAACCCCACTTCATTGGTCTATAGCCCTTGTAGTCGTACCTAGGCCACTGCGGCCCTGAATCCATTCACGTACCCCTACACATAGTGATCCAAAGTTATAGGCATCAACAACCCCTTAGCACGCGTCCCGCAGCAAAGCCCAATCATGAAGTGAACGCGTTGGTTCCCAACTGGATCCTGAGCTCTAACTTCCATTTGGACCACCTTTGCATCTCGGGTTTTTAGTCATCACCGTATCGGTTCGGTTCCTCCCTTTACTTTTCTTCGGATCATACTCCCATTGGGTCCGGATCGTGCTTCCCAATTCAGTTCGTGATCCACACCTCATGTCCAAGCTCCCCAGCTTGGATCGGAATGCTTTATCCCCTCGGATCGGGTCAGGTTCCTCAAGTTCTTCCATGGCGCATCGGTTCGGATCGGGTAACATGGTTCGGATCGTGGGCGCTCCAGATAAGTGGATCGGCCCGGAGCTCCCATCGGTTCGGTTCGGAGAAGACTACACGGGTCAGGTCGGAGAAGTTGCTCCCTAATTCTCTAGTTCATCTCGTGGATGCAGTAGTTTGGAGGGGCGGTTCGGTTCGGGCTCCTTCCTCCGATCCGATCCGGATCGGCCAGATTCCTGCACTTCTTCCAGCAACTGTTTATGCCATTCGACGGCGCTTTCGACCAATCTAACACTTCTAGACAATCACACATCATACTATACAGTCATAACAACATGTACAATCAATCATAAACACCAAAACAACAACTATAACATGTAAAATGGATCAAACATACCCAAAACCCCATATTTTCCCTTAAGCATGTTTAGGCAAAACTAATGATATGATTTGCAAAACTTAATCAAATTAACCAAAGTTTCTAGCAGAGGTCTAAAACATCATTTAAGAATTTATAAATATTTTTCCAGAATTTATTAATGTATAAATTCGCTATTTATCACTAATCACCCTAACTAACTGTAATTAGTGTCAAAACAATGCTAATCACTCACCTTTGCCACAAATAAAATTTCCAGAACTGAAACCTCGCTGATTTGGGCGAATACTGATGTCTAACAGCAGCTCTAATACTGATTTGGTGAAGACCTTCTTTGATTTGATGTTAATTAAGCCAAAACTTGATTAGAAAGTGATTAGAAGTTGATTTGGGTGTTGGAGGCCATTGTTAGGGTTCCAAGAATGAAAGTGGTGGCTGAAAAATGAAAATAAGATCATTCTCTAACTGATTTTAGCCTCCTCATAACACTAATCCTGAAATCCCCCATTGGGCCTAGCTGTTAATCACCCGGTTAAGCCCAATTAAGTTGTTTTCACCATCTGAAACTTGTTTCAGCCATATCTCCCAAACGGGAAGTCCGTTTGGCTAATATGACCACTCTACGGAATTGTAAACCATCATCCGGAGCAAACGGAAGTGATTTCAGGTCAAAACTCCTTTGTAACCAAAAGTTATGGCCAAAACAGTACCAGCTAAGGGCAAAACGGTTAATTAAAAATAGGGAAAAATCATGAACATGGAAAATGATCCCAATAGTCGTCTCCCAAAGTTACATGACCATATGACTTCGTATGTGAAAGAAATAAATATTCTACGATCCTTTGATGTGTAGAATGTGGGTCGTTACAGCATACCTTCCAGTATCGTAAGCGACCGAGATCCTATTTTCATTAGTGAGTTTTGGAAGAGCTTGCAAGAGGCGGTAGAAACGCAATTGTGTTTGAGCAGTGCTTATCACCCTCAGACAGATGGCCAAACAGAAAGAGTGAATAGAATTCTAGAAGATCTTTTGAGGTTATGCATCTTGGACTTTGGAGGGACATGGGAGGAACATCTTCCACTAGTAGAGTTCGCCTACAACAACAGCCAATAGACTAGTATTGGCATGGCACCTTTTGAGGCTCTATATTGACGATCTTGTCGATCACCGACTTGTTGGTGGGAATCTACGGATAAGATTTTTCTTGGGCCCAAGATGATTAGGGAAACTTCAGAGAAGATAGACTTGATTCGAATACGCATTAAGACGGCACAGGACTGGCAAAAGTCATATGCTAATAAGAGAAGGACCGATCTTGAATTTAATATTAGAGACATGGTCTTTATTAAAGTATCACCATTGAGAAATGTAGTTCGTTTTGGGTCTATAGGGAAATTGGCACCAACGTTCATAGGGCCATTCACCATTACAGAGCGAATTGGACAGATGGCCTACAGAGTGAAGTTGCCCGAGAAGCTTAGTGGTGTTCTTGACGTATTTCAACCGCGGAAGTAGTGGAGCCGAGCATGCTTAGAGAAGTGGAAGTAGAGCGAGATGCCACGATTAGACGAGCTCCTACATGCATCCTTGGATCGGAGGTCTAGAAATTACGCAACCGAGAGGTCAATCTGGTTAAAGTCTAGCAGAGAGATGATCAAGGAGACGCGACTTAGGAGACTGAAGATAAGATGCGTGCATCGTACCCTTTCCTTTTTGGGGGTATGCTCTTAACTTCTCCTTTTTCAACCGCATTGTTTATACTTGTTCTATCGTTTAGTGTATCCTCTCGATTATATCTTCGACCCTTAGGCAGAAAATCCTATGGCTGTAAACATGTGTTTGAGACATGTTATGTTTGGTGGATGCAAGTGGATGTAAGTGTTTGCTAGTGGTTGCTCGTGGATGCATTTACACCCACGTTAGGCACTAGATCGGCTCAATTAATTTCATATTGCATATGAATGAGTGTGCATATTTAAGTTAATGGATGTATATTGAATGTGTTATCATATGGATGCTGCATTTGAATGAATGGTTGTGCACTCATATAGAAATGATATGTATCATTAGGATTCTTTTGCATGCATAGTAGATGCATGGCACTATCATGTTTTGCATTAAGGAGGTCAACTGAATCAGTAGACCGCCTGATCATTGCATTAGATAGAGGACATATACACACACTTTTGCATATGTTCATGTAGCATTAGAAATCTTTTAAGGAAAATAGATGCTTGTGGATGATGGATGAATAGATGGATGATTGGATGGTAGGATACATTCTTCTTAACTTGAAGATTTCGAGGACAAAATCCTTTAAGGAGTGGAGAATGTAACAACCCGTAATTTTAAAACATGACATAAGGGATAATTAAAGAATACTTAATTTTTATAAGAAGAATTAAGGGAAACGGGTTGTGCCATTGCGTTTGTCTCAGAATTCTGCTTGGAATGGAGTCCGAGTTTGCATAAATAGGATATCATATGAAGAAGTTATGAAGCTTATAAGAATTCTAGAATTAGTAGAATTTAAATTAAATAATAATTAAAAATCCAAAACTGTAACACCCCGTGAATTCTATAACGTTAAGCTTCACGAATTAAAGTATAATTAATTATAAATGATGAAATAAAGGGAAATGGGTTAAGCCATTGCATTCGTCTCGAAATTCTGCTTGAGATAGAGTTCAAGTTTTCGTAAAACGGATATCGTATGAAGAAGATATTGACGAACGAAGTTGGCCGGAAAAACCGGAAAAAACGGGTCAGAATGCACTGGCGCACTTGTGAAGTGCGCCAGAACAAAGTTGAACTGGCGCACTTGGGAAGTGCGCTAGTACAATTTTGGCCTGGCGCACCTGCCAAGTGCGCCCAGGTCAGAAAGACCTGCTGGTCAGGCCCTGGCTAGCCTGGTCAGGGTCTGGTCGAATTCTGATGCTTGGTGAGTCTCTAGGGCTTACATGTCTCTTTCATATTGGCCTCTCTTGAGACGGATGGTCTGGATTCACCCTAGCTTCATCGACGGATCCAAATAATTTAAAATTCTATAAATACAATTCAAGCCTAACCCAAAATTCACACAAATAATAGAATACAAAAGCCGTCATGCTGCTGGAGAGGAACTAGGAATGGCCGTCAATTAGAAAGCCTAGAGACAAGCCAACAAGCCTAAGAGACGAATCAAATTAAAAGAAGATCAAAGCTTAATCAAATCATTCAACGCAACTTTGCTACCCAAAGGAGAGCATCTCCAAATCAGAATAACAGAAATCAGAAAACAAGAATTCATCACACGTAGTAAGTATAGCGACCTTTCAAAATATGAATAAAAACTGTGATGTGATTCGATGTAAATGAAAATAGAATCGTGTTGTTATAAACCTTTTTGTATTGTGATGGTTCTATCATGACTTGTGTATTGATGTTTGTGGCATAAATTAATTGATGCAAGCCTATTGAACAATTGTATATGAAAAACAATGGCACTTGCAAGCTTGTGGCAAAAACTAGAAATTTATCCCTTTTTGTATATGTCGATGGCATGGACTATGTATATTTCCTTAGTCTAAATTAGAATTTGTGTAAACATGTTATAGACCTTTTATGCCTACATGACCCAAAACCTATGATATCATCCTTTTGTTTATTGGTGAGTATAATTAGATCTATGTTTGCAAGTATAATTGGATCTATGATTCATAAACTATGTAAGTTCATGTTTATTTGCAAAATATAATTGGTTCTATGTCAAACATCGTTTGGGTTTCATAAACTATGCAAGTTCATGTTGAAATAGGCTATATGATTAGATCTAGAAATTGTACATTTTGATGAATATATAACATGCTAGTTTTGTGGTCGATATTATGCCAAGTTAACATGTTTAAACACAAGTTTGTATTTGCCTAAAACTATGCCATTTCATATGTCACCTACTTAGTTATACTTTGATTCGAATGCAAGTTCACATGACCCATGTTATATGTTAGTTGAATCGCCAAATTGCAAGTTCATGCGCCACACACCTTTATGTATTACATGTTCATGATTTCCCCTTTTCCTCACGTTTATAAAGCGGGGCTGAATTATGATAAGCCCAACACATGTTATGATGTTGCGAACAAACGGGGGTAATAACGTTGGGTGTAAAATATGAAAACATATGTTGGCATGTTTGGCACATGCCAATGATTATGACACATAAATGGTATGAATTGAAATACCCAAAAATAAAAGATATGACATTTACATGTAGTTGAAAAGTAATAAAATATGTAAATTTAGAAAACACGATATGCTTAACCCGAGGTTGGATTGAGTTGTGATGTAAACCTGCCCGGACCCGCCCGGCTGTCCAGTAGTCACAACAATACCTAACCAATGTGGGTGGTTAAGCATTGAGCCCAATAAGGACCCGAGGTTAGACTAAGCTACGGTGTAAACCTGCCCGGAACCGACCAGCATATCCAGTAACTGTTGCAATACCTGTCCAATGTTAGCGGTCTGGTGCTCCTAAGAGGCTAAGGACAGATGGTAGGGTTAAGTCAACTATAACACTTAACCAAATTCAACATGTTAACAAGAATTGATGGGTGGGGTTAGGTAAATACAGACACTTAACCACTTAACATGTTTGACTAGAAAATCCTGGTAACGAGGGGTCCGTTTCAGCAGTAACCCAAAGTTAGGTATCAACAGTACCCTAAAACTAGGCAGGGTGGGGCACGATTACTGGGCTGATTGTAAGCGGTCAAACGACGGCGGTGGGTGCACAGTGCAGGTCTAACGGGGTGCGGGCGTGCACACACTCCGGAGCAGACAACCAGGGCACTGGGGGCACCAGTAGTATAACCTATGTCTTCTAGTTTTGTGTCAGGGCCGCCACCATGGGTCTTGATACACCCCATGGTGGGACCAGCATAGGTATCTACAATTCTTGGGGGCCGTATGACACATGTTAACGCGAGTAGGAGCCGATCTTTAATAAGAATGTGGATCACTTCACCTTCACCGTGGGGTGCCAGTTAGAATAAACTCGAGTAGGTGCAAAGATATAGTATGGGTGCAATAGTAAATTCGACACTTCCTTAGCATGTGACACTTTCCTATTTTTAGTTTATATCCATCATATCCTTTTCTTATTCACATATTGAAGAGTTACTAGATTTACTCAAGCTTTATGTCTGACCCTATTTTCTTTCCGTCTTCTTTTCTTTCATTCCCCCCCCCCCCCCAGGTCCACAGGGAGGGAACATCTCAACTCAGTCAGGCTCTTTACAAGCACCAAGAACGTAGATGTATGATTTGGATCTTTCTTGCTTGGATAATGGCTTTGGATATCACTATGGGGATTTTTGTCACTTTATTTATGTTTTCATGCTTCTTTAATAATCAAGGCAGTTATGAGGTTGTAATGTTGAAAGTATTTTGAGACAATTATGGAAATCTTTGTTTGATACACGTATTGATGAAATAAAAGTTTGTTTGGTTTCTGTTGTTTAAAATATGTGTATTTATATCTGTCTTGAGTTCATCTGTGGCTTTTACTTATAAACCTCCACCAAAGTTAAGGCATTCCCTTTGTGAGTGACCTTAATGGAGGTGGGGTGTCTCACTTGGTATCAGAGCATAGGTTTACCAGACAAGATAAAAGTTTTTGAAAATTGTTTTCAAAAAGAAAGTTTAAAGAAGCATTTTTTTAGAAAAAGTGTTATATTAATAAAAAGACAAAATCCCCCAAAGCCATGTGCCCTATCTATCCTTCTTTATCCTTCATTTTGAATCTTTCCTTTCTGTTTCAGCATGTCTGGAGACCTTAACCTTCCGAAAGGAGTGCCGATTCCCAGCTGGTTTAGAAGGTACTTAGAAGCAAGGGCCAATGGCGCGGGCCCAGCAGACATCCCTCCTCCAGTGGCCGCGGTTCCTCCTCCGCCTCCTCTTGGAAATGCCTTCGCAAAAACATGTAGAGACTTCAAGGCTATGGGTGGAAAAGACTTTTATGGGACAGAATCTTTTGTTGGAGCAAGAAACTGGTTAAAGGAGATTGAGGATTTGTTTGTCATCTTTGGAGTGGATGACAGGCAAAAGATACAACTTGCGGTATGGTTACTTAAGGATGAAGCTTCCTATTGGTGGGAAGTTACTAATGCTCAGAGGGCGGTGGAAACATGGGAAGACTTCAGGACAAGGTTTGAGATGAAATTCCTCTCCCAAGCCGAAAGAAGCCTGCAAATGGAAAAGTTTCTAACTCTGAAACAGGGAAGCATGACGACCAGGGAATATGTTAATCAGTTTAATCAGCTGGCCAGATTTGGGCTAGACTTAGTAAACATCCAACAGAAGAAGGCACTTCGCTTTGTCAAGGGTTTGAATGAGCCTCTACACAGCCTTGCCATGATCCATGTATCCACGGGTGCGACTTATGAAAGCCTGGTGGACATGGCATTGCTACACGAGGAAGACCATGGCAAGAAAGAAACTAAGGGGGAAGAGAAGAAAGAAGGTCTACAAGCAAAGAAAACAGACTTCAAGAAAGGTGGGAAGAACAATAAGCCCCGTGAGAAGAGAAGGTGCAATTTCTATGGCATTGTGGGCCATATATCAAAAGACTGCCGGAAAAGGAAGGCGAAGATGGATGGCTGCTTCCATTGTGGAGAAACTGGACACCAGGCTAAGGACTGCCCAAAGAAGAAAGGGCAGGGACAGAAAGCCGGATCCACTTCAGGGGGTCAGGTTCATGCGCTAGTGGCGCCTCAGCAGGAACGAGGTAGTAATATTTCTATAGAAAGTGTAGTCTATCTTTATGATCATCCAGTTCATACACTTTTTGACTCTGGCGCATCACACTCTTTTATTTCATCTGCCCTAGTAGAATCTCTGCATTTAGACACTAGTATGGTAGAAGATCCCTTAGTAGTTTCAAATCCAATTGGGGGCTTCGCTTACTTGTCAATGGTTTGTTTGGATTTGAAAATCTCTATTCTCAGCGTTGAGTTTAGTTGTAGTGCCTTTGTTTTGGGCTTCTCGGGATATGGTTTGATCTTAGGCATGGACTGGTTATCCAGTAATAGTGCCATTCCAGACTGTGAGAAAAGAGTAGTTAGACACTTGACTCGGCTTGGTGACACTCTAGAAATTTCTTGTAATCCCTTGAATGATGTTATGCTTAGTTATCTAGAGTCGCTTGATGCTTCTGATAAGAATTTGCAATCAGTTAGAGTAGTCCGGGAATATCTGGATGTCTTTGAGGAAGTGAAAGGCTTACCTCCGAGGCGGGAAATAGACTTCCGCAAATATCTTGTGGATAACGCAAAGCCTGTAGCTTTACCTGTCAAACACATGGCTCCAAGGGAGAGAAAGGAGATCAGTAAGCAGGTTAAAGAACTTCTCGAAAAGGGGTTCATTAGACGGAGCATTTCAGAATGGGGTGCTCCAGTGGTGTTCGCAACCAAAGCAGACGGTTCGCTTCGCCTTTGCGTCGACTATAGGGAGTTAAACAAATTGACCAAGAAAAATAGGCACCCTCTTCCCTGAATCGACGATTTGTTTGATCAGCTTGTAGGTGCGACGGTCTTCTCCCAACTTGATCTGGCAACTGGGTTCCATCAGCTAAGAGTAGCTGAAGACAGCATTGATAAGACAGCGTTCAGAACCCCAGATGGTTTCTTCGAGTGGCTTGTCATGCCTTTCGGCTTGACAAATGCACCCGCTTATTTCGTAGACCTAATGAGCAGGGTGTTCAGAGAATTCCTCAACAAATTTGTGGTTGTCTTCGTAGATGATATCTTAATCTTCTCAAAGAGTGAGTTAGAACATGCTCAGCATCTGAAAGAAATCATGGATACTCTCCGTGCACATCAACTAAAAGCTAAATTCTCCAAGTGTCACTTCTAGAGAAAAGAAGTAAGGTTTCGTGGGCATATAGTGTCCAAAGAAGGGTTGGCTGTGGACCCCGCGAAAGTGGTGGCAGTACAAGATTGGAAGACACCAAGAAATGCAACCGAAGTTCGAAGCTTTCTTGGGCTAGCCGGGTTTTACCGAAAGTTTATTAGGGATTTTGCGAAAATCTCATCTCTACTCACAAGGATAACAAAGAAGAATCTGGCGTTCGCTTGGGATTTGGACTGTGACATTGCTTTCCAGCGATTAAAAAGGGCTCTCACAACAACCCCAGTTCTGACCTTGCCAGATGGATGAAAAATGTTCACAGTATACACGGATGCATGTGGAACGGGACTAGGCGATGTTCTAATGCAAGAAGGAAGGGTAGTAGCTTATGGCAGAAGACAATTGAAAGTTCATGAAAAGAACTACCTAACCCACGATCTTGAGTTGGCCGCCATCGTCTTTACACTTAAGTCTTGGCGCCATTATCTCCTAGGTGAGATGTTTGAATTATACACTGACCATAAATCGTTGAAATATCTCTTCTCCCAGAAGGATCTTAACTTGAGGCAGCAAAGGTGGATGGAGTTTCTTGCCTCATATGATTTTGAAATTTCCTATACTCCCAGTAAAGGCAACGTGGTAGCGGACGCGTTGAGCCGAAAGAAACTGACACTAAGCCCTCTCTTTGTGGAAAGGCAAAACTTGGAGTATATAGCCAGTTTCAACTTTAGGCCCTCCTCGGATTTTGTACCGGGTTTGTTAGCATCTCTCGAAGTACGCCCCACTCTCTTAGACTCAATAGGGGCAGCACAACGTGAAGACCCTCAGCTTGTTGATGTGATTGATAAACTTATTAGGGGTGAGACTTCTAGTCACCTCAGTAGATACGCCATCGATGATAAGGGTTGGCTGAGACGAGATGGAAGATTATGCGTCCTACAAGCAAGGGAGTTGACAAAGAAGGTTCTCGAGGAAGCGCATCATTCCAAGATGACTATACATCCTGGCGGTGATAAGATGTACAAGGATATAAAAAGGACTTTCTTTTGGAGCGGCATGAAGCAAGACGTGGCAGATTTCGCTTCTAAGTGCTTGACCTGCCAACGGGTCAAGGCGGAACAAAAGAAGCCTGGAGGACTACTTCATCCTCTAGAGGTCCCACAGTGGAAGTGGGATAGCATTTCAATGGACTTCATTGATGGACTGCCTAGGTCGAGGAGAGGCAACACTAGCATTTGGGTAATAGTGGATAGGCTTACTAAAAGCGCCCACTTTATACCTATCAAGAGTAGGAGGACTGCCGCATCTCTAGCATCTCTTTATCTCAAGGAAATAGTTCGACTCCATGGGATACCCTCCAGCGTTGTTAGTGACCGAGTCCCTATCTTCACGATTGAGTTTTGGCGGAGTCTGCAAGAAGCTGTAGGCACACAGCTATGTTTGAGTACGACCTATCACCCCCAAACCGATGGCCAGACGGAAAGGGTGAATAGAGTTTTAGAGGATCTTTTAAGACTTTGCGTTCTTGACTTTGGAGGGACGTGGGAGGATCACCTTCCTTTAGTGGAATTTTCCTACAACAACAGCTACCAAGCTACCATCGACATGGCACCCTTCGAACCCTTGTATGGAAGACCGTGCAAATCACCAACTTGTTGGTGGGAGTCTACATATAAGCTTATACTTGAGCCAAACATGATTCGAGAAATTTCAGAGAAAGTGGACTTGATACGTAGGAGAATGAAGACAGCCCAACACGGACAGAAATCCTACGCCGACAAAAGAAGGACCGACCTTGAGTTTGAGGTTGGGGACAAGGTTTTCCTTAAGGTATCCTCTTTAAGGAACGTCGTTCGCTTTGGATCGGCAGGAAAGCTAGCACCAAGATTTGTAGGACCGTTCCCTATCATCGAGAAGATTGGGAAAATGGCTTATAGAGTAGATCTTCCTGAAAGATTGGCCGGAATTCACAACGTCTTTCACGTTTCTCATCTCCGGAAATGTCTACATGAATCAGCGGAAGTGGTGGAGCCAAGCATTCTAGAAGAAGCCGAAGTGGAACGTGAAGCAACTGTAAGGAGAGTTCCAACTCGAATCGTAGGAACTGAAATCAAGAAGCTACGCAACTGCGAAGTCAAACTCATTAAAGTTCAGTGGAGCGACGCCGAGGAAGACGCGACTTGGGAAATTGAGGACAGAATACGCGTTGCCTACCCTCTTCTTTTTGAGGGTACATATTTGACCTCTCTTTTTTCTTAAGTTGTGCTTGTATCTATCTTTTTAGGTATATCTCCTCGATATTATCCTTTATCCTTAGGTAGAAACCCCTTTGGATGTAAACATGTATTTGAAACATGTTATGGTTGATGGCTGCAAGTGGTTGCAAGTGGTTGCTAGTTGTTGCTCGTGGATGCATATACACACACAACCTAGGTCTTAGATCGGCTCAATCACTTCATACTGCATATGCATATATGTATTCTTATTTGTTTATGGTTGTAAACTTGATATGCTGTCATATGGTCGTTGCATTTGTATGAATAGTTGTGCACTCATGTAGAATTATGAGTAGGAAAAATTTGCATACATAATGGATTCATGACACTTACATGATTCGCATTAAGGAGGTCAACTGAATCAGTAGACCGCCTGATTTCTGCATTAGATAAGGACATGTACACACACTATGCATATGATCATGAAGCATTATAAGCCTTTTAAGGACAGTGGATGCCTGTGTTTGTTGGTTGAGTAGATGGACTGTTGGATGGTAGGATATACATTCTTCCTGACTTGAAGATTTCGGGGACGAAATCCTTTTAAGTGGGGGAGAATGTAACACCCCGTGAATTCTATAACGTTAAGCTACACGAATTAAAGTATAATTAATTATAAATGATAAAATCAAGGGAAATGGGTTACACCATTGCGTTTGTCTCGAAATTCTGCTTGAGATAGAGTTCAAGTTTTCGTAAAACGGATATTGTATGAAAAAGATATGGACGAACGAAGTTGGGTAGAAAAACCGGAAAAAACGGGTCAGAATGCACTGGCGCACTTGTGAAGTGCGCCAGAACAAAGTTGAACTGGCGCACTTGGGAAGTGCGCCAGTACAATTTTGGCCTGGCGCACCTGCCAAGTGCGCCCAGGTCAGAAAGACCTGCTGGTCAGGCCCTGGCTGGCCTGGTCAGGATCTGGTCGAATTCTGATGCTTGGCTGAGTCACTAGGGCTTACATGTCTCCTTCATATTGACCTCTCTTGAGACGGATGGTCTGGATTCACCCTAGCTTCATCGACGGCTCAAAACAATTTAAAATTCTATAAATACAACTCAAGCCAAACCCTAAATTCACACAAATAATAGAATACAAAAGCCATCATGCTGCTGGAGAGGAACTAGGAATGGCCGTCAATTAGAAAGCCTAGAGACAAGCCAACAAGCCTAAGAGACGAATCAAACTAAAATAAGATCAAAGCTTAATCAAATCATTCAACGCAACTTTGCTACCCAAAGGAGAGCATCTCCAAATCAGAATAACAGAAATCAGAAAACAAGAATTCATCACACATAGTAAGTATAGTGACCTTTCAAAATATGAATAAAAACTATGATGTGATTCGATGTAAATGAAAATAGAATCATGTTGTTATAAACCTTTGTGTATTGTGATGGTTCTATCATGACTTGTGTATTGATGTTTGTGGCATAAATTAATTGATGCAAGCCTATTGAACAATTGTATATGAAAAACAATGGCACTTGCAAGCTTGTGGCAAAAACTAGAAATTTATCCCTTTTTGTATATGTCGATGGCATGGACTATGTATATTTCCTTAGTCTAAATTAGAATTTGTGTAAACATGTTATAGACCTTTTATGCCTACATGACCCAAAACCTATGATATCATCCTTATGTTTATTGGCGAGTATAATTAGATCTATGTTTGCAAGTATAATTGGATCTATGATTCATAAACTATGTAAGTTCATGTTTATTTGCAAAATATAATTGGTTCTATGTCAAACATCATTTGGGTTTCATAAACTATGCAAGTTCATGTTGAAATAGGCTATATGATTAGATGTAGAAATTGTACATTTTGATGAATATATAACATGCTAGTTTTGTGGTCGATATTATGCCAAGTTAACATGTTTAAACACAAGTTTGTATTTGCCTAAAACTATGCCATTTCATATGTCGCCTACTTAGTCATACTTTGATTCGAATGCAAGTTCACATGACCCATGTTATATGTTAGTTGAATCGCCAAATTGCAAGTTCATGCGCCACACACCTTTATGTATTACATGTTCATGATTTCCCCTTTTCCTCACGTTTATAAAGCGGGGCTGAATTATGACAAGCCCAACACATGTTATAACGTTGCGAACAAACGGGGGTAATAACGTTGGGTGTAAAATATGAAAACATATGTTGGCATGTTTGGCACATGCCAATGATTATGACACATAAACGGTATGAATTGAAATACCCAAAAATAAAAGATATGACATTTACATGTAGTTGAAAAGTAATAAAATATGTAAATTTAGAAAACACGATATGCTTAACCCGAGGTTGGATTGAGTTGTGATGTAAACCTGCCCAGACCAGCCCGGTTGTTCAGTAGTCACAACAATACCTATCCAATGTGGGTGGTTAAGCATTGAGCCCAATAAGGACCCGAGGTTAAACAGAGCTACGGTGTAAACCTGCCCGGTTCCGACCGACATATCCAGTAACTGTAGCAATACTTGTCTAATGTGAGCGGTCTGGTGCTCCTAAGAGGCTAAGGACAAATGGCAGGGTTAAGTCAACTATAACACTTAACCAAATTCAACATGTTAACAAGAATTGATGGGTGGGGTTTGGTAAATACAGACACTTAACCACTTAACATGTTTGACTAGAAAATCCTGGTAACGAGGGGCCCGTTTCAGCAGTAACCCAAAGTTAGGTATCAACGATACCCTGAAACTAGGCAGGGTGGGGCACGATTACTGGGCTGATTGTAAGCGGTCAAACGACGGTGGTGGGTGCACAGTGCAGGTCTTACGGGGTGCGGGCGTGCACACACTCCGGAGCAGACAACCAGGGCACTGGGGACACCAGTAGTATAACCTATGTCTTCTAGTTTTGTGTCGAGGCCGACACCATGGGTCTTGATACACCCCATGGTGGGACCAGCATAGGTATCTACAATTCTTGGGGGCCGTATGACACATGTTAACGCGAGTAGGAGCCGATCTTTAATAAGAATGGGGATCACTTCACCCTCACCATGGGGTGCCAGTTAGAATAAACTCGAGTAGGTACAGAGATATAGTATGGGTGTGATAGTACATTCGACACTTCCTTAGCTTGTGACACTTTCCTATTTTTAGTTTATATCCATCATATCCTTTTCTTATTCACATATTGAAGAGTTACTAGATTTACTCAGGCTTTATGTCTGACCCAATTTTCTTTTCGTCTTCTTTTCTTTCGTTCCCTCCCCCCCCCCCCCCCCAGGTCCACAGGGGGGAAACAGCTCAACTCAGTCAGGATATTTACAAGCACCAAGAACGTAGATGTATGATTTGGATCTTTCTTGCTCGGATAATGGCTTTGGATATCACTATGGGGATTTTTGTCACTTTATTTATGTTTTCATGCTTCTTTAATAATCAAGGAAGTTATGAGGTTGTAATGTTGAAAGTATTTTGAGACAATTATGGAAATCTTTGTTTGATACACGTATTGATGAAATAAAAGTTTGTTTGGTTTCCGCTGTTTAAAATATGTGTATTTATATCTGTCTTGAGTTCATCTGTGGCTTTTACTTATAAACCTCCACTAAAGTTAAGGCATTCCCTTTGTGAGTGACCTTAATGGAGGTGGGGTGTTTCAAAAACCAATTCAAAAATCAAAATTGGTCAAAGCTGGGGAGTGGGAAATTTCCCGCTCTAGGGTGTCGACCCCCCTTAGGGGAGTCGACATCGGTTTCGACACCCCTTAGGGGTGTCAACAGGGGTGTTGACCCCCCTATAGGGGTGTCGACCCCATCGGCCCAGATCTGGGCGTAATGTGTTTTGGTTGATTAGGGCTAACGTGGCCTTCTGGGGTTGGCTGGGTGATGTGTGTTTCTGGTTTGGATGGTTCAGATGGATCCTAATCTAATCTAATGGTCCTAATTCACCTAGAGCATCTATAAAATATCCCTTAACCTAACCCTAATCTCATTGCCATTCATCCATGGCGCCTCCATGCTGCTCTAGTCCAAATTAAACTAGCCTCTCTTCTCTTCTCCAAAGCAAATCAAAATAGGAGCATTCAAATTTGAAGATAAGAATAAAATTCTACTACAATGGTTTAGCTAATCAAATTCAGAAATCAGATTCAGATCTATTCTCACTTCTTAATCCTATCGCTGTGAGTTTAAGTTAATTTCACGTATAATTAAAAAAAGTTATTGTGATAGGACTGTAAATTGGATTTTATGAACATGCCTGTAAGATGAATCATATCAAGTTTGTATCTTTCAGATTCATACCCAAAGTACTGTTATCATATGCTAATTGGATCTATTTTATTGTTCTATGCCAGTTCATATTTCATATGCCTATGTTTAGGCCAGTCTTGATGCTTTGATTCTCTTCACCACCTCTCTTCCTTTTTATTTTATGAGATTAGGCTAACTTCGAGCCTAACATATTACGTTGAATTATTCGTACGAATAACATGGGAACGTTGTGGAAAAAGTTTGGGAAAATACTGAATAATATGCAATTGGGCACAAATTGATTTGTAATCACATAGTTGATTTGGGGGCATAATTATGTATAATTTGTATACATGAGATTTGGTATAGTTGGATATGGGCATAATCGGATATAATTTGTATACATGAGGTTTGGCATAAATTGTTAATAACAATGAACGCAAATTGATTTGGGCATAGTTTGGCATAACATGTATACATATGATTAAAGGCCTAATTTGGATTAAAATTATGTTCATAATTTAGATTGGAAATTATGGGTAATTGGGATATAATTTAATCCAAGATTTAAAGTTGGGACTTGAATCAAGAAAGTGATAAGGAACGCCTAAGACACGAGGTTAGATTTGAATCGCGGTATAAGACTGCCCCGAACCGCCCGGCTCATCCAGCAACCGCAATTTTGTAATCTAATGTGGGAGGTCAAAGGCAAAAATTAGATACGTAATAATGCAAAGACACGAGGTTTGATTCGGATTGCGGTATAAGACTGCCCGGAACCGCCCAGCATATCCAACAGCCGCAAAACGTTAATCTAATGTGGGAGGTCTTGCAAGATTACGGTTATAATGAATTAATGAACACTTAACAAAGATAAGACATGTAGTAAGACATGGGGGTTATGTTGGTGACATGGGTGACATGTGAAATATAACTAGAAGCACTTAACCAAGATGAAACATGTGATTAGACATGGTAATAAAGAGGGGTTAAGTGGGAATTCCTAGTGGGGACCAAGATTAGGAGGGAAGCTTGTGTCAAATGGGTGGACCCTTTTCAGCCAGTAACCCATTTAGTATCTATGTGAGCTCGAACTAGATCGAGGATGAACACGCTTACTAGGATTGATTGTAAGAGGTCAATAAAGAGTTAGCGATGGCAGTGCAAGTCCAACGGAGTCATATGCATGCGTGGGTCTGGGCTGGTAGGTAAGACGTTGTTGCATCGTGTAGGTATAAGCCATGCATTTTAGTAGTATCGGGTTGCCACTTTAGGGAGTGATACACCCTACTGTGGGACCAGCACGGGTATCTACGAGTTAGGGAGCCGATCGAATGGAGAGGGTAGTGGGTACAACTAGTGGAGATAGAAGCAGGTGGCACCTATGACAGCAGCTAGGAGTACACAAAACTACCATCATTATTATTATTACTATGTTTAGTAAGAAGGATCAACTTTCAGTGGAACTAGCATTGGTGCGGTGTAGGAATCATCTTATAGTGATTAGAAGCGCAGTCACATTACATCTTGTTCACCTTGTTACATTGTCATATCTGCTTATGTTACAGTCATCTCTTATATCCAGTTTATGTTCTTATCTTGTTACTTCACTAATTATATTGTTAAAGTCACTAGACTCGCTAGACTTATGTCTGACCCCTTTTTGTTTTGCCTCTTTTCTTTCTCTCTACCTCCCCCCTCCACCCGGTCCTCAGGGTGGGAACAGTAAAGCTTTACTTGGATTCCTTTTTTCTTGAAGTGCATGGAAGTGTTGAAAGTAATGCTCAACTTTATCTCTTTTTCATTGTGGCAATTTGGAGTGGGATTATGGTTTTACTTTTTTGTACTTTAATAATAATTTTGAACAAGATGGATATTTGTGTACTTGATTCTAGTATATGGTTTTGATGTTGTAACCAAACATGTTTTGCTTTTCTGCTGCAATTAATAATTTTGAATTTTCTTAAGTACCATTTTATATATCTTTCTTGTGATATTTTGTTCTATACTCTTATAATACTCCATGAAAGTTAATGCATTCCCTTAGTGAGTGACATTAATGGACGTGGGGTGTTACACATGGTATCAGAGCTGAAGGTTACCAGAACAAATAAAAGATTTTGAAAACCATTTTAAAAAGCATTTTTAGAAAGAAGTATTTTCAAAAACATGTTTTAAAGAGGATATTTTCAAGAAAAAAGTTTATTATTAAAAACATAATCCCTAAAGCCATATATCTATATTTCGATTCTCTATTTTCAATCTCTTCCTTTTTCCTTTTAGCATGCCCGGGAAACCCGTTATACCCGAGGGCATACAAATACCAGGCTGGTTCAGAAGGGAAGGCTAGGGCTACTATCGTAGGCCCAGCAGACGTTCCTCTTCCCCCAGCTACAGCCGCTCCTCCTCCTCCTTCCCATGTAGATGCTTTCTCTAAGATACGCAAAGACTTCCGTGCGATGGGCGGAAAGTCGTTCCATTGGACTGAGACATTTGTTGAGGCTCGGAATTGGCTCAAGGAAGTGGAGGACTTGTTAGGTATCATTGAGATAGACGAGGGAAGGAAGGTTCAGCTAGTTGCTTGGTTGATGAAGGACAAAGCTTCCTTTTGGTGGGAAGAAACTAGTGGAGGACGTGCAGTGGAGACGTGGGTGGATTTTAGGCGAAGGTTCGAGTTGAAATTTCTTTCACAAGCGGATGAGAGTTTATACATGGAGAGGTTCTTGGCTTTGAAACAAGGGAATTTGTCTGTGAAGGAGTGCGTTAACAAGTTTAACCAGTTAGCAAGATTTGGTATGGAATCAGTAATACACCACATAAGAGGGCTTTGAGATTTGCCAAGGGTCTGTATGAACCATTACACGGGGTTGCTATGTCCCACATTCCTTTGGGGGCTACTTTCGAGAAACTTGTTGACATGGCATTGATGCATAAAGAGGAGAAAGGTGCTAATGTAGTAAAGGCACAGGATAAGAAAGGGGATCCAAAGAAGGCGCAACAACAACAATAGAAAGGCGGTAAGGATAACAAGGGAAGAGGGAAGAAAAGATGTTTTAATTGTGGAGCACAGGACCACTTAAGCAAGGACTATAGGAAGATGAAGAAGAAGTCGAGTTGCTTCCAATGTGATGAGGCAGGACATATGATTAAAGACTGCCCAAGGAGACAAGGACAAGGGCAAAGACAGAGGACAAGATCTACTTCTGGAGGGCAGGTTCATGCTCTCATGGCACCTAGACAAGAGAGAGGTAGAAACATTTCTGTTGAAAGTTTGATTTTCCTTTTTGATCATCCTATTCGTACTTTGTTTGATTCTGGCGCTTCACATTCATTTATATTTACTTCGTTAGTTGAAACGCTGCAACTAAATGCTAGTCTAGTTATGGAACCCGTTGCTGTCTCAAATCCTATTGGGGGTACGGCTCATATTTCTATGTTATGTCGGGATTTGATAATATATGTGTATGGCGTTGAGTTACAATGCAATGCTTATGTGCTTGGCTTCACGGGCTATGGGTTGATTCTAGGAATGGATTGGCTAGCCAGGTATGGTGCCATTCTCGACTGTGAAAAGAGAGTAGTTAGACTATTGACTAGTTCAAGTAATACTCTCTATATTTCTTATGACCCTAGGTGTTCTGTTATGCTTAGCTACCTAAAATCTCTTGACACATCTATTGATGATTTGCGATCAGTTTGAGTAGTCCGTGAGTATGCAGATGTCTTTGAGGAGGTTAGAGGCTTACCTCCAAAACGCGAGATAGATTTCTGTATATACTTGGTGGACAATGCAAAGCCAGTTGCATTGCCAGTGCGCCACATGGCTCCAAGAGAAAGGAGGGAGCTTTGTAAACAAGTGAAAGAGTTGCTTGAGAAAGAGTTCATAAGAAGAAGTATCTCGGAGTGGGGTGCTCCCGTTGTTTTTGCTACGAAGGCTGATGGTTCGCTTAGATTGTGCACGCACTACAGGGAGCTGAATAAGCTCACGAAGAAAAACAGACACCCATTGCCGAGAACAGATGATTTGTTCGATCACTTGGTTGGTGCTCTGGTTTTCTCGCAGTTGGACTTAGCTACAGGATTACATCAGTTGAGGGCAGCTGAGGATAATATATATAAGACTGCCTTTAGAACTCCTGACGTTTTCTTCGAATGGCTCGTCATGCCTTTTGGTTTGACGAATGCACCCACATATTTCGTAGACTTGATGAGTAGGGTTGTAACAACCCGAATTTTTATAACATGTTAAAGTCATAAATCAAGGCAGAATTAAATTTTAAAATAATAATCAGGGGAAACGGGTTGCGCCATTGCGTTCGTCTCAAAATTTTACATGAAATAGAGTCCGAGTTTTCGAAAATCGGAGTTCGTATGACCAAGTTATGACCTCTAGAAGTTTCAGAAATTTTCAGAATCAAAGACAGCTCGAATTTCGAATTCGAAATTCGAATTCAAACCCCGCAGCAGGCAGGGCGGGAAAACTCCCACCCATAGACCAGGTCGACCTGGGGGTCGACCATAGTGTCGACCTCCCAGGGACCAGGTCGACCATAGTGTCGACCTGGGGGTCGACCTGCCTCCCGAACCCACTTCTTGAACCAGATGCATTCTGATGTATTTAGACTTGTTTCATGACCAGATTCGTCTGCCTAACCCTATATAAACAGTCCCCCTAGCCTCATTCTCTCCACACCATTTCTTTCTATCCTTATGCTGCTTCTAAGATAATCAAAATACTAAGATAAAAAGGAAGAAGAAAGGACTGCTTCTTCTCCATCAAGACTACGCTTAGAGATTTGCAAATTGGGGGATTTCAATTAAAACACGATCAATCAAATAGAGATTCAATAATCAAATTCTGCTTTCTAATTCTCAATCCACACACTATAAGTTCAAGTTACTTTTAGATAAAAGCTGTAAACTTAATATCCATGTTGTAAATTGGAATTGGATCAATGTATGGTAATTGATTCGTATCTATTCTTGTTCATCTTGGATCTTGACTTTCGTGAATATTGCTTTGGACCTATTCATGTTGTAAATCAAACTCTCTCGTGTTTATAACCTTGACATGCCTATGACATTGAAACTATTGTTAATGGCCAAGGACTATGACTGTGAACATAAGACTACGCCTATGCCTATGACTGAGAACATAAGATTATGCCTATGACTGTGAACATAAGACTATGCCTAAGCCTATGATGGTGAACATAAGACTAGTGCCTATGAATATGACAAGGACAATGGTGACTAATCACCTATAACTCTTGACTATGAGAATTATTACCGATGATTGTGAACATAAGGCTATTATCTATGACCATGACTTTGAAACTATTACTGTTAATTACCTATGACTATGTCCTAGAACTATTTTGGATAATTAACCATGACCATTGTGATTAATCGCTTATGGTTCTTAATTATAAGATTTCTACCTATGACCATGACTATGACTATTGGGGTTAATTACCTGAAACTATTATAGTTGATTGTTCATGCCCATAGTTGAAACCCGTGTTGTACACCGAATTTGCAGTTTGTTGGATCTCATACCTAGGGTGTGACTTGCTTAGTTTATTCGCTATTATGTACACCAAAACCAGTGGATCCATTATCCTTGTATTTGTCTTGCTTCCGCATACCTATTCTTTTATGTCAAGTTTTTATCAGGACTATCGCCTTATTTTGCTAGATTTGAAAACCCTGTTAATTTCTATATGCCAGTGATGTTGTAAATGATTATCTCAAGTTATATTATGCCAGTCTTGTAATCTCTTTTATCGCTTTATGCCTGTCCCTTCTGCCTATCATAGTTTTGATGTTATTCCCTTTATCTCTAGATTTAGATTTTCTTGTAATTTAGGTTGATCAATGTTTACATGCGATGGGAATACGATTTGGGTATATTAGGCAAAACTTGAATTGGTTATGAACTTGAATTATGAACTTGATAATAGGCAAAACTTGAAACATGAACGTTGTTATAACTTGAATCTGATGTGGGCATGAAACTTATCCTCGAAACTTGACACGAACTTGACATGAAACTTGAACATGGTCATGACACTAGAATGAACTTGAAAATGGCCAACTCGAGGTTGGGTTGAGTTTGCAATGTAAATCTGCCCGGAACCGTCCGGCAAATCCAGTTACTGCAAACAATAGGATCCAATGTGAGTAGTTGGTCATATCGCACTTGAAAACCCGAGGTTAGACTGAGTTGTGGTGTAAATCTTCCCGGAACCGCCCGGCATATCCAGTGACCACAATAACAGGTCTAATGTGAGAGGTTGGGGTGCATTAATGAATTAATGCCACATGATAGGGTTAAGTCATGAACATGAAAGACAACACTTAACCAACTTGAAATATGATTGGTAGGGTTAGGTCATGAACTTGAACGACAACACCTAACCAACTTGACACGTGAATTGTAGGGCTAAGTCACGAACTTAAATGACCACACTTAGCCAACTTGATATACTAGAATGATGGGGTTAAGTCTCGAATTTAAATGACAACACTTAACCTACTAGACTGGAACCCTAGTTACGCGGTCCTTTTCAGCAGTAACCCACTAGATGTATCATGGTACCCTGGAACTAGGCAGGGTGGGGCACGATTACTGGGCTGATTATAAGCGACCAAAACGACGGCTGTGTGGGTGCGCCAGTGTAGGTTCTAACGGAGTGCGGGCATGCACACACACTGGAGCAGAAAAAGTAGGCATTGGGCATCAGTAGGTTTATCTGTGCATTCTTGATTCGTGTTGGTGGTTGACACCATAGGGCTTGATACACCCTATGGTGGACCTAGCACAGGTGACTACATTCGTGATTGGGCCGTATGACACAGAAACACAACGAGATAGAACTTGTAGGGAGCCGATCGATTAGTGGATTGTTCCGTTGGACCCAGTCATGGGTCATTCACGATTTTGGGCCAAGGGATTATTTCATGATTGATACTTGACATGGGTTGGGCTACTAGGACAGTTGGTGCAGCGAACCTTGAACATGCGATGCTATACTTGATTCATCATGTTATCTTAGTCTATCTTATCCATCTTGACATCGTACTTATGTTTACTTTCAGTTTATACATGTCATGTTACCTTTACCTGTTTTTATGCTGAAAGTCACTTGGACTTACCAGTCTTTATGACTAACCCGTTTTCTTTCGCCTCTTTTTCTTTCGTTCCCCCCCTCCAAGTTCTCAGGGAGGAAACTCTAGCACTTAGCTTGGATTCTGCTTGCTTTACGTCAGCTCATGTACGGTTTGGTCTTGAGCTATGCTATGGCTGCACGTTTGCTATTTTTGGGGAATAATTTACTTTTGTTATTTTTAAGTTTATGCTTCTTTATTTAGAACTTGATGTAATGGAATAATGGTAACTTGTACTTTGGATATATGAGGTTTTGACTCCTTTCTTGAAAATAATAAGATTTGGTTTTTAATTTCTACCGCTGCCTTATTTATGTTCTATCATGTGATATCTCTATGTATGTTTACCTAGATAATGCTCCACCAAAACTAGTGCATTCCCTTTGTAGTGACCCTAGCGGAGGTGGGATGTTACATTTGGTATCAGAGCAGAAGGTTACCAGACTGGAAAAAAGCTTTTAAAAACCTTCTGAAACTATTTTCAAAACCATTTATAAAGAAGCATTTTTCAAGAAAAGATTATTTTGAAAAGGCTATTCCCCAAAAGCCATTAGCACTTTCCTTTGTTTCCTCGTTTGAATCTCTATCTTTTCGTTTTTCAGCATGTTTGGGAATCTTAACTTTCCAGAGGGTGTGCCAATACCTGGCTGGTTCAGGAGGTATTTAGAGGCTAGGGCCAACGATGCAGGCCTAGCAGATATTCCTCCTCCAGCTGCGGCGATCCCTCCTCCTTCTCCTCCTCGTGGAAATGCTTTCGCAAAGACGTGTAGAGACTTCAAGGTTATGGGTGGAAAGGACTTCTATGGGACTGAATCCTTTGTGGAAGCGAGGAACTGGCTGAAGGAGACCAAAGATTTGTTTGTCATCTTCGAAGTTGACGATAGGCAAAAGATACAGCTAGCAGCGTGGTTGCTTAAAGATGAAGCTTCGTATTGGTGGGAGATTATCCATGCTGAGAGGCCAGTGGAAACTTGGGAAGACTTCCGGATGAGATTTGAGATGAAATTTCTCTCCCAAGCTGAAAGAAGCCTGCAGATGGAGAAGTTCCTAACTCTTAAGCAACGAAGCATGACAGTTAGGGAGTATGTCAATCAGTTTAATCAGCTGGCCAGATTTGGGCTGGATTTAGTGAACACCCAACACAAGAAGGCTCTTCGCTTCATCAGAGGTTTGAATGAGCCACTACACAGCCTTGCTATGACTCATGTACCCATGGGGGCGACCTTTGAGAGCTTTGTGGATATGGCCCTACTTCATGAAGAAGACGAGAATGGCAAGAAGGAGGTCAAGGCGAGTGATTCTCAAAACAAGAAGAAAGACTCCAAGAAAGGAGGCAAGAACAATAACAACAATAATGACAACAAGACACGTGAGAAAAGAAAGTGCCACTTTATGATATTGAAGGGCATATAGTCCAGGATTGTAGAAAGAAGAAGATGAAGATGGGAGCATGCTTTCAATGTGGTGAGCTTGGACATATCAGCAAGAACTGCCCTAAGAAGCAAGGGCAAGGCTCACAAGCAGGACCTTCTGGGGGTACATCTTTAACTTCTTCTCCTAGATGCTTTGTTTTATCTTGCTTATCTCCTCAATCTTATCTTGAGAACCTTAGGTAGAACCCTTTTGGATGTAAACATGTGCTTGAAAACATGTTATGGTTGATGTTTGCAAATGGTTGCAAGTGGTCGGAAGTGGTTGCTCGTGGTTGCATAACACACATTAGGCACTAGATCGGCTCAGACACGTTTTCATATTGCATATGCATGAGTGTTTATACTTGTTTATGGATGAAATTGAATGTGTTATCATGTGGATATTGCATATGGATGAATGTTTGTGAACACATATAGTGTTTATGTAACTAGGATTATTTGCATACATGTTGGATTCATGACACTAAACATATTTTGCATTAAGAAGATCAAACAGGCCTGATCATTTGCATTAGATAAGGAACATATACACACACTTTCTGCATATGTTCATATAGCATTAGAAATCTTTTAAGGACAATGATTGCTGGTGAATGATGGTTGAGTAGATGGATGATTGGAAGGTAGGATATATTCTTCCTAACTTGAAGATTTCGGGGACGAAATCCTTTAAGGAGGGGAGAATGTAACAACCCGAATTTTTATAACATGTTAAAGTCATAAATCAAGGCAGAATTAAATTTTAAAATAATAATCAAGGGAAACGGGTTGCGCCATTGCGTTCGTCTCGAAATTTTACATGAAATAGAGTCCGAGTTTTCGAAAATCAGAGTTCGTATGACCAAGTTATGACCTGTAACACCCCACCTCCGTTAAGGTCACTCACAAAGGGAATGCCTTAACTTTGGTGGAGCATTTTAGTAAACCGAAACAGAATACTACAAGACAGATAAACAGTACTTGAAAAATTATAACTTTATTTCAAACAGAAGCTTGGTTACATCCTTTCAAATCACAATATCAGAATTCAAGTACAAAATATCAGTCTTGTACAAAAGCCTTCAGAATGCATAGTTTAAAATCATAATCCCCACAGAAGAAGATAAGCCATACTTTAAGCACTGCAAGCGGAAGAAATCTGGATCAAGCTAGAGTATTCCCTTCTACAAAACCTGGGGGGAAACGGAAGAAAGGAGGCGAAACAACAAGGGTCAGACACAAGTCTGGCAAGTCCAGTGATTTTCAGTTATGAACAGATAATAATAACATGACATGAAAATAAAACTGGATGAGAGATAACTGTAACAGATGTAGCAGATATAACAGAAGAACAGAATGATATAAGCTATTGCTTTACACTTCTCTGCACTAATACTAATATAACGGGATTAGGTGTTACCCTAATGTCTTAACTAAAACAGAAAGGAAACAGAATGATTTCCATATAACAGAATGCTAGTAATGGGATTTTACCACCCGACAGAAGGTACAGAAACAGAAACAAATTAATCCCTATGGAAACAGAATGTAGAATTAGGTATACACTAATAAATAGGCCTTTACCACCCCAACAGACGGTACCACGCTGGAACAGACAGGTGTTACCACCCAACAGAAACAGACGGTACCCCACAGAAACAGACAGAGCTAAGTGTACCCTAAGTTCTACCCCACGCGATCGGCTCCCTAATACATAAATACCCTGTGCCAGTCCCACCGAAGGGTGTATCATTCCCTAAAGTGGCAACCTTTGAATGACATAGACCTATTTACAGATGTCACGGTGTCTTACATCCTCAGAGGCAGACCGGGATCCATGCACGCACATGACCCGGTTGGAACGCACCACCAACACCCCTCGCCATTATCAGAATGAACCTCTTATAATTAGTTCAGTAAGCGTGCCCGAACCCTACCTACTATTGGGTCAAAGTTTTGATACCAGAAAGGGTTACTGACTAATATGGGTCCCAAACAACAGATGACACAAGTAATTCCCTTCCTATCCTTGTGTCCCCAGACTAACAGATTTCAGATTAACAAGTTCAGACATATAGAATTCAGATCAACTAGTTCACAGATCAGACAAGTTTTAGACTAACGGATCAGATATACGGATTTAACAGATTTACAGATTTGTCTAACTTCGTAATTGGGCCTACCGATTCACGGAACAGATTTATTAAACTCATCAGTCTAGTGGGTTTAACCCTATCCGCCCAACACATTTTAGACATTATATTTATCTCCGATTTTCATTAATTAAATATTAATGCCCAGACCTCTCACATTAGACTGACAGTTTGCGGCTACTGGTTAGGCCGGTTGGTTCCGGGCAGATTTCTGCCGCAAACTGAGTCTAACCTCGGGTTTCAAGCATGTTATGACTAACTTCTCACATTAGAACCTATTGTTTGCGGCCACTGGATGTGCCGGGCGGTTCCGGGCAGGATTACGCCGCAAACTCATTCTAACCTCGAGTCATCCATGTTTATCTTTGCGGCCAATTAATTATTAATTTACCATTTATGCCCACGCCTAATATACATGTCAATTTTCATAACTATAGCCAATTCAGATTATGTCAATAACAGACTAAATATATCAACTCAACATATATGGCAGATAACAGATTTAGCAGATTAGGCGACTTAACGGATTCAGCAGATTAAGCAGTTTAGCAGATTTAGCATA
The DNA here is from genome assembly GCA_030737875.1 of Allium sativum. Taxonomy (NCBI): domain Eukaryota; kingdom Viridiplantae; phylum Streptophyta; class Magnoliopsida; order Asparagales; family Amaryllidaceae; genus Allium; species Allium sativum. The sequence continues at coordinate 143,009,017 of CM060914.1, forward strand.
TAACCGTTTAGGCATCTTCAGCAGACTTAGCAGATGACAGAATTGGTATATGAACAGATATAGCAGATTATAGCAGAACTAGCAGATTAGGCAATATAACAGAACTAGCAAATTAGGCAACATAACAGATTTAATCATTCCTTAAAGTTTCATAAACATATCTTGCCTAATTATAAATTTGGCCTAAGTTTGCATGCCTAAATAGTTGTCATGATTCACATTATGATCATATACCCCACGTTTGCATTGAATTTACATGGCACAGATTATGGTCATAATTTACCATATAACACACGTCTCAAATTTAGTTAAACTTGCCTAGAACAAAAGATTCACATATAAATTATACCAAATATAGCCATCGATTTCAATGCATGTCATATATTCAAAAATCTCCCACTTAGGTGTTATTCACATTTAATAGTTATCAAATCTTAACATAAATCTTCACACCTAAGTCATATTCCCTTTTTATTCCAAATCATGAATTTCTATGTAAACAATATGCCCAACAATCTAGAACTTTAAATTATAACAGATCTTTAATTCAAAAATATGTGTTATGTCCAATGTCTCAAGTCACATGTTAATATACAATGGTTCCTCTTCTTCCAATTCACAGAATATGCACAGATCTAAATGTAGTTTACAACCTATGTCCTTTTAGTCACAGATTAGCCATGCCCAATTATGCCATCATTCATTATTTATCCCAAAGTTTAACGTTCGTGCATTAATCTCTTATGAGATTTGGCGCAGGCTCGGGGTAGCCTGGCTATAGAACAGAAAGAAGAAAGAGATATAGAATAAAATAGATCAGAACAGAACATACACAATCTCAAATTCAGATTTACAATCATGTCACAATTATAATTAAAGTTTATATCGGAAAATAACTGCACTTGCCTTGGTTGGATTCTAAAAGAAAAAGGTGTTGTAGTTGTTCTCTTTTAATCCTAATCAGAATTGGAGGAAGAAGAAGCACAAGTCCTAGCTTAGGTTTCAGCAGAGTAGAGACGCCATTGATTTATTTATTTTTAGAGAGGAAGAGAGCAATGGAGGCTTGAGAATTGTATATGAGATTTAGGTTTAGGTTAGGGATGTATATATAGGTGTAGGAAGTTATTTAGGACCATTATATTAACCCTGAATCATGAGAACCATTCAAATGCAAAATCTGCATTTGAGCGAATCGGCCCGCGGGATGACAGCCAAACACCCTGGATTAACCCCTAGTCGACGCAGCGGGGCTAGGGTCGACCTCAAAAATGGGCCGGTTCGGTTATTCCCCCTCCCAATTCGTTGTTTTGAACCTTTTTTGCATGTTTATTTATTTAATTTTTAAATATATCTATATATATTTCTCTCATATGCATATAAACTTCAAGGCTTAATAAATTCTTCATAATTAACCATTTTTTTTAATATTCTCAGAAAATACGGGGTGTTACATGACCTCTAGAAGTTTCAGAAATTTTCAGAATCAAAGACAGCTCGAATTTCGAATTCGAAATTAGAATTCAAACCCCGCAACAGGCAGGGCGGGAAAACTCCCGCCCATAGACCAGATCGACCTGGGGGTCGACCATAGTGTCGACCTCCCATGGACCAGGTCGACCTGCTTCCCGAACCCACTTCTTGAACCAGATGCATTCTGATGTATTTAAACTTGTTTCGTGACCAGATTCGTCTGCCTAACCCTATATAAACAGCCCCCCTAGCCTCATTCTCTCCACACCATTGTTTTCTGTCCTTATGCTACTTCTAAGATAATCAAAATACTAAGATAAAAAGGAAGAAGAAAGGACTGCTTCTTCTCCATCAAGACTACGCTTAGAGATTTGCAAATTGGGGGATTTCAATTAAAACACGATCAATCAAATAGAGATTCAACAATCAAATTCTGCTTTCTAATTCTCGATCCACGCACTGTAAGTTCAAGTTACTTTTAGATAAAAGTTGTAAACTTAATATCCATGTTGTAAATTGGAATTGGATCAATGTATGGTAATTGATTCGTATCTATTCTTGTTCATCTTGGTTCTTGACTTTCATGAATATTGCTTTGGACCTATTCATGTTGTAAATCAAACTCTCTCGTGTCTATAACCTTGATACGCCTATGACGTTGAAACTATTGTTAATGGCCAAGGACTATGACTGTGAGCATAAGACTACGCCTATACCTATGACTGAGAACATAAGATTATGCCTATGACTGTGAACATAAGACTATGCCTAAGCCTATGACGGTGAACATAAGACTAGTGCCTATGAATATGACAAGGACAATGGTGACTAATCACCTATGACTCTTGACTATGAGAATTATTACCGATGATTGTGAACATAAGGCTATTATCTATGACCATGACTTTGAAACTATTACTGTTAATTACCTATGACTATTGCCTAGAACTATATTGGATAATTAACCATGACCATTGTGATTAATCACTTATGGTTCTTAATTATGAGATTTCTACCTATGACCATGACTATGACTATTGGGGTTAATTACCTGAAACTATTATAGTTGATTGTTCATGCCCATAGTTGAAACCCGTGTTGTACACCGAATTTGCAGTTTGTTGGATCTCATACCTAGGGTGTGACTTGCTTAGTTTATTCGCTATTATGTACACCAAAACCAGTGGATCCATTATCCTTGTATTTGGCTTGCTTCCGCATACCTATTCTTTTATGTCAAGTTTTTATCAGGACTGTCACCTTATTTTGCTAGATTTGAAAACCCTGTTAATTTCTATATGCCAGTGATGTTGTAAATGATTATCTCAAGTTATATTATGCCAATCTTGTAATCTCTTTTATCGTTTTATGCCTGTCCCTTCTGCCTATCATAGTTTTGATGTTATTCCCTTTATCTCTAGATTTAGATTTGCTTGTAATTTAGGTCGATCAACGTTTACATGCGATGGGAATACGATTTGGGTAGATTAAGAAAAACATGAATTGGTTATGAACATGAATTATGAACTTGATAATAGGCAAAACTTGAAACATGAACGTTGTTATAACTTGAATCTGATGTGGGCATGAAACTTATCCTCGAAACTTGACACGAACTTGACATGAAACTTGAACATGGTCATGACACTAGAATGAACTTGAAAATGGCCAACTCGAGGTTAAGTTGAGTTTGCAGTGTAAATCTGCCCGGAACTGCACGGCAAATCCAGTTACTGCAAACGATAGGATCCAATGTGAGTAGTTGGTCATATCGCACTTGAAAACCCGAGGTTAGACTGAGTTGTGGTGTAAATCTGCCCGGAACCGCCCGGCATATCCAGTGACCACAACAACAGGTCTAATGTGAGAGGTTGGGGTGCATTAATGAATTAATGCCACATGATAGGGTTAAGTCATGAACATGAAAGACAACACTTAACCAACATGAAATATGATTGGTAGGGTTAGGTCATGAACTTGAACGACAACACCTAACCAACTTGACACGTGAATTGTAGGGCTAAGTCACGAACTTAAATGACAACACTTAGCTAACTTGATATACTAGACTGATGGGGTTAAGTCTTGAATTTAAATGACAACACTTAACCTACTAGACGGGAACCCTAGTTACGCGGTCCTTTTCAGCAGTAACCCACTAGATGTATCATGGTACCCTAGAACTAGGCAGGGTGGGGCACGATTACTGGGCTGATTGTAAGCGACCAGATCGACGGCTGTGTGGGTGCGCCAGTGTAGGTTCTAACGGAGTGCGGGCGTGCACACACTCTGGAGCAGAAAAAGCAGGCATTGGGCATCAGTAGGTTTATCTGTGCATTCTTGATTCGTGTCGGTGGTTGACACCATAGGGCTTGATACACCCTATGGTGGACCTAGCACAGGTGACTACATTCGTGATTGGGCCGTATAACACAGAAACACAACGAGCTAGAACTTGTAGGGAGCCGATCGATTAGTGGATCATTCCGTTGGACCCAGTAATGGGTCATTCACGATTTTGGGCCAAGGGATTATTTCATGATTGATACTTGACATGGGTTGGGCTACTAGGACAGTTGGTGCAGCGAACCTTGAACATGCGATGCTATACTTGACCTATACTTGATTCATCATGTTATCTTAGTCTATCTTATCCATCTTGACATCGTACTTATGTTTACTTTCAGTTTATACATGCCATGTTACCTTTACCTGTTTTTATGCTGAAAGTCACTTGGACTTACCAGTCTTTATGACTGACCCGTTTTCTTTCGCCTCTTTTTCTTTCGTTCCCCCTCCCCAAGTTCTCAGGGAGGAAACTCTAGCACTTAGCTTGGATTCTGCTTGCTTTCCGTCAGCTCATGTACGGTTTGGTCTTGAGCTATGCTATGGCTGCACGTTTGCTATTTTTGGGGAATAATTTACTTTTGTTATTTTTAAGTTTATGCTTCTTTATTTAGAACTTGATGTAATGGAATAATGGCAACTTGTACTTCTGATATATGAGGTTTTGACTCCTTTCTTGAAAATAATAAGATTTGGTTTTTAATTTCTACCGCTGCCTTATTTATGTTCTGTCTTGTGATATCTCTGTGTAAGTTTACCTAGATAATGATCCACCAAAACTAGTGCATTCCCTTTGTGAGTGACCCTAGCGGAGGTGGGTTGTTACAAGGGTGTTTTGGGAGTTTTTAAACAAGTTCATGGTGGTCTTTGTGGATGATATTTTGATATCTTCTAGAAGCGAGGAAGAGCATGCCCTACATCTTAGGGAAGTCTTAGAGACCCTTCGAGCATATCAACTCAAAGCTAAGTTCTCCAAATGTCTTTTTTCGAGGAAGGAAGTGAGGTTCTTAGGGCCCGTGGTCTCCAAGGAAGGGATAGCTGTGGATCCCGCGAAGGTGGTGGCCATCCAAGATTGGAAGGTTCCTAATAATGCAACAGAAGTAAGAAGTTTTCTTGGTTTGGCGGGCTATTGCAGAAAGTTCATTAAAGACTTTGCTAAAATATCAGCCCCACTTACACGGTTGATGAAAAAGAATTTGACCTTTTCTTGGGATGTTGACTGTGACGATGCTTTCCATCCTTTGAAGAGGGCATTGGCGACAGCTCCAGTTTTAGTTTTTTTGGACGGGAGTAAACAGTTCACAGTGTATACCGATGCTTGCGGGATAGGGCTTGGCGCAGTTTTGATGCAAGAGGGAAGGGTGTTATGTTATGGTGGAAGGCAGTTAAAGGCCCATGAGAAGAATTACCCTACCCACGACTTAGAGTTAGCTGCCATAGTTTTTGCGCTAAAGTCTTGGCGTCACTATTTGATTGGTGAAAGGTATGAGTTGTATACAGACCATAAGTCACTAAAGTATTTGTTCTTCCAAAAAGATTTAAACTTAAGGCAACAAAGGTGGATGGAGTTCTTAGCATCCTACGATTTTGAGATTGCAAATACCCCTGGCAAGGGTAACGTTGTAGCTGAAGCCTTGAGTAGAAAGAAGTTGACTTTGAGTCCTTTGTTTTTCGAGTGGCAGAGTTTAGAGTATATCTCTAACTTTGACTTTAGACCCACCATCGATTATGTACCCGGTCTATTCGCATCATTAGAGGTACGACCTACGCTTTTGGGACAGATAGGTGCGGCACAGCAAGATGACCCACAGTTGATAGATATAGTAGACAAGCTCATAAGAGGGGAGTCTTCGAGCCATCTTAGTAGGTATACTATCGATGACAAAGGTTGGTTGCATATAGATTGGAGACTTTATGTATCTCGAGATGAGAGTTTGAGAAAGACAATCCTTGAAGAAGCACATCGTTCCAAGCTGACCATACATCCCGGCGGTGACAAGATGTATAGGGACATGAAGCGAGTTTCTTTTGGGCCGGAATGAAGAAGGATGTAGCTGAGTTCATTTCTAGATGCTTAGTGGCCAGTATGTCAAGGCTGAGCAAAAGAAGCCTGGTGGTTTGCTTCACCCTTTAGAGGTTCCGCAGTGGAAGTGGGAGAGTGTTTCCATGGATTTCGTCGATGGGTTTCGAGGTCAAGGAAGGTTAATATAGGGATTTGGATAGTAGTACATAAACTTACCAAGAGCGCCCATTTTATTCCTGTCAAGAGTAAAAGATCAGCGGCATGGTTAGCATCTGTTTATCTCCGAGAGATAGTTCGTCTACACAGCATACCTTCCAGTATCGTAAGCAACCGAGATCCCATTTTCACTAGCACTAGTGAGTTTTGGAAGAGCTTGCAAGAGGCGGTAGGAACGCAATTGTGTTTGAGCAGCGCTTATCACCCTCAGATGGACGACCAAACAGAAAGAGTGAATCGAATTCCAGAAGATCTTTTGAGGTTATGCATCTTGGACTTTGGAGGGACATGGGAGGAACATCTTCCATTAGTAGAGTTTGCCTACAACAACAGCTATTAGACTAGTATTCGCATGGCACCTTTTGAGGCTCTATATGGACGACCTTGCCGATCACCGACTTGTTTTTGGGAATCTACGGATAAGATTTTGCTTGGGCCCGAGATGATTAGGGAAACATCAGAGAAGATAGACTTGATTCGAAGACGCATGAAGATGGAACAAGACCGACAAAAGTCATATTCTGATAAGAGAAGGATCGATCTTGAGTTCAGTATTGGAGACATGGCATTTATTAAAGTATCACTGTTGAGGAATGTAGTTCGTTTTGGGTCTATATGGAAATTGGCACCAAGGTTCGTAGGGTCACTCCCCATTACAGAGCAAATTGGACAGATGGCCTACAGAATGAAGTTGCCCGAGAAGCTTAGTAGTGTTCATGACGTATTTCATGTGTCACATTTGCAGAAGTGTTTACATGATACCGCGGAAGTAGTAGAGCGGAGCATTTTTAGAGAAGTGGAAGTAGAGCGAGATGCCACGATTAGATGAGCTCCTACATGCATCCTTGGATCGGAGGTCAAGAAATTATGCAACCAAGAGGTCAAGTTTGTTAAAGTCCAGTAGGGAGATGATCAAGGAGATGTGACTTGGGAGACTGAAGACAAGATGCGCGCATCGTACCCTTTCCTTTTTGAGGGTATGTTTTTAACTTCACTTTTTTCTACCGCTTTGTTTATACTTGTTCTATCTTTTAGTGTATCCTCTCGATTATATCGTCGACCATTAAGTAGAAAATCCTATGGTTGTAAACATGTGTTAGAGACATGTTATGTTTGGTGGATGCAAGTGGATATAATTGTTTTCTAGTGGTTGCTCGTGGATGCATTTACACCCACATTAGGCACTAGATCGTCTCAATCACTTTCGTATTGCATATGAATGAGTGCGCATATTTAAGTTAATGGATGTATATTGAATGTTTTATCATATGGATGCTGCATTTGAATGGATGGTTGTGCACTCATATACAAATGATATGTATCATTATGATTCTTTTGCATATATAGTGGATGCATGGAACTATTATGTTCTGCATTAAGGAGGTCAACTGAAACAGTAGACCGCCTGATCTTTGCATTAGATAGGGGACATATACACACACTTTTGCATATGTTCATGTAGCATTAGAAATCTTTTAAGGACAATGGATGCTTGTGGATGATGGATGAATAGATGGATGATTGCATGGTAGGATACATTCTTATTAACTTGAAGATTTCGGGGACAAAATCCTTTAAGGAGGGGAGAATGTAACATCACGTAATTTTAAAACATGACATAAGGGATAATTAAAGAATACTTAATTTTTATAATAAGAATTAAAGGAAAAAGGTTGCGCTATTGCGTTCGTCTCGGAATTCTTCTTGGAATAGAGTCCGAGTTTGCGTAAATCAGATATCATTTGAAGAAGTTATGAAGCTTAGAAAAATTCTAGAATTAGCAGAATTTAAATTAAATAATAATTAAAAATCCAAAACCAATTCAAAAATCAAAATCGGTCAAAGCTGAGGAGCGGGAAACCTCCCGCTCTAGGGTATCGACCCACCTAGGGGAGTCGACATAGGTGTCGACCCCACTATAGGTGTGTCAACAGGGGTGTCAACCCCCCTATAGGGGTGTCGACCCCATCGGCCTAGATCTGGGCATGACATGTTTTGGTTGATTAGGGCTGGCGTGGCCTTTTGGGGTTGGCTGGGTGATGTGTTTTTCTGGTTTGGATGGTTCAAATGAATCCTAATCTAATCTAACGGTCCTAATTCACCTAGGGCATCTATAAAATACCCCTAAACCTAACCCTAATCTCATTATCATTCATCCACGGAGCCTCCATGCTGCTCTAGTCTAAATTAAAATAGCCTCTCTTCTCTTCTCCAAAGCAAATCAAAATAGGAGCATTCAAATTTGAAGATAAGAATAAAATTCTACTACAATGGTTTAGCTAATCAAATTCGGAAATCAGATTCAGATCTATTCTCACTTCTTAATCCTATCGCTGTGAGTTTAAGTTAATTTCACGTATAATTAAAAAAAGTTATTGTGATAGGACTGTAAATTGGATTTTATGAACATGCCTGTAAGATGAATCATATCAAGTTTGTATCTTTCAGATTCATACCCAAAGTACTGTTATCATATGCTAATTGGATCTATTTTATTGTTCTATGCCAGTTCATATTTCATATGCCTATGTTTAGGCCAGTCTTGATGCTTTGATTCTCTTCACCACCTCTCTTCCTTTTTATTTTATGAGATTAGGCTAACTTCGAGCCTAACATATTACGTTGAATTATTCGTACGAATAACATGGGAACGTTGTGGAAAAAGTTTGGGAAAATACTGAATAATATGCAATTGGGCACAAATTGATTTGTAATCACATAGTTGATTTGGGGGCATAATTATGTATAATTTGTATACATGAGATTTGGTATAGTTGGATATGGGCATAATCGGATATAATTTGTATACATGAGGTTTGGCATAAATTGTTAATAACAATGAACGCAAATTGATTTGGGCATAGTTTGGCATAACATGTATACATATGATTAAAGGCCTAATTTGGATTAAAATTATGTTCATAATTTAGATTGGAAATTATGGGTAATTGGGATATAATTTAATCCAAGATTTAAAGTTGGGACTTGAATCAAGAAAGTGATAAGGAACGCCTAAGACACGAGGTTAGATTTGAATCGCGGTATAAGACTGCCCGGAACCGCCCGGCACATCCAGCAACCGCAATTTTGTAATCTAATGTGGGAGGTCAAAGGCAGAAATTAGATACGTAATAATGCAAAGACACTAGGTTAGATTCGGATTGCGGTATAAGACTGCCCGGAACCGTCCGACATATCCAACAACCGCAAAACGACAATCTAATGTGGGAGGTCTTGCAAGATTACGGTTATAATGAATTAATGAACACTTAACCAAGATAAGACATGAAGTAAGACATGGGGGTTAAGTGGGTGACATGGTGATATGTGAAATATAACTAGAAGCACTTAACCAAGATGAAACATGCGATTAGACATGGGAATAAAGAGGGGTTAAGTGAGAATTCCTAGTGGGGACCAAGCGTAGGAGGGAAGCTTGTGTCAAGTGGGTGGACCCTTTTCAACCAGTAACCGATTTGGTATCTATGTGAGCTCAAACTAGGTCGAGGATAGGGCATGCTTACTGGGATTGATTTTAAGAGGTCAATAAAGAGTTAGCGATGGCAGTGCAAGTCCAATGGAGTTATGTACGAGCGTGGGTCCGGGATGGTAAGTAAGACGTTGTTGCGTCGTGTAGGTATAAGCCATGCATTTTACTAGTATTGGGTTGCCACTTTAGGGAGTGATACACCTTACTGTGGGACCAGCACGGGTATCTGCGAGTTAGGGAGCCAATCGAATGGGGAGGGTAGTGGGTACAACTAGTGGAGATAGGAGCAGGCGACACCTATGACAGCAGCTAGGAGTACACGAAACTACCATCAGTATTATTATTTCTATGTTTAGTAAGAGGGATCAACTTTCAGTGGAACTAGCATTGGTGCAGTGTAGGAATTATCTTATAGTGATTAGAAGCACAGTTAACATTGCATCTTGTTCACCTTGTTACCTTGTCATATCTTCTTATGTTACAGTCTTCTCTTATATCATGTTTATGTTCTTATCCTGTTACTTCACTAATTATATTGTTAAAGTCACTAGACTCGCCAGACTTATGTCTGACCCCTTTTTGTTTATCCTCTTTTTTTCCCCTCCCCCCCTGCCCAAGGTCTTCAGGGTGGGAATAGTGAAGCTTGACATGGATTCCTTTCTTCTTGAAGTGCTTGGAAGTGTTGAAAGTAATACTCAGCCTTATCTCTTTTTCATTATGGCTATTTGGAGTGGGATTATGGTTTTAATTTTTTACTTTGATAATAATTTTGTACAAGATGGATATTTGTGTACTTGACTCTAGTATATTATTTTAATATTGTAACCAAACATGTTTTGCTTTTTCGCTGCAATGAATAAATTTTTAATTTTCCTAAGTACCATTTTATATATCTGTCTTGTGATATTCTGTTCTATACTCTTATAATACTCCATGAAAGTTAATGCATTCCCTTAGTGAGTGACATCAATGGACGTGGGGTGTTACACGTGGTATCATAGCTGAAGGTTACCAGAATAGATAAAAGATTTTGAAAACTGTTTTCAAAAGCATTTTTAGAAAGAAGTAATTTCAAAAACATATTTTAAAGAGGATATTTTCAAAAGAAAAGTTTATTGTGAAAAACATAATCCTTAAAATCCATATATCTATCTTTCGATTCTCTATTTTGAATCTCTTCCTTTTTCCTTTTAGCATGCCCGGGGAACCCGTTATACCCGAGGGCGTACAGATACCAGGCTGGTTCAGAAGGGGAGGCTAGGGCTGCTACCGCAGGCCCAACAGGTGTTCCTCTTCCCCTAGCTGCAGTTGCTCCTCCTCCTTCCCGTGTAGATGTTTTTTCTAAGATATTCAAAGACTTTCGTGTGATGGGAGGAAAACCGTTCCATGGGACTGAGACATTTGTTGAGGCTCGGAATTGGCTTAAGGAAGTGGAGGACTTGTTTGGTATCTTTGAGAAAAACGAGGGAAGGAAGGTTCAGCTAGCTGCTTGGTTAATGAAGGACGAAGCTTCCTTTTGGTGGGAAGTAACTAATGGAGGACGTGCAATGGAGATGTGGGTGGAATTTAGGCGAAGGTTCGAGTTGAAATTTCTTTCACAAGCGGAGGAGAGTTTATACATGGAGAGGTTCTTGGCTTTGAAACAAGGGAATTTGCCTGTGAAGGAGTACGTTAACAAGTTTAACCAGTTAGCAAGATTAGGTATGGAATTAGTTAATACACCACATAAGAGGGCTTTGAGATTTGCCAAGGGTCTGAATGAACCATTACACGGGTTGGCTATGTCCCACATTCCTATGGGGGCTACTTTCGAGAAACTTGTTGACATGGCGTTGATGCATGAAGAGGAGAAAGGTGCTAATGTAGATAAGGCACAGGATAAGAAAGGGGATCCAAAGAAGGCACAACAGCAAAAAAAGAAAGGCGGCAAGGATAACAAGGGTCAAGGGAAGAAAAGGTGTTTTAATTGTGGAACACCAGGCCACTTAAGCAAGGACTGTAGGAAGAAGAAGAAGACGGGTTGCTTCCAATGTGGTGAGGCAGGACATATGATTAAAGACTGCCCAAGGAGGCAAGGACAAGGGCAAGGACAGAGGACAAGATCTACTTCTGGAGGGCAGGTTCATGCTCTCGTGGCACCTAGACAAGAGAGAGGTAGAAACATTTTTGTTGGAAGTTTGATTTTCCTTTTTGATCGTCATGTTCGTACTTTGTTTAATTCTGGCGCTTTACATTTAAGTTAGTGATTTTAGAATAAATTATTACGAAGATCAAATTATTGATTTCAATGTATTGATCAATGTCATAACAAATTCTTCAGGATCGTATGATAATGTTCAAAACTTTTAGTTTGAAAAAATATCGTACTTTTGGTCCAAATAATGAAATAAATATATGAACGACTTCAAGTTGTTAAGTTGATGGAGTTTTAATATTGCTTCTGGGATATTCTATAAACACCATTTGTGGAGTTTTAATACATATTTTCTCTTTTAGGAGAAATTTATGAACTTTTCTACAAATATTTATTATTTTTAATTGTAGAAATCTCTCCTGGATATATTTTATTATTTTCAAATAAACAGATCTTTTCTAGAGATATCTTACCATTTCCAAATATATAAATATCCTCTAAAGATATTTCGTTATCACAGCTTCTGGGATGAACTTATCTCCTCCAGAGATAAATATATACAAACTATTGAATTTTCATATCAATATACAAAAATACATATCAAACTTTAAATGCAGTAACAAAATTAGATGCATTAAATAAAAACAAGATTCAAGAAAAGAAATCACTACTTCTGGAGTGTATGATATTCCTTTAGGGAACATATCTTTTATTTATGTAATTGCAATGCAACAAATAAAAAAAAATCTCTAACATCTTTTCTAGGAAGTTGGATTTTCTATATAAAAATAAATCTCTAGAACGTCACTTCAAGAGATTAATATGCATATTATCTCTTCAGGATATTCAGTTAATATAATTTGTACATGAAAGATGTCAGTAAGATGAAACCCGTTATAGATTTTCTATTGAATCCAATGTTATTGTCACATATTATTATGTGTGTGTCTCTTTTAACTTCTTCTGGAAATACAATTTTTTCATGTCACAACTTCAAGAAAGCTTCGGGTTTCTATTTCTTGAGTATTATGATTTATTTACTTCCTTTAACTTATTCAGGAAGTAAAATCTTATCATTTTACATAATTTCAACATACCTTCAGGATACTTCATGTACTTTAAGTTCATTAATTTTTATTTATTTATTTATTTTTTATGAACTTCGGGTTCTCAAATTATGTGTAAACTTTTCGTTCAGAAGCTTAAAAAATTTGACAAGTTAAGAAAAATATTGATATGAATTCAAGACTTCAAGTCTTGGGTTTTGAGTTATACAACTCCTTGTTAAAATAATTTCTTCACACCACTTCAGGTTGTTGTTGAACTTATTTCTTCCATTATATTACATATTACTTGCCAAATATATACATAAAAAAATCGTACTTATATCCATATTCTAAGCATGAACATATAACATTTAATTTACAATAACCAATGCATTTATGATAATAGTACCTGCAATTAACATTTATATATCCTAGGATATAACAATTGTCACAGTAAAATGATTTCATTAAAAATATATGAATCAGTTGAGAAATGGTACTTAAAGTAACACAATTTCATCTCAGGTTTAAGGTCAATATTACTCAATGATAAAATTAAAATGAATAACTTATTAATGAAATTTATTTCTCAATAATAAGATTTCCTAAAATAAATATCTCTTCTCGATATATATATAATCTTCATACAAATATAATGGCATCTTCAAGAAGCAACAAATCGTACATCTGTAGTTTTAGCAAATGAGATATATTGCATAAAAGATTTCTATTTCAAATAACAAATGCATTCAATAATTCAAGGAGACTCAAATTTTTTGATTATAATGGAATTACAAGTTCTCAACTTTTATTTCAAATACTAAAAATTAAGTTTGTCATGTATGCTTTCATTAATATTTTCATTCACTTCAGGTGTTAAATCAAAAATAACTTCAATAAATGAAAGCTTTTCCTTTTCTTCTTCATTGCTTTTTCAAATGCTTTTCTATTACATGTCATTTGCTATAAGCAAAAAATTAAATGCAATTACATGATTCGAGACTTTTATTTCATCTTTCTCATTTGCATATGAACTTTAGTTCCTTACTTGCATATGAACTTCAGGTTTCTCATTTGCATATGAACTTCAGGTTCCTCATTTGCATTTGAACTTCTGGTTCCTCATTTGCATATGAACTTCAGGTTCCTTATTTGCACATGAACTTCAGGTTCCTCATTTGAATAAAAAATTGTTTACATCATGAGTTTTCAATTTCACTTCAAATGATAAATTGATATTGTTATTGAGTTTAAATTCTACATCATCGTATTTTATACACATAATTTTGTTGGGTGTACATAAAAAAATCATACATATTTTATCTTCAGTCTATCCAAAAGAATTACGTACGAAAAGTAATAGTAGATCGGAAAGGGTAAAACTAGATCTACCTCCACATCATCAATAATGTAAATAATACATATACAATCGAATCTCCATTAAATTGGATTTGGAAAATTCAAAATTAGATCCGCAAAGAATTGAAAGAATATGTCTACACATATTTAGGATCAACAAAAAAATCAGATCTAAAAAGTTAGATCCATTAGAATATAATCTAGATCTGCAAAAAAAAAATATAGGAAAAGAGATCTAGAAGTTTGAGTCAAATCTAAAAGAACAGAAGAAATGACAAATTCATAGATACATTGATCAAATATTCTAAAACAGAAAATAATTGTATAAAAAATATATAAATCCATGAATTGATATCTTCAAATAAAAATTTCTTACATGGTAGATCCATACAAATAGATCTAAAATATTTCAAACAATAGCTCTAATAGAATCTCGTGCTGATAACGTGTTGTAAACAATATACAATTAGAAAGCCATTAGAGGAGGAGAAAGAAGATGCTTTTATTCATTCCAAAATTACTACACTACTTACATTACATGAGCTCCTTATATAAAGGCATGGGAGCTTGAAGTAAAACTTATCCCACAATGTGGGACTAAACAGAATATGACAAAAGCATATCCACTCATATATATTACAACAATTTCAAAATAATTAAAAATTTATTTTATAAGTCAAATTGCAACTAATGGACGTATACTTAAACATGATGGATCTCAAAACTATTATAACACCTACTAACGTGATAAATTGGTTAATCTGACGGCAATACTCACAAATTGTATGAGACTGAGTTTGTACACTATTTTTGACAGTGTGTACATAACTCTCGATTTTCATTAGTGGAAATCAGAGGCGTCCGTATTAACCCCATAGATTTTCATCAATGGAAATCATTGTTTTGTACACAATATCAAAAACAGTGTGTACAACTACTACTGAAGTTATATGAGCTAAGTAGTAATTCAAGTAGAATACACCAGTAAGTAAAGGGATATGCATAATTTATAGTAGTTCGGCGCTAACATCTACATCCATTTCATAGTAACTATTCCTCATCATTGCTATAAGTACAAGATTAATCCATATTCAAACACTTTGAGTTTACAAAGTTATGAATGGAAAATGAAAAATCCTTGCCAACTTCCTACAAGGTCCAAATAGCCATTAAAGTCCTCTAAAGTCCAAAATGCTCCGAATACGCTTCAATATCCAAGAAGAAAGACAAAATCAAATCTAAATACCAAAACGTGGTGATATAGCTTCAAAGCTAAGTTTATAAGTCCAAAGAACTTCTCGCGTGTAGAAATGAAAAAGCCAAAAGATTCTAAAACAAAACAAGTGCTGAGCTATTTATAGGAGTGAGGCACAAAATTTGGTATCAGTATTATCATAACCGGACCAAGCCGGTGGTGTAACCGCTATAACCATGAACCAAAAAACAATAAAATTGTGCAAGACCCTAAATTAGCCAATGCATACACAAGATGGTTCAAATGAGCTATTTATAGGAGTGAGTTACAAAATTTGATATCAGTATTATCATAACCGAACCATGCCGGCGGTCAAACCGCTATAACCATGAACCAAAAAACAATAAAATTGTGCAAAAGCCCAAATTAGCTAATGCATGCACAAGATGGTTCAAAATCTCAGAAAAAATTATTTTATACGTAGGCCTCTTATTAACAAGAAGCACAGGTAACCGCAGAGGCCAAGTTTGCCCATTTGATGTGAGGACCAAATCATTTTATAGACCCACACATCATATTTCTACCTGTTTACAGCTGATGGGGACATACATTAGTAAAGTTTTTCTTCCCAGCATGAAAATTATATTATTTTTTTAAGCATTATATAGCACTGTATCATGTAGCTGGTATTGTAGGAACCAAAAACATATGGGAGGTCATCTTCAGTTTTATTCTTATCCATTTTTGTGTTATATTATTTATAATTATGTAGACATCATTAGAAAAAAACATTCACGGCTCTGATGGTTCAACCGGTTGGACCTTCAAAACCTTAAACCTTAAGATGTAACGGTTTGATATTTAGTTTTGTTAACTATGTTTCGTATCCCTCAAAATTCATATTCTAGTATCTGTACCGATCCAAAGATCGGTGCGACTCCCGGGTACTAAGCCAATTCTTGCGTTGCCTCTTCACCGAAGTACTTGAATCCATTATAATCGCTTCTTCTCCTAAGATAAGAATTGCACTTTGTATCCGACGCCATGACCCAAAAACCAGAATGCTAAATCCCTAAGCCAACCTCGTACTGCGTGATAACGAAATATGATTTTTCTTATCCCAAGCCATTTCCAAACCATTGAGTGTCATGCCACCTTTTAATGACAGACATCAATCAGGAAACTATGGTTGAACAGGTTTACTATTAGCAGTATTTAAATTACGTATGTTAAAATAAACGTAATAAGAGATGGGGTAAAGAGAAATGTTGTTAAAATAAACGTAATAAGAGATGGGGTAAGAAGAAAGAAATATTGATTTTCTATTTAATATTTCACAACACGGTAAAACTAAGGATAGTAGACATATTTTCTCATGTCGATCAGAATGGTAGACAGTATCATAATAGGGTTTACATTTCGGAGAGTATTGCAAGACCGTCTTGAAATATTGTAACAAATTCTTCCACTCTAGCTTGGGCAGCACAACCCCGATTTCTACACTTTTACATTCATCTCCATTTTCTACCATATAAAATCCTTCATTGTCTACAAATACTTCAACTTTGATCGGCTTTCCCCAACCGAAATCAACGCCATTATACACAGCAAATCTGTTAAAACCCGTAATAGCGAATAGTGGATGCCCAGCAAAAATATGAGCTCTATCTTCTACCCCTCTCATTACACTGCTCACAATTCCATTTTCCAGCTCTTAAATTTTGCTTCTAATGGCTTCACATGCCAGCATAACGCCTTCATCCTTGACCAAATCTCCTGCATTCGTTCCCACAAATGAATGCAAAACACATGCTCCGAAATACATTGCTGGAGCAGATGGTTCCAGTCTCTTTCTCTAGTCAACTGGTAACATAAAACAAACCGTCTAATCTTCAGAATACTTGCGCAGTTTTGCATGGCATACTCATGCATATGCAGACAATACAGTGTAATAATAACAATGAGGTAAGGATTTCTGGAATAATTTTGCTTTCGCTCGAACCGACGTTTTGAGTCTCTCTATCTACTTAAGGCTGATCCTGAATATGGTGCCTAGTGCTTCAGTTTTAGCTTTAGCTTCAGCTTTGAGATTAAACATGTTTCCAAATTCCCGTCTTTCTTTCAAATGTCTTACGCTGCATTCTCGAAGAGTACTGTCTGATAGGAGTACATCCCGATCTAGAGATGGTACCATAGCCAGTGGTAAAGGCGAACCAGACTTGCAAATTGAGGCCCAGGATTTGACGAAGTGGGTGTAGCTGGAGCCATCACATGCTACATGGTGCATGGAAAATGCGATGCAAATTCCATTGTTTGGAAATATTGTTAGCTGAATGGCTATCAAGTCATCATTCTCGCTTATTTCAGGAGTGAAAGGTTTGAGCTTTGCAGGATCATGTGGCTTAGTTTCTGAGACTTGCACAAACTCCTTCGGTTCGTTCTCCGCTATGGCTAAAGAGATCAAATCACCTTCCTCATAATATATTTCGTACTTTTCCTCGTCGAAATCAGGTGAAGGATGAAGCTTTCTGGCTAAGGGATAAAAATGATGCAGGGTGAGAGAAAAGGAGGATTTGAGATTGGGAAGATGGGATTCGATGAAATAAGAAGACGAATGGGGATAGTTGAAAAAGAAGCATCTTTGAACATGGTTAGAATCGATCCAGATTACATCTGAAAATGTGGGAGGAATGGATGATGAATGCGGCACCGGTCCTTGAGGCGGGGAGACCTGGCCGACATTTTTGATCATTTTCATTTTGTTTTGTTTCTGGTTGTTCGTAGTTTTTTTTTGGGTGATGGTGGTGGCTATTTATACACGTTACCTTTTACAATAGAAGCCAGCTTTGTCCAAGTCAAGATACAACTTATTTTACAATACTAACCAGTGTGTAACCCTTGCGTTACACATGACAATATAATTAAAAATAATGTTTATTACGAAGATAAGTGTATATTAATGTATTTTAGTAATTAATGTAATTAATGTATATTAATATATATTAGTAAGAGCAAATTAGTTTAAAGGAAAAACTTTAAAATAATTTTTGAAACGGGGACTTGACTTTTAAAATTTCAGCAAAAAGACAAAACCAACGATGTCATGTTCTTCCCCGTCACCGCACCACGATTTCGCCATCTCTCCCTAACCGCCTTCCGAATCTGTCCGAAGCCGTCGTCGTCGCCAGTCATGTGAAGCCGCCGCCGCCTGTCGTCTGAAGCCGCTGTTGCCTAAGCCTAAAGCTGTCGTTGCCTAAACCTAATTGAACCCCCAATCATCGTCGTTTTTGAAGCAGTCTGCACCCACATCATCGTTGATTTGAATATTTTAAAAAAAAAATCATTACCACGTCCTCTACTCAATCATCGATGGTCTGAATTTAAAAAAAAATTCAATGATACCAAAAGCGCTAAATCAACTTAGCATTAAATCAGTGATGTGCAGTCTATTCAAAAGTAATTCTTATGCATGAAGGACGCTCTAGAAATCTTAAGTTCCAACTTATGAAGGACCTTTCTACTTTATAACAACATTAAAAAAGATAAATTCAGCTATCATTTCGTGTATGCAATATATTTTATAGAAGCTTAAAAATACAAAGATATATTTAACTATCATTTAGAATATTATACACATGCTAGATCAGTTTCAAAAATAGAATCCTAAATTCAACTATCATTTATCATATATATATATATACATGCTAGTTCTCTTTAGGAAACACACTATTATATTTTGTATCATTTTTCATTTCTTATATGTGCTAGTTCGCTTTAAAAATATAATGCTATTCAACTATCATTTAGCATATTCTATACATGTTAGTTCATTTTAAAAATAAGATGTTGAAATCAACTATCATTTATTATGTTTTGTACGTTCTAGTTTACTTTAAAATACAATGCTATATTAACTATCATTTAGCATATTTAAATGTTCTACTTTCTTTTAAAAGATATAATGCTAAATTCAACTATCATTTGTTATATTCTATACATTCTAGTTCATTTTACTATTAAATACCATACTCAAACTTTATTTTGCAAACTCTACACGTGTTAACTCACTTCAAAAATACAAATGATAAATTCAACTATCATTTACTATATTTTGTATATGGTAGCTCACTTTAAAAATACAATGTTATATGCAACTATACCAAAAGTGCTAAATCAACTTAGCATTAAATCAGTGATGTGCAGTTTATTCAAAAGTAATTCATATGCACGAAGGACGCTCTCGAATTCTTGACTTTCAATTTGTCAAGGACCATTCTACCTTATAACAACATCAAAAATGCTAAATTCAGCTATCATTTTGTGTATGCAATATATTTCATACAAGCTTAATTATACAATGATATAATTAACTATCATTTAGAATATTGTACACATGCTAGATCACTTTCAAAAATAGAATGCTAAATTCAACTATCATTTATCATATTTATATATGCTAGTTCTCTTTAGGAAACACACTGCTATATTTGTGTATCATTTTTCATATCTTATATGTACTAGTTCGCTTTAAAAATATAATGTTATATTCAACTATCATTTAGCATATTCTATACATGCTAGTTCATTTTAAAGATGCGATGTTCAAATCAATTATCATTTGTTATGTTGTATACATTCTAGTTTACTTCAAAAATACCATGCTATATTCAGCTATCATTTAGCATATTTAGACGTTCTAGTTCCTTTTAAAAAATACAATGCTAAATTCAACTATCATTTATTATATTCTATTCATGCTAGTTCATTTTACTAATAAATACTATATTCAAACACGTAAAAGACTTCCGCACCCAGTAGGAATTATATTCTATTCATTTATTATATTTTATTATATTCTATTCATGCCTAATCGGGTACTCCATCAACGATTCTGCACCTAGTAGGAATTACTTTACCGAGCGGGTACCCGTGACACGTAAAAGCCTTCCGCATGTAAGGCCTAATCGGGTACCTATGACACGTAAAACACTTCAGCACGCGAGACCTAATCGGGTACTCCAGCAACGATTCTGCACCCAGTAGGAATTAGTTAACCGAGCGGGTACCTGTGACACGTAAAAGACTTCCGCACGCAAGGCCTAATCGGGTACCTATGACACGTAAAACACTTCCGCACACAAGGCCTAATCCGGTACTCCAGCAACGATTCTGCACCCAGTAAGAATTAGTTAACCAAGCGGGTACACGTGACATGTAAAAGACTTCCGCACGCAAGGCCTACTCGGGTACCTATGACACGTAAAACACTTCCGCACGCAAGGCCTAATCGGGTAGGCCAGCAATGATTCTGCACCAGTAGGAATTAGTTAACTGAGCGGGTACCCGTGACACGTAAAAGACTTCCGCACGCAAGACCTAATCGGTACCTATGGTGCGTAAAACATTTCTGCACGCAAGGCCTAATCGGGTACTCCAGCAACGAATCTGCACCCAGTAGAGATTAATTAAGCGAGCGAGTACCCATGACATGTAAAAGCCTTCCGCATGCAAGGCCTAATCGGCTACCTATGACATGTAAAACACTTCTGCACGCAAGGCCTAATCGAGTATATCAGGTTAAGGTTAACAAAAGCTCAAAGAAGTATTACTTGTTTAAAGTCGGTTGTACTGTAATACTTATATAGAATGATATACTAATATATCATTTTATTCTTAATACCCACTATTATACTAAATTATGCAAATAATAGATGAATATAACACATTTGTGTATAATAAGTATTGCCCAATGTGAAAAACCATTTAGTACACTTCTCAACTATATGCAATCATGCACTATACAAATATGAATCCATATAACCAAAATAATATGTACAATTATCATTGTACTCAAACAAAGAATAATAAAAACACAAACACAATTAATAGAGTAAATCAAACAGAAACAAATCACACATCATGCATCATACAATCAGTAGAACCACAAACACAGTCAACAGAGAAAATCAAATAGAATAAAAATCAGACGATATTTGCATAGTGTTTAAACAATTAAAAAAAATCTAATTACATGGCAAAATGTATAATACATTTAACTGCATGAGCACATGGAAAATCAGTAACTCTCCAATGATTATAACTACATAAATTATTTTGAAGATCAACAACTTGTGACTTCCACGACTTAACATCAAAAATAAACTCTAATGACTTGAAACCATCCCAACCAAAACCATCATCAACTTATTTTGATAAATAGTCCTCCATGATAGGGCAAAGAACTATTTTTCATAATGCACATTTCTCCCTCCTTCTGCCAATTTGTTCCATAATTTTACAGTATGAAATGATATATACAACTAGCATTATGCAATAATAATTATACAATCATTAGACTAAAAGAAATAAACCACTGTCAAACTAAATGACAATATAAATAGAAAATGATAGTTAAACATACCATTTGAATACGAATGACAATAAAATTTAAAAACCATATTTAAGATGATAATCGTACCTTGATGAGATCAACATTCACAAATTTCATACTTAACTTCAAATAAAGAAGAGTCTATGCTATGATAGGTGGAATATGAATTATCATTATACTAAAAAACAACTAGCAAGCTTTTTGATTCACCAGAGGTAATATCATCACGGCAAAACAAAGGTGTACAGTTATTATTAACGAAACTGAAAATGTTATACACACATCGCATATAGTTATTATTAATAAAACCGAAAATGTTATACACACGTAGCATATCAGGGTTTAATAGCTTCCAATATGCGCAAACACAGTCTAATTTAATAACGATAAAGAAATTTGAAATAAGAAACAAAAACATACTTCAAAGGAGGAATCGTTGATGTCGACGAACTCGATTAGACCTTGCCTGAAGCTGCCGCCGCCTCCGTTGCCGCCTGAAGATGTCGTTGCAGCCGCCGCCTGAAGTTGTCCTTCGAACGATCGCTGAAAAAATTGATGAAGAAACTGACGACCTAGAATTTAAGATTTGGGAATTTTTTTTCTTCATACGAAAATTGAAAACCCACGTCCTTCTGACTGAAAAAAAGATGCCGCGTCGTTTTGACAAAAAAAATAGATGTTTTCATCCTTCAGCCGATTTTCCTGTATTAGTAATTAATGTTTTTTATACACGTTACCTTCTTTGAAATTAATGCATAGTAGTATTTTATTCAACGAATTAGCAAATATTATTTAATAAAATTTTCTTAAATAAGTTAAATGTAAAATTAAGAAGTTAGTTGAACTGTGTAGCATTGTAGGAAAAATTGAGAGTTATTGATGTTCAAAAGAACTTTATGATATAATACTTTGTAATTTTTGATATAACTTTGTCATTATTGTTGATATACATAGTCCATATTATGTGATTTATACATCTTTATAGATACATAGGAAAATATCTTTTTTTTAATATGAGTTGAATATACATAATAAAATTAGTGTAGGATGATGAACCGGACACCAATCCATGAGGCGGAGAGATCCGGACATTTTCCATCATTTTCATTTTCTGATGGCGGTGATGGTGAGATATGCAGAAGAAGCTTATCGCCTGTCGGAGTTCCTATCCTTTGGCCATAGTATTTATTTTACAACACTAATACATGTTGCCCTTTTATAATATATAAGTCAACACTGAGTCATAATACGACCGTCGTTGTACAACTACAATATAAGGGATGAATTGTTCTATACCTAAATTTGATGTTTTCATGTGCCGGATCAATCTTAGCCACTGATTTGCATAAAATTTAATGGTTTCAAGTGGACTGTAGGACCCGTTCGTTAGATTATTAATAATATGTGTGGTTGATGTGTGGTTGTGATTTGTCGGGCACACGGGAACACCCGAGTTGGGTACAGAAGAATTGACCCCACAATATAACTCCCAATGTTGCATATCCATTAAAACTATTAAATAATAGTAAAATTTAAGAATTTCTTGCTCTCTCCTTAATTTTAGGGTTTCTCCCTCTCCAGCTTAATTCTCTCTTGATATTTAATATTTGAATCTTCTAACTTATCAATTAAATTAGTTAGCTAAACATCTCATTATTCGACAATACATTGTTTATATTTAAAACTTTTGTAATTTTCTACAAATAATTCATTGATTAGCTTTTTACATTTTATATTCAAGTCCTTATATTTATATTAATTACATAATAAAAAATATTACTATCTGAATAAATTGGATCAACTAATATTAAAATTGATATGAAAAAACCATAATTTAATAGTTTATTCTCTTTCACGTTGATTTTTTCCCATATAACAAAAACATTGTTCACTTTTCTCTAACAAAATCAAAGATGATTAAAATCCATGTAGTTTGGAACTAGTGACTAATAAAATTTTAATTTATTTTGAATGCTTGGGCTTAAAATCAGACCTATATATACTCATCTTTTAATGCATTGTATATATTTCTAAGTAGGTCCGCAATTTACACGCAATGTCATACGCATGATTGCATGGCCATTTTTCTCGAGAAAATGGACAGTGAAATGGTTGTTGATATTGAGAAATGAAAGTAGCATGCACAGATGATTTATCGAGACCTAAAAGGGAAGCAGCAAAAGGATGGAAAGGATCACCTGGACCCAATTTTTCGTGGTCCCATGGACCAAAGCAATATGTGTAACAACCCGAATTTTTATAACATGTTAAATCAAGAAATCAAGGCAGAATTAAATTTTAAATTCAGAATCAGGGGAAACGGGTTACGCCATTGCGTTCATCTCGAAATTTTACATGAAACTGAGTCCGAGATTTCAAAAATTGGAGTCCGGATGAAGAAGTTATGGCCTGTACAAGTTTCAGCAGTTTTCAGGCAGCACTGGACCACGGGGTCGACCATAGGGTCGACCTACCCCCCCCCCCCTCCCCCCCAGGTCGACCATAGGGTCGACCTACCCCCCAGGTCGACCATAGTGTCGACCTCCTCCTCTTACTGGTCGACCTGGCCGGCCTGTTTTGAACTAGAACTCATTTTTGAAGCCTGAGACATGTTTTGATGGTCCGGATTGATTTTAGGGTTAATCTAAGGGCCTAAACTAGTTGCTACACCTATAAAAACACCCTTAGACCTAACCTATTTCATATCAAATCATTCTTACACCATTATGCTGCTAAGATACCTTTTGAACCATGGCCGCCGTCTCCAAATCAAAGTACAAGCATTTAAACTCAAATCAATTCAAAGAACAAAGCTTCAACAATGATTCTAGACAATAAATCAACAACGTCACTGCAACATTCTACAACAAATTCAGTTCTTAATTCATTAGCCATGCCCTGTAAGTTCTAGTTATTTTCAGATTAAAATATTTAAATATAATATGGGCATGTGCTGAAGTGAAATTAGATTTAAGTTTGTTTATCGATCTATTTCTGTTGCTTCTTGGATCTTGAGTTTTGAGACTTGTCTATCTTTATTCCCATGTCTAGTTTATGATCTATTCAGCCTGTTGTAAATCAGTTTTCTTTATTCATATTGATATTATTACTAAGTTGTAATCTTCATGCCTGTGATGATGTTTTTCTCTCTGATCTTATTCTTATGCAAAATTCTACCTTCCCTTATTTATTTTCTTTTGATGAACCTAGGTCAATTTCAGACCTAGGCCTAAACTACGATATACGTGCGATGGTATACGGGGGAAATATTGGAATATAGCCTAGTGGAATATATGCGTTTGGTGGAATTGATGGCATAACATAAAAATTGGATATTTGGATATTACTACCATTAACATGAAATTGGATATTTGGGTATTGTCAATATAATTGAAATTGCAAGTTTGGGCATACATGAATTGGCATGTAAATTAAGTCACGAGTTTAGGACTATGTAAATTAAATCAAAAGATTGGGCTTATGTTAATTAGGCATATGTAGAATTGGGAATTTGAACATGAAAGCAATCGTAAACTTGATAGTTGGTATAAACATGTATTATGAACTTGGGCAACTGACATGTATTGTAATAAAAAGGTTATAATTTGGGATAACTACATCATGAATCATGATTTGGGTTTATTGGGTATGAAACTTGATACATGTAATTTTGGCTAGAACTTGATATGGTAAAATGGCATAAAATTGGCATACATGTAAAACGGCATAAATTGAACATATGTAAATTTGGTATGAATTGGGCATATGTAAAATTTACATGTAATCTAGAACTTGAGCATATGTTAATTATGTAAAATTTGGAGTTGAAACGTATATGATAATTTATGACTTAGTAGAGGTTTAATATGAACGCGCCAAAGTTGGGTTTTAGGTAATTGGCATGTATTGTAAATAAAAGGCTATAACTTGGCATAACCTTATAGTGAATTATGATAATAATTTGGGAATACATTTTGGGCAAAACGTGAATCATGAACATTTCTATATGTTAAACACATGAACTGATATTGGGGTTTTGGGTGGAATACGACCATTAATGAACCTTTGACACGAGGTTAGACTCAGTTTGTGGTGTAAATCTGCCGGAACCGCCCGGCAAATCCAGTAGCCACAAAGTGTCAGTCTAATGTGAGAGGTCGAAGGCCAAATTGTAGGCGTAACGGTTTATGACACGAGGTTAGACCCGGTTTGTGGTGTAAATCTGCCCAGAACCGCCCGGCAAATCAAGTGGCCACAAAATGCAAGGTCTAATGTGAGAGGTCATGATTCGTTCGTCATAATGAATGAATTAAGGAATACTAACCATAATAAGATGTGGGTATGGTTAGAGGGTTAGGTGGGATGACAGGGAAATTTGACATGTAAATATGGACCTAACTGGTATGAGTTAAGAACATGTAAAACTTATAAATGTAGGCTCAACCAATATGTTATGAATGGGTGGGTTAAGTAATGTGGGTAGGCTAATGACACTTAACTATTATAACATGACTAGCGGATGGGTTGGGCTAACTTGAATAGGTTGATAACACCCAACCGATATAACCTGATGCGTGGTAAGGTTAAGTAACAACAGAGGGTAACACTTAACCGTCACAACATGATAAGTAGGTGGGCTAAGTCAATATATACTTAACCAATTGGATAAGATGATTTGATAGGGTCAAGTCATGAACCGCTTGAATATACTTAACCAATTTAACACGATGATTTGATAGGGTTAAGTCATGAACGGCTTGAATATAATTAACCAATTTAACATGATGATTTGATTGGGTTAAGTCATGAACCGCTTGAATATACTTAACCAACTTGACAGATGATTCGTAGGGCTAAGTCATGAACTTGAATGACAACACTTAGCCAATTTGACATGACACGTAGGCGGGTTAAGTCGCGAACTTGAATTACAACACTTAACCAACTTGACATGCTAGACTGATGGGGTTAAGTCTCGAATTTAAATGACAACACTTAACCTACTGAACGGAAACCCTAGTTGCGCGGTCCTTTTCAGCAGTAACCCACTAGATGTATCATGGTACCCTGGAACTAGGCAGGATGGGGCACGATTACTGGGCTGATTGTAAGTGACCAGAACGACGGCTGAGTTGGTGCGCCATTGTAGGTTCAGGCGGACTATGGTCGTGCACGTAGTCCGGAGTTGAAGAAGCAGGCATTGGGCACCGGTAGGTTTACACTGTGCATGCTTGATTCGTGTCGGTGGTTGGCACCCTAGGGCTTTATACACCCTATGGGGGACCTAGCACAGGTGACTACATTTCGTGATTGGGCCGTATGACACAGACACATGAATGAGCTAGGACTTGTAGGGAGCCGATCGATTAATAGATTATTACGTGGAAAAAAGGGTGTTGTTCGTTAGGTAGCATAATCCCTAGTGGTCCTAGGTGGCATAAACCCTAATCGAATCTAGGAAACATTCAATAGGTAGCATAATCCCTAGTGGTCCTACGTGGCATAAATCCTAGTTGAACACGCGATGATTCATGATAAGGAAACCTAGCCAGAACAAGGATGGCAGTCCAAACGATTTCGAGAATGGTGGCACTACATTGAAGTGGTATAGAAATATGTGATGAAACCCATACGATATACGACAAGGCACTGTACATATACACGGAAAGGATGATACGGGTTGGGTACTAGTACGGTTGGCACAGAGAATTTAGGGAATCAAAGAAAATAGTGGAATGGTGAAGCTTAGAAACCTTGCGATGTTATACTTAATAGAAACCTTGCAATATGATACTTGGTAGGAACCTTGTGATGATACATTTGATAAGATGCATGGAATGTTATTCTTGATTCATCGTGCCTGTAGCTTACCTTGTCATCATGCTTATGTTTATTTTCAGTTTATTCATGCCATGTTATTTTTACCTACTTTTATGCTGAAAGTCACTTGGACTTACTCAGTCTTTATGACTGACCCATTTTGTTTTGCCTCTTTTTATTCCGTTCCTCCCCCCCACCCGGTTCGCAGGGTGGGAATACAGCTTAGTTCGGTTCTTACCAAGCTCCAAGGCTCTTTCATGTACAGCTTGGATTTTGTAATAACCCGGAAATTCTGGGCCAGTTTAAAATTTTTATTTTGGCAATTTTAGCTAATTGTGAATATTTAAAATATATTATTTTAAATAATATCGACGAGAAATTTATTTTGAATATATTTAGAACGTATATATTATATACGTCGTCGTTAGAATATAAATAATTATATATAATTATAAAAGGAATTGAAAATGGCGCGGTAGTTCGATAATTCGATTTCAAACTTCAATTGAATGTACCGGGTGCAAAACAATCCGGATTTTAGTGAAACCAAAAACATTAGGATCTGTTTGAGAATATCTTTCCAACGAATCCGAAAAATCAAAATTTCATAGCGGGAATCAAAAGATATGTCCAGTTGAAAATTCTGAATAGTCGCTATGGAATTCAGGCCCTTAAAATAGACATTTTGCAAACGACCTCGGATTTCGACGAAACCACTTTTGTTGGATCCGCAGTGTCAAGTTATTGCTAGATTCCAAATTTCATAATTTTTCGATTCAATATGTGAGCGTGGCAAAGGAAAACGCGTTTGACCAATTTCAGTTGATTTTAATCGACTGGAAAATGGCCATTTTTCAAAATATCTCAGAATTCGACGAAACTAGTTTTGTTAGGACCGTATCGTCAGTACGAAGCTAGAAAATATTTTTCTGGAATTTTTCTAGTTAGTATGTGACCCCGGTAATTTGGAATATACGTTTAAAATTCAATATAGTGATTTAAATGTAAATTTAACGGAAACTGATTGTAACTATCGAATCAGCCTATGATACATATCCCATTGTGTATGGAATGGGGGTAATTAGCTATGGACGACAGGCGGTGGGCCTCATTTAGAGGTCGTATGTAAAAGTCAACTTTTTAGAAATTAAAAAATTAAATAAATAAATAAAAAAACCCTTCCCTCTCCTTAACTACCCAGCCCCCCCCCCCCCCCCGTTCATTTCAAAACGAAAAGAGAAAAAAAATAAGCCTATGCCCTAATCGACCGACGCGCCGCCGTCCAGGCGAGGGCCTCGCCTCCCCATCGCCACCTCCGAACCACCGCATCCCCAGCTCCCTCTCTCTCCTCTCGTTCTGCGTGAAGACCCTCCGCCCCTTTTTCTTCAATCGACGTCGCATCCCCTCTGCAAGGCCGCTGCCACCTCGTCGAGCCCCCCCCCCCCCTTGCCGACCTGACGCGCAAGCACCACTCTTCTCCCTCCCTGAGCAGTTCCGATGCCACCACCCCCACGTCCCCCTTCACCAATCCGCC
Organism: Allium sativum; assembly: GCA_030737875.1. NCBI lineage: Eukaryota > Viridiplantae > Streptophyta > Magnoliopsida > Asparagales > Amaryllidaceae > Allium > Allium sativum. Next base: position 143,038,041 of record CM060914.1, read on the forward strand.
TACTTCCACTTCTCCCTGTCGGAGAATGACGTCCATACACTTTAAGGTGCGTTTATTTATTTATTTTATTTTTATTTTTTAATTTTTATTTTTATTTGATCTGATTTTATTATGTGTTAAACATAGGGAAGAAAGAAATCAGTTTTTACGTTAAAAACATATGAAGAAAAAAAATCAGTTTTATATAGTTATGATAATAAAAATATTATTTTTCTTCATGTAAAAATATGATTTTTAATGCTCAAAGGATATGGTTTTTGAAAATAAAAGGATATGGATTTTGAAAATAAAAGGATATGGTTTTTTTTCGAAAATAAAAGGAATACGACTTTATTATATGAATAGCATGTAGAAAAGATTAGATTTTGAAATCTTTATAGTTGAAAAGACGATATTTTTAAATTTGAAAAGACGATATTTTTAGATGAGTAGTGAAGTAAAAATATGATTTTTTACTTCGAGAAAAATATGAATTTTATATTATAGAAAGGCGAGATTTTTAAAATAGAAAAGGCGAGATTTTTAAAACAGAAAAGGCGAAATCTTTATATATTGAATAGCGAAGTAAAAATTCGATTTTTATATATTGAATAGCGAAGTAAAAATTCGATTTTTATATATTGTATAGCGAAGTGAAAATTCGATTTTTAAATGTATGAAGCGATTATAAAAATATGATTTTTATTTTAAAGACATCCAATATAAAAATGTGATTTTTATATATATAGTGACTAGCGGGCAATGAAAGCGACAAAGGGCGAGAACGATGAAGATTTCTATTAATGAAGAGTCGTGTTATTAGATAGCTTTCGGTGAGAATTTCTCACCTTTCAATTTCTTTTTCTAGTTATATATATATACTAGGATGCAGACGGTGCTTAGTAGCACCCGACACAATCGTCCACAGACCATGGACTTGTTTGTTTGATTGCATAAATTAGTTAGATGATTAGATTTGAATTTGATTGTTTGGTGGATTTGATTGATGTGTGAATGGCGTGGGTGTAAGAACCCGTAACTTCCCCGGCAAGGAAAGCACGAATACTTTAAGAACAACACACAAATGAACGCAGACGGAAGAACATTTCATTGTTACTACAACAATTCCATCAGATACAAGAATATACAGAGTATAAATGAATAAATTACATTTGATAAATATCAGAGATTACAATAAATTACATAGCAGCGGAAAACAATACAAAGCACAACTGAAAGTAATACACGGATACAGAGCTTTCCGAGCATCGTTCCAGCTGTAAATCAGGATCCTGTGAATGTAAATCTGCAAAACCAAAACTACTAGCTGCCCGTGTGGAAAATAGGGGCACCCAGAGTTTAGGTTAAAACAATAAACTCCAGGTCAGTCATGTGACTGGTGTGAGAACTAAAACAGTTATTAATCTTTGTTTTTAAAGTTAGGTAAATCAAGGGACCACGCCGTATAACACGGAACGGGTTTCCTCCCAAGAATACCAGTGCAAAAAACAAACAGCGCAATGCTAAATAAAGAACAATGAAGCTATTATAAGACCCAGGTCCCATCACACAATGCAACGCAAGCCAGAGGATAGGGTTTTCCCTTATAATAGCCAAATATGCTTGATACGCGAAATTTCATCTTATATTATTACTATAAGTGAAGAAAACAACTTCAAATATAAATATATCAATCATAGACGGCATGGGTACCATATATCATGTCGCCAATACTAGGCTTTACAATCAAAACCGCAAAATGTCATATTTGGAAATGGGATTTCCAACATGGTGGCTCCTGATTCGAAAGATCGATCGCGTAGTGCCATCTCAACGGCTTACGTCTCGGCTAGAGAAAACACCGTAATGCACATCCGCACTTTTGGGAAATCGAGTATCATTGCGGCTTACGTCCCGGCGAGAGAAAACACCGCTTACCCTATCCCTCTGAGCACTAAGCTCAATCTCGGTCGACCGAATCCACGACACCACGAAGGTGCCCATCCACGAAAAAGCATACTGATCAAACCATCAGTTTACCACCATACCGGGGTGTGAGGCTCGCAAATCAACGCTATACACAAAGCCATGCTATATTAAAGCTGCGCTTTGATCATCATCCACCAAACTTTGCTTTTCAACAAAAGTCTGGATCACTGCATCTCAGCATGCCACACTATCAATCCATATCGTACCACTGATTTCTGCCAATATATAACCTCTGAGCTCATATGTCTCAGAGAAGGGCGTTAAGCAAGAGAATAAATTCTCCGCCGCCAAACAGATATATATTTAGCAGAGATCAACAAATACAATATAAAGGAATACAATGTCAGACACACCATCCATTTACAAGTCCGTTCTAGGTCTGAACGAAACCGGAGGCACTTTCCTCGCATATCCATCCATCTCCAAGTACGTCTGGACGACCGCCAACTATTTCCATCCTCTTGGGTGTACAGCCCAATCAGGATCGTCAGTAATTATCCAAACGATGTGAAGACTTCCGGTCTTCAACCACCGTCTTCATCTTCGACATCTCGTCGAATCGGTTATTCAGAATGGGTATAAACCCGGCCTTTCTGAATAACCCACATATATGATAAACAAATGTTACACAAACACATCAAACGCCTCATTCCAATTCAGAATATTCTTTTATTCACAAAATCACATTTTTAGGGAAAGGTTCCCATTAATTTTATCCAAGATAAATTCTTCTAAATTTATTCTTTCATCTTCCTTTGGATATCATTTCAAACCATATTATGGTTTTCCAAACTAGTCGGGATTAGCGAACCACACCGAAGTAATTATTATTTTATTTCCCAATCCCAACCTATATATCCCATGGAGAAAACTGGTAATACTCCACGTCTAACACCACTGTGTTATCGGTAAAATTAATTACCATTTCACGTTCAAATCTAATTAAAGATTTAACTATCGCTTTGGAGCAAAACTGGTGGTACTCCATTCTCGATCACCTTTCAGATTTGATAATTTAAATTATCAATTCATTTTTCAATCTAATTAAAGATTCATTAAAACTCCACTTAGTTTTAATCTTCTCAAAAATCGATATCTTTCCTTTAACGGGGTTAAAGAACCAATGTCTTCTAAAACACGATTCACGATAAACCCAAATCACATTTGACATTAAATACAAGGCTCTGAATAGAAATTATATCGGCTTATATTCAATATCAAATTCTGAAACCAACATATATCGTATTGGAAATAACGATATAAAATATATCTTTCAAATCCCCATAACAATATTTGTATAGTCACGAAATCCAACATCGAAATATCCCGAAGATAATTTCGATTCAACTCCAGTCCAATCCACGTATTGGGAGTATTGATTATTTTTAAAATCACTTTCAAATTCAATTTATTTATTTCAAAAATAAATTGATTTTAATTCTAGTTCAAAACTAGTTTATTTCGATAAAAAACTATTTTTATCTTTTCAAATGTGAAATTCTCCAGCTCAATTCTTTCCAATCCATATAATATGATTTTACACAAATTATAGATATTTTTAATAATTTTATCAAGGCCCGTACAGTCGATTTCCAACAACGGCCATCGAACTGCACTTACAGCGACCTTTTCCGAATTTGATTTGGACATAACTCCAAATCCAACCGTTAGATTTCAAATTTCTAATATTCATTGGAAAGCTCTTTTCGATACGAACCCAACGGTTCCGGTTTTAGGAGAATCCGACGGTCGGATCTCCCGCAATGTTCGTTTGAAATAAATGGTCGAAATTCACGAACTGCCGCGGCGCGGCGCGTTCTATTCAGGCCATTATATATATACAATATATATATATATTATATATATTTCGTCGATTTCCTTTTAAAACGAATTTTATAAATAGTTCTACATTCGTTTCAAAACAATTTCAACTTCATCGTCAATTTCAAATCGATTTGATTTCAATTCAATTCGAGTTCATTTCAATTCAATTCAAATTCAAATTCGTTTCAATTCAATTCAATTCGAATTTACCTTCTATTTGATTCAATTCGAATTCATTTCAAATTGATTTCAATTCAATTTCAGTTCGTTTTAAATTTCAATTTCAATTTAATTCAATTTGAATTCATTTCTATTTTATTCGAATTCAAATTCGCTTCCTATTCAATTCGAATTTTAATCTAATTCAATTTGAATTTCATTTCAAAATATTTAATTTTGAAATCACTTTTCAATATTCATTATACAACGAATAAAATCGATATAAATATCGTTCGCGTCAAAATAACGCATCTCTAATCAACACGGCTTTATATTTTCAAAACTTCTTTATTCTATCCAACAAATGAATATTTATCCCATTCAACACATGAATCTATATTTCTTTTATAATATTCATTATTTTCCCCATTGGAATGAGGCCCAATCAATCACCATATAACGTTAATTATATGGATTCCATACAACACATGTATATAATAGCAATAATAAACAATCAACCATCAACCAAAGTGCACTACACTGTATAAGCATCAAATATAGATATCTTACGCTTATAACAGCCTGTCAATCAATCGATCGACATATTTAAACAATCAGGATGAGTGAACTTCAAATTTCATCCCAACACCCGTGTGGGTTTTCAAACAATCAAACACAGATTTTTAGTTGTGCAGTTGGGCGATGTGTAAAATTTATCGACCCATTCAATATCAGTCAAATCAGTGTATATAAACAAATCGTCCGATTTGTTTATAAATATTTATTTATTCACTTTCACGTTAAAAACTATATTTTTAACGATAATATTTTTTTTAACACATGAATTTCTATTCATTTCATTTACACAATAAAAATGATATTTTTATTTTTCTAACATATTTTAGAAAATTTCGGCGGCATAACGGCACGATACTAGAAACGGGACAAGGCCTAGCCTTACCCCCGGTCTAGTGAAGGCCCACGCCATTCACACATCAATCAAATCCATTCAATTCACCAAACAATTCAATTCAAACCAAATAATCTAACCAACTACTCAACCCAAACAATTAAACAAACAAGCCATCCATGGTCTGTGGATGACGGGTGTCGGGTGCTACTAAACACCGTCTGCATCCTAGTATATATATATAACTAGAAAAAAAAAGTATTTAGAGTGAGAAGTTCTCACCGAAAGCTATCCAACTTCACGACACTTCTTTTATAGAAACCTTCTTCTTCTCGCCTTTTTATCATCTTCGTTTGCCCGTAGTCACTACATATAAAAAAATCGCACATTTTTATATTTGCTGATGTCTTTAAAATAAAAATCATATTTTTATAATCGCTTCCTACATTTAAAAATCGAATTTTTATTCCGTTATTCAATATATAAAAATCGAATTTTTACTACTATGTTATATAGATAAAAATTATATTTTTATCACGCTATTTTCCATATAAAGATTTCGCCTTTATAAAAACATAGACTTCGCGTTTTCAAATTTAAAGATTTCATCTTTATAAAAATCTCATTTTTATTTTTCTACACATATAAAGATGATATTTTTAATATTCCTATCATGTAAAAATTATATTTTTAATTCTCTACCTAACCAAAAATCATATTTTTACATCATTTATATAGTAAAGATTATATTTTTAATACTTTAAAAATATAAAAATCATATTTTTACCTCGTTACTATATGTAAAAGTTATGTTTTTACATTGTTAAAAACCATATTATATATATCGTTGTTATATAAGTAAAAATATATAAAATCCTATACTTTTTCTAATCAAAAATCTAACCTTTTCCCCTATACAAAATCAGATTTTTACTCTATGTAATTTATAAAACTGATTTCATTAAACAAATGAAGATAAATAAATTATAATAAAACTTACAGGGTTTTTCCTTAAAGGCAGGGGGGGTTGCTGCGTCGGGTGTTCGTCGTCTGGTGGGGTGCTGGGGGCGCTGCGTCACTGTGAGGAGGAGAGAAGGGAAAGGGGCGCGGGGTTTCAGCTTTGGACGAGGAAAGGGAGGTCGTGGGGTTGAAGGAGGAGCGGAGGGAGCGTCGAGGCCTGAGGCGGCGTCGTCGTCGTGGGGAGGGTGGCCGGTTAGGGGTCGCGACAGTGGGGTTTGGGTCGTTCGATTTGATGTGGAGGAGGAGGACAGGCGGACGGGAAGAAGAAGGGGGAGGCGCTCGAACGAGCGGCGGTGGTGGGGCTCCGCCGCCGGTGGTGGCATCGCGATCCTCCGCGGTTTTTTTTTATCTGACTTGAAAATGATTTCAACGGGGGGGGGGGGGGGGAGGGGGGCTGGTTAAGGAGAAAAAGGAAAGGGGGGAATATTATTTAATTAATTTATTTTCAAAAAGCAACTTTTTCATACGACCTCTAAAGGAGGCCCACCGCCTCACGTCCATAGCGTTTTACCCCCATTCCGAACACAATGGGATATGTATCGCAAGATGATTCGGCTGTTACAATCAGTTTCCATTACATTTACATTTAAATCACTATATTGAATTTTAAACGTACATTTCAAATTACCGGGGTCACATACTAACTAGAAAAATTCCTGAAAAATATTTTCTAGCTTCGTATTGACGATGCGGTCCTAACAAAACTAGTTTCGTCGAATTCTGAGACCATTAGAAAAATGGCCATTTTCCAGTCGATTAAAATCAACTAAAACTGGTCAAACACGTTTTCCTTTTCCACGCTCACATATTGATTCGAAAAATTATAAAATTTGGAATATAGCAATAATTTGACATCACGGATCCAACGAAAGTGGTTTCGTCGAAATCCGAGGTAATTTGCAAAATTTCCATTTTTAAGGGCCTGAATTCCATAGCGACTATTCAGAATTTTCAACTGGACATATCTTTTGATCCCCGCTATGAAATTTCAATTTTTCGGATTCGTTGGAAAGATATCATCAATTAGATCCTAATGTTTTTGGTTTCACTAAAATCCGGATTATTTTGCACCCGGTACATTCAATTGAAGTTTGAAATTGAATTATCGAACTACCGCGCCATTTTCAATTCTATTTATAATTATATATAAATATTTATATTCTAACGACGACGTATATAATATATACGTTCTAATTCCATTCAAAATAAATTTCTCGTCGATATTATTTAAAATAATCTATTTTAAATATTCAAAATTCGCTAAAATTGCCAAAATCAAAATTTTAAACTGGCCCAGATTTTCGGGTTGTTACAATCTCCCCCACTTAAAACTTTTCGTCCCCGAAAAGGAACAAAGTCGAAAGTGGTTTGATCAATCAGCTCTACGTTCGATCTGGCTTTCATTCTCCAACTTTTCAGTTTCTGAGAATTTTCAAATTCTTCAAAAATTTGGCTAACACCCTAAATTTTCGAAAAATTTCGCCATAACCTCCTCTGCACCGGGAGCATCGGGGAATTTCAAATAGCTTCCCCGGTCCTTCAGATCTCAAAAAGAAAAAGAAAAAGCCAAGCGGCTAGCCAATAGCCTCATAAAATCATCATCACCCAAACAAAACAGTAAATTATGTAGTAAACATGTACCTATTTTTCGGGCAAACAAATTTTATTCTCTGGCTCTAGCCTCCTTGCTATGACCTGTTCAATGATATATATGTATATGCAAGCAAATGCGACCAAATTTCAATTATAACTCAATATTTGGCTCAATTAGGCTAATTGGCTAAAAATTAGCAAACGAATAAACAAACAACACAAACATCAATCAATTAGTGAATTAGAGTTTCAAATTCATAATTTTGATACATATACAAAAATCAGATTTTTGATGCCAAATCACAACAATGTGTTCTAGCTATATTAGTTTTGGTTCTCACACCAGCCTAATGGAAATATATAGATATCACACCTTCGTCACTCGAAAATAAATGCTGGTGATGGTATACTTCATCATCAGGACCATGTCCGGGCGACTAGAGTGTTACTCTATATCTATCTAATATATTAAAACTTCGAATATACGTTCATGACGCGTATATGCAAAACCTTTATATACTAGATTGTCCAAATTTAAAATAAATAAATATTCAAATACGTTTAAAATGGTTTAAATTTCAAAACAAAATTGTTTTCATTTGAAAATATACTCTTCACACTCGTTCTAGGATACTACTGATCCTATCTCTAACGAGTCATTCTAATTGGATATTACTAATCCAATATCTGATGAATTCTTTCGTATGGTTCTAATGTGTCTTGTTCTCGAGCTCTGTAAACCAAAGCTCTGATACCAACTGTAAGAACCCGTAACTTCCCCGGTAAGGAAAGCACGAATACTTTAAGAACAACACACAAATGAACGCAGACGGAAGAACATTTCATTGTTACTACAACAATTCCATCAGATACAAGAATATACAGAGTATAAATGAATAAATTACATTTGATAAATATCAGAGATTACAATAAATTACATAGCAGCGGAAAACAATACAAAGCACAACTGAAAGTAATACACGGATACAGAGCTTTCCGAGCATCGTTCCAGCTGTAAATCAGGATCCTGTGAATGTAAATCTGCAAAACCAAAACTACTAGCTGCCAGTGTGGAAAATAGGGGCACCCAGAGTTTAGGTTAAAACAATAAACTCCAGGTCAGTCATGTGACTGGTGTGAGAACTAAAACAGTTATTAATCTTTGTTTTTAAAGTTAGGTAAATCAAGGGACCACGCCGTATAACACGGAACGGGTTTCCTCCCAAGAATACCAGTGCAGAAAACAAACAACGCAATGCTAAATAAAGAACAATGAAGCTATTATAAGACCCAGGTCCCATCACACAATGCAACGCAAGCCAGAGGATAGGGTTTTCCCTTATAATAGCCAAATATGCTTGATACGCGAAATTTCATCTTATATTATTATTATAAGTGAAGAAAACAACTTCAAATATAAATATATCAATCATAGACGGCATGGATACCGTATATCATGTCGCCAATACTAGGCTTTACAATGAAACCGCAAAATGTCATATTTGGAAATGGGATTTCCAACATGGTGGCTCCTGATTCGAAAGATCGATCGCGTAGTGCCATCTCAACGGCTTACGTCTCGGCTAGAGAAAACACCGTAATGCACATCCGCACTTTTGGGAAATCGAGTATCACTGCGGCTTACGTCCCGGCGAGAGAAAACACCGCTTACCCTATCCCTCTGAGCACTAAGCTCAATCTCGGTCGACCGAATCCACGACACCACGAAGGTGCCCATCCACGAAAAAGCATACTGATCAAACCATCAGTTTACCACCATACCGGGGTGTGAGGCTCGCGAATCAACGCTATACACAAAGCCATGCTATATTAAAGCTGCGCTTTGATCATCATCCACCAAACTTTGCTTTTCAACAAAAGTCTGGATCACTGCATCTCAGCATGCCACACTATCAATCCATATCGTACCACTGATTTCTGCCAATATATAACCTCTGAGCTCATATGTCTCAGAGAAGGGCGTTAAGCAAGAGAATAAATTCTCCGCCGCCAAACAGATATATATTTAGCAGAGATCAACAAATACAATATAAAGGAATACAATGTCAGACACACCATCCATTTACAAGTCCGTTCTAGGTCTGAACGAAACCGGAGGCACTTTCCTCGCATATCCATCCATCTCCAAGTACGTCTGGACGACCGCCAACTATTTCCATCCTCTTGGGTGTACAGCCCAATCAGGATCGTCAGTAATTATCCAAACGATGTGAAGACTTCCGGTCTTCAACCACCGTCTTCATCTTCGACATCTCGTCGAATCGGTTATTCAGAATGGGTATAAACCCGGCCTTTCTGAATAACCCACATATATGATAAACAAATGTTACACAAACACATCAAACGCCTCATTCCAATTCAGAATATTCTTTTATTCACAAAATCACATTTTTAGGGAAAGGTTCCCATTAATTTTATCCAAGATAAATTCTTCTAAATTTATTCTTTCATCTTCCTTTGGATATCATTTCAAACCATATTATGGTTTTCCAAACTAGTCGGGATTAGCGAACCACACCGAAGTAATTATTATTTTATTTCCCAATCCCAACCTATATATCCCATGGAGAAAACTGGTAATACTCCACGTCTAACACCACTGTGTTATCGGTAAAATTAATTACCATTTCACGTTCAAATCTAATTAAAGATTTAACTATCGCTTTGGAGCAAAACTGGTGGTACTCCATTCTCGATCACCTTTCAGATTTGATAATTTAAATTATCAATTCATTTTTCAATCTAATTAAAGATTCATTAAAACTCCACTTAGTTTTAATCTTCTCAAAAATCGATATCTTTCCTTTAACGGGGTTAAAGAACCAATGTCTTCTAAAACACGATTCACGATAAACCCAAATCACATTTGACATTAAATACAAGGCTCTGAATAGAAATTATATCGGCTTATATTCAATATCAAATTCTGAAACCAACATATATCGTATTGGAAATAACGATATAAAATATATCTTTCAAATCCCCATAACAATATTTGTATAGTCACGAAATCCAACATCGAAATATCCCGAAGATAATTTCGATTCAACTCCAGTCCAATCCACGTATTGGGAGTATTGATTATTTTTAAAATCACTTTCAAATTCAATTTATTTATTTCAAAAATAAATTGATTTTAATTCTAGTTCAAAACTAGTTTATTTCGATAAAAAACTATTTTTATCTTTTCAAATGTGGAATTCTCCAGCTCAATTCTTTCCAATCCATATAATATGATTTTACACAAATTATAGATATTTTTAATAATTTTATCAAGGCCCGTACAGTGGATTTCCAACAACGGCCATCGAACTGCACTTACAGCGACCTTTTCCGAATTTGACTTGGACATAACTCCAAATCCAACCGTTAGATTTCAAATTTCTAATATTCATTGGAAAGCTCTTTTCGATACGAACCCAACGGTTCCGGTTTTAGGAGAATCCGACGGTCGGATCTCCCGCAATGTTCGTTTGAAATAAATGGTCGAAATTCACGAACTGCCGCGGCGCGGCGCGTTCTATTCAGGCCATTATATATATACAATATATATATATATATTATATATATTTCGTCGATTTCCTTTTAAAACGAATTTTATAAATAGTTCTACATTCGTTTCAAAACAATTTCAACTTCATCGTCAATTTCAAATCGATTTGATTTCAATTCAATTCGAGTTCATTTCAATTCAATTCAAATTCAAATTCGTTTCAATTAAATTCAATTCGAATTTACCTTCTATTTGATTCAATTCGAATTCATTTCAAATTGATTTCAATTCAATTTCAGTTCGTTTTAAATTTCAATTTCAATTTAATTCAATTTGAATTCATTTCTATTTTATTCGAATTCAAATTCGCTTCCTATTCAATTCGAATTTTAATCTAATTCAATTTGAATTTCATTTCAAAATATTTAAGTTTGAAATCACTTTTCAATATTCATTATACAACGAATAAAATCGATATAAATATCGTTCGCGTCAAAATAACGCATCTCTAATCAACACGGCTTTATATTTTCAAAACTTCTTTATTCTATCCAACAAATGAATATTTATCCCATTCAACACATGAATCTATATTTCTTTTATAATATTCATTATTTTCCCCATTGGAATGAGGCCCAATCAATCACCATATAACGTTAATTATATGGATTCCATACAACACATGTATATAATAGCAATAATAAACAATCAACCATCAACCAAAGTGCACTACACTGTATAAGCATCAAATATAGATATCTTACGCTTATAACAGTCTGTCAATCAATCGATCGACATATTTAATCAATCAGGATGAGTGAACTTCAAATTTCATCCCAACACCCGTGTGGGGTTTCAAACAATCAAACACAGATTTTTAGTTGTGCAGTTGGGCGATGTGTAAAATTTATCTACCCATTCAATATCAGTCAAATCAGTGTATATAAACAAATCGGCCGATTTGTTTATAAATATCTATTTATTCACTTTCACGTTAAAAACTATATTTTTAACGATAATATTTTTTTTTAACACATGAATTTCTATTCATTTCATTTACACAATAAAAATGATATTTTTATTTTTCTAACATATTTTAGAAAATTTCGGCGGCATAACGGCACGATACTAGAAACGGGACAAGGCCTAGCCTTACCCCCGGTCTAGTGAAGGCCCACGCCATTCACACATCAATCAAATCCATTCAATTCACCAAACAATTCAATTCAAACCAAATAATCTAACCAACTACTCAACCCAAACAATTAAACAAACAAGCCATCCATGGTCTGTGGATGACGGGTGTCGGGTGCTACTAAACACCGTCTGCATCCTAGTATATATATATAACTAGAAAAAAAAAGTATTTAGAGTGAGAAGTTCTCACCGAAAGCTATCCAACTTCACGACACTTCTTTTATAGAAACCTTCTTCTTCTCGCCTTTTTATCATCTTCGTTTGCCCGTAGTCACTACATATATAAAAATCACACATTTTTATATTTGCTGATGTTTTTAAAATAAAAATCATATTTTAATAATCGCTTCCTACATTTAAAAATCGAATTTTTATTCCGTTATTCAATATATAAAAATCGAATTTTTACTACTATGTTATATAGATAAAAATTATATTTTTATCACGCTATTTTCCATATAAAGATTTCGCCTTTATAAAAACATAGACTTTGCCTTTTCAAATTTAAAGATTTCATCTTTATAAAAATCTCATTTTTATTTTTCTACACATATAAAGATGATATTTTTAATATTCCTATCATGTAAAAATTATATTTTTAATTCTCTACCTAACCAAAAATCATAATTTTACATCATTTATATAGTAAAGATTATATTTTTAATACTTTAAAAATATAAAAATCATATTTTTACCTCGTTACTATATGTAAAAGTTATGTTTTTACATTGTTAAAAACCATATTATATATATCGTTGTTATATAAGTAAAAATATATAAAATCCTATACTTTTTCTAATCAAAAATCTAACCTTTTCCCCTATACAAAATCAGATTTTTACTCTATGTAATTTATAAAACTGATTTCATTAAACAAATGAAAATAAATAAATTATAATAAAACTTACAGGGTTTTTCCTTAAAGGCAGGGGGGGTTGCTGCGTCGGGTGTTCGTCGTCTGGTGGGGTGCTGGGGGCGCTGCGTCACTGTGAGGAGGAGAGAAGGGAAAGGGGCGCGGGGTTTCAGCTTTGGACGAGGAAAGGGAGGTCGTGGGGTTGAAGGAGGAGCGGAGGGAGCGTCGAGGCCTGAGGCGGCGTCGTCATCGTGGGGAGGGTGGCCGGTTAGGGGTCGCGACAGTGGGGTTTGGGTCGTTCGATTTGACGTGGAGGAGGAGGACAGGCGGACGGGAAGAAGAAGGGGGAGGCGCTCGAACGAGCGGCGGTGGTGGGGCTCCGCCGCCGGTGGTGGCATCGCGATCCTCCACGGTTTTTTTTTTATCTGACTTGAAAATGATTTCAACGGGGGGGGGGGGCCTGGTTAAGGAGAAAAAGGAAAGGGGGGAATATTATTTAATTAATTTATTTTCAAAAAGCAACTTTTTCATACGACCTCTAAACGAGGCCCACCGCCTGACAACAATAGCGTTTTACCCCTATTCCGAACACAATGGGATATGTATCGCAAGCTGATTCGGCTGTTACAATCAGTTTCCATTACATTTACATTTAAATCACTATATTGAATTTTAAACGTACATTTCAAATTACCGGGGTCACATACTAACTAGAAAAATTCCTGAAAAATATTTTCTAGCTTCGTATTGACGATACGGTCCTAACAAAACTAGTTTCGTCAAATTCTGAGACCATTAGAAAAATGGCCATTTTCCAGTCGATTAAAATCAACTGAAACTGGTCAAACACGTTTTCCTTTGCCACGCTCACATATTGATTCGAAAAATTATGAAATTTGGAATTTAGCAATAATTTGACATCACGGATCCAACGAAAGTGGTTTCGTCGAAATCCGAGGTCATTTGCAAAATTTCCATTTTTAAGGGCCTGAATTCCATAGCGACTATTCAGAATTTTCAACTGGACATATCTTTTGATCCCCACAATGAAATTTCAATTTTTCGGATTCGTTGGAAAGATATCATCAATTAGATCCTAATGTTTTTGGTTTCACTAAAATCCGGATTGTTTTGCACCCGGTACATTCAATTGAAGTTTGAAATTGAATTATCGAACTACCGCGCCATTTTCAATTCTATTTATAATTATATATAAATATTTATATTCTATCGACGACGTATATAATATATACGTTCTAATTCCATTCAAAATAAATTTCTCGTCGATATTATTTAAAATAATCTATTTTAAATATTCAAAATTCGCTAAAATTGCCAAAATAAAAATTTTAAACTGGCCCAGATTTTCGGGTTGTTACAGTGGGCCTTCACTAGACCGGGGATAAGGCTAGGCCTTGTCCCGTTTCTAGTATCGTGCCGTTATGCCGCCGAAATTTTCTAAAATAAGTTAGAAAAATAAAAATATCATTTTATTTAAAGAATGAACTGAATAGAAATTCATATGTTAAAATAAAATGTTTTATCGTTAAAAATATAATTTTTAACGTGAATATGAATATAGTGAAAGTGAATAAAATAAATATTCATTTACAAACCGGACGGTTTGTTTATGTACACCTATTTGAAGGACATTGATTGGAACGATAAATTTTACACATCGCGCAACTGCACAAATAAAAATCTTTGTTTGTTGACTTGAAACCCCACACGGGTGTTGGGATGAAATTTGAAGTTCACTCATCCTGATTGACTAAATATGTCGATCGATTGGTTGACAGGCTGTTATAAGCGTTAGATATCTATATTTGATGCTTATACAGTGTAGTGCACTTTGGTTGATGGTTGATTATTTTTCAATGCTATTGTATACGTGTGATGTATGAAAATCCATATAATTAACATTATATGGTGATTGATTGGGCCTCATTCCAATTTAGAAAATAAAGAATATATAAAATAAATGTTCATGTGTTGACTGTACTCATCCGTTGAGATTAGTCATGTGTTGAATGAAATATTTTTAGTAATAAAATTTACATCTTTATTAATATAAAATAAATGTTCATGTGTTGACTGTACTCATCCGTTGATATTAGTCATGTGTTGAACGAAATATTTTTAGTAATAAAATTTACATCTTTATTAATATAAAATAAATGTTCATGTGTTGACTGTACTCATCCGTTGAGATTAGTCATGTGTTGAACGAAATATTTTTATAATAAAATTTACATCTTTATCATATATAGAATTAGAAATCAACTGGAAAATAGATGAGATGAGTGGTCTCCTGGATATAATCTGATGTTGGTTTCGGCCTTCAGGGTTAATATTCAGGGAATCGTTCTCTTACTAATTTACGGTTGGGGTCTGATTTAATATCAAACGATAGATACCTTAATTTTCATAAAATATATTAAATAACAAAATAGTCACACGTGGACGGTACTCATTTGTTGAGATTAGTCGTGTGTTGACAAAGAGATAGAGTCGTGTATTGAAATAGAAATATTTTGAAATAGAAATATTTGAGATAGAAATATTTGAAATAGAATATTTGAAAATAGAAATATATGGAGCCGTGTTGATTAGATTGACGCCATTTTGAGTGAACGATATTTATATCGATTTTATTCATTTTAAAATGAATATTGAAAAGTGACTTCGAAATCGAATATTTTGATATCGAAATGAATTGAATTGAAAACGATATCGAAATGAATTGAATTGAAAACGATTTCGAAATGAATTGAATTGAAAACGATTTCGAAATGAATTGAATAGAAAACGGATTTGATTTCAATTGAATATATAACGAATTTGATTTGAATAGAAAACGAATTTGATTTCAATGGAATATATAACGAATTTGATTTGAATAGAAAACGAATTTGATTTCAATGGAATATATAACGAATTTGATTCGAATAGAAAACCAATTTGAATTGAATCGAATAGAAAACCAATTTGAATTGAATCGAATAGAAAACGACTTTGGAATTGAATTGAATTGAAAACGAATTCAAATTGAATTGAAAGCGAATTGAAATGAATTCAAATTGAATTGAAATTTGAATTGAATAGAAATGAATTTTAAAACGAATTTATAAAGAAGAATTCAATTTTGATTTGAATTGAGATGGAAGTTGAAATTGTTTTTGAAACGAATTTAAAACTATTTATATAATTAGTTTTAAATAGTAATCGACGAAATATAAATTATATTATATTATATATATATATATATAATATAATGGCCTGAATAGAACGCGCCGTGCCGCGGCAGTTCGTGAATTTCGACCATATATTTCAAACGGACATTACGGGAGATCCGACCGTCGGATTCTCCTAAAACCGGAACCATTGGGTTCGTATCGAAAAGAGATTTCTAACGAATATTAGAAATTCAAAATCTAACGGTTGGATTTGGAGATACGTCCAAATCAAATTCGAAAAAGGTCGCTATAAGTACAGTTCGATGGCCATTGTTGGAAATCGACTGTACGGGCCTTAATAAAATTATTAAAAATAGTAATGATTTGTGTAAAATCATAAGAAGTGATTTGAGAAAAATTGGGGTGAAAAACTCCATATTTAAAAAGATAAAAATGGATTTTTATCGAAATGAACTAGTTTTGAACTAAATTTAAAACCCAATTATTTTTAAAATAAATTAATTAGAGTTAAAAAGGGGTTTTAAATAATCGGTATTTCTAATATATTTGATTGGATTTGAAATGGGTTTATCGTGAACGGCGTTTTAAATAACACTAGTTCTTTAACCCGATAATAAATAGAATGTGATTTGGGTTTGTCGTGAACTGTGTTTTAAATAACACCTAGTTCTTTAACCCAGTAAAAGGAGTTTTATTGAATCTGCAATTAGATTTGAAATGTGAATCTATAATCTAAATTATCAAATTTAGAAATGAGCGAGAATGGAGTATCGCCAGTTTTGCTCCAAAGCGATAGTTAAATCTTTAATTAGATTTGAGCGTGAAATGGTAATTAATTTTACCGATAACACCATGGTGTTAGATATGGAGTATCACCAGTTTTGCTTCATGGGATGAATAGGTTGGGATTGGGAAATAAAATACATAATTACTTCGGTGTGGTTCGCTAATCTCGACTAGTTTAGAAAACCATAATCTGGTTTGAAATGACATCCAAAGGAAGATTAAAGGATAAATTTTAAAGAATTTATCTTGGATAAAATTAATGGGAACCTTTCCCTAAAAATGTGATTTTGTGAATAAAAGAATATTCTGAATTGGAATGAGGCGTATGTTGTGTTTATGTAACATTTGTTTTAATATACGCGGGTTGTTCGGAAAGGCCGGGTTTATACCCATTCTGAATAACCGATTCGACGATAAGTCGAAGATGAAGACGGTGGTCGAAGACCAGAAGTCTTCACATCGTTTGGATAACTACTGACGATCCTGATTGGGCAGTACACCCAAGAGGATGGAAATAGTTGGTGGTCGTCCAGACGTACCTGGAGATGAATGGATATGCGAGGAAAGTGCCTCCGGTTTCGTTCATACCCAGAACGGACTTGTAAATGGATTGTGTGTCTGACATTGGATTTTATTCTGTGTTGATTGATTTCTATTAAATATACATCTATTTGGCGGCGGAGAATTTATTCTTTTGCTTAACGCCCTTCTCTGAGACGTACGAGCTCAGAGGTTGTATATCGATGGACATCAATCGCATGGCATGAATTGCCTGTGTGGCATGCTAAGATGCAATGATCAAGGCTTCTGTTGAAAAGCAAAGTCTTGTGGTTGATGATCAAAGCACGGCCTTTGTGGCATAGCTTTGTGTATAGCGTGAATTCGCGAGCCTCACACCTCGGTATGAGTTAAAAACGGGATACGGACCGCTGGGAGAGCACGACGTTTCTTTCTAGCTATGGTGGTGTCAGTGACTTACCAGCCTTGACATTTATATACTTTTCACCTTTGTGGTTGTTGGAATGAGGCGCCTCAATTATAGGTCTGTAAGGACCGGGAAACGTGTGTTCAGGCATAATTAATCCTCTAACGTAAGTGAGGACCGGCCCAGCCGCATCCAGGGTTGCCCAGAGTGCGTAGCCCTGAGGCATTTGCTAGAGTGTCTCGAGCGCGGAGAGGATCTTGCCCCTTGCCTCGACTCATGACGGAAATCCAATTTCCAATACGTGTAATTCGATTTTATTTGTAGAGCCTAGTATGGCGACATAGTAGCATGGGATGCTATGCCATCTATGATTTATATTTATGATTGAAATTGTTTTGACACTATACACTTATTATAGTATCAAATGATTTGTTTTAAACGTACCAAGCATGTTTGGCTATTATAAGGAAAAACCCTATCCTCCGGCTTGCGTTGCATTGTGTGATGGGACCTGGGTCTTATAATAGCTTCATTTTTCGAAAAAGCATTGCGCTGTTTATTCTATGCACTGGTATTCTTGGGAGGAAACTCGTTCCGTGTTATACGGCGTGGTCCCTTGAATTACTCTCTTTTAAAGTAAAGCTTTAAATAACTGTTTTAGTTCTCACACCAGTCACATGACTGACCTGGAGTTTATTGTTTTAACCTAAACTCTGGGTGCCCCTATTTTCCGCACGGGCAGCTAGTAGTTTTGGTTTTGCAGATTTATATTCACAGGATCCTGGTTTACAGCTGGAATGATATCTGGAAAGCTCTGTATCCGTATATCACCTTCAGTTGTGCTTTGTATTATTTTCCGCTGCTATGTAATTTATTGCAATCTCTGATATTTATCGAATGTAATTTATTCATTTATACTCTGTATATTCTTGTATCTGATGGTGTTGTTGTAATAACAATGAAATGTTCTTCCGTCTGCGTTCATTTGTGTGTTGTCCTCAAAGTATCCGCTCTTTCCTTAACGGGGAAGTAACGGGTTCTTACAGTGGTATCAGAGCTTTGGTTTACAGAGCTCGAGAACAAGACACATTAGAACCATACGAAAGAATTCATCAGATATTGGATTAGTAGTATCCAATTAGAATGACTCGTTAGAGATAGGATCAGTAGTATCCTAGAACGAGTGTGAAGAGTATATTTTTCAAATGAAAATAATTTTGTTTTGAAAGTTAAAATTCAAGTATACGTATTTGACTATTTATTTATATTGAATATGGACAATCCAATATATAAAGATTTTGCATATACGCATCATGAACGTATATTCGAAGTTTTAATATATTGAATAGATATAGAATCATACTTTAGTGGCCCGAAGATGATTCTGATGATTGACTAGTCGTCATTAGTATTCATGTTCGAGTAACGAAGGTGTGATATCGATATATTTCCATTAGACTGGTGTGAGAACCAAAACTTATATAGTTAGAACACATTGTTGTGAATTGGCATCAAAAACATGATTTTTTGTATATATATCAAAATTATGAATTTGAAACTCTAATCCACTAATTGATTGATGTTTGTGTTGTTTGTTTATTTGTTTGCTAATTTTGAGCCATTATGCCTAATTGCATCAAATATTGAACTATATTGAAAATTAGTCGCATTTGCTTGCATATACATATATATCATTGAACAGGTCATAGCAAGGAGGCTAGAGCCGAAGAATAAAATTTGTTTGCCCGACAAATAGGTACATGTTTACTACATAATTTACTGTTTTGTTTGGGTGATGATGATTTTGTGAGCCTATTGGCTATCCGCTTGGCTTTTTCTTTTTCTTTTTGAGATCAGAAGGCCTATATGGCAATTTCGGGATTTTCCCGTGGCTCCCGATGCAGGGGAGGTTATGGCGAAATTTTTTGAAAATTTAGGGTGTTAGCCAAATTTTTTAAAATTTGAAAATTCTCAAAAACTGAAAAGTTGGAGAATGGAAGCCAGATCGAACGTAGAGTTGATTAATCAAACCACTTTCGACTTCGTTCCTTTTCGGGGACGAAAAGTTTTAAGTGGGGGAGATTGTAATAACCCGGAAATTCTGGGCCAGTTTAAAATTTTTATTTTGGCAATTTTAGCGAATTGTGAATATTTAAAATAGATTATTTTAAATAATATCGACGAGAAATTTATTTTGAATATATTTAGAACGTATATATTATATACGCCGTCGTTAGAATATAAATAATTATATATAATTATAAAAGGAATTGAAAATGGTGCGGTAGTTCGAAAATTCGATTTCAAACTTCAATTGAATGTACCGGGTGCAAAACAATCCGGATTTTAGTGAAACCAAAAACATTAGGATCTATTTGAGAATATCTTTCCAACGAATCCGAAAAATCAAAATTTCATAGCGGGAATCAAAAGATATGTCCAGTTGAAAATTCTGAATAGTCGCTATGGAATTCAGGCCCTTAAAAATAGACATTTTGCAAACGACCTCGGATTTCGACGAAACCACTTTTGTTGGATCCGCAGTGTCAAGTTATTGCTAGATTCCAAATTTCATAATTTTTCGATTCAATATGTGAGCGTGGCAAAGGAAAACGCGTTTGACCAATTTCAGTTGATTTTAATCGACTGGAAAATGGCAATTTTTCAAACGGTCTCAGAATTCGACGAAACTAGTTTTGTTAGGACCGTATCGTCAATACGAAGCTAGAAAATATTTTTTTAGAATTTTTCTAGTTAGTATGTGACCCCGGTAATTTGAAATGTACGTTTAAAATTCAATATAGTGATTTAAATGTAAATTTAACGGAAACTGATTGTAACTATCGAATCAGCCTATGATACATATCCCATTGTGTTCGGAATGGGGGTAATTAGCTATGGACGACAGGCGGTGGGCCTCGTTTAGAGGTCGTATGTAAAAGTCAACTTTTTAGAAATTAAAATAATTAAATAAATAAATAAAAAACCCCTTCCCTCTCCTTAACTACCCAGCCCCCCCCCCCCCCATTCATTTCAAAACGAAAAGAGAAAAACAAAAAAATGCCTATGCCCTAATCGACCGACGCGCCGCCGTCCAGGCGAGGGCCTCGCCTCCCCATCGCCACCTCCGAACCACCGCATCCCTAGCTCCCTCTCTCTCCTCTCGTTCTGCGTGAAGACCCTCCGCCCCTTTTTCTTCAATCGACGTCGCATCCCCTCTGTAAGGTCGCTGCCACCTCGTCGAGCCCCCCCCCCCCCCCCTTGCCGACCTGACGCGCAAGCACCACTCTTCTCCCTCCCTGAGCAGTTCCGATGCCACCACCCCCACGTCCCCCTTCACCAATCCGCCTACTTCCACTTCTCCCTGTCGGAGAATGACGTCCATACACTTTAAGGTGCGTTTATTTATTTATTTTATTTTTAATTTTTAATTTTAATTTTTATTTGATCTGATTTTATTATGTGTTAAACATAGGGAAGAAAGAAATCAGTTTTTACGTTAAAAACATATAAAGAAAAAAAATCAGTTTTATATAGTTATGATAATAAAAATATTATTTTTCTTCATGTAAAAATATGATTTTTAACGCTCAAAGGATATGGTTTTTGAAAATAAAAGGATATGGTTTTTGAAAATAAAAGGATATGGTTTTTTTTCGAAAATAAAAGGAATACGACTTTATTATATGAATAACATGTAGAAAAGATTAGATTTTGAAATCTTTATAGTTGAAAAGACGATATTTTTAAATTTGAAAAGACGATATTTTTAGATGAGTAGTGAAGTAAAAATATGATTTTTACTTCGAGAAAAATATGAATTTTATATTATAGAAAGGCGAGATTTTTAAAATAGAAAAGGCGAGATTTTTAAAATAGAAAAGGCGAAATCTTTATATATTGAATAGCGAAGTAAAAATTCGATTTTTATATATTGAATAGCGAAGTAAAAATTCGATGTTTATATATTGAATAGCGAAGTAAAAATTCGATTTTTATATATTGTATAGCGAAGTGAAAATTCGATTTTTAAATGTATGAAGCGATTATAAAAATATGATTTTTATTTTAAAGACATCCAATATAAAAATGTGATTTTTATATATATAGTGACTAGCGGGCAATGAAAGAGACAAAGGGCGAGAACGATGAAGATTTCTATTAATGAAGAGTCGTGTTATTGGATAGCTTTCGGTGAGAATTTCGCACCTTTCAATTTCTTTTTCTAGTTATATATATATACTAGGATGCAGACGGTGCTTAGTAGCACCCGACACAATCGTCCACAGACCATGGTCTTGATTGTTTGATTGCATAAATTAGTTAGATGATTAGATTTGAATTTGATTGTTTGGTGGATTTGATTGATGTGTGAATGGCGTGGGCCTTCACTAGACCGGGGATAAGGCTAGGCCTTGTCCCGTTTCTAGTATCGTGCCGTTATGCCGCCGAAATTTTCTAAAATAAGTTAGAAAAATAAAAATATCATTTTATTTAAAGAATGAACTGAATAGAAATTCATATGTTAAAATAAAATGTTTTATCGTTAAAAATATAATTTTTAACGTGAATATGAATATAGTGAAAGTGAATAAAATAAATATTCATTTACAAACCGGACGGTTTTTTTATGTACACCTATTTGAAGGACATTGATTGGGACGATAAATTTTACACATCGCGCAACTGCACAAATAAAAATCTTTGTTTGTTGAATTGAAACCCCACACGGGTGTTGGGATGAAATTTGAAGTTCACTCATCCTGATTGACTAAATATGTCGATCGATTGATTGACAGGCTGTTATAAGCGTTAGATATCTATATTTGATGCTTATACAGTGTAGTGCACTTTGGTTGATGGTTGATTATTTTTCAATGCTATTGTATACGTGTGATGTATGAAAATCCATATAATTAACATTATATAGTGATTGATTGGGCCTCATTCCAATTTAGAAAATAAAGAATATTTAAAATAAATGTTCATGTGTTGACTGTACTCATCCGTTGAGATTAGTCATGTGTTGAACGAAATGTTTTTAGTAATAAAATTTACATCTTTATTAATATAAAATAAATGTTCATGTGTTGACTGTACTCATCCGTTGAGATTAGTCATGTGTTGAACGAAATATTTTTAGTAATAAAATTTACATCTTTATTAATATAAAATAAATGTTCATGTGTTGACTGTACTCATCCGTTGAGATTAGTCATGTGTTGAACGAAATATTTTTATAATAAAATTTACATCTTTATCATATATAGAATTAGAAATCAACTAGAAAATAGATGAGATGAGTGGTCTCCTGGATATAATATGATGTTGGTTTCGGCCTTCGGGGTTAATATTCAGGGAATCGTTCTCTTACTCATTTACGGTTGGGGTCTGATTTAATATCAAATGATAGATACCTTAATTTTCATAAAATATATTAAATAACAAAATAGTCACACGTGGACGGTACTCATTTGTAGAGATTAGTCGTGTGTTGACAAAGAGATAGAGTCGTGTATTGAAATAGAAATATTTTGAAATAGAAATATTTGAGATAGAAATATTTGAAATAGAATATTTGAAAATAGAAATATATGGAGCCGTGTTGATTAGATTGACGCCATTTTGACGTGAACGATATTTATATCGATTTTATTCATTTTAAAATGAATATTGAAAAGTGACTTCGAAATCGAATATTTTGATATCGAAATGAATTGAATTGAAAACGATATCGAAATGAATTGAATTGAAAACGATTTCGAAATGAATTGAATTGAAAACGATTTCGAAATGAATTGAATAGAAAACGAATACGATTTCAATTGAATATATAACGAATTTGATTTGAATAGAAAACGAATTTGATTTCAATGGAATATATAACGAATTTGATTTGAATAGAAAACGAATTTGATTTCAATGGAATATATAACGAATTTGATTCAAATAGAAAACCAATTTGAATTGAATCGAATAGAAAACCAATTTGAATTGAATCGAATAGAAAACGACTTTGGAATTGAATTGAATTGAAAACGAATTCAAATTGAATTGAAAGCGAATTGAAATGAATTCAAATTGAATTGAAATTTGAATTGAATAGAAATGAATTTTAAAACGAATTTATAAAGAAGAATTCAATTTTGATTTGAATTGAGATGGAAGTTGAAATTGTTTTTGAAACGAATTTAAAACTATTTATATAATTCGTTTTAAATAGTAATCGACGAAATATATATTATATATATATTATATATATATAATATAATGGCCTGAATAGAACGCGCCTCGCCGCGGCAGTTCGTGAATTTCGACCATATATTTCAAACGGACATTACGGGAGATCCGACCGTCGGATTCTCCTAAAACCGGAACCATTGGGTTCGTATCGAAAAGAGCTTTCTAACGAATATTAGAAATTCAAAATCTAACGGTTGGATTTGGAGATACGTCCAAATCAAATTCGAAAAAGGTCGCTATAAGTGCAGTTCGATGACCATTGTTGGAAATCGACTGTACGGGCCTTAATAAAATTATTAAAAACAGTAATAATTTGTGTAAAATCATAAGAAGTGATTTGAGAAAAATTGGGGTGAAAAACTCCATATTTGAAAAGATAAAAATGGATTTTTATCGAAATGAACTAGTTTTGAACTAAATTTAAAACCCAATTATTTTTAAAATAAATTAATTAGTGTTAAAAAGGGGTTTTAAATAATCGGGATTTCTAATATATTTGATTGGATTTGAAATGGGTTTATCGTGAACGGCGTTTTAAATAACACTAGTTCTTTAACCCGATAATAAATAGAATGTGATTTGGGTTTGTCGTGAACTGTGTTTTAAATAACACCTAGTTCTTTAACCCAGTAAAAGGAGTTTTATTGAATCTGCAATTAGATTTGAAATGTGAATCTATAATCTAAATTATCAAATTTAGAAATGAGCGAGAATGGAGTATCGCCAGTTTTGCTCCAAAGCGATAGTTAAATCTTTAATTAGATTTGAGCGTGAAATGGTAATTAATTTTACCGATAACACCATGGTGTTAGATATGGAGTATCACCAGTTTTGCTTCATGGGATGAATAGGTTGGGATTGGGAAATAAAATACATAATTACTTCGGTGTGGTTCGCTAATCTTGACTAGTTTAGAAAACCATAATCTGGTTTGAAATGACATCCAAAGGAAGATTAAAGGATAAATTTTAAAGAATTTATCTTGGATAAAATTAATGGGAACCTTTCCCTAAAAATGTGATTTTGTGAATAAAAGAATATTCTGAATTGGAATGAGGCGTATGTTGTGTTTATGTAACATTTGTTTTAATATACGCGGGTTGTTCGGAAAGGCCGGGTTTATACCCATTCTGAATAACCGATTCGACGATAAGTCGAAGATGAAGACGGTGGTCGAAGACCGGAAGTCTTCACATCGTTTGCAAAACTACTGACGATCCTGATTGGGCAGTACACCCAAGAGGATGGAAATAGTTGGTGGTCGTCCAGACGTACCTGGAGATGAATGGATATGCGAGGAAAGTGCCTCCAGTTTCGTTCATACCCAGTACGGACTTGTAAATGGATTGTGTGTCTGACATTGGATTTTATTCTATGTTGATTGATTTCTATTAAATATACATCTGTTTGGCGGCGGAGAATTTATTCTTTTGCTTAACGCCCTTCACTGAGACGTACGAGCTCAGAGGTTGTATATCGATGGACATCAATCGCATGGCATGAATTGCCTGTGTGGCATGCTAAGATGCAATGATCAAGGCTTCTGTTGAAAAGCAAAGTCTTGTGGTTGATGATCAAAGCACGGCCTTTGTGGCGTAGCTTTGTGTATAGCGTGAATTCGCGAGCCTCACAGCTCGGTATGAGTTAAAAACGGGATACGGACCGCTAGGAGAGCACGACGTTTCTTTCTAGCTATGGTGGTGTCAGTGACTTACCAGCCCTGACATTTATATACTTTTCACCTTTGTGGTTGTTGGAATGAGGCGCCTCGATTATAGGTCTGTAAGGACCGGGAAACGTGTGTTCAGGCATAATTAATCCTCTAACGTAAGTGAGGACCGGCCCAGCCGCATCCAGGGTTGCCTAGAGTGCGTAGCCCTGAGGCATTTGCTAGAGTGTCTCGAGCGCGGAGAGGATCTTGCCCCTTGCCTCGACTCATGACGAAAATCCAATTTCCAATACGTGTAATTCGATTTTATTTGTAGAGCCTAGTATGGCGACATAGTAGCATGGGATGCTATGCCGTCTATGATTTATATTTATGATTGAAATTGTTTTGACACTATACACTTATTATAGTATCAAATGATTTGTTTTAAACGTACCAAGCATGTTTGGCTATTATAAGGAAAAACCCTATCCTCCGGCTTGCGTTGCATTGTGTGATGGGACCTGGGTCTTATAATAGCTTCATTTTTCGAAAAAGCATTGCGCTGTTTATTCTATGCACTGGTATTCTTGGGAGGAAACCCGTTCCGTATTATACGGCGTGGTCCCTTGAATTACTCTCTTTTAAAGTAAAGCTTTAAATAACTGTTTTAGTTCTCACACCAGTCACATGACTGACCTAGAGTTTATTGTTTTAACCTAAACTCTGGGTGCCCCTATTTTCCGCACGGGCGGCTAGTAGTTTTGGTTTTGCAGATTTATATTCACAGGATCCTGGTTTATAGCTGGAATGATATCTGGAAAGCTCTGTATCCGTATATCACCTTCAGTTGTGCTTTGTATTATTTTCCGCTGCTATGTAATTTATTGCAATCTCTGATATTTATCGAATGTAATTTATTCATTTATACTCTGTATATTCTTGTATCTGATGGTGTTGTTGTAATAACAATGAAATGTTCTTCCGTCTGCGTTTATTTGTGTGTTGTCCTCAAAGTATCCGCTCTTTCCTTAACGGGGAAGTAACGGGTTCTTACAGATTTCCCTTGGCTATGGCTTGCTTTGCTTTATTGGGGAATATCACAATTTATTTTTATGCTTCTTTGTTTTTGAGCAAGACAGATATTTTAGCTATGTAATTGGGTATTGGAAGTTGATGGGCTTTTATTGTAAACAATTATATTGAATAAATGATTTGAAGTACTTCCACTTTACTTTCCGTTGTTTTATATATGTCTGTCTTGTAATATTTCTGTTCCAGTACCCATAATGCTCCACTGAAGTTAAGGCATTCCCTTTGTGAGTGACCTTAACGGATGTGGGGTGTTACATTTGGTATCAGAGCAGAAGGTTACCAGACTGGGCAAAAGCTTTTAAAAACCTTCTAAAATTATTTTCAAAACGTTTACAAAGAAGCATTTTTCTAAAGAAAAGTTTTGTTTTACGAAAGGCATATTCCCCAAAGCCATATGCACTATCTTTTATTCTCTCCTTGAGTCTCTTCTCTCTTTCTTTTTCACCATAGTTTGTAGGCATGCGACACATGTCGGAAGGCAAAGTAGTGTCCAACTTCCATCTGTAACCGCAGTAGTTTTACTTGCGACTAATCTTATTTCAAGCTTTGTACGTTTGTCGTGCGATGGAAGTAACTTTCGAGAAACTTTTCAACAAGCTATACAAGGATAGTAGGAATGAGGATACAGGACACAATTCTAAGGATGAGAAACTTGTTGATATGGCTTAATCCACGAAGAGGGAAGAGGTGAAAGGAAAGAGGCCAAGTGGAAGAATAATAAAAACCCATGACAAGAGAGAATATCTTTAGTATGGTAAAAAGGGACATGTAATTAAATATTATAGGACAAGGACAAGGGCAAAGTACAATATCGTCGAGAGGGCAATTGTATGCTCTCACTACTAGCATACCTAAGAGAGGTGGTAACGTTTCTGTTAAAAGTTTAGCTTTTCTTTTCTATCATACCCTGGGAACTTTGTTTTTGGTACATCGCATCCTTTTAATTTTGCTTCGATAGTTGAGTCTTTGCACCTTAGTACTAGCGTAGTAGTGGATCCCATTTTTGTCTCAAATCCTATAGGGGAATCGGCTCATTTATTCATGACTTGTTTGGATTTGAGGATGTCTATGCTAAGTGTTGAGTTTATTAGTAAAGCTTATGTTTTTGGGCTATGGGTTGATTCTAGGGATGGAGTGGTTGTCCAGAAATGATACCATTCTCGAGTATGAAAAGAGGGTAGTTAGACTCTTGACTTGCCCCGGTAATACCCTCGAAGTCTAGTGTAACCCTTAGGGTTCTGCCATGCTTAGTTACCTAGAATCTCTTGATACATCTATTGATCCCGAGTAGTGTTCGCCACTAAGGTGGATGGTTCATTTCGCTTATGCATGAGTTATAGGAAATCACCTTAGTAAGTACATTTGGCAACATGGTTGACATCTGTTTATTTGCAAGAGATAATCCTTCTGCGTGGAATACCCTATAAACGAGATCCAGGATTCACTAGTGAATTTTGGAGAGCTTGCATGAAACCATGAGTACGCAGTTATGTTTGAGCCGAGTATACTAGAAGGAGGATAAGGGAAAATGGGACGAGATACAACAGTGAAATGAGTTCCAACTCATATTTTGGAAACAAGAATTAAGAAATTATGAAGTTAAAGACGGACAAAGCACAATGGAGTTAAGCTCAAGGAAATGCGACTTAGAAGATTGAAGACTAGATACGCGCATCATATCTCTTTTTAAGAGTATATCCTTGATCCCTTTTTCCTGTAGAGCTTACTTGCATGCTATCTTTTATGTATATCCTCTCGGTCCTATTCTCAATCTTATTTCTGTTGCAAACCCCATAAGGAGTATGACTCATCTGGTTATGATATATGTTGGGGTTTGAGGATGTTCGTTGGGTTGACTAAACTTTTTGGGCTTTATAGGATATGGGTTTGTTTTAGGAAGGGATTTCTTGCGACCTAAAAGGAGTTTATCATGCTTGGTTTCCTAGAATCATATATATTGGTTTTGGGCTGGTGTTTAGGGTACAAAGTTTTCCTTTACTTGCTTCTATCATTCGGTTATACCTTTAGGTAGAAACTAATGGATGTAAACATGTGTTTGAGACATGTTATGGTTGATGGTTGCAAGTGGTTGCTAGTTGTTTCTCGTGGATGCATGAACACACATTAGGAACTAGATCGGCTCAGTCACATTTCATATTGCATATGCATGAATGTTTATACTTGTTTATGGATGGAATTGAATGTGTTATCATGTGGATGTTGCATATGGATGGATGTTTGTGCACACATATAGTGTTTAAATGACTAGGACTATTTGCATACATGTTGGATTCATGGCACTAAACATATTTTGCATTTAAAAAGATCAATCAGGCCTGATCATTTGCATTAGATAAGGAACATATACACACACTTTCTGCATATGTTCAAACAGCATTAGAAACCTCTTAAGGACAATGGATGCCTGTGATTGACGATTGAGTAGATGGATGATTGGATGGTAGGACACATTCTTCTTAACTTGAAGATTTCGGGGAGGAAATCCTTTAAGGAGTGGAGAATGTAACAACCCGAATTTTTATAACATGTTAAAACAAGAAATCAAGGTAGAATTAAATTTCAAAGTCAGAATCAGGGGAAACAGGTAACGCCATTGCGTTCGTCTCGAAATTTTACATGAAATAGAGTCCGAGTTTTCGAAAATCGGAGTTCGGATGAAGAAGTTATGGCCTATACAAGTTTCAGCAGTTTTCAGGCAGCACTGGACCGGGGGTCGACCATAGGGTCGACCTAACACCGCCCCCCCCCCCTCAGGTCGACTATAGGGTCGACCTACCCCCTCAGGTCGACCATAGTGTCGACCTCCCCCTCTTATAGGTCGAGCTGGCCACCCTGTTTTGGCCCAGAACTCATTTTTGAAGCCTGAGACATGTTTTGATGGTCCGGATTGATTCTAGGGTTAATTTAAGGGCCTAAACTAGTTGCTACACCTGTAAAAACACCCTTAGACCTAACCTAGTTCATACCAAATCATTCTTACACCATTATGCTGCTAAGATACCTTTTGAACCATGGTCGCCGTCTCCAAATCAAAGTACAAGCATTCAAACTCAAATCAATTCAAAGTACAAAGCTTCAACAATGATTCTAGACAATAAATCAACAACGTCACTGCAACATTCTACAACAAATTTAGTCCTTAATTCATTAGCTGTGCTCTGTAAGTCCTAGTTATTTTCAGATTAAAATATTTAAATATAATATGGGCATGTGATGAAGTGAAATTGGATTTAAGTATGTTTATTGATCTATTTCTGTTGCTTCTTGGATCTTGAGTTTTGAGAATTGTCTATCTTTATTCCCATGTCTAGTTTATGATCTATTCAACCTGTTGTAAATCAGTTTTCTTGATTCATATTGATATTATTACTAAGTTGTAATCTTCATGCTTGCGATGAGGTTTTTCTCTCTGATCTTATTCTTATGCAAAATTCTGCCTTCCCCTATTTATTTTCTTTTGATGAATCTAGGTCAATTTCGAACCTAGGCCTAAACTACGATATACGTGCGATGGTATACGGGGAAAATATTGGAATATGGCCTAGTGGAATATATGTGTTTGGTGGAATTGATGGCATAACATAAAAATTGGATATTTGGGTATTACTACCATTAACATGAAATTGAATATTTGGGTATTGTCAATATAATTGAAATTGCAAGTTTGGGCATACATGAATTGGCATGTAAATTAAGTCACGAGTTTGGGACTATGTAAATTTAATCAAAAGATTGGGCTTATGTTAATTAGGCATATGTAGAATTGGGAATTTGGACATGAAAGCAATCGTAAACTTGATAGTTGGTATAAACATGTATTATGAACTTGGGCAACTGACATGTACTATAATAAAAAGGTTATAGTTTGGGATAACTACATCATGATTTGGGTTTATTGGGTATGAAACTTGATACATGTAATTTTGGCTAGAACTTGATATGGTAAAATTGCATAAAATTTGCATACATGTAAAACGACATAAATTGAACATATGTAAATTTGGTACGAATTGGGCATATGTAAAATTTACATGTAATCTAGAACTTGGTCATATGTTAATTATGTAAAATTTGGAGTTGAAACATATATGATAATTTATGACTTAGTAGAGGTTTAATATGAACGCGCCTAAGTTGGGTTTTGGGTAATTGGCATGTTTTGTAAATAAAAGGCTATAACTTGGCATAACCTCATTGTGAATTATGATAATAATTTGGGAATAAGTTTTGGGCAAAAACATGAATCATGAACATTTCTATATGTTAAACACATGAACTGATATAGGGGTTTTGGGTGGAATACGACAATTAATGAACCTTTGACACGAGGTTAGACTCAGTTTGTGGTGTAAATCTGCCCGGAACCGCCCGGCAAATCCAGTAGCCACAAAGTGTCAGTCTAATGTGAGAGGTCGAAGGCCAAATTGTAGGCGTAACGGTTTATGACACGATGTTATACCCAGTTTGTGGTATAAATCTACCCGGAACCGCCCGGCAAATCCAGTGGCCATAAAATGCACGGTCTAATGTGAGAGGTCATGATTCGTTCGTCATAATGAATGAATCAAGGAATACTAACCATAATAAGACGTGGGTATGGTTAGAGGGTTAGGTGGGATGACATGGAAATTTGACAAGTAAATATGGCCCTAACTGGTATGAGTTAAGAACATGTAAAACTTATAAATGTAGGCTCAACCAATATGTTATGAATGGGTTGGTTAAGTAACGTAGCAAGAATAATGACACTTAACCGTTATAACATGACTAGCGGATGGGTTGGGCTAACTTGAATAGGTTGATAACACCCAACCGATATAACCTGATGCGTGGTAAGGTTAAATAACAATATAGGGTAACACTTAACCATCACAACATGATAAGTAGGTGGGCTAAGTCAATATATACTTAACCAATTGGACACGATGATGTGATTGGGTCAAGTCATGAACCGCTTGAATATACTTAACCAATTTAACATGATGATTTGATAGGGTTAAGTCATGAACCGCTTGAATATGCTTAACCAATTTAACACGATGATTCGATAGGGCTAAGTCATGAACCGCTTGAAAATACTTAACCAACTTGACAGATGATTCGTAGGGCTAAGTCATGAACTTGAACGACAACATTTAGCCAAATTGACATGACACATAGGCGGGTTAAGTCACGAACTTGAATGACAACACTTAACCAACTTGACATGCTAGACTGATGGGGTTAAGTCTCGAATTTAAATGACAACACTTAACCTACTGAACGGAAACCCTAGTTGCGCGGTCCTTTTCAGCAGTAACCCACTAGATATAACACGGTACCCTGGAACTAGGCAGGGTAGGGCACGATTACTGGGCTGATTGTAAGTGACCAGAGTGACGGCTGAGTTGGTGCACCATTGTAGGTTCAGGCAGACTATGGTCGTGCACGTAATCCGGAGTTGAAAAAGCAGGCATTGGGCACTGGTAGGTTTACACTGTGCGTGCTTGATTCGTGTCATTGGTTGGCACCCTAGGGCTTGATACACCCTATGGTGGACCTTGCACAGGTGACTACATTTCGTGATTGGGCCGTATGACACAGACACATGAACGAGCTAGGACTTGTAGGGAGCTGATCGATTAATAGATCGTTACATGGAAAAAAGGTTGTTGTTCGTTAGTTAGCATAATCCCGAGTGGTCCTAGGTGGCATAAACCCTAATCGATTCTAGGAAACGTTCAATAGGTAGCATAATCTTTAGTGGTCCTAGGTGGCATAAATCCTAGTTGAACACGCGATAGTTCATGATAAGGAAACCTAGCCAGAAAAAGGGTGGCAGTCCAAACAATTTCAAGAATGGTGGCACTATGTTAAAGTAGTATAGAAATACGTGATGAAACCCGTACGATATACGGCAAGGGACTGTACATATACACAGAAAGGATGATACGGGTTGGGTACTAGTACAGTTGGTACAGAGAATTTAGGGAATCAAAGAAAATAGTGGAGTGGTGAAGCTTAGAAATCTTGCGATATTATACTTAATAGAAACCTTGCAATATGATACTTGGTAGGAACCTTGTGATGATACTCTTGATAGGAAGCATGGAATGTTATACTTGATTCATCGTGCCTGTAGCTTACCTTGTCATCATGCTTATGTTTATTTTCAGTTTATTCATGTCATGTTATCTTTACCTATTTTTATGCTGAAAGTCACTAGTACTTAATCAGTCTTTATGACTGACCCATTTTGTTTCGCCTCTTCTTCTTCCGTTTCCCCCCTAGGTTCGCAGGGTGGGAATACAGCTTAGTTCGGTTCTTACCAAGCTCCAAGGCTCTTTCATGTACGACTTAGATTTCCCTTGGCTATGGCTTGCTTTTCTTTATTGGGGAATATCACAATTTATTTTTATGCTTCTTTGTTTTTGAGCAAGACAGATATTTTAGCTATGTAATTGGGTATTGGAAGTTGATGGGCTTTTATTGTAAACAATTATATTTAATAAATGATTTGAAGTACTTCCACTTTACTTTCCGCTGTTTTATATATGTCTGTCTTGTAATATTTTTGTTCCAGTACCCATAATGCTCCACTGAAGTTAAGGCACTCCCTTTGTGAGTGACCTTAACGGATGTGGGGTGTTACATTTGGTATCAGAGCAGAAGGTTACCAGACTGGGCAAAAGCTTTTAAAAACCTTCTGAATCATTTCAGTGTTTTGTACACAATATCAAAAACTATGTGTACAAACTACTACTGAATTGGTATGAGCTAAATAGTAAATCCAAGTATAATATGCAAGTAAGTAAAGGGATATACATAATTTATAGTGATTCAACGCTAACATTTACATCATTTCATAGTAACTATTCATCACCGTTGTTATAATTACAAGATTAATCCAAGTTCAAACACTTTGAGTTTGCAAATTTATGAATAGAAAGTGAAAAATCCTTGTCTACAAGACCCAAATAGCCTTTAGAACATCCCCAACCAGGAGGATTACTCGCGATCAAATCGAAGTTATTTGACTCGAGCAACCCTCCAATAGGTTAGGGGTTGCTTCTTCCTTAGCCGTCTTTTAGAAAGCCGACTAAGGAAATCTTGTCTTAATTACCCAGCTTTTTGAAATCCGGCTAAGCGCTTAGCCAGCTTTTAATAAGTCGGCTAAGGCTATTTTTCCTTAGCCAGCTTATTAAAAGCCAGCTAACCAGGTTATTGAAGCAACCGTTCAATTGCTTCAACAACCCCTTGGGTTGCTGATGCAACCCTGGCCCGGAGTTTGACATCTCTGTTGAGGGTTAGTTGAAAAGAAACTGACCCCTGTTAGGGATGCTCCTAAAGTTGTAAAAGCTCCAGGTACACTTCAATGTCCAAGAAGAAAGACAAAATTCAATCCAAATACCAAAATGTGGTGAGATAGCTTCTAAGCTAAATTTATAAGTCCGGAGAACCTTCCAAAGCCATAGAAACCAAGAAAGAAGACAGTAAAATGCTTGAACAATTAGATGCTTCTCGCGTGTAGGAATGAAACGACCAAAAGATTCTGAAACAAAATGATTGCTGGGCTATTTATAAGAGAGGAACACGAAATTTCTTATCCCTCAAAATTCGTATTCCAGTATCTGTGCCGATCCGGAGATCGGTACGATTCCTGAGTACTTAGTCAATTCTTGCGTTGCCTCTTCACCGAAGTACTTGAATCCATTCGATGCCATAACCGAAAAACCGGAATGCTAAATCCCTATGCCAACCTCGTGATACGAAATATGATTTCTGTATCCGCAAGCCATTTCCAAACCATTGAGTATCATGCCACCTTTTAATGACTGACATCAATTCTATAGACTATGGTTGAATGAGTTTACTATTAGTAGTATTTAAATTGTGTACGTTCAGATAAATGTAATAAGAGATGGGGTAAAGAGAAATGTTGTCAGTTTCAATTTTCAAATCCTAATGTGACATATTAAATCCGTTGGTAAATGGACTGTATACAGAGAAAGAAATATAAGGATTATTTTTTTGAAACAAGAAGGGTACTTATATTACAATAAGGGCATTGTTACTGACACTCCATATATTATTAAGGGAGGGACCAATTTTTTTCTTTTCAAAATTTGTTAAGGGGAGTACCAATGAGGAAATTAGCCCCTTAACAAATAAAGATAATTTTACCTGATTACCCATTTAGCCACTTAACAAATAAAGGTAAGTTTACCTTAACAAATATTGTAAGGGCTGTAGTAATTCTTTTTTGATTCGCATATATCGTTTTTTTTAAATCCTAAAGGATAAGCGTTTTCAGAGGAATATGACCAAACTTTTTTTTTGTTGATATAAATAAGCCGAATTTTATAATTACCGAGGCAATACACCGAAATGATTATTAATTTTCGACATATCACTACTGAATACATATATAATTGATTACATGCTACATTCGGTGCAATGGTGACGAGATGCTTATTTTATTTTGGTTTCCCTTATCGAGTAAGTTTTTTAAAATTTAATTTAAAGAGGTAATTCAGAAATATTGAGTAGTGTCAAATAATATGTTTGTGTAGCCCCTTAACAATTTTTCAAAAAGTGGAGTGTTTTTAAAAAATGACCCTTCTCCCCTTCAACAATAGTTGGAGTGTCAATAACAACACTCTAAAATAAACAGGTTACAAGGGGATGATTAAGCTAGTTACAAATGTTACAACAAAAACCTGAACAAAAAAAAAACCAACTTAATTTACACAGACATAGCCAGAAAGACTACGTAAACAACACCAAACCGCTGCAGAAACACCATACTACACAACTAAAACAAAATAACATGCCACAGAATTTCAAAAAAGGTAATTTTTATTCTAATCCACAGTTTTAATAAGTTAATCCACCATTTTAGTTTAATAAGTTAGTCCACAACTATTTTGTAAGTTAATCCACGAGTGGATTAACTTACAGATTTCACCCTATTATATATCTAACAATCGATTTTATGCTTTTTGTTTCATAATTCTGCGTTATTTCACAATTCTCATATCAAATTAATAATAATAACCCAACTAGCCTAAAATCAAGATCTCATACCAGATAATTATGTGAAAAAAATACATATTATAAATCTACTGTATGCAATATATTTTTTATATAAATTATACCGACATGTCAATTATAAGATTTTCATTTGGTATTCAAATTCTCTTGCTGTATATGTTAACTTGTGCAGCCACTCATACTAGTCATTCATACATGCTAGTATACGTATGCATAAAAATCCAAATGAAGTGGTGAGGGAAAAATAAGAAATCTTTGCTATAAATAAACAGATCATGGAGCAAAACATCAATAGGTTCATCAAAAATGAAGCTAATAATAAATAAGTCACTTTAGCAATTTAAGTACCTACAACTTATTATTTTTACTTATGTAAAAGTCATATATATTTCTTGAATTACACAAACATGGGATTAAAAGTCATACACGCCATTTAATTTCTAATAATCATGGGTTTAAAATGCTTCTTGATATCCAAATGAACATACAAACCACATTAAACTGACTTTTAACACTCAGCATAAATAAAGCAATACATAGAACATAATACTTTGAATAACACTTTGAAACAAGAAATCTATCATTTGACCTTTTTTTCAATAACACTGAATCAATACTAAGAAAGATATCTACATTTGAAATAACCAACGTATCTTCTGAATTATTATTTTTTGAAAAACAAGCAATGTATCTTCTGAAATATCAATCTTCCACTTCTTAAATAACAGGCCACATCTAATCATGCCTACTGTATAATTGTTATGGGGCATAAAAGAAGATACACTTTTCAACAATTCCTAAATATAAAAGGGGATTGTTAAAGGGACTCCAAATTTAGTTAAGGGGAGGACCAATTTTTATTTATTGTATAATTGTTATGGGGAGGTCAAAATAAATCAGCCTCCACTTAACCATATAAATTAAAATTCCGATATTAACCCCCTATAATTCTCATTAGAATAAACCATGAAACTTAAAGCTTAATTAATGTTAATAATTTAATGATGCACATAAAAATAAAAAATTAATATATTTAACGTAATGGAGACACAAGAAAGTTTCATGGGTGATCAGAAGGCACCGGATTAGGTAATTAATTTTAATTTCATATTAGAGTTAGTATGGTTAATTTAAAATAAATGCAAAAATTAAAATTTAATCTAATATGTTGTTCTAATTTGAGTAATTGAGATGTTTAGTAATTCCAAAAATTTTATTTGTGTTGAATTTAGTAAGTTAGAGTTTAACATAAGTGACAAGCCATGGGTAGTATAGTCTCTTTTTCTTTTCTTTTTTAAATAAACCAGCCCCCCCTTAACAATTTTTTTTAAGCTGGAGTCCCCTTAAAATTATCCTTCCCTTAACCAAATGTGGAGTCCCTTTAACAATTCCCATATAAAAAAACATTGCATAAGCATGTAGAAATACAAATCTTTATTAATTTGATTCAGTAAGCACCATAAAATAATATTATTCACTTTTATTACTTTGAACAAACCTGAAAAGTTACGTATCTTCTCAGACATATTTCTAACAAATTTTCAAGATTTCAGAAAATAACTTATTTGATAATGGTGATATTAAAAAAAAATACAATTTTGTACACAATTAATCAACTTCAAAAAAAAATAAACGAATTACTTACTGTTATGTTGAATTACTCCGCTTAACGCTTAAGCTTGGATTTAGACGCTAGAATTCCAGAGCCGAGAAGACAACGGAAAAAGCAGGAAGAAGAAAACGCATGGAAGAAGAAATCGCACGGAAGAAGAAAACGCAGAAGAAGATTAAGAAGAGGAGAATACGTACGGTTTTCTTTATTGGTGGATGTACTGATTAAATTTTGAATTTTAGTAAAGTCAAAGATCCTATTAAATTGGGTGGATTAACTTACTAATACGGTGGATAAGAATAAAATTTACCTTCAACAAAAGCCAAATAATCACAAATCTTCTTCCAGCACCAGATGCCAGCAAAAGCACTAACAACACACGAAAAAAAACAAAAAGAACAAAAAAAATGACAAGCTCCACATTGAACTCCAAGAACCAAGAAAGAAGCAGTGACAAGCATCAAACACATGCAGAACAAATAACCAAGGCAGTTGACAACAACTCTAAAGCTAAACCACAAGAAGCACACAAAAACCAAAGACCAACAGGGCAGCAGATGCCAAGCTTCGAAGAAGAAGAACTAATCACAGAACTCATAAGCACAACTAAACTAAAGGAAAAAGCAGCTACACATAACATTGTACATCAAAAGGTGACCATCAGAGAAGCACCAGAAACATGGAAATACCCAAAGTCAAAGCTATAAACTTGCCAAAAACAGCAAAAAAACAAACCATGCAAAGTTCATCTTTTTTTGTTTATTTAATATTTCACAACACGGTAAAACTAAGGATAGTAGATATATTTGCTCATGTCAATCAGAATAGTAGACAGTATCATAATATAAATGTAGGGTTTACATTTCTTAGAGTAATGCAAGACCATCTTGAAATATTGTAATGAAATCTTCCATCTCCAGGTTTGGTAGCACAACCCCAATTTCTACACTTTTACATTCATCTCCATTTTCTGCCATATAAAATCCATCATTGTCTACAAATACTTCAACTTTGATCGGCTTTCCCCAACCGAAATCTATGCTATCATACACAGCAAATCTGTTAGAACCCGTAATAGCGAAGAATAGCGGATGCCCAGCAAAAATATGAGCTCTATCTTCTGCCCCTCTCATTACACTGCTCACAATTCCATTTTCCAACTCTTTAATTTTGCTTCCAATGGCTTCACATGCTAGCATAACGCCTTCATCCTTAACCAAATCTCCTGCATTCATTTCCACAAATGAATGCAGAACACATGCTCCGAAATACAATGCTGGAGCAGGTGGTTCCGGTCTCTTTCTCCAGTCAATTGGTAACATAAAACAAAACATCTGATCTTTAGAATACTGGCGCAGTTTTGCATGGCATGACCATGCATATGCAGACGATACAGTGTAAGAAGAACAATGAGGTAAGGATTTCTGGAACAATTTTGCTTTCGCTCGAACTGACGTTTTGAGTCTCTCTATCTGCTCAAGGCTGATCCTGAATATGGTGCCCAGTGCTTCAGTTTTAGCTTTAGCTTCATATTTGAGTTTAAGCTTGTTTCCAAATTTCCGTCTTTCTTTCAAATATCCTACGCTGCATTCTCGAAGAGTACTGTTTGATAGGAGTACAGTCCAATCCAGAGATGGTACCATAACCAGTGGTAAAGGCGAATTAGACTTGCAAATTGAGACCCAGGATTTGACCACTACAACAAAAAACACTTTTCGCAACAGGCAATATCTGTTGTAGTAAACCAATTGCAACCGACCCGCGCTTGTTGGTATAGCCGAAGTTGCAAAATGTTCGCAATATTTTCGGCTTGTTGCAATAAGAGATTATGATATACTTTTTTGCAACAGATCCTTTTGCAACAATATATGTCCGTTGCAATAGATTTATAAATTTGTAAAAAAAAAATTACAGCTTATAAATACTACATATTAAATGTATTCGTTTTAGTAATAGTGTTTGTCACAGAATGAAATAAACCAATAAAAATTTTATTTTGACAAAGTTTTAATAGTACAAACAATTACAACAAAAAATTCTACAATTTTCATACATCATTCATGTATAACAATTTCTTCTCTCACAACACATTTTTTTCCGGATAGAGTTTTTCTAATCATGCATGAAAGTCCACTCTTTAAGCTACCAAGCATTAGAATCTGAAACTTTGTGTGCCCAACTGACTCGTTTAAAGCTTTGCAATTGTTCAATTCATTCAATTCCCTTCTACCTGTCAAATAGCAATGCAATTCAAAATGAATAAGCAACGCACAAGCAAAATATATACAACAATGAAAGTCACAACGTAAAATCTGTGCTCATTTATAGTACTGACCTCTTTTAAAGGCCATGGCTTTGATATTTCGAAACCTTCAGCGGAGTGTGACAACAGTTTGAAGCCTACAGCCCATTTTTTTAGGCTAACACCATCTGTTTTACTTGCCTAGTGGCATTCACCTTTACACGTTCAACAAGAATTTGCGAGTCACACCTAAACCATATCAGACTGTTGATGCTTGAAAAAAAATACGACTATAACCCAACTTAAGAAAGCAGTAAACGATAGCGTAAATAGTATGATAAAAATTCCATTAACCTCCCCCCTCCCCCAAAGAAAAAAAAACACTGATTGTACATTGACGGTTATAATTATCGGAAGTGCCCTTAAGAGAAGTATCTATTCCAGAACCCTTTAAAGATCTTATAAGTAAGTGATGCCAATACTTAAAAACCAAACCACCGCTCCTAGCCCAACAAGAAATGAGATAAATAGGAATCTAATATTATTATCATCTACAGCATAAGGATCTCTCACCTCTTTATTAAGACCTCCTCTAAAGCTTGAAACTCGATTAAGTGCTTTGGTAAGCAGTCCATTTTCAGATGCAAATGTCGGGCTACTGGGGATAGAATTTAAGAAAGCTGAAAGGTTCAAATCAAACCATGACTCCGCTGTATTATTGATATTAGCACCCATCATGCTTGCATAATAACATACGAACGAGAAATTAGGCATACTAACTCAACTAGCACCCATCATCCATACTTATGTATGTATGTATTGTGTGTATAATATGATATCGCACCTGAAGATGATGCAGTAACATTTGGGCATAGCTCTACAGATGTAGTCGAGTTAAAATGCTCCTCAGTGCCCAAAATATCTGTAGTGATGCTAGAAGCTAGCATCAGTTGCTCATTGCTCATCGGTTTCTCTGATCATATTAGCTGCTCGCATATCTGATTTCATCACAAAAAAGAAGTCACAAAAAAATATGTTTACCGAATCATGCTATGAAACAGAATATGAGTTCATTCTTTCCTCCCCAATCCAATAGCATTCTAACATATTTATAAATTTTTCTAATATGTCATAGAGTATTCTTTTTTTAATAATATCTCATGTCAACATATACATGATTTTTTTTCCACAAACCAAACCAAAGAACTAACAAGTGACAGAAATGAAACAAGATACAAAACATTAAACAAAAGCACAATAATATTTCTTTTTAAATGATATTAACAAAAATCAAAAGAGGAAAATGCAGATAATTTTTTTAAAGACGAAAACACATTGTAAATACTAAAAAAACATGCGATGCACGAATTAGCAACCAGTACTAAGAAATATCATGAAAGAAAAAACTTGTCATTCATTTGAGCATAGTGTCATTGATTTTTTTTCTTGCTCTTTTATTTGAACCGAACGGTCATAGGTTACCTTTGTGGCACAAGATGCTGCCAAATGTTTGATTGAATATATTCATATGTTATTATGTGAAAAAGGAAACGAACCACTATAAAAAGGCAAAAAAAATGGGTTGCCCTGAGCAGTATCCTAAGCTTACATGGCCACAGTATATGCATTTATGGCCACAGTTTTAGCAGGTCAAGAAATAAGATGAAGTAACAGTCATCAGTTTTAGTGCAAAAGAGCTTTAAGCTTGTTGCAGCATGACATGTATTAGGCTATTAGCTGATCAAGAAATTAGATTAAGTAGCAACCAACAGTTGAAGTGCAAAAATAATTTTAAGCTTTACATTAAGTAGCAGCCAACAGTTAAAGTGCAAAAATAATTTTCAGCTTTACATTATGTAGAAGTCAACAGTTGAAGCGTAAAAACAATTTTAAGCTTTACTGCAGCGATCTTGAACCCTAGGCCTCATATGATTTCCAGTTAATCAACAACCAACAACACTACAAGACCAGCTTTGCCAGAAATGCATAAACACAACTTATTTTCAAACTAGTTCAGTGTTCACCTATCAGCAGCTTTGCTGATGATCGTTGCCCCTTTCCGGGGGTTGCTCTAGGAGACCGGTTGGCTTGTCTAGCCCTGAAGCCGGCCCTAGATGGCTTTTCCAACAGTCATTTATGACCTCGGTAAGATTTTATATGCTTATCTAATTGTAAACTTTATTAATCTTCCAAATTCATGAACTACTTATATATTCTAATTTTAAATGATAAATCAGCAGTTCATTGATCGCCATAGAGGTAATCTATGACAAAAATATCATGAAAGAGAAAACATATCTGGCACTATGCTCAAATGAATGCCAAATTGTAAAAAATAAAAACGTACTAGAAAAAAATCGTACCATAGGATTAAATATTTAAGGCTATCTCTCCAGCAAACAAAACTCCTCCTACTCCTTGCCTAATCTCAAAAACATCAACAAATCTATGCCCTATCTGCCGCCAGGCTTGTGCTGATCGAGTACCTCCACTTATCTATAATCTTCCCTTTTCCTTTTTCTGAGCAAATCGCCTCCAACTCCCCTAGCACCCATCCGCCGCTTCCTTTCCTACCACCCATAGTCGAATTCGATTTCTTCTAGGAGTCCATCGCTAACCTGATCGGAAGCATAGTTTCGAAATTAAGGACGAATAAAAAAACCGACGGTAAATAAGGATGTAAATAATGGAAAACCAATAAGTTACGGCAGTTGCCTTGAACGTGAAGTGAAGAAAGGGGGTAGAAGTATCCGGATTATAGGGTTACGGGGGGAAAAGCGAGAAACGAAAATATCAAGGAAAATGGGGGAGGGAATGTACTTATTTCCGCAAAAGGCAGCGTTACTTCAACCGTAACCGGCAAATTAGCGTAGGAAATTACTTTTTTCTGTAAATTTATGCGAAATTAAAATATTTAGATTTGGGGAAAAAACAAGTTAAACTAGAAAAAATTGTACTGTCTTGTGTAATCTAAATTTATAAGGCTCCATTGCACATTACAACAAATTTTATTTTAAAATATAACTTCTCATAGAAAATTAAAAATTTTAATTTTAAATTTTATGAATATAACAAGATGGATGTGTTCTCTTATGGTGTTATATTATTATTTTTAGTTTAATGAAAATTTTGAAAAAAATAAATTTTTATGAATATTTTGTAATTTTATTTTAGTTATTAGTTTAAAATTATTTAAATTACTAAATATTTATATAATTATCAATTATAATTATTGAATACTAAGTAATAAAAATACATATTAATAAGTTTGATATTATTAACTATTAAATTGAGTACTAAATATATATAGTAGTTGTTTAACAATAAATACTAATAGTAATTACTAAATAATATAATTTTTAATGATAATATATTAATTATATTTGCCAATTATTAATTATATATATGTGCATATATATATATATATATATATATATATATATGTTAATCATATATATATATATATATATTAACTATTATGCTTATACTTCTTATATTATAACCGAATATTACTTGGGGA
Organism: Allium sativum; assembly: GCA_030737875.1. Taxonomy (NCBI): domain Eukaryota; kingdom Viridiplantae; phylum Streptophyta; class Magnoliopsida; order Asparagales; family Amaryllidaceae; genus Allium; species Allium sativum. The sequence continues at coordinate 143,081,401 of CM060914.1, forward strand.
AAAATAATTTTTAAAAGTACATTTTTGCAAGTGGCTTTACCTGTTGCAAAAAATTTACAGTATCGGACCTGTAAAAACAGTTGCTAAATATATAATTTTTGTAACTGGTTTTAAAGTGTAGTTGCAAATAATATGTCTATTGCAACATCAATGAAAGTCGCAACAGGCATGAAAGCGTTGTGGTGAAAAATATGTTTTTTCGCAACAGGAAGGAAAAGCCTGTTGTTAAATCTTATGTATTGCAGCAGCTACGAAAGGTCTGTTGCTAAATATCATTTACTGCCACTGACATTTGAGGCCTGTTGCAAATAGGTATTTGCAATAGAGTATTTTTTTTCTTGTAGTGGACGAAGTGGGTGTAGCTGAAGCCATCACATGCCGCATGGTGCATGGAAAATGCCATGCAAATTCCATTGTTTGGAAATATTGTTAGCTGAATGGCTAGCAAATCATCATTCTCGCTTACGTGAGGAATGAAAGGTTTGAGCTTTGTAGGATCATGTGGCTTAGTTTCTGAGACTTGTACAAACTCCTCTGGATCGTTCTACGCTATGGCTAAAGGGACCGAATCACCTTCTTTGTAATATATTTCGTACTTTTCTTCCTCGGAATTGGGTGAGAGACGAAGCTTTCCGGCTAAGGGATAAAAATGATGCAGAGTGAGAGAAAGGAAAGATTTGAGATTGGGAAGATGGGATTCGATGAAGTGAGAAGACGAATGGGGATATATGAAAAAGAAGCATCTTTGAACATGGTTAGAATCGATCCAGATTACATTTGAAAAGGTGAGAGGAATGGATGATGAATCAGGTAGTGATCCTTAAGGCGGAGAGATTCAGACATTTTCGATCATTTTCATTTTGTTTTGTTTCTGGTTGTTCATAGTTTTTTTTTTGGGTGATGGTCGTGGCCATTTATACACGTTGCCTTTTACAATAGAATCAAGCTTTGTCCAAGTCATAATACAAATTGTTTTACAATACTAACTAGTGTGTAACCCCTGCGTTACACACGACAATATAATTAAAAAAAACGTTTATTATGAAGATAAGTGTATATTGATGTATATTAGTGATTAATGTCTTTTATACATGTTATCTTCTTTGAAATTAATGTATATTAATAATTTATTCAATGAATTAGCAAATATTTTTAAATAGAATTTGTTTAAATAAGTTAAATGTAAAATTACGAAGTTAGTTGAACTGTATGACATTTTAGGAAAATTTGAGAGTTATTGATGTTCAAAAGAATTTTATGATATAATACTTGGTAAATTTTTGATATAAATGAATCATAACTAATTTACAAATTAACTTTGTCATTATTGTTGATATACATAGTGCATATTATGTGATTTATACATCTTTGTAGTTACATGGGAAAATATCTTTTATTAATATGAATTGAATATACATAATAAAATTAGCATATATTTATAAAAACTATAAAAATGGACTAAATAAATATTAAGATTTAAATAATTAGGATTTTAGATTTCATGATTAGTATTAGCCTGTGGGCTAAAATATAAAATATCAGAAACAATTAAGAAAGTTCAACAAATAATTAAGAAAGTTCATGATCATGTGTCTTAGTTTCTAAGACTTGCACAAACTCCTCTAGTTCATTTCGTTCTCCGCAATGGCTAAAGGGACCGAATCACCTTCATTGTGATACATTTTTTACTTCTCCTCATCGGAATCGGGTGAGAGACGAAGCTTTCCAGCTAAGGGATAAAAATGATGCAGAGTGAGAGAAAGGGAGGATTTGAGACTCGGAAAATTGGATTCGATGAAATGAGAAGATGAATGGGGATAGTTGAAAAAGAAGCATCTTTGAACATGGTTGGAATCGATCCAGATTACATCTAAAAAGGTGAGAGGAATTGTTGAAGAACCGGGCACCAATCCATGAGGCGGAGAGATCCGGACATTTTCCATCATTTTCATTTTGTGACGGCGGTGATGGTGAGATATGCAGAAGAAGATTATCGCCTGTAGGAGTTCCTATCCTTCGGCCATAATATTTATTTTACAATACTAATACATGTTGACCTTTTATAATATATAAGTCACCACTGAGTTATAATACAACTGTCGTTGTACAACTACAATATAACCCCCAATGTTGCATATCCATTAAAACTATTAAATAATAGTAAAATTTAAGAATTTCTTGCTCTCTCCTTAATTCTAGGATTTCTCCCTTCCCAGATTAATTCTCTCTTGATATTTAATATTTGAATCTTCTAACTTATCAATTAAATTAGTTAACTAAACATCTCATTTTTCAACAATACATTGTTTATATTTAAAACTTTTATAATTATCTATAAATAATTCATTGATTAGCTTCTTACATTTTATGTTTAGGTCCTTATATTTATATTAATTATATAATAAAAATATAACTATTTGAATAAATTTGATTAACTAATATTAAAATTGATATGAAAGAAACATAATTTAATATGAATACGATTATTGTACCAATAAAAATGGTAAAATTTAATTTTTATCCAATTATGATTTATGAATCGCACGCACAATTGCAATCAACAGGCAACAAATGCAAATTAATAATGGCGGCTGAAACATCATCTTCTTTTTCGTTGAATAATTCTTGTTCAAACCCTCTGTTCTTTCAATCCTTTTCAGGTAAATCTATTTCGTTTGAAAAGGGGAATAAGGCAAGTAATTTTATTCATTCTAATTTGGCTTCTTTAAAACCTCAGTTTCATTCTGAAGGTTGTTTCCGTTGTGGAAAGGGTAATCATTTGGCAAAAAATTATAGAAATCAAATTAGATGTTATAACTGCGGTCGATCAGGTCATCGCAGCGGCTCTTGTTCGGATTCTTCTAGAGGAAAATTTTCTTGTGAGTTGCATGAAAGTTTTACAGAAGATGCTAAGGAAAATAAAGCATTTAATAATTTCATCGCTGGGAGGATTATGGGACAAGGTCGAAAGCAAGCAAAGACCAAAGAAGCACAGCATTAGATTCTGAGTTCTGGTTTGATTTTATTAAAGAATTTTATTAGTCTCAATGATCAGTTGCAAATCGTTAAAAATGTCAAGAATTAGGAATTGGAGAAGGAGGTTTCTATAGACCTAGCTATGAGAATGGTGCTAAGTTTAATCTCTATATGATGTGTTTGGGTAAAAACTGGAATCCGCAGTCAAGGCAATATGAAGACAGATGGAATAATGATGGAGCTTTACCTCCAGAAATTCCATTAGAATTTAAAAAGATGGTTAGCGATTCATTGGTGCTTGCTCATAAAGAAATAGTAGAGAATGGTGGAAAAGATGAAGATCTTCCAACTATATCCCCTGATGTTTGTATTGTCAATTTCTACAATCCTGATGGGAAATTGGGCTTACATCAAGATAAGGATGAGAGTAATGAAAGCCTTTCAGCTGGGCTTCCCGTGATTTCTTTTTCCATAGGCGATTCGGCCGAGTTCGTCCACAGGGATGAGAGGGACAAAGGTATGGTTAGGAAAATTATGCTTGAATCAGGGGATATTATTATCTTTAGAGGAAAATCAAGAGGTATTTTCCATGGCATTTCAAGAATTTACTAAGATACGGCTCCGGATTTGCTTATCAAAGAGACCAATATGAAAGTTAGGAGAATAATTCTGACTTTCAGACAGAGGGAGTTAACTAGTACATATGAAGAAGGGAACAATATTCAAACTTGTGTTGTTAGTAATTCAAATCAGATTGATGCAAGTGGTTTACATGATTTCCAGAGATCATATGCGGATTTAACTCGGAGTATTACCCCAGTATTTGCTACTATAGCTAGGGAAAGTTCTTCCTGGAAGAGGAAATCTGATACAGGGTTTCTAACCAAAAATAGATTTTGTTTTAGATGTGGAGGTTCTGGACACATTGCGAAGGAATGCAGGAATTTATTTAGTTGCTTTCAATGTGGGGGTTTAGGAATAGAAAGGGTCAGTGTACAGAAGTATTTAGAGGAGGATCAGGGAAGGATTTAATGCACTTCTATTGTTTGATCTTTTGCCAGAAGTTAATTTCTCTGGTGAATCTATTCGAGGCAGGTTACTCTAAACAAAAGTGCGAAGTGGCTTATATGTTATTTTTGTTGGGTTGGCATATTGAGGGGTTAGAAGATGGACTAGTGTGGAAAAACCGATATCAGGAGGTTTCAAACAGGGCTATTTTCCCGCCATTACCTCAAGCTTTGGGAAGGAAGGAGCACGCTTTTTTCCTTTTGTCTTAACCTGTTAAAATTACAGAGGTTCTTCGCAGACTCTGTGTTGAGTATTAAAGGTAAGGATTTTCGTTTTTTGAAGGAGATACTACTTCATTTTGATGTTATTAACACTATAGTGAATGCGGAGCATTATGAAAGTGATACACTTATAACACTGGACGCTGATTTTGGAAGTAATATGAAGGACTGGGTTGATGCTAAAAGCATGGACGGTCCTAAGGTGGTGGAGGATATTAACAATGAGGAGGATTTGCTTTTATTGGAGGATGTTATGGTAGGTATTGTTGGGAGGTTTTGGGTAGACAATCATTTCGACCCCATGTTCATTGACCCTGCAGTTAAAAATTGTTTGGCTTAGGTAGAGGGTATGAGCCTCTTAGAGGATTCGAATTCAAAATGCAAGGATATAAACAAGGGTAAAGAAAGGGTGACTGGGCTAGATTGGGTGGATATGCAGGATGTTATCTCTACCAATCGATTTAAGTGTTCATCTCTTGGTGATAAGTCCCTCACATGTATCAACGATGGAATTAAATGGGTTGTGGCTGAAGACATTGGGTTGTTTAACAGTTTTGAGACGCTGGAGGGGAAAGAAGAGGTGGTTCTTTCAAATGTGGATGGTATAAGCAAGTATTTAAGCAGCAATAATGTAGATTATTCAATTGAATCTGCAATTCCGTTCTCAATCAAGGGGAAGAATGTTGATATTTTTTCAGTTCAAGCTTTGGAAACAAAGCAACTCAAGCCTCTCTCTTCGATGGATATATTGCATGCTGGTTTTCAAAAGACTCTTGATAATTTTTCGCTTCCTGGCAATGATGTTGGTGAGAGAAATTCTGTTTGGCAGGGTGGTGTTATCAGCTTGGAAGCATTAAGGGATGTTGAGGAGGTAGTGGCGAGCCGCAGTATTATGGGTAACATGAAGCTTCAAGTGGGTGTATGTGGCAATGTTTTTGAGGAACGTGGGAGGGAGGCTGGGAATAAAGAGTTGCGGTGCGAGTTTAGTATGATCAAGAGACTTTACTGTAAAGTTGAGCGAGAGTTTAATCTACTGATCGATGATACTTGTGTCTGATGCCTTGTTTTGGTGTGTCTCTGGAGGTAGGTGATATATTGGACTGTTCGGTGGTATCTTCTGAAAAGAGGTTGGATGGAGATGTTTCGCAACAGTCGGCCAGAGAATTTTCTTTGGTTAGTGAAGTGTCCCCTTCTTTGGTTTGGAGGGGAAGGCGTAGAAGATCTATTCCTAATTATGGTTTGGTTCGTCGAAGCGTGAGGATCAGATCGCATTCTTCGTCTACTTCAGGTAGGTCCCAGAGCCCGAGTGCTAGTACTAGCAATTCGGGTTCGGGATCAGGTATGGTTCATGTTAATGGCAGTGATTATTCTCCTTTTGCTTTGAGTAGTCTTTCGACTAGTCAGTTATTTCAGCTTGCTAATGACACGGCTTTCATTTTTTCTGATATTGAGTTAGATACATGTAACACCCCGCCTCCGCTAGGGTCACTCGCAAAGGAATGCACTAGCTTTAGAGGGGTATTATTGGTAAACATGCACAGAAATATCACAAGACAGAACATATATAAATAGCGGAAGTAAAATCAAACTTTCATAAACATGAATAAATAAGGTCTAAAGCCTTTTACATCAGAGTACATCAAAACCTGTCTTGCAATAATAAAGAAGCATAAAAACCTTTTCATAAATTATTCCCCAAGTAAAAACAGTAAAGTAGCCATAGCCAAGAGAAGTCCAAGCCATCCATGATGACCTTCAGGCAGAAGAAGTCCGAACTAAACAGCATTGTTTCCTCCCTGTAACCTGGGGGGGAAACGGAAGAAAAGAGGCGAAACAAAACGGGTCAGTCAAAAAGACTGAGTAAGTCCTATCTACTTCCAGTATAAAAACAGGTAAAGGTAACATGACATGCATAAACTGAAAGTAAACATAAGGATAACTATAAGATAGATGAACCAGGATAGCCGGTTGAACTACTGTGGCAAGGTAAACCAAGGTATCATGATAAACTGCGGTGTTATGATAAGTCAAGGTATCACATCGTCAGATTTCTATCGAGTACATTATCCCAAGGTATCTACCCCGTCTAACATCCCACGGTATCTATTATGTATATTCTTCCTAGTCCTAACATGTATATTTGCTCTGCACCTCTCGTACTAGTACCCCTACCCGCGTCATGTGTTAACCATGAATGTCCCTTGCTCAAAGTCGTGTAATGGTCCATGTCAACCTAGTATATCGCATATATAGGTTACTTAAATCATATGTTTCTTTCCATGTATATAAGTTCAGTCCTTTGCCGTACCTCGTACGGGCTTCCTCATGTCGTATTATCCTTGAATTCGTTTGGACTGTCACCTTTGTTCTAGCTAGGCTCTTCCATATGAATCATCGTTTTGAACTACTAGGACTTACGCCACCTAGCACCACTAGGGATTACGCTTACTTATTGCACGCTTTCGTATTTCGGTTTGGGTTAAACCACCTAGGCCACTAGGGATTACGCTAACCCTCAACCGCGCCCTTTTTCCCACGCATTCATCGTGAATCGTTTTTCTATAACTGTATGCACATGTATTACATCGTGCCATCCGAGTCCTGTCACAGGGCAAACCAAGAAATACAGGACTCGGTCGGGAGCTTTAGATTTATCTGCCGATGCAGATACTAAGGTCTGCTTTTCTACACGTGGCTATGGTCCCACGAGACCCCTCCCTCAACTAGTGAAAGGCAACACAAGAGAAAATCTTGCATGAGAACTACACTCCGGCCAGCCCACATCCTACGGCCTACCTCACCCATAATTAGATAGCAAATTATGGTCTGTTGGGTGTCCCCTGCCTTTCCGTACGTACACGCTTGACTCAAGATGGTAGATGATCGGCGAACTTGCTATCTCGGGCACCTTATGTATCCGTCGACTCACTGCTATCCACCCCAGTCTTTAGGTCGCTCGCATAGAAACCAAGGCATATTCTTGGTTCTTCTACCGCAGACCTCAACCTCTTGTGAGCCCAGGATGATCATCTGCGACCTCACAGAGGGATACCAAGAATATCCTCACGTTCCCCGAAGCCGCTGCTTCGTTACCCAGTTCGCTGGAGCCTTTATCTAGATCAGATAGCCTGCTCCTACGCGTATACTTAAACGATGACCTACCGTATCGGGTTACTCATCTATCTAAGAAGTGGTCCAGATTTCCTTGACTAAGAATTATTACTTAGTTTCCCTTAACTAAGGTTTACCACTTAGCCTTATTTCCATTACCCTTGTTAACTATGGTTATTTACCTAATCCTCCGAATTAGGGTTTATCTAATGGGTTAAGTGTCACTTAAGTTCATAACTTAGCCCGTCTACAAACCATGTCAAAATTGGCTAAGTATCCAAGTCCAAGACTTAACCCTACAAACCATGTGTCAAGTTGGCTAAGTATATCAAGCAATCCATAACTTAACCTCGTCTAATTATCATTTTAGATTGGTTAATTATATAAATTAACTTGACCTTGTCAAATTACCGAGTCAAATCGGTCAAGCGTATTCAAGTGATTCGTGACTTAGCCTTATCATGTTTTCACGTTAGATTGGTTAAGTATAGATTAACTTAACCTCATCAAATTAATGAGTTAGATTGGTTAAGTATAGGTCACTTAACCTCATCAAATCATCGTGTTAAATTAGTTAAGCGTTTAAATTAACCCCATTAAATTACCAAGTGGGATTAATTAAGTCTAGGCTAACTTAACCCCATCCGATTACCATGTTTAGATTAGTAAAGCCTAATCTTAACCCCATCCATTAACTGTATTATACGGTTAAGTGTCATTAAGAAAATTTACTTAACCTTATCACTTTATCGTGTTGGATTGATTAAGTGTTGGTTAACTTAATCCCGTCCACTAGTCGTATAAAAATGGTCAAGTGTCATTAGGCAAATCAAGTTACTTAACCTACCTAAGCTTATCATGTTTTGTTAAGTATCATTAGCCTAATCAAATTACTTAACCCATTTGTCCATATCATATTTGGTTAAGCCTCATTAATCAAATTAACTTAACCCTATTATGTGGCATTAATTTAATTAATGCACCCTCAACCTCTCACATTAGACCTTGTTGTGGTTACTAGTTAAGCCGGGCGGGTCCGGGTAGATTTACACCACAACCTAGTCTAACCTCGGGTCTTAAGAGCGACATGACCAACTTCTCACATTGGGTCCTATTGTTTGCAACTACTAGTTAGGCCGGTCGGGTCCGGGTAGTTTTACGTTGCAAACTCAACCCAACCTCGAGTTGGCCATACTTATATTATCTAAGTTCATCATGTTTCCAAAACATGTTACAAGTTTTTCAAGCATTTGGGTAGACCTAACTTAATAGGTAAATTCCCAAAGGGTAGACCTAACTTAATAGGTAAATTCCCAAGCTCATGTTTTTATGCATACTTACATGTCATCTTCCATGTTATCTTTCAAGTCATATTTTTAAGTATAAACACATGTCATATTCAAGTTAAGATTTTGCGACATGTTCATGCTTATCTAACTACCCAAAATCGTGTTTTTCCCAACGCGAGCAAAGCGAGTCAACATAGTAAGTATACTATGTCACATATTGGTCTCAAAACATGCATGATGCCAAAAAGGGCTTGGCTTCCACATGCATAACATCATAAAGGGATTGGCCATAAACATGCATAGTGTCATATGGTAATTTGGCCACAAACATGCATATTATCAAGAGGGATTTGGCCATAAACATGCACAACTTAAAAGAGGGGATTGGCCACGAGCATGCATAATCTCATAAAGGATTTGGCCACAAACTTGCATGTTAGCATAAGGGGTTTGGGTTCATAAACATGCATAAGCCCCAAAATCTTGTCTTAGCCAATGTTTCACAAGTAAAGTGGTTCCTAAAGGTTCATGCTAGCATTTCATGCATAAAGATCCAAACTTGCAAGTTAAACTAGATTATGCATAGCATGAGAGGCATGATTAAGTCACTCACATGGCCTAAAATCATAAACATGAACACAAGAGGCAAGGTAAGGTTCATATAGGTTCGCATAATCATGTTTAGCCTCATTTTATCCCATGTCAACATTAAAACTACCGTTTTGATCCAAAAGTAGCTAGAACTTACATAGTTAGGCCTAGGGAAAGGAGCATGAATCATCTTGGCTAAGAAAGGTGGCTCCTTTGATGAAGATCCGTCATGAAACTCGCATAGCAATGTTGATTTGGCCTTGATTTGGTGTAGCAAGCTTGCACCTTTTGATTTGAACTTGATTTGAGTGCATAGGCTCTAGGGATTGGAGATGGAGGCCATGATCAAAATTGATTTTGGCAGCACTTAGTTACTAGGTTTGATTTTTAGGGATTTAGGTTAGTTTTAGGGTCTTTTTATAGAGATTAGGATAGTTTTAGGCCCTTAGATTAACCCTAGGATAGATTAGGACCATCAGATCTCGAAAGCTTCCAGAACCAGCCCAAGAACAAGACCAGGTGAGACAAACAGGTGCGCCAGGCAAATTGCCCCGGCCACCCCCTGTCGACAGGCAAGTCGACAGGGCTGTCGACTTGGTCTGGGCCCAAGTCGACAGGCCTGTCGATAGCCCTGTCGACATGGCCCAGGCGGGAAACTTCCCGCCTAGCCCCAGATCTGATTTCCAAAACTGTTTCCGAAATTCAAATTTCCAGAAATCTTCTTTGGGCCTTAACCGGGTCATACGGACTCCGATTTTCGAAAACTCGGACTCTATTTCGCGTATTTTTCCGAGACGAACGCAATGGCATAGCCCGTTTTACTTGATTCAGGATTTAAAGTTAAATTCTGCCTTGATTCTCGTTTTAACATGTTATTGAAATACGGGTTGTTACAATACAGATTTTATTAGGAGTAGGGAACTAGAGAGAGTTAATTCTTTGAGACGATGAGGATTGTTAGTTGGAATATTAGGGATCTAAATGACCCTAAGAAGTGCGCTAAAATTAGGGCTTTTCTTAAAGATCTTCATATTGATATTGCACTATTTCAAGAGACTAAAATAGAGAACCCTGATTCTAGCTTTTTTACGAGGTTAGGTGGATCTATTTTTTGTAATTGGGCTTATATTCCAGCTATAGGTAGTGCTGGAGGTCTTATGATAGGCTGGAAAGATAATCAATATAGACTAGTTCAAGAATTTCCTAAATTGTATTCTTTACACATCATTCTAGCATCTTATATAGATAATTCCTTATTGGGAATTTCTAATGTGTATGGTCCTCACACCAAAATTGAGAGGAGGATTTCGTGGGTGGAATGTACTAATTTTAGGAATCTTGTCCCTAACTTATGGATTGTTGGAGGAGATTTTAATGTTACTAGGGATTTAGGGGAGAGGTCGCCTCGTGAAGGAGATTTCTCCGCTATGGAGGAGTTTAATGATTTGATTGAGATTCCGATCAATAACAGATCATTTACTTGGTCTAATGTTAGAGATAGTCCTTCTTTTGCTTTATTAGATAGATTCTTTATTAATACTGAGGTTAATGATAGATTTTCTAATTGTAACGTAAAGGGTTTACCTTTTTTTGGGATCATTGTCTTATAATTCTTTCATGTGAAACGAATATTTTGATTAGCAACAGTTTTAAATTTGAAAAGATGTGGCTCTTGGATAATAGTTTTATTAATCTTGTTTCTATTAAGTGGAATTCTTTATCTTATTTTAATAATTTGTATAAGGAAAATTCTGCGAAGATTTTTGTTGCAAAACTTGGTAAATTAAGATTTTCTTAAAAGGTGGAACAAGTTTATTTTTGGTAGTGTTAGAATTAAGAAAGACAAGATTTTGTGCGAGTTGTTGGATTTAGACAATTTGAGTGAGTCAAGGGCTCTTAATTTCGTTGAGAGAGATAGACTTTTTAATCTTAGAAATGATTTCAAATTGATATTGGAAAAGGAAGAAATTATGTGGAGGCAAAGATCCCGAGTTCAATGGATTAAGGAGGGTGATAATAATACGAAATTTTTTCATAGTGTGGCAAATGAGAGGAGATGAGATAATTTGATTCACTCTATTTATATCAATGATGTGGAATTGACGGTTCAGCGGGATTCAAATGAAGCCTTCACCAATTATTATAATCAAATTTTTGGGACTAGGATCAAGAGAAGAATTAACGTTAATTGGAAGGACATCTACCCTAATGATGTTAAGGGAGAGTTAGTAGATTTAGATAAGCCTTTTTCCGAGCAGGAGATTTGGAAGGCTATTTGTGATATGCCTAGTGACAATGCTCCGGGGCCTGATGGTTTTTCTGTTCTATTTTATAAACAGTTTTGGGAGGTCTTGAAATCTGATGTTTTTAAATTATTTAATGATTTTTATAGTGGGGATTTGTGCCTAGGTAACTTTAATTTTGCTAATGTTATCCTTATTAAGAAGAGAGAGGGTGCAAAAATTTTAAAGGATTTTAGACCTATCTCTTTAATAAATGTATCTGTTAAGATTATTTCTAAAGTTCTAGCGAATAGGCTTAGTAGGAAGATGAATGATCTTACAGATCATTCGCAAACTGCTTTTATTAAAGGTAGACAAATGGTGGATGGAGTGGCAGTCGTACAGGAGTACATTAATGTATGTGTTAAAAATAATTTTTCATGTGCTATTTTGAAATTAGATTTTGAGAAGGCATTTGATTCTATTGATTGGGATTACATCTGTGAAGTATGTCTTGCTAGAGGTTTTAGTGTCAGATGGATTAATTGGATAATGCTTTTACTTAGGTCTGGTGGTTCTAATATTGTTTTCAATGGGGTTGTGGGAAAGAAGATCCAATCTAAGAGGGGTCTTAGACAGGGAGATCCCCTGTCACCTCTACTGTTTAATTTAGCGGCTGACGTTTTTTCTAGAATTATTAAGAGAGCTGGGAGATTAGGTGTTTTGGGCAATGTTGGTAATGAGGAATTTAACAATGAATTATCTATACTTCAATTTGTGAATGATACCTTATTATTTTCTTCTCACCTACCAAAGCACATTATTGCTCTTAAATTTATTCTTTATTGTTTTGAGATGTTATCAGGTCTTAGAATTAATTTTGACAAGAGTTCTATTATGGTCATTAATGATTTTGGTAATGTAGAGGCTATGGTTGCTAGCACCTAAAACTGTTCTATCATGAAATTTCCTTTTGATTATTTGGGTTTTAAGATTAGACCTTCGAAATTAAAGAAGGAGGATTGGTTAGTCATAATCGATAAGATTAATAGTAGACTATCAAGTTGGAACAATAGATTTTTGTCTAGAGCAGGTAGATTAGTTCTGGTTAATTCGGTACTATCTGCAATCCCTGCTTATTGGATATATTTCTAAGTTGGTCCGCAATTTACACGCAATGTCATACACATGATTGCATGGCCATTTTTCTCGAGAAAATGGACAGTGAAATGGTTGCTGATGTTGAGAAATGAAAGTAGCATGCACAGATGATTTATCGAGACCTAAAAGGGAAGCAGTAAAAGGACGGAAAGGATCGCCTGGACCCAATTTTTCGTGGTCCCATGGACTAGAGTAATATGTGTAACAACCCGAATTATTATAACATGTTAAAACAAGAAATCAAGGCATAATTAAATTTTAAAGTCAGAATCAGGGGAAACGGGTTATGCCATTGCGTTCGTCTCGAAATTTTACATGAAATAGAGTCCGAGATTTCAAAAATCGGAGTCCGGATGAAGAAGTTATGGCCTGTACAAGTTTCAGCAGTTTTCAGGCAGCACTGGACCAGGGGGTCGACCATAGGGTCGACCTACCCCCCTCCCCCCCAGGTCGACCATAAGGTCGACCTACCCCCCAGGTCGACCATAGTGTCGACCTCCCCCTCTTACTGGTCGACCTGGCCGGCCTGTTTTGACCTAGAACTCATTTTTGAAGCCTGAGACATGTTTTGATGGTCCGGATTGATTCTAGGGTTAATCTAAGGGCCTAAACTAGTTGCTACACCTATAAAAACCTCCTTAGACCTAACCTAGTTCATATCAAATCATTCTTACACCATTATGCTGCTGAGATACCTTTTGAACCATGGCCGTCGTCTCCAAATCAAAGTACAAGCATTCAAATTCAAATCAATTCGAAGAACAAAGCTTCAACGATGATTCTAGACAATAAATCAACAACGTCACTGCAACATTCTACAACAAATTCAGTTCTTAATTCATTAGCCATCCTCTGTAAGTTCTAGTTATTTTCAGATTAAAATATTTAAATATAATATGGGCATGTGATGAAGTGAAATTAGATTTAAGTATGTTTATCGATCTATTTCTGTTGCTTCTTGGATCTTGAGTTTTGAGACTTGTCTATCTTTATTCCCATGTCTAGTTTATGATCTATTCAGTTTGTTGTAAATCATTTTTCTTGATTCATATTGATATTATTACTAAGTTGTAATCTTCATGCCTGTGATGATGTTTTTCTCTCTGATCTTATTCTTATGCAAAATTCTACCTTCCCTTATTTATTTTCTTTTGATGAACCTAGGTCAATTTCAGACCTAGGCCTAAACTACGATATACGTGCGATGGTATACGGGGGAAATATTGGAATATGGCCTAGTGGAATATATGTGTTTGGTGGAATTGATGGCATAACATAAAAATTGGATATTTGGGTATTACTACCATTAACATGAAATTGGATATTTGGGTATTGTCAATATAATTGAAATTGCAAGTTTGGGCATACATGAATTGGCATGTAAATTAAGTCACGAGTTTAGGACTATGTAAATTAAATCAAAAGATTGGGCTTATGTTAATTAGGCATATGTAGAATTGGGAATTTGAACATGAAAGCAATCGTAAACTTGATAGTTGGTATAAACATGTATTATGAACTTGGGCAACTGACATGTACTGTAATAAAAAGGTTATAGTTTGTGATAACTACATCATGAATCATGATTTGGGTTTATTGGGTATGAAACTTGATACATGTAAATTTGGCTAGAACTTGATATGGTAAAATGGCATAAAATTGGCATACATGTAAAACGGCATAAATTGAACAAATGTAAATTTGGTATGAATTGGGCATATGTAAAATTTACATGTAATCTAGAACTTGGGCATATGTTAATTATGTAAAATTTGGAGTTGAAAATTATATGATAATTTATGACTTAGTAGATGTCTAATATGAACGCGCCAAAGTTGGGTTTTGGGTAATTGGCATGTATTGTAAATAAAAGGCTATAACTTGGCATAACCTTATAGTGAATTATGATAATAATTTGGGAATACGTTTTGGGCAAAAACGTGAATCATGAACATTTCTGTATGTTAAACACATGAACTGATATTGGGTTTTGGGTGGAATACGACCATTAATGAACCTTTGACACGAGGTTAGACTCAATTTGTGGTGTAAGTCTGCCCGGAACCGCCCGGCAAATCCAGTAGCCATAAAGTGTCAGTCTAATGTGAGAGGTCGAAGGCCAAATTGTAGGCGTAACGGTTTATGACACGAGGTTAGACCCAGTTTGTGGTGTAAATCTGCCCGGAATCGCCCAGCAAATCCAGTGGCCACAAAATGCACGGTCTAATGTGAGTGGTCATGATTCGTTCGTCATAATGAATGAATTAAGGAATACTAACAATAATAAGATGTGGGTATGGTTAGAGGGTTAGGTGGGATGACATGGAAATTTGACATGCAAATATGGACCTAACTGGTATGAGTTAAGAACATGTAAAACTTATAAATGTAGGCTCAACCAATATGTTATGAATCGGTGGGTTAAGTAACATGGCTAGGCTAATGACACTTAACCGTTATAACATGACTAGCGGATGGGTTAGGCTAACTTGAATAGGTTGATAACACCCAACCGATATAACCTGATGTGTGGTAAGGTTAAGTAACAACAGAGGGTAACACTTAACCGTCACAACATGATAAGTAGGTGGGCTAAGTCAATATATACTTAACAAATTGGATACGATGATTTGATAGGGTCAAATCATGAACCGCTTGAATATACTTAACCAATTTAACACGACGATTTGATAGGGTTAAGTCATGAACCGCTTGAATATACTTAGCCAATTTAACACGATGATTTGATAGGGTTAAGTCATGAACCACTTGAATATACTTAACCAACTTGACAGATGATTCGTAGGGCTAAGTCATGAACTTGAACGACAACACTTAGCCAATTTGACATGACACGTAGGCGGGTTAAGTCACGAACTTGAATGACAACACTTAACCAACTTGACATGCTAAACTGATGGGGTTAAGTCTCGAATTTGAATGACAACACTTAACCTACTGAACGGAAACCCTAGTTGCGCGGTCCTTTTCAGAAGTAACCCACTAGATGTATCATGGTACCCTAGAACTAGGCAGGATGGGGCACAATTACTGGGCTGATTGTAAGTGACCAGAACGACGGCTGAGTTGGTGCGCCATTGTAGGTTCAGGCGGACTATGTTCGTGCACGTAGTCCGGAGTTGAAGAAGCAGGCATTGGGCACCGGTAGGTTTACATTGTGCATGCTTGATTCGTGCCAGTGGTTGGCACCCTAGGGCTCTATACACCCTATGGGGGACCTAGCACAGGTGACTACATTTCGTGATTGGGTCGTATGACACAGACACATGAACGAGCTAGGACTTGTAGGGAGCCGATCGATTAATAGATCGTTACGTGGAAAAAAGGGTGTTGTTCGTTAGGTAGCATAATCCCTAGTGGTCATAGGTGGCATAAACTCTAATCGAATCTAGGAAACATTCAATAGGTAGCATAATCCCTAGTGGTCCTAGGTGGCATAAATCCTAGTTGAACACGCGATGATTCATGATAAGGAAACCTAGCCAGAACAAGGATGGCAGTCCAAACGATTTCAAGAATGGTGGCACTACGTTGAAGTAGTATAGAAATACGTGATGAAACCCATACGATATACGGCAAGGGACTGTACATATACACGTAAAGGATGATACAGGTTGGGTACTAGTACGGTTGGTACAGAGAATTTAGGGAATCAAAGAAAATAGTGGAATGGTGAAGCTTAGAAATCTTGCGATGTTATACTTAATAGAAACCTTGCAATATGATACTTGGTAGGAACCTTGTGATGATACTCTTGATAGGAAGCATGGAATGTTATACTTGATTCATCGTGCCTGTAGCTTACCTTGTCATCATGCTTATGTTTATTTTCAGTTTATTCATGCCATGTTATCTTTACCTATTTTTATGCTGAAAGTCACTAGGACTTACTCAGTCTTTATGACTGACCCATTTTGTTTTGCCTCTTTTTCGTCCATTCCCACCCCCCCCCCCCCCCGGTTCGCAGGGTGGAAATACAGCTTAGTTCGGTTCTTACCAAGCTCCAAGGCTCTTTCATGTACGGCTTGGATTTCCCTTGGCTATGGCTTGCTTTGGTTTATTGGGGAATATCACAATTTATTTTTATGCTTCTTTGTTTTTGAGCAAGACATATATTTTAGCAATGTAAGTGGGTATTGGAAGTTGATGGGCTTTTATTGTAAACAATTATATTTAATAAATGATTTGAAGTACTTTGAGTTTACCACTTTGAGTTTACAAATTTATAAATAGAAAGTGAAAAATCCTTGTCTACAAGACCCAAATAGCCTTTAGAACATCCCCAACCAGGAGGATTACTCGCGATCAAATCGAAGTTATTTGACTCGAGCAACCCTCCAACAGGTTGGGGGTTGCTTCTTCCTTAGCCGGCTTTTAGAAAGCCGACTAAGGAAATCTTGTCTTAATTACCCAGCTTTTTGAAACCCGGCTAAGCGCTTAGCCAGCTTTTAATAAGTCGGCTAAGGCTATTTTGCCTTAGCCAGCTTATTAAAAGCCAGCTAACCAGGTTATTGAAGAAACCGTTCAGTTGCTTCAGCAACCCCTTGGGTTGCTGATGCAACACGGGCCCGGGGTTTGACATCTCTGTTGAGGGTCAGTTGAAAAGAAACTGACCCCCTGTTAGGGATGCTCCTAAAGTTGCAAAAGCTCCAAGTACACTTCAATGTCCAAGAAGAAAGACAAAATTCAATCCAAATACCAAAATGTGGTGAGATAGCTTCTAAGCTAAGTTTATAAGTCCGAAGAACCTTCCAAAGCCATAGAAACCAAGAAAGAAGATAGTAAAATGCTTGAAGAATTAGATGCTTCTCGCATGTAGGAATGAAACGGCCAAAAGATTCTGAAACAAAATGAGTGCTAGGCTATTTATAAGAGTGGAACACGAAATTTCTTATCCCTCAAAATTCGTATTCCAGTATCTGTGCCGATCCGGAGATCGGTACGATTCCTGAGTACTTAGTCAATTCTTGCGTTGCCTCTTCACCGAAGTACTTGAATCCATTCGATGCCATAACCGAAAAACCAGAATGCTAAATCCCTAAGCCAACCTCGTGATACGAAATATGATTTCTGTATCCGCAAGCCATTTCCAAACCATTGAGTATCATGCCACCTTTTAATGACTGACATCAATTCTATAAACTATGGTTGAATGAGTTTACTATTAGCAGTATTTAAATTGTGTACGTTCAGATAAATGTAATAAGTGATGGGGTAAAGAGAAATGTTGTCAGTTTCAATTTTCAAATCCTAATGTGACATATTAAATCCGTTGGTAAATGGACTGTATACAGAGAAAGAGATATAAGGATTTTTTTTTTGAAACAAGAAGGGTACTTATATTACAATAAGGGCATTGTTACTGACACTCCATATATTATTAAGGGAGGGACCAATTTTTTTCTTTTCAAAAATTGTTAAGGGGAGTACCAATGAGGAAATTAGCCCCTTAACAAATAAAGATAATTTTACCTGATTACCCATTTAGCCACTTAACAAATAAAGGTAAGTTTACCTTAACAAATATTGCAAGGGCTGTAGTAATTCTTTTTTGATTCGCATATATCTTTTTTTTTAAATCCTAAAGGATAAGCGTTTTCAGAGGAATATGATCAAACTTTTTTTTTTGTTGATATAAATATGCCGAATTTTATAATTACCGAGGCAATACACCGAAATGATTATTAATTTTCGACATATCACTACTGAATACATATATAATTGATTACATGCTAGATTCGGTGCAATGGTGACGAGGTGCTTTTTTTTTTTTGGTTTCCCTTATCGAGTAAGTTTTTTAAAATTTAATTTAAAGAGGTAATTCAGAAATATTGAGAAGTGTCAAATAATATGTTTGTGTAGCCCCTTAACAATTTTTCAAAGAGTGGAGTGTTTTTAAAAAATGACCCCTCTCCCCTTCAACAATAGTTGGAGTGTCAATAACAACACTCTAAAATAAACAGGTTACAAGGGGATGATTAAGCTAGTTACAAATGTTACAACACAAACCTGAACAAAAAAAAAAAAACCAACTTAATTTACACAGACATAGCAAGAAAGACTACGTAAACAACACCAAACCGCTGCAGAAACCCCATACTACACAACTAAAACAAAATAACATGCCACAGAATTTCAACAAAGGTAATTTTTATTCTAATCCACAGTTTTAATAAGTTAATCCACCATTTTAGTTTAATAAGTTAATCCACAACTATTTTGTAAGTTAATCAACGAGTGGATTAACTTACAGATTTCACCCTATTATATATCTAACAATCGATTTTATGCTTTTTGTTTCATAATTCTGCGTTATTTCACAATTCTCATATCAAATTAATAATAATAACCCAACTAGCCTAAAATCAAGATCTCATACCAGATAATTATGTGAAAAAAATACATATTATAAATCTACTATATGCAATATGTTTTTTATATAAATTATACCGACATGTCAATTATAGGATTTTCATTTGGTATTCAAATTCTCTTGCTGTATATGTTAACTTGTGCAGCCACTCATACTAGTCATTCATACATGCTAGTATACGTATGCATAAAAATCCAAATGAAGTGGTGAGGGACAAATAAGAAATCTTTGCTATAAATAAACAGATCATGGAGCAAAACATCAATAGGTTCATCAAAAATGAAGCTAATAATAAACAAGTCACTTTAGCACTTTAAGTACCTACAACCTATTATTTTTACTTATGTAAAAGTCATATATATTTCTTGAATTACACAAACATGGGATTAAAAGTCATACACGCCTTTTAAGTTCTAATAATCATGGGTTTAAATTGCTTCTTGATATCCAAATGAACATACAAACCACATTAAACTGACTTTTAACACTCAGCACAAATAAAGCAATACATAGAACATAATACTTTGAATAACACTTTGAAACAAGCAATCTATCATTTGACCTTTTTTTTCAATAACACTGAATCAATACTAAGAAAGATATCTACATTTGAAATAACCAACGTATCTTCTGAATTATTATTTTTTGAAAAACAAGCAATGTATCTTCTGAAATATCAATCTTCCACTTCTTAAATAACAGGCCACATCTAGTCATGCCTACTGGGGCATAAAAGAAGATACACTTTTCAACAATTCCTAAATATAAAAGGGGATTGTTAAAGGGACTCCAAATTTAGTTAAGGGGAGGACCAATTTTTATTTATTGTATAATTGTTATGGGGAGGACAAAATAAATCAGCCTCCCCTTAACCATATACATTAAAATTCCGATACTAACCCCCTATAATTCTCATTAGAATAAACCATGAAACTTAAAGCTTAATTAATGTTAACAATTTAATGATGCACATAAAAATAAAAAATTAATATATTTAATGTAATGGAGACACAAGAAAGTTTCATGGGTAATCAGAAGGCACCGGATTAGGTAATTAATTTTAATTTCATATTAGAGTTAGTATTGTTAATTTAAAATAAATGCAAAATAAAAATTTAATCTAATATGTTGTTCTAATTTGAGTAATTGAGATGTTTAGTAATTCCAAAGTTTTTTATTTGTGTTGAATTTATTAAGTTAGAGTTTAACATAAGTGACAAGCCTTGGGTAGTATAGTCTCTTTTTCTTTTCTTTTTTAAATAAACCAGCCCCCCCCCCCCCTAAACAAATTTTTTTAAGCTGGAGTCCCCTTAAAATTATCCTTCTCTTAACCAAATGTGGAGTCCCTTTAATAATTCCCATATAAAAAAACATTGCATAAGCATGTAGAAATACAAATCTTTATTAATTTGATTCAGTAAGCACCATAAAATAATATTATTCACCTTTCTAGAAAATATAACACTATTTAACGGAAAAAATAATAATAGTAATTGGGTATAAATTTATGAAAACTGAAAAAAAAATTGAACAAACTTGAAAAGTTACGTATCTTCTCAGACATATTTCTAACAAATTTTTAAGATTTCAGAAAATAACTTATTTGATAATGGTGATATTAAAAAAAATACAATTTTGTATACAATTAATCAACTTCAAAAAAAAATTTAAACAAATTACTTACTGTTATGTTGAATTACTCCGCTTAACGCTTAAGCTTGGATTTAGACGCTAGAATTCCAAAGCCAAGAAGACAATGGAAAAAGCAGGAAGAAGTAAACGCATGGAAGAAGAAATCGCACGGAAGTAGAAAACGCAGAAGAAGATTAAGAAGAGGAGAATACGTACGGTTTTCTTTATTGGTGGATGTACTGATTAAAATTTGAATTTTAGTAAAAGTCAAAGATCCTATTATATCGGGTGGATTAACTTACTAATACGGTGGATAAGAATAAAATTTACCTTCAACAAAAGCCAAATAATCACAAATCTTCTTCCAACACCAGATGCTAGCAAAAGCACTAACAACACACAAAAAAAAACAAAAAGAACAAAAACAAATGACAAGCTCCAGATTGAACTCCAAGAACCAAGAAAGAAGCAGTGACAAGCATCTAACACATGCAGAACCAATAACCAAGGCAGTTGACAACAACTCTAAAGCTAAACCACAAGAAGCACACAAAAACCAAAGACCAACAGGGCAGCAGATGCCAAGCTTCGAAGAAGAAGAACTGATCACAGAACTCATAAGCACAACTAAACTAAATAAAAAAGCAGCTACACATAACATTGTACATCAAAAGGAGACCCTCAGAGAAGCACCAGAAACATGGAAATACCCAAAGTCAAAGCTATAAACTTGCCAAAAACAGCAAAAAAAAAACCACGCAAAGTTCATCTTTTTTTGTTTATTTAATATTTCACAACACGGTAAAACTAAGGATAGTAGATATATTTGCTCATGTCAATCAGAATAGTAGACAGTATCATAATATAAATGTAAGGTTTACATTTCTTAGAGTAATGCAAGACCATCTTGAAATATTGTAATGAATTCTTCCATCTCCAGCTTTGGTAGCACAACCCCAATTTCTACACTTTTACATTCATCTCCATTTTCTGCCATATAAAATCCTTCATTGTCTACAAATACTTCAACTTTGATCGGCTTTCCCCAACCGAAATCTATGCTATCATACACAGCAAATCTGTTAGAACCTGTAATAGCGAATAGCGGATGCCCAGCAAAAATATGAGCTCTATCTTCTGCCCCTCTCGTTACACTGCTCACAATTCCATTTTCCAACTCTTTAAATTTGCATCCAATGGCTTCACATGCTAGCATAACGCCTTCATCCTTAACCAAATCTCCTGCATTCATTTCCACAAATGGATGCAGAACACATGCTCCGAAATACAATGCTGGAGCAGGTGGTTCCGGTCTCTTTCTCCAGTCAACTGGTAACATAAAACGAACCATCTGATCTTTAGAATACTGGCGTAGTTTTGCTTGGCATGACCATGCATATGCAGACGATACAGTGTAAGAAGAACAATGAGGTAAGGATTTCTGGAACAATTTTGCTTTTGCTCGAACAGACGTTTTGAGTCTCTCTATCTGATCAAGGTTGATCCTGAATATGGTGCCCAGTGCTTCAGTTTTAGCTTTAGCTTCAGATTTGAGTTTAAGCTTGTTTCCAAATTTCCGTCTTTCTTTCAAATATCCTATGCTGCATTCTCGAAGAGTACTGTTTGATAGGAGTACAGTCCAATCCAGAGATGGTACCATAGCCAGTGGGAAAGGCGAACCAGACTGGCAAATTGGGACCCAGGATTTGACCACTACAACAAAAAACACTTTTCGCAACAGGCAATATCTGTTGCAGTAGACCAATTGCAATAGACCCGCGCCTGTTGGTATAGCCGAAGTTGCAAAATGTTCGCAATATTTTCCGCTTGTTGCAATAAGAGATTATGATATACTTTTTTGCAACAGATCCTTTTGCAACAATATATGTCCGTTGCAATAGATTTATAAATTTGTAAAAAAAAAATACAGCTTATAAATACTACATATTAAATGTATTCGTTTTAGTAATAGTGTTTGTCACAGAATGAAATAAACCAATAAAAAATTTATTTTGACAAAGTTTTAATAGTACAAACAATTACAACAAAAGATTCTACAATTTTCATACATCATTCATGTATAACAATTTCTTCTCTCACAACACATTTTTTTCCGGATAGAGTTTTTCTAATCATGCAAGAAAGTCCACTCTTTAAGCTACCAAGCATTAGAATCTGAAACTTTGTGTGCCCAACTGACTCGTTTAAAGGTTTGCAATTGTTCAATTCATTCAATTCCCTTCTACCTGTCAAATAGCATTGCAATTCAAAATGAATAAGCAACGCACAAGCAAAATATATACAACAATGAAAGTCACAACGTAAAATCTGTGCTCATTTATAGTACTGACCTCTTTTAAAGGCCATGGCTTTGATATTTCGAAACCTCCAGCGGAGTGTAACAAAAGTTTGAAGCCTACAGCCCATTTTTTTAGGCTAACACCATCTGTTTTACTAGTCTAGTGGCATTCACCTTTACACGTTCAACATGAATATGCGAATCACACCTAAACCATATCAGACTGTTAATGCTTGAAAAAAAATACGACTATAACCCAACTTAAGAAAGCAGTAAACAATAGCGTAAATAGTATGATAAAAATTCCATTAACCTCCCCCCCCCCCCCCAAAGAAAAAAAAACACTGATTGTACATCGACGGTTATAATTATCGGAAGTGCCCTTAAGAGAAGTATCTATTCCAGAACCCTTTAAAGATCTTATAAGTAAGTGATGCCAATACTTAAAAACCAAACCACCGCTCATAGCCCAACAAGAAATGAGATAAATAGAAATCCAATATTATTATCATCTACAGCATAAGGATCTCTCACCTCTTTATTAAGACCTCCTCTAAAGCTTGAAACTCGATTAAGTGCTTTGTTAAGCAGTCCATTTTCAGATGCAAATGTCGGGCTACTGGGGATAGAATTTAAGAAAGCTGAAAGGTTCAAATCAAACCATGACTCCGCTGTATTATTGATATTAGCACCCATCATGCTTGCATAATAACATACGAACGAGAAATTAGGCATACTAACTCAACTAGCACCCATCATCCATACTTATGTATGTATGTATTGTGTGTATAATATGATATCGCACCTGAAGATGATGCAGTAACATTTGGGCATAGCTCTACAGATGTAGTCGAGTTAAAATGCTCCTCAGTGCCCAAAATATCTGTAGTGATGCTAGAAGCTAGCATCAGTTGCTCATTGCTCATCGGTTTCTCTGATCATATTAGCTGCTCACATATCTGATTTCATCACAAAAAAGAAGTCACAAAAAAATATGTTTACCAAATCATGCTATGAAACAGAATATGAGTTCATTTTTTCCTCCCCAATCCAATAGCATTCTAACATATTTATAAATTTTTCTAATATGTCACAGAGTATTCTTTTTTTAATAATATCTCATGTCAACATATACATGATTTTTTTTTCCACAAACCAAACCAAAGAACTAACAAGTGACAGAAATGAAACAAGATACAAAACATTAAACAAAAGCACAATAATATTTCTTTTTAAATGATATTAACAAAAATCAAAAGAGGAAAATGCAGATAATTGTTTTAAAGACGAAAACACATTGTAAATATTAAAAAAACATGCGATGCACGAATTAGCAACCAGTACTAAGAAATATCATGAAAAAAAAAACTTGTCATTCATTCGAGCATAGTGTAATTGATTTTTTTTTCTTGCTCTTTTATTTGAACCGAACGGTCATAGGTTACCTTTGTGGCACAAGATGCGGCCAAATGTTTGATTGAATATATTCAGATGTTATTATGTGAAAAAGGAAACGAACCACTATAAAAAGGCAAAAAAATTGGGTTACCCTGAGCAGTATCCAAAGCTTACATGGCCACAGTATATGCATTCATGGCCACAGTTTTAGCAGGTCAAGAAATAAGATGAAGTAACAGTCATCAGTTTTAGTGCAAAAGAGCTTTTAGCTTACTGCAGCATGACATGTATTAGGCTATTAGCAGATCAAGAAATTAGGTTAAGTAGCAGCCAACAGTTGAAGTGCAAAAATAATTTTAAGCTTTACATTAAGTAGCAGCCAACAGTTAAAGTGCAAAAATAATTTTCATCTTTACATTATGTAGAAGTCAACAGTTGAAGCGTAAAAACAATTTTAAGCTTTACTGCAGCGATCTTGAACCCTAGGCCTCATATGATTTCCTTTTAATCAACAACCAACAACACTACAAGACCAGCTTTGCCAGAAATGCATAAACACAACTTATTTTCAAACTAATTCAGTGTTCACCTATCAGCAACTTTGCTGATGATCGTTGCCCCCTTTCGGGGGTTGCTCTAGGAGACCGGTTGGCTTGTCTAGCCCTGAAGCCGGCCCTAGATGGCTTTTCCAACAGTCATTTATGACCTCGGTAATATTTTATACGCTTATCTAATTGTAAACTTTATTAATCTTCCAAATTCATGAACTACTTATATATTCTAATTTTAAATAATAAATCAGCAGTTCTTTGATCGCCACAGTGGTAATCTATGACAAAAATATCATGAAAGAGAAAACATTTCTGGCACTATGCTCAAATGAATGCCAAATTGTAAAAAATAAAAATATACTGGAAGAAAAATCGTACCATAGGGTTAAATATTTAAGGCTATCTCTCCAGCAAACAAAACTCCTCCAACTCCTTGCCTAATCTCAAAAACATCAACAAATCTACGCCCTATCTGCCGCCAGGCTTGTGCTGATCGAGTACCTCCACTTAACCCATAATCTTCCCTTTTCCTTTTCTGAGCAAATCGCCTCCAACGCCCCTAGCACCCATCCGCCGCTTCCTTTTCTACCACCCATAGTCGAATTCGATTTCTTCTAGGAGTCCATCGCTAACCCGATCGAAAGCATAGTTGCGAAATTAAGGACGAATAAAAAAACCGAGGGTAGATGAGGATGTAAATAATGGAAAACCAATAAGTTACAGCGGTTGCCTTGAACGTGAAGTGAAGAAAGGGGGTAGAAGTATCCGGATTATAGGGTTACGGGGGGAAAGCGGGAAACGAAAATATCAAGGAAAATGGGGGCGGGAATGTACTTATTTCCGCAAAAGGCAGCGTTACTTCAACCGTAACCAGCAAATTAGCGTAGGAAATTACTTTTTCTGTAAATTTATGTGAAATTAAAATATTTAGATTTAGGGAAAAAACAAGTTAAATTAGAAAAAATTGTACTGTCTTGTGTAATCTAAATTTATAAGGCTCCATTGCACATTACAACAAATTTTATTTTAAAATATAACTTCTCATAGAAAATTAAAAACTTTAATTTTAAATTTTATGAATATTACAAAATGGATGTGTTCTCTTATGGTGTTATATTATTATTTTAATTTTTTAGTTTAATGAAAATTTTGAAAAAAATAAATTTTTATGAATATTTTGTAATTTTATTTTAGTTATTAGTTTAAAATTATTTAAATACTGAATATTTATATAATTATCAATTATAATTATTGAATACTAAGTAATAAAAATACATATTAATAAGTTTGAAATTATTAACTATTAAATTGAGTACTAAATATATATAGTAGTTGTTTAACATTAAATACTAATAGTAATTACTAAATAATATAATTTTTAATGATAATATATTAATTATATTTGCCAATTATTAATTATATATATGTGCATATATATATATATATATATATGTTAATCATATATATATATTAACTATTATGCTTATACTTCTTATATTATAACCGAATATTACTTGGGAAAAAATATTTTTTAAAAGTACATTTTTGCAAGTGGCTTTACCTGTTGCAAAAAATTTACAGTATCGGAACTGTAAAAACAGTTGCTAAATATATAATTTTTGCAACTGGTTTTAAAGTGTAGTTGCAAATAATATGTCTATTGCAACATCAATGAAAGTCGCAACAGACATGAAAGCGCTGTTGCGAAAAATATGTTTTTCGCAACAGGAAGGAAAAGCCTGTTGTTAAATCTTATCTATTGCAACAACTACGAAAGTTCTGTTGCTAAATATCATTTACTACCACTGACATTTGAGGTCTGTTGCAAATAGGTAGTTGCAATAGGGTATTTTTTTCTTGTAGTGGACAAAGTGGGTGTAGCTGAAGCCATCACATGCCGCATAGTGCATGGAAAATGCCATGCAAATTCCATTGTTTGGAAATATTGTTAGCTGAATGGCTAGCAAATCATCATTCTCGCTTACGTGAGGAATGAAAGGTTTGAGCTTTGTAGGATCATGTGGCTTAGTTTCTGAGACTTGTACAAACTCCTCTAGTTCGTTCTCCGCTATGGCTAAAGGGACCGAATCACCTTCTTTGTAATATATTCCATACTTTTCTTCCTTGGAATTGGGTGAGAGACGAAGCTTTCTGGCTAAGGGATAAAAATGATGCAGAGTGAGAGAAAGGGAGGATTTGAGATTGGGAAGATGGGATTCGATGAAGTGAGAAGACGAATGGGGGATATATGAAAAAGAAGCATCTTCGAATATGGTTAGAATCGATCCAGATTACATTTGAAAAGGTGAGAGGAATGGATGATGAATCGGGTAGTGATCCTTAAGGCGGAGAGATTCAGACATTTTCGATCATTTTCATTTTATTTTGTTTCTGGTTGTTCATAGTTTTTTTTTGGGTGATGGTCGTGGCCATTTATACACGTTGCCTTTTACAATAGAAGCAAGCTTTGTCCAAGTCATAATACAAATTGTTTTACAATACTAACTAGTGTGTAACCCCTGCGTTACACACGACAATATAATTAAAAATAACGTTTATTACGAAGACAAGTGTATATTGATGTATATTAGTAATTAATGTCTTTTATACACGTTATCTTCTTTGAAATTAATGTATATTAATAATTTATTCAATGAATTAGCAAATATTTTTAAATAGAATTTGTTTAAATAAGATAAATGTAAAATTACGAAGTTAGTTGAACTGTATGACATTGTAGGAAAAATTGAGAGTTATTGATGTTCAAAAGAATTTTATGATATAATACTTGGTAAATTTTTGATATAAATGAATCATAACTAATTTACAAATTAACTTTGTCATTATTGTTGATATACACCGTGCATATTATGTGATTTATACATCTTTGTAGTTACATGGGAAAATATCTTTTATTAATATGAATTGAATATACATAATAAAATTAGCATATATTTATAAAAACTATAAAAATGGACTAAATAAATGTTAAGATTTAAATAATTAGGATTTAGATTTCATGATTAGTATTAACATGTGGACTAAAATATAAAATATCAGAAACAATTAAGAAAGTTCAGCAAATAATTAAGAAAGTTCATGATCATGTGGCTTAGTTTCTAAGACTTGCACAAACTCCTCTAGTTCATTTCGTTCTCCGCAAT
Source organism: Allium sativum (assembly GCA_030737875.1). Taxonomy (NCBI): domain Eukaryota; kingdom Viridiplantae; phylum Streptophyta; class Magnoliopsida; order Asparagales; family Amaryllidaceae; genus Allium; species Allium sativum. The sequence continues at coordinate 143,109,478 of CM060914.1, forward strand.
GGCTAAAGGGACCGAATCACCTTCATTGTGATACATTTTTTACTTCTCCTCATCGGAATCGGGTGAGAGACGAAGCTTTCCAGCTAAGGGATAAAAATGATGCAGAGTGAGAGAAAGGGAGGATTTGAGACTCGGAAAATTGGATTCGATGAAATGAGAAGATGAATGGGGATAGTTGAAAAAGAAGCATCTTTGAACATGGTTGGAATCGATCCAGATTACATCTAAAAAGGTGAGAGGAATTGTTGAAGAACCGGGCACCAATCCATGAGGCGGAGAGATCCGGACATTTTCCATCATTTTCATTTTGTGATGGCGGTGATGGTGAGATATGCAAAAGAAGCTTATCGCCTGTAGGAGTTCCTATCCTTCGGTCATAATATTTATTTTACAATACTAATACATGTTGCCCTTTTATAATATATAAGTCAGCACTGAATTATAATACAACTGTCGTTGTACAACTACAAGATAACCCCCAATGTTGCATATCCATTAAAACTATTAAATAATAGTAAAATTTAAGAATTTCTTGCTCTCTCCTTAATTCTAGGATTTCTCCCTTCCCAGATTAATTCTCTCTTGATATTTAATATTTGAATCTTCTAACTTATCAATTATATTATTTAACTAAAAAACTCATTATTCGACAATACATTGTTTATATTTAAAACTTTTATAATTATCTATAAATAATTCATTGATTAGCTTCTTACATTTTATGTTCAGGTCCTTATATTTATATTAATTACATAATAAAAATATAACTATTTGAATAAATTTGATTAACTAATATTAAAATTGATATGAAAGAAACATAATTTAATATGAATACGATTATTGTACCAATAAAAATGGTAAAATTTAATTTTTATCCAATTATGATTTATCAATCGCACGCACAATTGCAATCAACAGGAAACAGATGCAAATTAATAATGGCGGCTGAAACATCATCTTCTTTTTCATTGAATAATTCTTGTTCAAACCCTTTGTTCTTTCAATCCTTTTCGGGTAAATCTATTTCGTTTGAAAAGGGGAATAAGGCGAGTGGTTTTGTTCGTTCTAATTTGGCTTCTTTAAAACCTCAGTTTCGTTCTGGAGGTTGTTTCCGTTATGGAAAGGGTAATCATTTTGCAAGAAATTATAGAAATCAAATTAGATGTTATAACTGCGGTCGATCGGGTTATGGGACAAGGTGAGTTGCATGAAAGTTTTACAGAAGATGCTAAGGAAAATAAAGCGTTTAATAATTTCATCGCTGGGAGGATTATGGGACAAGGTCGAAAGCAAGCAAAGACCAAAGAAGCACATCATTAGATTCTGAGTTCTGATTTGATTTTATTAAAGAATTTTATTAGTCTCAATGATCAGTTGCAAATCGTTAAAAAATGTCAAGAATTAGGAATTGGAGAAGGAGGTTTCTATAGACCTGGCTATGAGAATGGTGCTAAGTTTAATCTCTATATGATGTGTTTGGGTAAAAATTGGAATCCGCAGTCAAGGCAATATGAAGACAGGCGGAATAATGATGGAGCTTTACCTCCAGAAATTCCATTAGAATTTAAAAAGATGGTTAGCGATTCATTGGTGCTTGCTCATAAAGAAATAGTAGAGAATGGTGGAAAAGATGAAGATCTTCCAACTATATCCCCTGATGTTTGTATTGTCAATTTCTACAATCCTGATGGGAAATTGGGCTTACATCAAGATAAGGATGAGAGTAATGAAAGCCTTTCAGCTGGGCTTCCCGTGATTTCTTTTTCCATAGGCGATTCGGCAGAGTTCGTCCACAGGGATGAGAGGGACAAAGGTATGGTTAGGAAAATTATGCTTGAATCAGGGGATATTATTATCTTTAGAGGAAAATCAAGAGGTATTTTCCATGGCATTTCAAGAATTTACAAAGATAAGGCTCCGGATTTGCTTATCAAAGAGACCAATATGAAAGTTAGGAGATTAAATCTGACTTTCAGACAGAGGGAGTTTAATAGTACATATGAAGAAGGGAATAATATTCAAACTTGTGCTGTTAATAATTCAAATCAGATTGATGCAAGTGGTTTACATGATTTCCAGAGATCATATGCGGATTTAACTCGGAGTTTTACCCCAGTATTTGCTCCTATAGCTAAGGAAAGTTCTTCCTGGAAGAGGAAATCTGATACAGGGTTTCTAACCAAAAATAGATTTTGTTTTAGATGTGGAGGTTCTGGACACATTGCGAAGGAATGCAGGAATTTAATTAGTTGCTTTCAATGTAGGGGTTTAGGAATAGAAAGGGTCAGTGTACAGAAGTATTTAGAGGAGGATCAGGGAAGGATTTAATGCACTTCTATTGTTTGATCTTTTGCCAGAAGTTAATTTCTCTGGTGAATCTATTCGAGGCAGGTTACTCTAAACAAAAGTGCGAAGTGGCTTATATGTTATTTTTGTTGGGTTAGCATATGGAGGGGTTAGAAGATGGACTAGTGGGGAAAAAGCGATATCAGGAGGTTTCAAACCGGGCTGTTTTCCCGCCATTACCTCAAGCTTTGGGAAGGAAGGAGCACGCTTTTTTCCTTTTGTCTTAACCTGTTAAAATTACAGAGGTTATTCGCAGACTCTGTGTTGAGTATTAAAGGTAAGGATTTGCGTTTGTTGAAGGAGATACTACTTCCTTTTGATGTTATTAACACCATAGTGAATGTGGAGCATTATGAAAGTGATACACTTATAACACTGGACGCTGATTTTGGAAGTAATATGAAGGACTGGGTTGATGCTAAAAGCATGGACGGTCCTAAGGTGGCGGAGGATATTTACAATGAGGAGGATTTGCTTTTGTTGGAGGATGTTATGGTGGGTATTGTTGGGAGGTTTTGGGTTGACAATCATTTCGACCCCATGTTCATTGACCTTGCAGTTAAAAATTGTTTGGGTTCGGTAGAGGGTATGAGCCTCTTAGAGGATTCGAATTCAAAATGCAAGGATATAAACAAGGGTAAAGAAAGGGTGACTGGGCTAGATTGGGTGGATATGCAGGATGTTATCTCTACCAATCGATTTGTGTAACACCCCGTATTTTCTATGAACGTATAAGTAACAAATCAGAGGATAATTCATTTTTAAAATAAGAATCAAGATAAACGGGTTGCGCCATTGCGTTCTTCTCGGAATTCTGCTTGGAAACGAGTCCGAGTTTGCAAGAATCGGAGTCCATATGAGGGAGATATGACCCCCCGAAGTTTCAGAAATTTTCAGAATCGAAGACAGTTCGAAATTCGAATTCAAACCCAGAAGCGGGCTGGGCGGGGAATTTCCCGCCCAGGACCCAGGTCGACTGGGCAGTCAACCCCCCCCCCCCCCCCCCAGGACCCAGGTCGACTGGGGAGTCGACCCTCCCAGACCAGGTCGACTGGGAAGTCGACCTGGGGGTCGACCTCCCTGGTCGAACCTGGTGCGTGTGTGTGTGTTTGCGATTTTGAGGGCTGTGACGTGTTTGGACGGACCTGATGAGTTCTAGGGTTAATCTGAGAGCCTAAATGAGTTCCTACACCTATAAATACATCCTAAAACCTAGCCTTCTCTACACACAATTCTATTCTGCTTCTACTCTACCTCTGTTCTAATAAAAATGGCGTCGCTACTCTGCTGGAATCAAAACTAGAAGCTAACCAAACTCAATTCAAATTAGAGATTAAAGCTTCTGCAACGATTCTACAACAATTAAAGTTCTTTCTTCAATCCAACCAAGGCAAGTGCAGTTATTTTCCGATATAAACGTTAATTCTGATTGTGACATGAATTGTAAATATGAATCTGAGGTTATATCTGTTCTGTTCTGTTTAGATCTTATTTTGTATCTCTTTCGTCTTTCTGTTTTATAGCCAGGCTACCACGAGCCTGAGCCAATCTCATAAGAGATTAACGTACACTAAAATGTTTGGGACAGTAAAATGAATGATGCATAAATTGGGTATGACCAATAGTTGACTGATTTGAGGAAAGAACATGGACTGTAGCTAGAACGTAAATCTGAGACATATGACCGGACATGTTATATTTATAACATAAAGGGTATTGAACATATGATTTGAGGACACGACATAGAAAGGCATATAATTGGACATAAATATAGAATGTATTGAACATATGACTTGAGATAAAGAGAATATGGCTTAGGTATAAAGATTTACATTAAAGTAGGATATCTATCAAATGTGAATAACACCTAAGTAGGAGATTTTTGAACATATGACATGCACTGAAATCGATGGCTATATTTGGTATAATTTATATGTGAATCTTTTGTACTAGGCAAGTTGAACTAAATTGGGACATGTAATTTATGACCATAATCTGTGACAAGTAAATTCAATGCAAACGTGGGGTATATGATCATAGTGTGAATCATGACAACTATTTAGGCATGCAAACTTAGGCCAAAATTATAATTAGGCAAGATATGTTTGTGAAACTTTAAGGAATAATTAAATCTGTTATATTTGCCTAATTTGCTAGTTCTGCTATATTTGCCTAATCTGCTAGTTCTGTTATATTGCCTTTCTGTTATATTGCTTAATCTGCTAGTTCTGCTCTACTGCCTAGTCTGCTAGATTTGTTCATCTGCCAAATCTGTCATCTGCTAAGTCTGTTGAAAATGCCAAATCTGCTAAACTAAATCTGTTGAGATGCCTAATCTGTTGTCTGCTAAATCTTCTAGTTTGCTTAATCTGCTAAATCCATTTGGTTGCCTAATCTGCAAAATCTGTTATCTGCTATATCTGTTGAGTTGATATAATTAGTCTGTTATTGACATAATCTAAATTGGCTATAGTTATGAATAATTGACATGTATATTAGGCGTGGGTATAAATGGTAAATCATTAATTAATTGGCCGCAAAGATAAACATGGCTAACTCGAGGATAGAATGAGTTTGCGGCGTAATTCTGCCCGGAACCGCCCAGCATATTCCAGTGGCCGCAAACAATAGGTTCTAATGTGAGAAGTTAGTCATAACGTGCTTGAAACCCGAGGTTAGACTCAATTTGTGACAGAAACCTGCCCGGAACCAACCGGCCTAACCAGTAGCCGCAAACTGTCAGTCTAATGTAAGAGGTCTGGGCATTAATATTTAATTAATGAAAATCTGAGATAAATATGATGTCTAAAACGGGTTGGGTGGGTAAGGTTAAACCAATTGGACCAATGAATCTGATAAACCCGTTTCGTGAATCTGTAGGCCCAATACAAAGTTAGACAATCTGTAACCGGTTAATCTGTAAGTCTGTTAATCTTTAACCAGTTAATCTGTAAGTCTGTTAATCTGTAACCAGTTAATCTGTAAGTCTGCTAAATCTGTATATCTGATCCGTTAGTCTGAAAACTTGTCTGTGAACTAGTTGATCTGAATTCTGTATGTCTGAACTTGTAAACAAGATAATCTGAAATCTGTTAGCCTGGGGACACAAGGATAGGAAGGGAATTACTTGTGTCATCTGTTGTTTGAAACCCATATTAGTCAGTAACCCTTTCTGGTATCAAAACTTTGACCCAACAGCAGGTATGGTCCGGGCACGCTTACTGAACTAATTATAAGCGGTTCATCCTGATAATGGCGAGGGGTGTTGATGGTGCGTTCCATTTGGGTCATGTGCGTGCATGGATCTCGGTCTGCCTCTGAGGATATAAGACGCCGTGACATCTGTCAATAGGTCTGTGCCAAATGGTTGTCACTTTAGGGAGTGATACACCCTACTGTGGGGCCGACACAGGGTATTTATGTATTAGGGAGTCGATCGCTTGGGGTAGGGTTTTAGGGTACACTTAGTTCTATCTGTTTCTGTTGGTACCGTCTGTTTCTGTTGGGTGGCAACACCTATCTGTTTCTGCGTGGTACCGTCTGTTCGGGTGGTAAAGGCCCAATTACTAGTGTACACCTAATGCTACATTCTGTTTCCGTAGGGATTAATCTGTTTCTGTTTCGGTTCGGGTGGTAAAGGCCCATTATCTGCATTCTGCTTCTGTTTGTTTCTGATCGGGTGGTAAAGGCCCATTACTAGCACGGAAATTATTCTGTACCCGTTTCTGTTTCAGTTTAGACATTAGGGTGACACCAAATTCTGTTATACTGGTATTAGTGCAGAGAAGTATAAAGAAATAGCTTATGTCATTCTGTTCTTCTGTTATATCCGCTACACCTGTTACAGTTATCTCTCATCCAGTTTTATGTTCATGTCATGTTATTATTATCTGTTCATAACTGAAAATCACTGGACTTGCCATACTTTTTGTCTGACCCTTGTTGTTTCACCTCCTTTCTTCCGTCCCCCCCCCCCTCAGGTTTTTGTAGAAGGGAATACTCTAGCTTGATCCAGATTTCTTCCGCTTGAAGTGCTTAAAGTATGACTTGTCTTCTTCTATGGGGATTATGATTTTAAATTATGCATTCTGAAGGCTTTTGTACAAGATTGATATTTTGTACTTGAATTCTGATATTGTGATTTGAAAGGATGTAACCAAGCTTATTTCGGTTTTTGTTGTAATAAAGTTATAAATTTTTCAAGTACTGTTTTATCTGTCTTGTAAGTTTCTGTTCTGTTTACTAAAATGCTCCATCAAAGTTAAGGCATTCCCTTTGTGAGTGACCTTAACGGAGGTGGGGTGTTACACTTGGTATCAGAGCAAAAGGTTACCAGATCAGATAAAAGTTTTTGAAAACTATTTTCAAAAAGGATTTGAAAGGAAGTATTTTCAAAAATAAAGCTTATTTTGAAAAACATTATCCCCAAGAGCCATATACCTTTCCTCCAGTCCTTTTTTGTAATTGAATCTTTCCTTTTTCGTTTCAGCATGTCTGAAGAATCTGAGATACCAGAGGGTGTTCATGTACCCGGTTGGTTTCGTCAATATCTTGAGGCTAGGGCCGCCGCCGCAGGTCTAGCAAATGATCCCCCTCCTCCACCCCCTCCTCATGCAATAACTTTCTCAAAGATCTGTAGAGATTTTAGGGCCATGGGTGGAAAGGATTTCAATGGAACTGAATCATTCGTAGAAGAGAGGAACTGGCTCAAAGAAACTGAGGATCTATTCGTTATCTTCGAGGTGGACGATAGGCAGAAGGTACAGTCGGCGGTATGGCTGCTCAAAGACGATGCTTCCTATTGGTGGGAAGTCACTAACGCCGAGAGGCCAGTTGAAACATGGATGGATTTCAGAACAAGGTTTGAGACAAAATTCCTCTCGCAAGCTGAACGAAGTTTACAACTGGAAAAGTTCTTATCTCTTAAGCAAGGAAGTATGACGGTCAAGGAATACGTCAACCAATTCAACCAACTGGCTAGGTTCGGATGGGATTTAGTCAACACTCAGCATAAAAAGGCTCTCCGCTTTGTTAAAGGATTGAACGAGCCACTGCACAGCCTATCCATGACCCATGTACCCATGAGAGCGACTTACGAGAAATTGGTGGACATGGCACTACTACACGAGGAAGACAAGGGCCCGAAAGAGACAAAGAAGGAAGAACCACAGAATAAGAAAGCAGGGCCCAAAAAGGAAACACAAAGGAAGGATGAGAAGTCTGAAGATAAGAAGGGGAAAAAGTGCTTTACTTGTGGAAGCTCGACTCATCTGAACAAGGATTTCAGAAAAAGGAAGGGCACTTGCTTCAACTATGGTGAGATGGGACACTTCACTAGGGACTGCCTGAAGAGACGAGGGCAAGGGCAGAGGGCAGAACCCACTTCTAGAGGACAAGCGAATGCTCAAGGGACTGGTAGATAGGGTAGAAATAAGAAAATTTAAGAAGAAGGTTTAATTTTCTTATCTGATTGTTGAGTTAAAACTCTTTCTGATTCTAGCATTTTGATTCTGTAATCGGTACTCTGCACTTTAATACTAGTATTGTTTCTGATTCCGCTGTAGACCCAAATCCATAAGGGTTATGACTAATCTGTTTGTGATAGATTGGGGTTTGAGAGATATCTGTGTTAGGCGTCAAGTAGGACGCATACATTCTGGGTTTTATCATGTTTAGTTTCCTAAGAATCATTCGGTAATCTGATCTGTACCAGTAATCTGTAAATATCTGAATATTTCTGATAAGGTTAAGATTTCCAGTTTTGACATTATCTAAAGAGGGTAATCCTCTGGGTGTCAATCTGATGTGGGTTTCGGTCTTCGGGGCCGATACTTAGGACCCATGTCTAATGGGAACCAAGTTTTTGTTTTATCTGTACTCGCTTCCATCATTCGACTATATCCTATCGATCGAATCTTCGAACTTTAGGTAGAAACTAATGGGTGTAAACATGTGTTTGAGACATGTTATGTTTGATGGTTGCAAGTGGATGCAAGTGGTTGCTAGTGGTTGCTCGTGGATGCATATACATACACTAGGCACTAGATCGGCTCGAAAAACACTCTCGTACTGCATATGGATGTGTGAGCATTTTCAATTTTTGTGGATGCAAAATGATTGACTCAGCACATGGATGTTGCATATGACTGAATGGATGTGCACTCATATAGAAATGATATGTATCGAGTAGGGAAATTGCATACATGTTGGACTCATGGCACTGGCATAATTCGCATTAAGGAGGTCAACTGAATCAGTGGACCGCCTGATCTTTGCATTAGATAAGGAACATATACACACACCTTTGCATATGTTCATACAACATTAGAAGTTTCTAATGACAATTTACGCCAGTGATTGAAGATTGAGTAGATGGATGTTGGATGGTAGGACACATTCTTCTTAACTTAAAGATTTCGGGGACGAAATCCTTTAAGGGGGGAGAATTTAACACCCCGTACTTTCTGTGAACGTATAAGTAACAAATCAGAGGATAATTAATTTTTAAAATAAGAATCAAGGGAAACGGATTGCGCCATTGCGTTCCTCTCGGAATTCTGCTTGGAAACGAGTCCGAGATTGCAAGAATCGAAGTCCGTATGAGGGAGATATGACCCCCCCCCCCTCCCGAAGTTTCAGAAATTTTCAGAATCGAAGACAGTTCGAAATTCGAATTCAAACCCAGAAGCGGGCTGGGCGGGGAATTTCCCGCCCAGGACCCAGGTCGACTGGGGAGTCGACTGGGCAGTCGACCCCCCCAGGACCCGGGTCGACTGGGGAGTCGATTGGGCAGTCGACCCCCCAGACCAGGTCGACTAGGCAGTCGACCTGGGGGTCGACCTCCCTGGTCGAACCTGGTGCGTGTGTGTGTGCGATTTTGAGGGCTGTGACGTGTTTGGACGGACCTGATGAGTTCTAGGGTTAATCTGAGGGCCTAAATGAGTTCCTACACCTATAAATACATCCTAAGACCTAGCCTTCTCTACACACAATTCTATTCTACTCTACCTCTGTTCTAATAAAAATGGCGTCGCTACTCTGCTGGAATCAAAACTAGAAGCTAACCAACATCAACCTAAGCAACTCAATTCAAATTAGAGATTAAAGCTTCTGCAACGATTCTACAACAATTAAAGTTCTTTCTTTAATCCAACCAAGGCAAGTGCAGTTATTTTCCGATATAAACGTTAATTCTGATTGTGACATGAATTGTAAATCTTAATCTGAGGTTATATCTATTCTGTTCTGTTTAGATCTTATTTTGTATCTCTTTCCTCTTTCTGTTTTATAGCCAGGCTACCACGAGCCTGAGCCAATCTCATAAGAGATTAACGTACGCTAAAATGTTTGGGACAGTAAAATGAATGATGCATAAATTGGGCATGACCAATAGGTGACTGATTTGAGGAAAGAACATGGACTATAGCTAGAACGTAAATCTGAGACATATGACCGGACATGTTATATTTATAACATAAAGGGGATTGAACATATGATTTGAGGACACGACATAGAAAGGCATATAATTGGACATAAATATAGACTGTATTGAACATATGACTTGAGATAAAGAGAATATGGCTTAGGTATAAAGATTTACATTAAAGTAGGATATCTATCAAATGTGAATAACACCTAAGTAGGAGATTTTTGAACATATGACATGCATTGAAATCGATGGCTATATTTGGTATAATTTATATGTGAATCTTTTGTACTAGGCAAGTTGAACTAAATTGGGACATGTAAATTATGACCATAATCTGTGACAAGTAAATTCAATGCAAACGTGGGGTATATGATCATAGTGTGAATCATGACAACTATTTAGGCATGCAAACTTAGGCCAAATTTAAAATTAGGCAAGATATGTTTGTGAAACTTTAAGGAATGATTAAATCTGTTATATTTGCCTAATTTGCTAGTTCTGCTATATTTTCCTAATCTGTTAGTTCTGTTATATTGCCTTTCTGTTATATTTCTTAATCTGCTAGTTCTGCTCTACTGCCTAGTCTGCTAGATTTGTTCATCTACCAAATCTGTCATCTGCTAAGTCTGTTGAATGCCAAATATGCTAAACTAAATCTGTTGAGATGCCTAATCTGTTGGCTGCTAAATCTGCTAGTTTGCTTAATCTGCTAAATCCATTTGGTCGCCTAATCTGCAAAATCGGTTATCTGCTATATCTGTTGAGTTGATATAATTAGTCAGTTATTGACATAATCTGAATTGGCTATAGTTATGAATAATTTACATGTATATTAGGCGTGGGTATAAATGGTAAATCATTAATTAACTGGCCGCAAAGATAAACATGGCTAACTTGAGGTTCAAATGAGTTTGCGGCGTAATTCTGCCCGGAACCGCCCGGCATATTCCAGTGGCCGCAAACAATAGGTTCTAATGTGAGAAGTTAGTCATAACGTGCTTGAAACCCAAGGTTAGACTCAGTTTGCGATGGAAACCTGCCTGGAACCAACCGGCCTAACCAGTAGCCGCAAACTGTCAGTCTAATGTGAGAGGTCTGGGCATTAATATTTAATTAATGAAAATCTGAGATAAATATGATGTCTAAAACGTGTTGGGTGGGTAAGGTTAAACCAATTGGACGAATGAATCTGATAAACCCGTTTCGTGAATCTGTAGGCCCAATACAAAGTTAGACAATCTGTAACCGGTTAATCTATAATCGGTTAATCTGTAAGTCTGTTAATTTGTAACCAGTTAATCTGTAAGTCTGCTAATCTATAACCAGTTAATCTGTAAGTCTGTTAATCTGTAACCAGTTAATCTGTAAGTCTGTTAAATATATATATATATATATCTAATCCGTTAGTTTGAAAACTTGTCTGTGAACTAGTTGATCTGAATTCTGTATGTCTGAACTTGTAAACAAGATAATCTGAAATCTGTTAGCCTGGGGACACAAGGATAGGAAGGGAATTACTTGTGTCATTTGTTGTTTGGGACCCATATTAGTCAGTAACCCTTTCTGGTATAAAAACTTTGACCCAACAGTAGGTAGGGTCCGGGCACGCTTACTGAACTAATTATAAGCGGTTCATTCTGATAATGGCGAGGGGTGTTGATGGTGCGTTCCAACCTGTTCATGTGCATGCATGGATCCCGGTCTGCCTTTGAGGATGTAAGACGCCGTGACATCTGTGAATAGGTCTGTGCCAATTGGTTGTCACTTTAGGGAGTGATACACCCTACTGTGGGGCCGACACAGGGTATTTATGTTTTAGGGAGCCGATCGCTTGGGGTAGGGTTTTAGGGTACAGTTAGTTCTGTCTGTTTCTGTTGGTACCGTCGTTTCTGTTGGGTGGCAACACCTGTCTGTTTCTGCGTGCGACCGTCTGTTCGGGTGGTAAAGGCCCAATTACTATTGTACACCTAATGCTACATTCTGTTTCCGTAGGGATTAATCTGTTTCTTTTTCGGTTCGGGTGGTAAAGGCCCATTATCTACATTCTGCTTCTGTCTGTTTCTGATCGGGTGGTAAAGGCCCATTACTAGCGCGGAAATTATTCTGTACCCATTTCTGTTTCAGTTTAGACATTAGGGTGACACCTAATTCTGTTATACTAGTATTAGTGCAGAGAAGTGTAAAGAAATAGCTTATGTCATTCTGTTCTTCTGTTATATCCGCTACACCTGTTACAGTTATCTCTCATCCAGTTTTATGTTCATGTCATGTTATTATTATCTGTTCATAACTGAAAATCACTAGACTTGCCAGACTTTTTGTCTGACCCTTGTTGTTTCACCTCCTTTCTTCCGTTTCCCTCCCCCCCCCCTGGTTTTTGTAGAAGGGAATACTCTAGCTTAATCCAGATTTCTTCCGCTTGAAGTGCTTAAAGTATGGCTTGTCTTCTTCCATGGGAATTATGATTTTAAACTATGCATTCTGAAGGCTTTTGTACAAGACTGATATTTTGTACTTAAATTCTGATATTGTGATTTGAAAGGATGTAACCAAGCTTATTTCGGTTTCTGTTGTAATAAAGTTATAAAATTTTCAAGTACTGTTTTATCTATCTTTTAAGTTTCTGTTCTGTTTACTAAAATGCTCCATCAAAGTTAAGGCATTCCCTTTGTGAGTGACCTTAACGGAGGTGGGGTGCTACAATTTGAGTGTTCATCTCTTGGTGATAAGTCGCTCACATGTATCAACGATGGAGTTAAATGGGTTGTGGCTGAAGACATTATGTTGTTTAACAGTTTTGAGACGTTGGAGGGGAAAGAAGGGGTGGTTATTTCAAATGTGGATGGTATAAGCAAGTATTTAAGCCGCAATATTGTGGATTTTTCAATTGAATCTGCAATTCCGTTCTCAAACAAGGGGAAGAATGTTGATATTTTTTCTGTTCAAGCTTTGGAAACAAAGCAACTCAAGCCTCTCTCTCTCTTCGATGGATATATTGCATGCTGGTTTTCAAAAGACTCTTGATAATTTTTCGCTTCCTGGCAATGATGTTGGTGAGAGAAATTCTGTTTGGTAGGGTGGTGTTATCAGCTTGGAAGCATTAAGGGATGTTGAGGAGGTAGTGGCGAGCCGCAGTATTATGGGTAACATGAAGCTTCAGGTGGGTGTATGTGGCAATGTTTTTGAGGAACGTGGGAGGGAGGCTAGGAATAAAGAGTTGCGGTGCAAGTTTAGTATGATCAAAAAACTTTACTGTAAAGTTGAGCGAGAGTTTAATCTACTGATTGATGATACTTGTGTCTGATGCCTTGTTTTGGTGTGTCTCTGGAGGTGGGTGATATATTGGACTGTTCGGTGGTATCTTCTGAAAAGAGGTTGGATGGAGATGTTTCGCAACAGTCGGCCAGAGAATTTTTCTTTGGTTAGTGAAGTGTCCCCTTCTTTGGTTAGGAGGGGGAGGCGTAGAAGATCTATTCCTAATTATGGTTTGGTTCGTCGAAGCGCGAGGATCAGATTGCATTCTTCGTCTACTTCAGGTAGGTCCCAGAGCCCGAGTGCTAGTGCTAGCAATTCGGGTTCGGGATCAGGTATGGTTCATGTTTATGGCAGTGATTATTCTCCTTTTGCTTTGAGCAGTCTTTCGACTAGTAAGTTATTTCAGCTTGCTAATGACACGGTTTTCATTTTTTCTGGTATTGAGTTAGATACAGATTTTATTAGGAGTAGGGAACTAGAGAGAGTTAATTCTTTGAGATGATGAGGATTGTTAGTTGGAATATTAGGGATCTAAATGACCCTAAGAAGTGCGCTAAAATTAGGGCTTTTCTTAAAGATTTTCATATTGATATTGTACTATTTCAAGTGGCTAAAATAGAGAACCCTGATTCTAGCTTTTTTACGAGGTTAGGTGGATCTATTTTTTGTAATTGGGCTTATATTCCAGCTATAGGTAGTGCTGGAGGTCTTATGATAGGCTGGAAAGATAATCAATATAGACTAGTTCAAGAATTTCCTAAATTGTATTCTTTACACATCATTCTAGCATCTTATATAGATAATTCCTTATTGGGCATTTCTAATGTGTATGGTCCTCACACCAAAATTGAGAGGAGGATTTTGTGGGCGGAATGTACTGATTTTTGGAATCTTGTCCCTAACTTATGGATTGTTGGAGGAGATTTTAATGTTACTAGGGATTTAGGGGAGAGGTCGCCTCGTGAAGGAGATTTCTCCACTATGGAGGAGTTTATAATAATTTCATTTTAGAAAATAATTTGATTGAAATTCCGATCAATAACAGATCATTTACTTGGTCTAATGTTAGAGATAGTCCTTCTTTTGCTTTATTAGATAGATTCTTTATTAATACTGAGGTTAATGATAGATTTTCTAATTGTAAAGTAAAGGGTTTACCTTTTTTTGGGATCATTGTCCTATAATTCTTTCATGTGAAACGAATATTTTGATTAGCAACAGTTTTAAATTTGAAAAGATGTAGCTCTTGGATAATAGTTTTATTAATCTTGTTTCTATTAAGTGGAATTCTTTATCTTATTTTAATAATTTGTATAAGGAAAATTCTGCGAAGATTTTTGTTGCAAAACTTGGTAAATTAAGATTTTCTTAAAAGGTGGAACAAGTTTATTTTTGGTAGTGTTAGAATTAAGAAAGACAAGATTTTGTGCGAGTTGTTGGATTTAGACAATTTGAGTGAGTCAAGGGCTCTTAATTTCGTTGAGAGAGATAGACTTTTTAATCTTAGAAATGATTTCAAATTGATATTCTAAAAGGAAGAAATTATGTGGAGGCAAAGATCCCGAGTTAAATGGAATAAGGAGGGTGATAATAATACGAAATTTTTTCATAGTGTGGAAAATAAGAGGGGATGAGATAATTTGATTCACTCTATTTATATCAATGATGTGGAATTGACGGTTCAACGGGATTTAAATGAAGCCTTCACCAATTATTATTACCAAATTTTTGGGACTAGGATCAAGAGAAGAATTAACGTTAATTGGAAGGACATCTACCCTAATGATGTTAAGGGAGAGTTAGTAGATTTAGATAAGCCTTTTTCTGAGCAGGGGATTTGGAAGGCTATTTGTGATATGCCTAGTGACAACGCTCCGAGGCCTGATGGTTTTTTTGTTCTATTTTATAAACAGTTTTGGGAAGTCTTGAAATCTGATGTTTTTTAATTATTTAATGATTTTTATAGTGGGGATTTGTGCCTAGGTAACTTTAATTTTGCTAATGTTATCCTTATTAAGAAGAGAGAGGGTGCAAAATTTTTTAAGGATTTTAGACCTATCTCTTTAATAAATGTATCTGTTAAGATCATTTCTAAAGTTCTAGCGAATAGGCTTAGTAGGAAGATGAATGATCTTACAGATCATTCGCAAACTGCTTTTATTAAAGGTAGACAAATGGTGGATGGAGTGGTAGTTGTACAGGAGTACATTAATGTATGTGTTAAAAATAATTTTTCATGTGCTATTTTGAAATTAGATTTTGATAAGGCATTTGATTCTATTGATTGGGATTACATCTGTGAAGTATGTCTTGCTAGAGGTTTTAGTGTCAGATGGATTAGTTGGATAATGCTTTTACTTAGGTCTGGTAGTTCTAATATTGTTTTCAATGGGGTTGTGGGAAAGAAGATCCAATCTAAGAGGGGCCTTAGACAGGGAGATCCCCTGTCACCTCTACTATTTAATTTAGCGGCTGACGTTTTTTCTAGAATTATTAAGAGAGCTGGGAGATTTGGTGTTTTGGGCAATGTTGGTAATGAGGAATTTAACAATGAATTATCTATACTTCAATTTGCGGATGATACCTTATTATTTTCTTCTCACCTACTAAACCACATTATTGCTCTTAAGTTTATTCTTTATTGTTTTGAGATATCAGGTCTTAGAATTAATTTTGACAAGAGTTCTGTTATGGTCATTAATGATTTTGGTAATGTAGAGGCTATGGTTGCTAGCACCTTAAACTGTTCTGTCATGAAATTTTCTTTTGATTATTTGGGTTTTAAGATTAGACCTTTGAAACTAAAGAAGGAGGATTGGTTAGTCATAATCGATAAGATTAATAGTAGACTATCAAGTTGGAACAATAGATTTTTTTGTAGAGCAGGTAGATTAGTTCTGGTTAATTCGGTACTATCTGCTATCCCTGCTTATTGGATGTCTGTACATAGATTTCCTCAATGGGTTATTGGAAAAATTGATAGAATAAGACGTAATTATCTATGGAGCGGGGTTGATTCTATTTGTAGGGGTTTCAAATGTTTAGTAAATTGGGAGGTGTGTTGCAAGCCTAAGAAAGATGGGGGATTGGGGATCATTAATTTATTTAATTTTAACTCTTCCTTATTAGCCAAATGGTTGTGGAAATGTAGATGTCCTGTAGTGTCGACTACGTGGAAGGTTATTGTATCTAAATTTTACTATTCAGGAGGAGAGTTTATTGTTGGATCTAGTGGTAGTTGGTATAATAGATTATCTTACTTTTGGAAGTCGGTATTAAAATGCTTTGATTTTTTTTAACTTAGGTTATAAGGTGATTGTTCATTCGGGTAATATGACTTACTTTTGGCATGATATGTGGATTCTCGTTTACCACTTAAAATTGAATTTAGGGAGCGCTTTAATAATTGTAGTTTTAAAAATGCGTTGATTAAAGATGTTTTTAGAAGAGATTTGGATCCCCCATGAGAGTTTTCTTTTGATAATATCTTAGAGGGAGAAATGTTAAGACAATTAGCTTTACTTTATGCTAAGTTATCATTATATCACATTGATGAGTGTAGAGACTTTATTAGTTGGGGTATGGATAAAAGTCAAGTTTATTCGGTTAATTCTATGTATAACTTTACAAATTTTTCGGGAATCTCATTTCGGTAGTTTAAGTTTATTCGGAAATCTAATTCTCCCCCTAAAGCTAAATTTCTTATGTGGTTATGGGCTCGGTAAGAAACTTAATACGGTTGAGCTTCTAAAGAGGAAGAATATCATTTTTATGTTAAGTGTTATTTTTGTAATCTTTTGAATGAGTATATTGATCATTTATTTTTCTCATGCAATATCACAAATTTTATATTTAATATTGTTTTAAGGATATTTATTTTTGATTGTCCTAATTCTTTCAATAGTTGTGTTGATTATTGGGATTCTTATAGATTTGTTTATAATGTTATTAAAAGATACATATTAGATTCTTTAGTCACTATCATAAGTTGGTTCATTTGGTTTGAGAGAAATCAGAGATTTTTTCATTCTAATTCTGTTTCTATGGATAATTTAATTATTAAAATAGTTTATTTTTGTTTGGATTGGATGTCTAATTCACATTACAAGCTTTTCAGGAAATTGGGCTTTGAGTGTTTATTGATTAAGGTTAGATTTAATTTGAATATATTTATTAGAATCAGCAGTTTTTTCCATAATAGATATCGCATTGGTTGTTAATTTCTTTTATCAGTTTTTTCCTTGTATTTTTTCTTCTACACATATATGTATGGTATATACATATGTATGAATATATATATATGCTTATAATATATATATATATATATTAATACATATATATATTTCCATATATTTGTGTGTGATAAATTACTAATAGTTTGTTGAGCTTTTCGCAGATTCAGGTTGTTGATTAAGAGGAAGTACTATATATATATATATATATATATATATATGAATTGCATCTATTAAATAATAGCAAAGTAGAAGAATTTCTTGCTCTCTCCTTGATTCTAGGAATTCTCCCTTTCCAGCTTAATTCTCTCTTGATATTTAATATTTGAATCTTTTAACTTATCAATTAAATTAGTTAGCTAAGCATTTCATTATTCTATAGTACACTGTTTATATTTAAAATATTTATAATTATCTTTGTATAATTCAATGATTAGCTTCTTACATTTTATGTTCAGGTCCTTATATTTATATTAATTACATAATACAAAATATAAATTTATGAATGAATTTGATAACTAATATTAAAATTGATATTAAAGATCCATTATTTAATATGAATATGTTCATTGTACCAATAAAAATGGAACATATTATTTTTTCATCCAATTATGATACATAAATCGCATCTATTAAATAATAGTAAAGCTGAGGAATTTCTTGCTCTATCCTTGATTCAAGGAGTTCTCCCTCTCAAACTTAATGCTCTCTTGATATTTAATATTTGAATCTTAACTTATCAATTAAATTAGTTTGCTAAACATCTCATTATTCTACAACACATTGTTTATATTTAAAAAAATTATAATTATCAATGAACAAATCATTGATTAGCTTCTTACATTTTATATTCAGGTCCTTATATTTATATTAGTTATATAATACAAAGTATAACTATTCCACCTTGATTGATCAACTAATATTAAAATTGATATCAAAGAACAATAAATTAATATGAATACGATTATTGTACCAATAAACATGGTAAAAATTAATTTTTATCTAATTATTATATATGAATTGCATATATTAAACAATAGTAAAGCATAAGAATTTCTTGCTCTCCCCTTGATTCTAGGAGTTCTCCCTCTCCAGCTTAATTCTCTCTTGATATTTAATATTTGAATCTTTTAACTTATCAATTAAATTAGTTTGCTAAACATCTCATTATTTTATAGTACACTGTTTATATTTAAAACATTTATAATTATCTTCGAATAGTTCATTGACTAGCTTCTTACAATTAGTATTCAGGTCCTTATATTTATATTAATGACATAATATGAAATATAATTATCTGAAAGAATTTGACCAACTAATATTAAAATTAATATTAACGTACCATAATTTAATGTGAATACGATTATTACACCAATAAAAATGGAAATTTTTATTTTTTTGAGATATGAATCGCATCTATTAAATACAGTAAAGCAGAAGAATTTCTTGCTCTATCCTTAATTTTGGGAGTTCTCCCTCTCTATCTTAATTCTCTTATTTGAATCTTTTAACTTATCAATTAAATTACTTAGCTAAACATCTAATTATTCTATAACAAACAGTTTATATTTGAAACTTTTATAATTATGTACGAATAGTTCATTGATTAGCTTCTTACATTTTATATTCAAGTCCTTATATTTATATTAATTACATAATACAAAATACATAATACATAATACAAAATACAATTTGATCAACTTATATTAAAATTGATATTAAAGAACCATAATTTAATATGAATACGATTATTGTACCAATAAAAATGGCAAAATTTATTTTTTATCCAATTATGATATATGATTCGCATAAAACAACAATAGCAAGTTTAATTTTTTATTTGTTTATTATTAAGTTAAAATATTTATATTTAAAATGGTAAAATGTATTTATCAATCATTGAATTATAAAACTTTACAATTAACTTAAAATACCCGTATTTTAAACTACCATAATTATTTACAAAACTCTCTTTATTTTCTCTAATGTTTTAATTTTATTCCATATGTTTAAATTAATTGTGCAATTTTAAGTTCATAATAACTAGATAACTATAATTAAGAGATATTTGTTAGCTCGATCACTGATGACAATATGAAAGTTTCAGTAATATACATCATACCCATATTACATTTTTCCTTAAACTAGAATGCATAAGTCAAATGACATACGGTAACATAAACAATAAATAACTTTTTGTAAACTATGATATTTAAATTTCGAAATACACAGATGCTCTTCTTCAAAAACATTTAAAAGATGCTATTACTAGCCAATCTATAAAAATTGCAATAAAAGAAGAAATCATTTTTGTTTTTGCAAAAAAGCACTTTTGCAAATAAAATTTTAAAAAAACTCATATAAATGTGAGATTAAGTAGAAATTTAACTTTTGAAATGAAATAGAAAATAATAGCAAAAAAATTATCAATAAATTCGTAATGCTTATTTTTTTTTATAGCAAAAAAACTTTAGTTTTATAATTTCTACAACATTTTACTTAAGTATTAATTCAATTCAATAATGGCGTCCTCCACCTCCCTACATTTTCAGTCAAACTCCTCAAACCTCCGTCGTGCTTCCTCTCTTCCACTTCATTCATCTATAGCCTCTCTCTCCAACCATCCTCTGGACACTGATTCCCTCCCGATCCATCGTTTCCCCTCTTGCTCATTGTCGCCTTCTCCCACCGCCAAATCCTACACTCAAGTAGCTGCCTCACCGCCGTCGCTTCCTCCTATCCTCCCAAACCCTCCACTCTAGAAGCGTCGGATCCTGCCTCCGTTCACATCAGTGAGGAAGATGATCGAGTTTTTGAAATTTGAAAGTCGCTGCTTAAAGTGTGCAGATAGAAGACACGTGGCCAGCCAATGTAGGAACACGTCTATTTGTTATTATTGCTCGTTCTTTGGCCATGCAAGCTCGTGTTGTCACGATAAGAGAAAATCATCTTTTCATTACAAAGCTGACCTGTCGCTCCATCCTAATAGTTCTCGTATAACGAAGAGCCGCGGGGCATTAGGTCTTCGCAGTCAGAACAATGGGTCCCGCAAGTCTTCTCATGTTTCAAATCGTACCTATGGCTTTAATACTCCAAAAAACAAGAAACTCTTCAAAATTAACCCCCAATGTAAACACTCCATCATCTCCTGCTTCCTCTCCACCCCCCCCCCCCCCCCAATCCACATAAAAATTACCCAATCTTACTCGAAATGGCAGACGCTTACTTATACCTATCCGCAACCATCATCGATGGGTTCTGGTCCATCGAGATGATTAGTCAAGCTCTCAATTCAGCCCTTGGAGTTAACCTTGACTGGCCAATTTGGCACTCTTCAGATAACACCTTTATGATTTGCTCCCCTAACATTAATACTAAAAACCAGGCTCTTGAACGGAAAATCCTGACCAAAGAAGATGGAATTGTGTCCCTTCATCAAGCTCCCACCTTTTCAGACACCCCCGAACCCTCCTTCGAGCAAGAATCCTGGATTAAAATGAGTGGCTTTCCTGAATTCTTGAGATCCAGCTTTGAAGCCATTAGTGAAGCTCTCAAGCCTATGGGGCGGCTAATCGAACCAGATTCCTGCGATTGGTCACATGTGGACCATCGCTATATCTACATGAAGGTGCAACTATACGATGGCGTCACCACTCCATGTACATTCATCTCTCACGTGAACAATCGTCCCATAAAGCTTCGAATTGAGAGATGGGAACATGCTTACCCCCCACACCGGCCAGAAACACTTCTTCTTGGAATGGATTATGATCAGGAGGGCTATATCTTTCAAACATTGGCTCAGCATGACATGCAGGATGTTGATAACAGGTATGATGTTATGTCGGACGAAGCGGAGAGATGGGTGCCAGGGCTCAACCCAACTCATGATCAAGATTTGACTATGTTGATGCAACACGTTGTGGATCAGATTGTGCCTCGTTGGGATCCATTTGCAGATCTGGATCTTTCTGTGCCCCTCCACCTTCAGTTGCCACCTCAGCAGGAGCATCAAGTTCAAGATAATCAAGAGCAACAAGATCAAGCTAACTAGGAGCAGCAGGGTTCAACTTCTTCCCACGTATCGTCTATTTCAATTAGGAGGAGTGCCAGAATCAATAGAGCACATTCCCTTCTACCGGGCACTTCCAGTAGTTTTTTTGAACCCGTAGTTTTTTCTTCTGCTAATAAAGCGTTAAATAAGAAATTAGCAAATTGCATGGGTGTGAGTCTGCATGATACACACTATTCTACCATGCAAACCCTAAAACAGCAGCGTACTAACCAACATAAATGAAGATTGTTTCTTGGAATATTAGGGGGTCAGGGGACCCCACCAAAAATCATGCTGTCAATCTAATTATCTCTCCTCTTCGTGTTGATATCTTATTTATACAAGAATCTAAAGTCTCTAATCCACCCAATTCTTTAATTCGTCATCTTTGTGGCCCTCACTTAACTGGTTGGTCCCACGTGGATGCTGTTGACACACGTGGTGGACTAATTATAGCGTGGAATGAAAATGTCTGGATGCTTTTCCATTCCCTACCTCACCCTTCTGTTTTGCACGTGACCCTTCGTCACATTCATTCAAACACTATCTATCACTTCAATAATGTTTACTATCCTAATGACCCCCAGCAAAGATCGGAAGTTTGGCATCACTGCCTCAACTTATCACAATGTATTAATGGCCCCTGGATCATTGGGGGTAATTTTAATACCACTCGCTTTTCTTTTGAACATAACTCAGGCACTGTCTCTTTTTATTCTGACTCTTTCAACTCTTTCATCAACTCTTGTTCTCTTATCGACCCACCCATTAATAATCGAAGATACACATGGTCAAGTAGAAGAGATGATCCTTCATTATCTAAAATTGATAGATTCTTCTTCAACTTAGCTTGGAATGATTGTTTTCCTCTCTCTTTAGTTCATGGTCTTGCCACAACCATTTCTGATCATTGTCCAATTGTTCTCGATACTCAAGATAACACACCGATCAAGCGACCATTCAGATATGAGAGACTCTCGACACTTGAACCTTCCTTTGATGATTTCGTTAAACACCTTTGGGCACAACCTATGAATTGCAACTCCGCAACATCCAGAGTGGTTTGTAAACTTCGTTCACTACGCAAATTGATTCGCCCTTGGGCCAAGAACATATGAAATTCTTTGAAAACCAGAATTTCCTCCTCACAAGATGCTATTTTAAATTTGAATATTATTGTGGAAACCCATGCTCTTTCAGACTCTGAGAGATAGGAGCTGAAATACCATGAAACGGAATTAGAGAGACTTATCAAACAAGAGGAAATCAGATGGAAACAATGATCTAAAGATAAATGGATCCATGAAGGAGATAAAAATATTGCATATTTTCATCGCTTGGCTAGTGGTCACCGTTGTGCTTCCTTCATCTCAGAAATCATTCATAACAATAACACAATAAATGAGCCCAAATATATTTGCTCCCTTTTCACCCAGTTTTATAGAAACATTCTGGGTTCGCAACCACCACCATCTCTGATGATAGACTGGCACAAGCTATATCCTAATCCCGTGCATATTGTCATTGACCACCCATTCATAGAGGAGGAAATCTAGACTTCCGTTAAGGACATGGCGACGGACAAGGCCCCTGGGCCTGATGGTTTTGGCCTATGTTTTTTCAAACATTTTTGGCCCACCATAAAACATGATCTATTTGAGATGTGTTCAGAATTCTATTCCAACCCTTCAGTAATTGCTAAGCTCAATTATGCTAACGTCATCCTTATTCCCAAATTCCCTGGTGCTAACATCCTTCCCTCATTCAGACCGATCAGTCTTCTCAATACCATGTTCAAAATTATCACTAAAATCGTAGCCAACAGACTCCAAAATCACATTTCTGATTTGGTGGGTAAAGAACAATCTGCGTTCATATTGGGAAGAAACATATTAGACTCTGTTGCAACCACTCAAGAGGTTATCTCCTTCTGTCATACCACTAATACCCCAGGAGTTCTTCTTAAGCTTGACTTCTCAAAAGCATTTGATTCAGTTAATTGGGATTTCATTTTGGATCTCATGTCTCACCGAAGTTTCCCAATTAAATGATGTAGTTGGATCAAGCATGTCTTGGTCTCTAGTTATTCATCCGTCAATATCAATGGTGAAATGGGTGGCAAAATAAAATCTAAAAGAGGCTTACGACAAGGAGACCCACTTTTGCCTTTAATCTTTGTCTTGATAGCTGATGTCTTCAATCAAATGGTGGAATTGTCTCTAGCCCATAACATTCTTTCAGGCATTTCTTTACCAAATTCCAATCTTACCACGACCAACTTACATTTTGCATATGACACAATCCTTTTCACCTCACCTGCACCTCAAAACATTCATAGCCTTAAAGTTTTATTATACACCTTTGAACTCATTTCGGGTCTCTCCATTAATTTCAAAAAAACCTCCATTATCATGTTGGGTAACTACTGTTTCCTCGGTGACTATATTGCTAAATGCCTTAATTGCAAGGTAGGATAATTCCCCATCACTTATCTTGGGATTCCTCTATGTCCCACCAAACTCCATAAATCTGACTGGACTCCCCTCATCTCAAAAATTGAATCTAGACTCGCAATTTTGAAGGAAAATTATTTGTCTTTAGTTGGTCGCCTCGTTCTTCTCAAGAATGTACTCTCATCAATGCCAACCAATTGGATGTCTTTCCACAAATTACCCATCTGAGTTATTAATAAAATTGATTCCATTCGGAGTTCTTTCCTTTGGAATGGAAACAAACTCAAAAGACTAGTCAACTGGCAAACAGTATGTCTTCCCTACTCTCATGATGGTTTGAATGTCCCTCAGCTTGCCTCTTTCAAACTCGCACTCTTATCTAAATGGATCTAGCGTGCTCTCTCTCCTTCTCAATACATTTGGAAAGATTGGATTTTACTTCGCCTTTATTATGCAAATCCTTTCTTTATTCTTCACTTTAACCCTTCTTCAAGGCCTTCTCCATTCTGGAGGGGTGTTATGGCATCGCTCATAAGGATTAAACTGCTCCTTCGTGTAAAGGTAAACAATGGTGAATCGTGTTTGTTTTGGCAAGATATTTGGAACGAAGAGATACCCTTATCCACTGATTTACCCAGCCTTGGTTTTCTTAACATTTCTAACCCACAAACAATTGCAGAAGTTTTTAATTTGGGCCCATTAGGCTTATTACCCCCATTCGCTATTTGGGCTAAGCACTCTCCAAGAACTGGTTAAAATCGGTGATGTTATCAGATCTTTTCATCTTTCCAATGGGCCTGATACTTTCTTCTGGGCTTTGGGCACTTCTCATAAATTTTCAGTTAAATCTTGTTACGCCTATCTTATCCACCCTAGTCGATGATGTTCCTTCTCCAGAATCTGGAAATGTCGTCTTCCTCCACGCATCATTTTCTTTCAATGGTTATTAATTCACAATCGCATCAACACAAAAGACAGGCTTCGCCGCTTCAACATTGATGTCGATCCTTCCTGCGTCCTCTGCAACCTAAATAATGAATCTCTTACCCACCTTTTCTTTGAATGTGACTTTTCTTTCGTGGTCTGGGCTGCTATTAGCTCATTCATCCCTTCAATCCGCTCTTTCTTCGATTATTGGCAGCACAACCCCCTGACCCTTCTATCGATTCCCTGGTGGCAATCTTTTCCTGGTGTATCTGGTTAGAGCGCAATGCTTATGCCTTTGGAAAACCCAAAAAGTTATTGATGGGAACTTGTTATCAAATCTTGCATCTCTTCGAACAATGGACAGGCACTGTCAGGCATGCTAGATTCAGGTTCTCTCTCCCCAGGCCTCTTTCGCCAAATACCCAAGGCAGCAGTTCGTTGTTCCCTTACTGATGAAGAATAGCTAGTAGTTTTATTTTGGATGTGTATTATTCAGTATTACGCGATGTTGATGCTTTATGTGCATATTATCATTACTCTTTAGACTGACTATTATGACCATCTTTGTCTGATCTATGTTTGCTACTGGTCGGGCCTGTCAACCAGGTATTATTATTAGCTTTTTATGCATCAACGCGTAACCGGCTGTGTAGTGACATGCTACACACCCGTCTTCCTCAAAAAAAAGGTACTAATTCAATTATATTCTAGAAATTTATATTTGACTTCATATAATAGAGTTAGTTACGAATCTTTAAATTGTACTTAAATTTAGTAAACTATTATTGATATGTCAAATAAATCATAAATTGGGAAATTTCAATATTTGCACAATATTCGTATTAACAAAAAGGGTATAAAATTCATTTGGATATACAAATACAACAACACTGAACATAGTTATATATGAAAGCAATAATTGCAAATTTAGTTTATGATTTACCTATGTCGATACATTAATGCACTGCATTATAAAATTCTTGTCTTAATTGAAGTTTTTGCATTTTGAAATTTCTACAGATGCTTGCAAAACATACCTCAATATCACACAATTTTATACATTTGTACCTATATATTTTTAGTTAATCATGTTACATTGGTTCTAGTTTATTCGAATAAACTTTATTAATAAATATCCAATAATTTATCTAATAAATTCCTAAATGCATCGGCTTCAATATGTATATCATATTTGTATTAAAAAAGTAGTCAAATAGATTATTCACTTTGATATAAAGATATATAATTCAGATATCATAAACAACATTAACGAAACTAATTTATTATTCATATATCTCAATAAATTTAACAACGATATATAATTTTATTTTTAACTTTAAATTTTTTATATTTTTACATTTTCGTAGCTATGTAAAATTTTACCGATTATTTCCGAACTTTTCATGTTTAGATCCATTTATCTATATTGCTTACGAAATCTCAAATTTAAAGAATTTACTAGTTTATATATCAGACGTAGATGTATGCACATACATACTAATAAAAACAACAACAAAAAATTCATGTTTAATTATATAGATATACAGATCACATACATACTTTTATGTACACAAACAATGATAACAAAGTTAATTTATAAATTAACTGTAACTATTTACATGCATAAACAATAAATTTAACATACAATGTTTAAAAATTCTATCTTATACTTCAAATAAATTCATATTAAGATCTCTGTAATTTTACAAAATCTATCTCAATTTACTCATATTATTATTTACTCTTAATTGAATATATTTAGCGAAAATTAGGGAGGGAGGCATCCTTATTTTGAAACTTAATTGGAAGCGGCTCCCTGTGTAAGTTTACATGTAAATAGGGTCCATATTTTGCTATAGCATCATACTTTCGTGTTTTTGCGCTGTTATATATTTTTTTCCCAAAAAATTGTATATATCCACGAAAGGATTCTATAAAAAAATTGTTGAAATATCAGTAATTTTTGTCAATAATTGTAGAAATTTCTGTAATTATTCACACAGTGCACTACATGCATTAAAAGGAGGAAGAATAGTTGCAGCAATATTTGCAATTATTATAAAGAGCATTGTTGTTGACACTCCAAATATTGTTAAGGGGAGGCCATTTGTTTTTCTTTAAAAAATTGTTAAGGGGAGTACTAGTGAGGAAAGTAGCCCCTTAACAAATAAATGTAATTTTACCTTATTACCCATTTAGCCCCATAACAAATAATGGTAGTTTTACCTTAAAAAATATTGCAAGAACCGTAGTAATTTTTTTTTATTTGCATATATCGATTTTTTTAACCCTAAGGATAAGCTTTTTTAGAGAAATAGAATCGAACTATTTTTTTTTCTTTGATTAACATGAATATGAAGAATTTTATTATTATGGAAGCAATCCGAAATGATTATTAATTTTTGACATAACACTGTTGAAGTCATTTATAATTGATTGCATACTGCATTCGGTGCAATGGTGATGAACTGCTTATTTTAATTCGGTTTCCTTTATCGAATAAGTTTTTTCATCTAATTTAAAGGGGCAATCCAGGAATATTGAGTAGTTTGAAATAATATGTTTGTGTTTCCCCTTAACAATTTTTCGAAGAGTGGAGTATTTTTAAAAAATTATCACCCCTTAACAATTGTTGGAGTGTCAATAACAACACCCATTATAAATTATTGTGTAACCCATGCGTTGCACACAATAATATTACTAAAAATAATATTTATTATTTTAATGTTAAAAAGCGAACTTTGTTATGCAATATATAATAAATTTTGATGTGAAATATATAAACTAATAATTCAAATAATTATTGTTGTTTATGTATAATTTATATTGTATGACTTACACAAACAATATGTATGTATCCATATTTGAAAAATTATATAGTTAATTATTTTTGTCATGGAGAAATTGTAGCCCCTAATAATGAAGAACAGTCGATGGAGGTCAATAGTGCTGACATAACCTTTTTGCTATTCATTCTATTTGTAGGAAAAACAAGCTCAGTTGGCCCAAGACAAAGAAGAAATTAAAGAGTTTAGAACCATGATTGAGCAGCTGTAGAGGTGAATCGTCTGTAGGCTATACAGGTGGAGCAGCTAAATCAGAAGCTTGCGGAGTATGTGCAAAATTATGGTACTTTTCCTTCGTCGTCTGGTGCTTTCGGAGACGAAAAAGATGATGCTTGAGTTATATGTTTTTCTATGACTTGGAGATGGTGACATTTTGTTTGGATATTATATATATTGGCATGGAGTGGATGAGGATGATACTTTTGATATGTTTTAATGGTTAGTGGACATGTAACTTTGATGTATTTGGTTTATAGTCATGTATGTGCTTGGTTTTATGAACATTTGGATGGTTTGTTTTGTATACATTGATGTTTCTTTGATTTATTTTAGTTTTTTTATATAGTTATTGGTATATATGTGTTGTATATATGTGGAATTGATTGGAATAGGATTGAAAATGGATTGGATTGGAAATGGGGTGACTAGAAGATTATTTTCTTGCTGTTATAAAAAAAATAACCTAGGTTTTCCAACGGATACCAACGGAATCCAATGACATATTGGTCCTTGATTTCAAATTGTTTCCAAATTGTTTCCAACGGCAAATAACCATTTGAAGCCATTGGAACAGCCGTTGGAAAGTACTCGTCGAATCCATTGGAAGCTGTTGGAAAGCGTTAACGCTATTCCAATGGCTTCGAATGGTCGCCAATGGCTATGAGCCATTGGAGTAGCCGTGTATTCTTGTAGTGTTATAAATGATAATCTATTAAATAATAGTGAAGTAGAAGAATTTTAAGCTTTCACATTAATTTTAGAAGTTATCTTCATTCACCTTAATTCTCCCCAATTTCGGATATTTTATTTTTAAAATTCTAATATCTGCCATTTTACAATTATTTGTTAATTTCTTACCCTATTTTACATTTAAACACCAACTTTTAAAAAATTATATAATTATTTACAGATGTTTTCAGTTTTCTTTCAATATTTTTCATTGAAACCGACATATTTAAATTGATCCAAACTTTAAACTAATCAATGAAATTAGTTAACTAATATTATGAAAATTTTATGTATACTTCATACATGTCAAAAAATTGGTAAAAATACATTCAAATAAAAAAGCTGTATAACGCAAATTATATGCATTGACGATAGTAAAAAAAATTATGTAATCATAACTCGTCCACAAATTTATCAAATATTAAAATGTAGAATTAGATTAACTTCATCATCTAATTTTTTTTTTACAATTACTTGAAAACTCATTTCGTTCTCTTAATATTTTACACTTGAGTACATATATCTATTTAATTGTGTAAAACTTATATAAGCTATTTAAATATTTGATTAATTATCATTCAATAATCTGTCAAATAAATCCTAAAAAACGATAATTTAAATATACACAATTTTCCTATGCAATTAAAAATAATAATAAAATAATTTCTTTAGTCAAATGACTTAACATAAATGTGTACTTAAATACAACATCTCTTTTAATTCCCAATTCATTTATTCCGAAAAAAAAGTTGTTGTTCATTACATAACGTAATTTTACTTTTAACGACTTTTAGAAGACAAATTTATATTTTACAACATTAAGATGTGAACACACAAATTAATTGATAAAAAATGGTAACATTCCATCTTTCAATACATTGGAAATCATACCCAAATCACAATTCATCTTGGCACTACATAATAATATTTTGCAACGATCACAACTGTATTTATAATCATTATAATAACATGAAACCAACTTTGCATAAATTGGATAACATATGAAGAAGATATGATCTTTCAAAGTTTAAGTAACATTTTGAAATTCAAACAGAAATAATTTAATAACGCAGGTCATGGAACGACCCATACTGACTTACGACAACCTGTGGGTCGACCCATGTCAAGAGGGATCGACCTATGGGTCGACCCGTAGGTGAGGGGGGACCCAGTAACATGCAAGCTTTTCAAATCGAATTGAACTCCCAACAGGAAATATATCCACATCTTAGAGCAAACATGATCGCCGCCAACTCCAAATCACTAGTTGGATAATTCCTTTCGTGCAGCTTCAGCTATCGACTCGCGTAGGCCACAACTCTATCCTTCTGCATTAGCACTACTTCAAGTCCAGTACCACATGCATCGGAGTATACCACCATCTCTTCATTTCCATTTGGAATGGTCAAAAAAGGAGCACTCACCAGTCTCTCTTTCATGATTCCGAAAGCTTGCTCACACTTGATGTCCCATGTGAACACTTGATTCTTCTTCTTCAATTCTGTTAATGGTGCAGCTATCTTGGAGAAATCCTTTATAAAACGGCGATAATATCCTGCCAACCCAAGGAAACTCCTGACATCCGTCGCATTCTTAGGTCGATCCCAGTCCTGTGCAACCTTAGCGGGGTCAATTGCTATTCCATTTCTAGAAACAACATGGCCTAAGAACCTCAATTCGCTTTTCCAGAAGTGACAATTTAAAAACTTAGCTCTCAGTAGTTTGCCCTTCCACATTCCCGACTGTCTTCCGATGACAGGTCTTCCCATGGAATCACAAGAGAAAATAAATAGCTTAAGAAAACGCCATCTTCAGGCTTACATTGAATTACAACCATTCACCCTTCCACATTCCCGATTGTCACCTCCATCTTCTCGCAATCCACCTTTGTCGCATACCATTTGAGCCAGTCCATACCAAAAATAATCCCAAACTCGGAGAAGTTCAAAACAAAGAAATTACACACAAAGGAGCAACCATGACTCGAAAACGCTAGACCACGACAAATTGTACACAAATTGGACGAATCCCCAAATGGATTAGTCATAATCAAAGGTCTATCACATTTCTTGGGTTCCAAACCCAAGCGGCACACAAGCTCATTACTCTTTCCTTTCTCCTCCGCCGTAGGAGCCCTCAAAGAAGATGGAACAGCCTCCAAAGCATAATCCTTCATGATCTGCTTACCCTTTGGCGGTTCTGGATAATCCTTCTTGTCATGTCCAGCCTAGGCTTGCCACAGTTATAGCACTTCCTTTCAGCTTTCGGATTCTTACAATCTTTGGGAAAATGGCCTTTAGACTGATAGTTGAAACAGGTTCCACACTTTTCTACTTCTTCTGGCCATCTTTTCCTTTCTGCCGTTGTTGCTTCCTATTTTTATTATTACCACCCTGGTGTGGTTTCGGTTCCTTTTTAGCTGCAACAACAGTGTCTTCCTTGGCAAACATACTTTTATGCCTCAAAGCTTTCTCCACGATCTTCCCGTAAGTATCATCTAGATGATTGAATAGCTGATTCCCAAGATATTTGTCCAAGCCCATGACAAACTTCTCGTTCTTCTGATAATGAGTCCCAACATATAAAAGTGCATACTTGGACAAAGCTTTAAAATACGAAACATTCTCCAATACTGGTCTGTCATTATGTTTCAACACAACAAACCTTTTAAACAGAATAGACTTCTAAATAGTAGAGATAAATTTCGTCTCAAACTTAACTTGGAATTGCTCCTATGAAATCTCATCTTCTGAAGTCTCTAAAGTGACAGAGTTCAACCAATCCATAGTTCTGCCCTGTAGCTGTCTTGATTCAACCTTCCTCTTAGTTGCATGGTCAATGCCCAAGCCTCCAAAAATCCGAATGCAGGTATCAAACCAACCTTGAATCTCTACAATTGGCTCTGTCCCTTTAAACGGGTTCCCTCCTAAAGTGGTAAAGTCTTTGCATAGCTTCGCGAAGTTCATGGCCCAAGGAACTTGCACTTGAACTCCTACATTTACCGCGGCTGTCTCCTGAGCGGATATCCTCCTCATGATCGTTGTCACCATGGCCTCGAACATATCTGGATAATCGGGTATACAGCCATCACTCCCCACATGAATAGTCTCCTCCCTAGCAGTGTCTCTAGTCGGTCGATGATTCATTCTAAATTTGAAAAATAGAAAGATTAATCCACACACGAGAAAAACTACAAATGGAGTTCAAATGCCACTACACTATACACTAATATATAGTATACATCCATCAGAAATCTACAAATACGTCTCTCATACATAATTACATCTTTGAACTTTAGCTAAAATCAATTAACCAGGGCTCTGATACCAAATGTGATGACCGTCCATAACTCCCGCAATTAACAAGAGAAATAATGCATTGAAAAACATGCTAGGCAGCTATGGATGATCATTAGGGTAGGATAATATACGCGGAACCTGTCGTATAACTCACTACGCAAGGATAAAATATAATAGAACATATACAACATGAAATAATAGTGAAGTAGAATCTTAAACTTTTCATATCATCATGAATTATCCATACAACATCAGATTACACTATAAGAGTCTGTACAAAATTCTTCACCATAGGTTACTCAGAGAATACATCAAACAACAGAAAACAATAATAGCTAGTAGAAAGTAATATGTAAGCCTCCTGTACGTCGTAGCTCAGCAGCATCATCCCCATCAAGATCAACTACCTATTACCTGCTACTCAGTCAGCCCATCCAACACATGGATGAATAGCCCAAGGTAATAAGAGGAAATATAAAACTTGAGTCCGACAACAGTATTAATGAGTGATAAAACAACTATCTAACATCATCAATAAAATACATGAGAAATAGGTAGATAAATCAACTAATCTACCAACACATCATAGAAGAACCCAACTTGTCTCCTCCACATCCGACAGTGATAGTCTTTACAACAATCATGTAGAAACAAACAACACATTCATGGTAATCAGTTATCAATCGTAGACCGTCCTAATCGATATTGACATCTCCCAAGCACAAGCCCCGAAGAAACTCGTCCGATCCATCAAACCATTGAGTCCACCACCAAAACTTCTGATCCATATGATCTAACACTTCATGAAAAATATCTATGCAATCAACTCATCCAAATCGACCAATTTCACTCAAGCAATCAACAATCATCATACAATCATATAGAATTCAACAATCATGATAAAATGATGAACAAATCAATAAATGGATCTAACTGGCATAAACACATGAATTTAACCATTATAATCTTACTAAATTGGATTATGTGGTGGTGAATGAAAATAAATGTACCATGATGTAGATCCGGGTGAAACAACTTAAAATGATGAAAATAAGATCAAACAACCCATATACTCGATTGAATCCATGCGAGAGATTCTTATCACTCACCAAATCTTCGAAATAGCTTGAAAACAACTATTTTCTAATCTGGAGAGCAAAGATCGGTCTTCTAGTCTCTCAATTTGATGCGATCCACCCTCTCTTGATGTAGATCTAGCCTTCCTTGATGTAGAACTTCAATCTTCAAATGTAGACCTAAGATTTTAATAGTAGAGAGATGTATTTGATTGGAGTAGGGAGAATCTCAAACCTCAACTAAATAAGAAATGAAGAAAGTAACCTCTCTCCTTGCCTCTACCCCCTATTTATAGCTAAAGCATTAGCCTACTTATAGACTCACTAATCACCATACTAATGACTAATTAGTCTGTCTAGAAATGTGTAGCACTAAAACAGCGATTCCTCCCAAAC
This sequence comes from Allium sativum, assembly GCA_030737875.1. Classification (NCBI taxonomy): domain Eukaryota; kingdom Viridiplantae; phylum Streptophyta; class Magnoliopsida; order Asparagales; family Amaryllidaceae; genus Allium; species Allium sativum. Next base: position 143,142,739 of record CM060914.1, read on the forward strand.
CGCTGGACCAAATCTTTAATGTGACCACTCTACGGAATTTCCAATACCATTTCCTTTCCAATGAAATCAATCTCAACACCTGATTCGATCCCATTCAAAAGTTATACCCTGTACAAGACTGACAGGGTCAAAATTGTCACAAATAAAATCGATAAAAATTATGGACATGTCTCACATCCCCATAAATAATATATCAAAATATGAGAATGATCCAACCCTCAGGAAATTAAATAAAAATATTTTTCGATCCTCCAATACGTAAAATGCGGGTCATTACAGTACTCAAGTTAAAATCACAAAGAAACCTCATAAGTCTATTGATAGAGTATCTGAACCCTTAGATTTAATTAATTTTGACATAGATGGAACATTAACTAGACATATGGACATCGCTATTTTTATCACTTTTATTGACGATTGTTCTGATTTCACATATGTATATCTCATGAAAAATAAAAGTGATACATTTGATATGTTTAAGACATTCAAAACTGAAATTAAAAATCAATCAAACAAGAAAATTAAAAGACTTTGTAGTGATAGAGGAACAAAATATGAATCTAATTCTATTCTGGATTTCTACAAACTACATGGTATTATACATGAAAGAAGCGCACCTTATTCACCTGAAATGAACGGTAAAGCTGAAAGAAAAAAATAAGACCTTTATTGAATTAGTAGTTGTCATTTATTAAATTCTGGTGCAACAAAACATTAATGGGGGGATATATTATTGACAATATGTTATGTACTAAATAGAATCCCTAAATCAAAATGTAAAATTTCACCTTTTGAAATTCTAAAAAATTACAAACCCAATGTGTCCTATTTTAGAACTTGGGGATGGTTGGCATATGTTCTATTCCAGACCCTAAGAAAATAAAATTAGCAAGTAGAGCATATGAATGTGTATTTATTGGCTATGCAGTAAATAGCAAAACATACAGATTTTATAACATAATTATACATAATATAATTGAATCAAATGATGCTGACTTTTACGAAACAAAGTTTCATTTTAAACTAAGGAATAGTGGGGGCACATCAAGTAATTTATTACCTATAAGAAAATAACCTAATGAACATTCTGAAAATGAACTGAGAAGAAGTAAAAGAGCAAGAAACGTGTAATAACCCGGAAAATCTGGGCCAGTTTAAAAATTTTATTTTGGCAATTTTAGCGAATTTTGAATATTTAAAATGAATTATTTTAAATAATATCGACGAGAAATTTATTTTGAATATAATTAGAATGTATATATTATATACGTCGTCGTTAGAATATAAATAATTATATATAATTATAAATAGAATTGAAAATGGCGCGGTAGTTCGATAATTCGATTTCAAACTTCAATTGAATGTACCGGGTGCAAAACAATTCGGATTTTAGTGAAACCAAAAACATTAGGATCTAATTGATAATATCTTTCCAACGAACCCGGAAAATCAAAATTTCATAGCGGGAATCAAAAGATATGTCCAGTTGAAAATTCTGAAAAGTCGCTATGGAATTCATGCCCTTAAAAATGGGAATTTTGCAAACGACCTCGGATTTCGACGAAACCACTTTTGTTGCATCCGCAGTGTCAAGTTATTGCTAGATTCCAATTTTCATAATTTTTCGAATCAATATGTGAGCGTGGCAAAGGAAAACGTGTTTGACCAGTTTTAGTTGATTTTAATCGACCGGAAAATGGCCATTTTTCAAACGATCAGGGGTTTCGAACGGTCTAGATCGGTTTAACGACTGATTCGGATCGAGCGAAATTCCAGGCCGCCACATTTGGTGTCAGAGCTTTGGTTTACAGAGCTCGAGAATAAGACACATTAGAACCATACGAAAGAATTCATCAGATATTGGATTAATAATATCCAATTTGAATGACTCGTTAGAGATAGGATCAGTAGTATCCTAGAACGAGTGTGCAGAGTATATTTTTCAATTGAAAACAATTTGTTTTGAAATTTAAATCGTTTTATACGTATTTGATTATTTATTTATTTTGAATTTGGACAATCTAGTATATAAAGGTTTTGCATATACGCGTCATGAACGTATATTCGAAGTTTTAATATACTGGATAGATATAGAATCATACTCTAGTGGCCCGAAGATGATTCTGATGGTTGAGTACTCGTCGTCAGAATTTATATTCGAGTAACGAAGGTGTGATATCTATATATTTCCATCAGACTGGTGTGAGAACCAAAAACTTATATAGATAGATTTATTGTTGTGAATTGGCATCAAAAACATGATTTTTGTATATGTATCAAAATTATGAATTTGAAACTCTAATTCACTAATTGATTGATGTTTGTGTTGTTTATTTATTTGATAATTTTGAACCATTATGCCTAATTGCATCAAATATTGAATTATATTGAAAATTGGTCACATTTGGATGCATATACATATACTTACATTGAACAGGTCATAACTAGGAGGCTAGAACAGAGAATAAAATTTGTTTGCCTGACAAATAGGTACATGTTTACTATAATTTACTGTTTTTTTTGGGTGATGATGATTTTATGAGCCTATTGGCTAGCCCCTTGGCTTTTTCTTTTTCTTTTTGAGATCAGAAGGCCTATATGGCAATTTCGGGATTTTCCCGTGGCTCCAGGTGCAGGAGAGGTTTTGGCGAAATTTTTCGAAAATTTAGGGTGTTAGCCAAATTTTTGAAATTTTGAAAATTCTCAGAAACTAAAAAGTTGGAGAATGGAAGCCAGATCGAACGTAGAGCTGATTAATCAAACCACTTTCGACTTTGTTCCTTTTTGGGGATGAAAAGTTTTAAGTGGGGGAGATTGTAATAACACGGAAAATCTGGGCCAGTTTAAAATTTTTATTTTGGCAATTTTAGCGAATTTTGAATATTTAAAATGAATTATTTTAAATAATATCGACGAGAAATTTATTTTGAATATAATTAGAACATATATATTATATACGTCGTCGTTAGAAAATAAATAATTATATATAATTATAAATAGAATTGAAAATGGCGCGGTAGTTCGATAATTCAATTTCAAACTTCAATTGAATGTACCGGGTGCAAAACAATCCGGATTTTAGTGAAACCAAAAACATTAGGATCTAATTGATAATATCTTTCCAACGAACCCGGAAAATCAAAATTTCATAGCGGGAATCAAAAGATATGTCCAGTTGAAAATTCTGAATAGTCGCTATGGAATTCAGGCCCTTAAAAATGGGAATTTTGCAAACGACCTCGGATTTCGACGAAACCACTTTTGTTGGATCCGCAGTGTCAAGTTATTGCTAGATTCCAATTTTCATAATTTTTCGAATCAATATGTGAGCGTGGCAAAGGAAAACGTGTTTGACCAGTTTCAGATGATTTTAATCGACTGGAAAATGTCCATTTTTCAAACGATCAGGGGTTTCGAACGGTCTAGATCGGTTTAACGACTGATTCGGATCGAGCGAAATTCCAGGTCGTCACAAAATGCAAAAGATTTTGGTTTAGATTTTTGTGCTTTTATAATAGAGGAGGATCCCTTAAACCTACAAGAGGCCTTATCTTGACTAGATGTCGATTTTTAGCAAGATGCTATAAATGATGAGATGGATTCGTTGGAATCCAATAAGACTTGGCATTAAGTTGATTTACCACCTAGTTGTAAATCTATAGGTTGTAAATGTGTGCTTAAAAAGAAATCAAAACCTGATGGCGCTGTCAATAAATATAAAGCCCGTCTAGTAGCCAAAGATTTTAAATAAAGAGAAAATGTAGATTTCTTCGGCACGTTTTCACCTGTAACTAGAATTACATCCATTCGGGTATTAATCTCACTTGCTTCTATTCACAATTTAACAATATACCAAATTGATGTTATAAAACTGCATTTTGAAATGGTGGATTAGACAAAGAAATTTATATGGACCAACCTGAAGGATTTGTCGTACATGGCAAGAACATAAAATATGCAAATTGGATAAATCATAAAACAAGCACTTAAATAATGACATGAAAATTTTAATAACTTAGCCATTTCACATGGTTTTAAAGTTAATGGAAGTGACAAATGCATTTATTACAAATCTAAGAATGACCTTTGTACTATTATATGTCTTTATGTGGATGATCTACTCATTTTTTGGTTAAATATTCATGCCATAAACAATGTTAAATCTTTGCTAAGTGACAACTTTGATATGAAAGATCTAGGTGAGGCGAGTGTAATCCTTGGTATTAAAATTACTAAACTCGAAAAGCGACTTTCTTTGGGTCAATCTCATTATATTGAGAAGATTCTAAAGAAATACAATAACTTTGATTATAAACCTGCATGTACACCATATGATCCAAGTGTGAAGCTATTTTAAAAACACTGGTGAAGGTGTAAGACAGTCCGACTATGCGAGCATCATCGACAGCCTTTGGCATGCCACTGATTGTACTAGATCCGACATTGCCTATATCGTGGGATTATTGTGCAGGTTTACCAGTAGACCTAGTATAGAACACTGACAAGCTATTGAGAGGGTCATGAGATACCTAAAACGAACAATGAACCATGGATTACATTATAAAAAGTTTCGAACTATACATGAAGGATATTCTGATGCAGATTGAAATACTTTATCTGATGATTCACAAGCGACCAGTGGCTATATACTTTGCATTGTTGGAGGAGCTGTTTCTTTGAAATCTTAGAAACATGTTATTTTGGCTTAGTTTACTATGGAGTCTGAGATGATAGCACTAGCTACAGCTAGCGAGGAAGCAGAGTACCTAAGAAACCTGCTAGCTGAAATTCCCTTTTGGGAAAAACAAATACCAAGTGTGTTGATCCATTGTAATAGTACCGCGACTATTGCAAAAGTTAAGAACCTTTATTATAACGGTAATAGACAACAGATATGTCGTAAGCACAGTACTATTAGAGAGCTACTCTCTTCAGGTATTGTTAGAGTGGATCACATACGCAGTGATGAAAATTTGGCAGATCCTTTGACGAAAGGACTGTCTAAAGAGAAAGTCCTTGATACTTCTAAAAGAATGAGACTATTTCCCTTTGATTGTTGAGTCACGCATAATGGTAACTCAATCTAATGACTGGAGATCCCAAGAACTAGGTTCAATGGGTAAAAAAAAGTTGTGTAGCAATAGAAGTCGAACATGCTATTTTTTGTATATTAAGAAGCATGAATTCCTGAAGTGATTAGATGATGAGTTAATAGAAACTCTTTATGAGATGTATACTCTATTTGGAGTGGAGTGCCTACCTTCAGGAGTGTTTTTGATAGACTCACCTATGTTAATGTGGAAATATGGTCGTTTCCTATGAAGTTTTGGGCAAAACTTCTTGAGCGTTCTCTAAACTAGGATAAACGTGCATGACCATTAACGCGCTTATTTGATTGCACTAAAGAAAAGGTTGTGTGTGATCTGATGTCAGGAATGGAGTTCAAGACCACATTTCACTCTAGTAAAAACTAAATCTTATTCATTATGCAATGGTTCAAGTCGGAAGACTCCTATTTGTTTATGCACAATCATGTTTTTAGAAACTGCTTGAAAAGTATATTTTAAAAAAAATTCAAGTACGGCATCGTTGGAAACGTTTTCTATATGTATGAATTTATTTGAAAAAATTATAGTTACTAATATTTATTATTGAGCCATTATTGCAATAGATCCGTTGAAAGTTATAACATATATATATATATATATATATATATATATATGAGCCATTATTGTTATTGTGTAGTTACACTAGCACAACGGTCGTATATTTATGTGACTTTTTATTGAATTGTTACAAAAACAAATGATATTAAAATATTTCTATGATTGGTAATAAATTAAAACTTATTAACATTCATCATTTTTGAAACGTATTCAATTTACACGTTATAAATTGCAGTTTCCTGACTGTTTCTTTTGTTTATTATGATATTAATTGTAATCAAACTTTCCCCCCGCTAACATAGCAAGCATTACATTTTTGTGTTCCATCTATATAAGAAATAGAACAGACAAAGCAATATATAAAACAATTTTTTCATCTTCCACTCACTTCAAAAACCTCATTATATTCATTGAAAAAATTTCATTACAAAAGAAAAAAGCGATAAAATCTTTTATTAATTTGAGTGCAAATCAAGCTCAATTCGTTTATGCAAGTGAATTGATATTGAAGAAGAGACTGTTTTATCCTAGAAGAGGCAGCAAAAGGTACGAACTGCTTTGCACCATTGAGCAGATCGCCGAAACGTCTTCAAAAGAGCGACATTGTCCGCGACTCAGCCATTATTTTTCCAACAAGACCAATTAAGTATGGGTGCATATGTAAGATTCATATCTTCATGTTTGTATGGAAAATTTTCTCTTCTTTTATCTGATTGGATTTATGGTAGGTACTTATGCAGTCGCATATAGATTCTAATTGCTCAAATTGCAGGGAAAATAAAGAATTGGTGTACCATTTTGAAGTAGAAAATTATTTTTCATGTTATTGTAAAACGATTTTTATCTACTTGTATGTATATAGCAAAATTGTGGTAGGAGTAGGACTCATGAAAATAATGGGCACTCGCACACATGCTTCATGCAGAACATGAGAGAAAAAATATACAGACATCCTAAGTCATTCAGCTTAGATATTTACTCATTTTTTGGACATATCCAACATGTATGAGACATGTGGTTTTAATGGCAACTCATCAGTAGCAAATATAAAGGACCAAGACGGGTATACTCGGCCCAAGAGAATCATCCAGAAGCCAAGAAGGTTACTAGACTAAAGGCTGTAGGAAATCAATGCAAATATGCATATAGAAAGGAAGCACATATGGCGTGCTGGAGTATTTACTTTTATTCTTATTGTATTTTGATATATTAGTAATAATGTTGCAATTCTGTTATAGGATAAAAAGTGGTTGGTTACAATATAGGGTATAGAGTATGCCTAGACACGTTCTAAAAGGGTAAAGACAACTATGAATGTACTTATAATTGGAGAAAACGATAAAGAAAAGTATTTGCTTATTTTCTCTCTCAAATGGATTCCTTCCCTTTCCCATTAATGTCTTCCTCCTTCTAATCTTGCCCTTTTCTTCCTATCATTTTGGTGCTTTCACCGATCTGACCTCCCCTCCTTTATTTTCTCTACAGTATTCCTTGCCTTACCAGCAGCATGACTAGAGTAGATGACACCTTCCAACAAATTTCTTATCAACAAAACACCATTGACAACATACAAAACACCCAAAACTCTCATGGCTCCATGTTAGAAAACCTTACTGCAGTCAATACCGACATTAAAACAGCCATACATACCCTCACAAACAAATTGACCTCTCTCACTAACCAAATGACCGATCTCCACTGAAAAATCGACAACCAACCACTTATCTCCCCAACAAACCAATCATCAACAACACACCCACCAACATTTAACACCCGACAACCACCTAATTTTTCATCCCTACAACCCAAATGAACCCCAAAATGTTCACTCGCAACATTCAATGGATCAAGTCCACATGATTGGATATTTCAAGCGGATCGGTTGTTTGCTTATTATGCCACACCCAAGGATCAAAGAGTAGAGCTCGAAGCTTCCACATGCAAGGCCAAGCATTAACGTGGTTCAATGGATGCACCGCAATAACCAAATCTCGACCTGGGCGGCTCTAACAAAAGCAATAGACAACCGATTTGGTCCATCGACATTCCTCAACCCGCAAGCCACTCTATTCAAGCTTAAGCAGGTAACAACAGTAGAAAATTACCAAGCCATGTTCGAGAATCTTTGTAATCGAATTACTACACTGTCAAAAGACTCTATACTACATTGTTTCATATCTGGCCTGAAAACAAATATTCAAAATGAACTCTACATCCTCAATCCCACCAATATATCTGATGTTATCGATGGCGTTAAATTAATCGAACGAAAACAGAACAACCTACCCAAAACACCATTCAAAAAATCATACCAGCCATATCCGAAGCAATACAATAGTTCCCCCGCCACACAGACAAATCACCAAACACCACATCTACAAAACCCAACACCAAAAGTTCTTATAAAACAGCTATCCCAAGCCGAAACGAATACCAGGAAACAACAAGGATTATGCTTCAATTGCGACGAGAAATATCAATTTGGCAACCGATGTAAACCCACACATACTCTGATGATACTTCCTGATACTAACCCTGATGATGAGCCTATTATCAATGACCATCCTATCGATCCAACACCAGAAATTACTCCGACCGAAACCGCAACTCCCATAATCAAAACACCTTAGGAAACCTCTTTCCAAGACCTCACCGGTTCATCACACCCTCGATCACTCCGCCTTCCCGCTCCAATTAATAACCACACCATATCCATTCTTGTGGACACAGGATCCACCCATAACTACTTTCACACTAAAATAGCAAAGTTCCTGGGCTTAGAGATCGACAGAACGAATGCGTTTGTGGTAACAATAGGAAATGGTGAGAAACTAAAAATTTCTAGCACATGTTATAAGCTGCGGGTGGAAATTCAAGGACATTAGTTTGAAATCGATTTCAATTTGCTCGATATTGTGGGATCTGATGGCGTCATAGGCATTCAGTGGTTAGATCAATTAGGGCCCATCACCATGGACCACAGGCATTTAACTATGTCATTCAGTCACATGGGTCAACAAATATGCTTAACTGGGCTTGGCCTATATTCAAGCCCAACTTCTATTTTGCTGCAACAGCTAAAAATATTGGGTAACATATCCGCTATTGCCAATTTCCTTTACCTGCAATACCAACCAAATACCCCTTCGACCGAACTACCAACCACACTACACGACAATGTCCAACTAAACCAATTATTACTGTCCTTTAAACACGTTTTTTCCACCCCAACGATGTTACCCTTAAATCGTGCTTTACAACAACATGTTAACCTAATACCAAACTCAAACCCAATTAAAACTAGACCATACTGTTACCGGCCTTATTACCAAAAATACGAAATTGAACGCCAAATTCAGGATATGCTCAATTCCAAAATTATCTAACCATCAACTAGCCCCTTCTAGTTGCTGATTCTTTTGGTAAAAAAAAAGATGGGCCATGGAGATTTTGTGTTGACTACCAAGCTCTCAACGCAATCACCGTCAAAGATCGTTTCCCAATACCAACCGTGGATGAATTATTGGACGAACTCTATGGTGCGCTATTTTTTTTCCAAACTTGATCTACGAAGTGGCTATTTTCAATTTCGCATACACCAAACCGATGTTCCAAAAACGATGTTTCAAACCCATGATGGTCACTATGAATTCGTAGTCATGCCCTTTGGCCTCACAAATGCACCATCCACTTTTCAAGTCACAATGAACAATCTATTTCGTCTGTATTTACGAAAATTCATCCTTGTTTTTTTTACGACATACTTGTTTATAGCCCTTCGTGGGATGATCACATAAACCACCTCACTATCACTTTACAAGTCCTTGATCACCATAAATTCTTTGCCAATTTAGCCAAATGTAAGTTCGGCATGCGGGAGATTGATTATTTAGGCCACTTAATTTCTCATAAGGGAGTGCGCGTGGACCCAAACAAAATTGATGCTGTAACAACCCGAAAATCTGGGCCAGTTTAAAATTTTTATTTTGGCAATTTTAGCGAATTTCGAATATTTAAAATAGATTATTTTAAATAATATCAACGAGAAATTTATTTTGAATATAATTAGAACGTATATATTATATACGTCGTCGTTAGAATATAAATAATTATATATAATTATAAATAGAATTGAAAATGGCGCGGTAGTTCGATAATTCGATTTCAAACTTCAATTGAATGTACCGGGTGCAAAACAATCCGGATTTTAGCGAAACCAAAAACATTAGGATCTAATTGAGAATATATTTCCAACGAATCCGACAAATTGAAATTTCATAGCGGGGATAAAAAGATATGTCCAGTTGAAAATTCTGAATAGTCGTTATGGAATTCAGGCCCTTAAAAATGGAAATTTTGCAAACGACCTCGGATTTCGACGAAACCACTTTTGTTGGCTTCGTGACGTCAAATTATTGCTAGATTCCAAATTTCATAATTTTTCGAATCAATATGTGAGCGTGGAAAAAGAAAACGCGTTTGACCAGTTTTGGTTGATTTTAATCGACTGGAAAAGGGCCATTTTTCCAACGGTCTCAGAATTCGACGAAACTAGTTTTGTTAGGACCGTATCATCAATACGAAGCCAAAAAATATTATTCGGGAATTTTTCTAGTTAGTATGTGACCCCGGTAAATTGAAATGCGTGTTCAAATTCAATATATAGAAGTATATGTTGATTTTGATGAAAACTGATGGTAACGACCGAATCAGCCTACGATACCTATCCCATTGTGTTCAGAATGGGGGTAATTAGCTATAGACGACAGGCTGTGGGCCTCGTTTAGAGGTCGTATGTAAAAATCAACTTTTTGAATTAAATAATTAAATATAAAAAATATACCTTTCCTCTCCTATACCCTATGCCCCCCCCCCTTATTTTTGATTCAATCATTTTCAAAAAAGAGAAAGAGAAGGAGGCGCAGCCGCGCAGTCGCGCCCCCCCCCCCCCCCCCCCCGTCAAATCGCCGCCACCGCTCAGGGCAGGGCGCCCCTCCCACCGCCTTTCTCCTTCTTCTCCTAGCCTCGCGCCAGTCTCTCTCCACGATCCACGAAACCCCCAAAACCGCGACCCCCTGAAGCTCGTACCCCCAAAACCCTCTTCTTCCGCCGTAACCCCTCCCTTGGCCGCTGTCCACCGTCAATTGCTTCCCCCCTTCCTCCTCACAACGGCGGCGAAGCCAATTCCCCTCCCTTGCTCCGACCGCGACAGTTTTTCCTCCCCCCTTCTCCGTTAAGTCTTTAGTTAATTTATTTATTCTTATTTAAAGTGGTTAGTTATAGAAATTTAAACCCATTAGTTTTAGAGAACAAGATCTGATTTTTAATTAGAGTAAAAACATGATTTTTACTGTTTGAAAGGAAATATAAAAACATGATTTTTATGATGTTAAATGTTCAATTTTTATTAGTAGGAAAAAAAAGAAATGATTTTTCTATATGCAAGCACCGAATAAAAATATAATTTTTATAATATAGAGAAGTTTAAAATATAATTTTTATTATATAGAAAGGTTAAAGATATAATTTTTATATTATAAAAAAGAATAAAAATATGATTTTTAGCATATGTGAAATATAAAAATATAATCTTTACTATATAACAGCAAAGATTAGTTTTTTAAAACAGCAAAGATTAGATTTTTAAAACAGCAAAGATTAGATTTTTAAAACAGCAAAGATTAGATTTTTAAAATAGAAAAGATTAGATTTTTGAAATTTGAAAAGGTGATATTTTTAATATTGAAAAGGCGATATTTTTAATATTGAAAAGGCGATATTTTTATACAATGAAGAGTTATGTTTTTATAACATGAAAGTTTATATTTTTAATAACAAAGAGATTATATTGTTAGTATAGTATAAAAGAAATGATTTTTATATTATAGAAATAAAGATTCGATTTTTATATATTGAATAGCGAAGTAAAAATTCGATTTTTATTTATGTAGTGGCTACGGGCAACGAAGGTGACAACAAGGCGAGAACGACGAAGATTTCTACTTAAGAAGTATCGTGAAGTTGGGATAGCTATCGGTGAGAATTTCTCACCTTTCAATTTCATTTTCTAGTTATATATATACTAGGATGCAGACGGTGTTTATAGCACCCGACACCCGTCATCCACAAACCATGGATGGCTTGTTTGTTAAATTGTGTGATTGTGTAGTTGGTTAGATTATTTGGGTTGAATTGAATTGTTTGATGAAATGAAATTGATTTGATTGATGTGTGAATGGCGTGGGCCTTCACTAGACCGGGGATAAGGCTAGTCCTCGTCCCGTTTCTAGTATCGTGCCGTTATGCCGCCGAAATTTTCTAAAATAAGTTAGAAAAATAAAAATATCATTTTTATTTTGTAAATGGACTGAATAAAAATTCATGTGTTAAAATAAAATGTTTTATCGTTAAAAATATAATTTTTAACGTGAAAGTGAACAAATAAATATTTATAAACAAATCGGCCGATTTGTTTATATACACTGATTTGACTGATATTGATTGGGTTGATATATTTTACACATCGCCCAACTGCACAACTAAAATATGTGTTTGATTGTTTGAAACCCCACACGGGTGTTGGGATGAAAGTTGAAGTTCACTCATCCTGATTGATTAAATATGTCGATCGATTGATTGACAGGCTGTTATAAGCGTTAGATATCTATATTTGATGCTTATACAGTGTAGTGCCATTTGGTTGATGGTTGATTATTTTTCAATGCTATTATATATGTGTGATGTATGAAAATCCATATAATTAACACTATATGGTAATTGATTTGGCCTCATTCCAATTTAGAAAATAAAGAATAATATAAAATAAAGGTTCATGTGTTGACAGTACTCATCCGTTGAGATTAGTCATGTGTTGAACGAAATATTTTAATAATAGAAATATTTGAAATAGAAATATTTGAAAAGGAAATATTTGAAATAGAATATTTGAAAATAGAAATATATGAAGCCGTGTTGATTAGATTGACGCCATTTTGACGTGAACGATATTTATATCAATTTTATTCATTTTAAAATGAATATTGAAAAGTGATTTCGAATTGAATAGAAAATGAATTCGAATTGAATATAAAACGAATTCGAATTGAATATAAAACGAATTTGATTCCAATTGAATATATAACGAATTTGATTTCAATTGAATATATAACGAATTTGAATTGAATAGAAAACCAATTTGAATTGAATCGAATAGAAAACCAATTTGAATTGAATCGAATGGAAAACCAATTTGAATTGAATCGAATAGAAAACCAATTTGAATTGAATTGAATAGAAAACCAATTTGAATTAAATCGAATATAAAACGAATTCGAATTGAATGGGATATATAATGGGTTTGATTTGAATAGAAAATGAATTTGATTTAAATTGAATTTGATTTGATAAAAAAACGAATTGGATTTGATTTGATTTGAAAAGGAATTGAATTTGATTTGATTTGAAAAGGAATTGAATTTGATTTGAATAGAAAAGAAATGGAATTTGATTTGAATAGAAAAGAAATTGAATTTGAGGGGAATATATAACGAATTCGAATTGAATTGAATTGAAAAGAAAATGAATTCGAATCGAATTAAAATCGATTTGAATTGAAATCAAATAGAAATGAAAAAAAAGGATTTGTAATAGAAAATTCAATTTTGATTTGAATTTGAAATAAAGATTGGAATTGTTTTTGAAACGAATTCAAAACTATTTATAAAATTCGTTTTCAATAGTAATCGACGAAGTATATATAATATATATATATATATATATATATATTATATATAATGGCCTGAATAGAACGCGCCGCGCCGCGGCAGTTCGTGAATTTCGACCATTTATTTCAAACGGACATTACAGGAGATCCGACCGTCGGATTCTGCTAAAACTGGAACCGTTGGGTTCATATCGAAAAGAGCTTTCTAACGAATATTAGAAATTCAAAATCTAATGGTTGGATTTGGAGATACATCCAAATCAAATTCGAAAAAGGTCGCTATAGGTGCAATTCGATGGCCGTTGATGGAAATCGACTGTACGGGCCTTGATAAAATTATTAAAAATATCAATAATTTGTGTAAAATCGTAAGAAATGATTTGAGAAAAATTGGGATGAAAAACTCCATATTTGAAAAGATAAAAATAGATTTTTATCAAAATGAACTAGTTTTGAATTAATATTAAAACCCATTTATTTTTAAATAAATAAATTGGATTTGAAATGGGTTTTAAATAGAATTGATGTCGGTTTATGGTGAACAGTGTTTTAAATAACACCAGTTCTTTAAACCGATAATAAATATAATGTGATTTGGGTTTGTCGTGAACTGTGTTTTAAATGACATTAGTTCTTTAACCCAGTAAAAGGAGTTCTAATGAATCTGCAATTAGATTGAAATGTGAATTGACAGTCTAAATTATCAAATTTAGAAATTGAGCGAGAATGGAGTATCACCAGTTTTTCTCCAAAGCGATAGTTAAATCTTTAATTAGATTTGAGCGTGAAATGGTAATTAATTTTACCGATAATACCGTGGTGTTAGATATGGAGTATTACCAGTTTGGCTTCATGGGATGAATAGGTTGGGATTGGAAAATAAAATAAATAATTACTTCGGTGTGGTTCGCTAATCTCGACTAGTTTGGAAAACCATAATTTGGTTTGAAATGACATCCAAAGGAAGATTAAAGGATAAATTTAAAGAATTTATCTTGGATAAAATTAATGGGAACCTTTCCCTAAGAATTGAGATTTAGAAACTAACTGTAGGTTAGTTAAGAAGAATGGTTTCCTGGGTATTGATCTGATGTTGGTTTCGGCCTTTGGGGTTAATATTTGGGAAATTGTTCTCTTATTGATTTACGGTTAGTGACTAATGAATTGGAATGAGGCGTATGTTGTGTTTGTGTAACATTTGTTTTTAATATACGCGGGTTGTTCGTAAAGGCCGGGTTTATACCCATTCTGAATAACCGATTCGACGACAAGTCGAAGATGATGACGGTGGTCGAAGACCGGAAGTCTTCACATCGTTTGGATAATTACTGACGATCCTGATTGGGCTGTACACCCAAGAGGATGGAAATAGTTGGTGGTCGTCCAGACGTACTTGAAGATCGATGGATATGCGAGGAAATTGCCTCTGGTTTCGTTCAGACCCAGAACGAACTTGTAAATGGATTGTGTGTCTGACATTGGATTTTATTCTGTGTTGATTGATTTCTGTTAAATATATATCTGTTTGGCGGCGGAGAATTTATTCTCTTGCTTAACGCCCTTCTCTGAGACGTACGAGCTTAGAGGTTATATATCGATAGATATCACTCGCATGGCATGAATTGCCTGTGTGGCACGCTGAGTGGCATGGATCAGGGCTTCTGTTGAAAAGCAAAGTCTTGTGGTTGATGATCAAAGCACGTCCTTCGTGGCGTAGCTTTGTGTATAACGTGAATTCGCGAGCCTCACACCTCGGTATGAGTTAAAAATGGGATACGGACCGCTGGGAGAGCACGACGTTTCTTTCTAGCTTTGGTGGTGTCAGTGACTTACCAGCCCTGACATTTATATACTTTTCACCTTTATGGTTGTTGGAATGAGGCGCCTCGATTATAGGTCTGTAAGGACCGGGAAACGTGTGTTCAGGCATAATTAATCCTCTAACGTAAGTGAGGACCGGCCCAGCCGAATCCACGGTTGCCCAGAGTGTGTAGTCCCAAGGCATTTGTTAGAGTGTCTCGAAGCGGAGAGGAGCTTGCCCCTTGCCTCGACTCATGACGGAAATCCAATTTCCAATATGAGTATTGCGGTTTTAATTGTAGAACTAGTATGGCAACATGATATATGGTACCCATGCCGCCTATGATTGATATTTATGATTGAAATTGTTTTGACACTATACACTTATAATAGTATCAAATGATTTGTTTTAAACGTACCAAGCATGTTTGGCTATTATAAGGGAAAACCCTATCCTCCGGCTTGCGTTGCATTGTGTGATGGGACCTGGGTCTTATAATAACTTCATTTTTCGAAAAAGCATTGTGTTGTTTATTCTATGCACTAGTATTCTTGGAAGGAACCCCATTCCGTGTTATACGGCGTGGTCCCTTGAATTACTCTCTTTCAAAGTAAAGTTTTAAATAACTGTTTTAGTTCTCACACCAGTCACATGACTGACCTGGAGTTTATTGTTTTTAACCTAAACTCTGGGTGCCCCTATTTTCCGCACGGGCAGCTAGTAGTTTTGGTTTTGCAGATTTATATTCACAGGATCCTGGTTTACAGCTGGAATGATGCTCGGAAAGCTTTGTATCCGTGTATTACTTTCAGTTGTGTTTTGTATTATTTTTCCGCTGCTATGTAATTTATTGTAATCTCTGATATTTATTGCTATTTATCAATTGTAATTTATTCATTTATACTCTGTATATTCTTGTATCTGATGGTATTGTTGTAATAACAATGAAATGTTCTTCCGTCTGCGTTCTATTTTGTCCTGTTCTCAAACGATCAGGGATTTCGAACGGTCTAGATCGGTTTAACGACTGATTCGGATCGAGCGGAATTCTCGGCCGTCACAGATGCCATGATAAAATGTCCACCACCCACATCAGTAACAGCCATAAGAGGGTTTTGGGCTTAACAGGCTATTACAGAAGATTTATATCCAATTATGCCGCCATCGTAGCCCCTTAACTAAATTATTGAAGACAAATAATTTTGTTTGGAGCCCAAAAGCCCAACGTGCTTTTGAAAAATTAAAGCAAGCTGTATCCTCTACCCCAATATTGTTCTTCCCGATTTTAGCAAACCCTTCACGATCTCAATAGATGCCTCCGCCAATGCCATTGGCGCCGTCATATCCCAAGTCGACCACCGAATTGCTTACTTCGGCCTCAAACTACCCCACCACCTCCAAAAAACTTCCACCTATTCGAGAGAGATGTTTGCAATTGCTTCCGCAATAAAAAAATGCCGGCACTATTTACTAGGCCGACCTTTCACCGTCATTACAGATCACCAAAGCTTGAAGGAGCTGACGTCGCAGATGATACAAACACAAGAACAACTGAGGTGGCTTGCAAAACTCCTCGAAATTGATTTCTCAATTCAATATCGTCCAAGCAAAAAGAACGGGGTATCGGACGGCTTATCCAGATCACGAGTGAGGCTTCTTTATTGGCAATTTCAGGACCGTCGTTATCATTACTAGCAGATATTCAACAAGCAATCCAGATGGATCTAGCAGCTCAGGAAATTATTTCACAACTCAGCGCAAATACTTGCACAAACCCTAAGTACCAATTTCGTAATGATTTAATATTTTGGAAACAAAATTTATGTTCCGCCGATATCGGAGTTACAAAACTCTATCATCAACGAATTCCACAACCCTAAAATCGATGGGCATTCCGGCATCATAACTACCATTACCAGGGTATCCAACAACTTCTTTTGGCCCAAATTCAGTACAGATGTGCAGCAGTTTGTCAAACAATGCAATGTTTGTCTCCAAACAAAGCCAGAAAACACTCCTTACAAAGGCCTACTGCAACCACTTCCGATTCCGCTCCAAATTTGGCAAGACGTGTCCATGGATTTCATAACACACATACCGCCATCTACCAAAAAAACAACGATACGGGTGATAGTCGATCGGCTATCGAAATATGCTCATTTCTGCGCGTTGTCGTCCTCTACCTCAGCTTCCCAATTGGCCTCTCATTTTTTACATGAATGCGTTCGCTTGCATGGGTTTTCACGCTCCATCGTTTCCGACCGTGATCGTTTGTTCACCAGCCTGTTTTGGAAGGAGTTGTTTAGATTACATGGCACAAAACTCCATATGAGTAGCGCATACAACCTACAAACCGACGGTCAGTCCGAGGTCGTTAATAGGTGTTTGGAAAGTTATTTAAGAGCAATCATTGGTGATGTTCCAAAAAAAGGGCGAAATGCTTGCCATGGGCAGAATTATGGTACAACACTACTAAGCACTTTGCACTTCAAATGTCACCTTTTCAAGTTGTCTATGGCGGACCCCCTCCAGTACTAGCCAATTACATAAATTCACCATCGTCCATTCCAGAACTCAATGATTAGGTTACTTCGCACAATCAGTTGCTTCACATAATCAAAAGAAATCTACAGCGAGCTCAAGCATGCATGAAATCACAAGCTGATCTCCATAGAAAAAACAAGAAATTTGATCATGGAACGTGGGTTTACGTCAAGCTTTAACCGTACAGGCAGATTTCAGTTCGGCCCAGCCATCATAAGTTGTCGAGGAGCTACTTTGGTCCGTATCAAATCATAGAGAAAATAGGATTTGTTGCATATAAGTTGTTGCTACCATCAGACGTGCATAGTCACCCTGTTTTCCATGTGTCCATGTTGAAATTCAGCCCAAATCCGTCGCAAGACACCATTCAACCACTGCCAGCTGACACTATTGAAACTCACCTTGAGGACAAGGTCGATCTTGAAGCCGTGGGTGTTGATATGCATAGCAACTCATCAGTAGCAAATATAAAGGATCAAGACAGGTATACTCAGCCCAAGAGAATCATCCAGAAGCCTAGAAGTTTACTAGACTAAAGGCTGTAGGAAATCAATGCAAATATGCATATAGAAAGGAAGCACATATAGCATGCTGGAGTATTTACTTTTATTTTTATTGTATTTTGATATATTAATAATAGTGTTGCAATTCTGTTATGAGGTAAAAAGTAGTTGGCTACAAAATAGGGTATAGAGTATGCCTAGCCATGTTCTAAAATGGTAAAGACAGCTATAAATGTATCTATAATTGGAGAAAATGATATAGAAAAGTATCGAATGGATTCCTTCCTTTCCCATTAATGTCTTCAGGCCCGGTCCAACTCAAAAATGGACCCTGGGATGTAACATGCAGGTGAGGATTAAAGGTAGAAGTGTTGCAACAAAGAATGATGAACCTAAGAATTGAACCCAACACTTCAAGCTAATCAACCAAACGTTATACCATACATGCTACTTACACAATTGTGTACTGCTAGCTACATGAATTGTTTATAAAGAAAACTTCTACGGTTGAGCCCTCCCCAACAATTGGGCCCTGGTCCGTCGTCCGGTCTGCACAGGCCCAGGGCCGGCCCTGAATGTCTTCCTCCTTCTAACCTATTCTTCTAATCCTACTCGCTTCTTCCTATCAACATGCTGCTCGAGAAACCAAGTGAACTAACATTTTGAAAGGAAAAAAAGCAATGAAATAACAATAGAGAGCAATAGCATGGTAAGTGTGATGACATTCAGCCGTGAAAAGTGGACAAAAGCTGTCGTCGTCCCCTTTTAAATCAAATATCTCTACAATAATGAAACAACAACAAAGAACATATCTCTATATCTGGCTAATACATATCTTCTTTCTTTCAATCAAATATTTTCTTGTATTGATTATTCAGAGATGGAGGCAATAACAGGGAAAGATTTTTCAGCACTTCCTTCTATTATCAACGAGTTGGATGCCGCGTGTTTTGGAGGAGATGTAACCCTAGAAGAAATGACATACCCGAAATTTATTCCTCATTTGAAAATTTAGTGCTTATTGGAGAAGGGGAGTCTAATGATTCATATCAGATGAGTCCTCTTCTACAAGGGCTCAAAAAGCTGCTTTACAAGTAGATGATGTGCTCGATCGATTTGAATACAGTCAAATTGATAAACTGGTCAGCTCTTCCTCTACCAATTTCATTGAGAAAATCATACCCGTATTAAATGGAATGTTGGCATGTTTTCTTCCTAAATCATAGTTGAGAGTTAATTTGAAAAACTACTAAAGTTTGTCGACGAAGTGGAAAAACCAACACAACAAAAATATAAAATCCCTGAACAAACAACTTCAACTACTTCATGTCCTTATTTTGGAAGAGAAGAACAATATCAAACTATTGTTAAGTCATTGCTAGATGCTAATGCAGACTTAGATAGAACAATAATAAAGTTTCCATGATCGCTATAAAAGGAATAGGAGGGTGAGGAAAAACTCTCACTACTCAACATGTTTGTAAGGACAAAAGAATTACAAACTATTTTGACAAACGAATGTAGATTCATGTCACAACTGATTTTGATGTGAAGAAACTTATGAAGAAAATAATAGAGCCCGCAAATAATGAACAGAGTCCTCAAATAACGGGGAATGTCCTCAATCTGAAAACCTCGAAGTACTTCAAAAAGCTAAAGGAATCGATGAAAAACCAAATTAAGGTTTCTTTTAGTTTTAGATGATGTTTGGTGTGATGACCATGATAAGTGGGATCAGCTTGTATCACCTTTGAATTAAGCTAAGGGCGATGGAAGCAAGATCATTATAACAACTCGGCAGGCAGAAGTAGCACGTTTGCATGAAAACGTTACCAATTTAGACGAATAGAAAGATGAGAATAGTTGGTCAATACTAAAGTGTTGTGCATTCAATAATTCAAACTATGTTATGGAAGATCCGAGGTTGATAAACAAAGGAAATCATATTATAAGAAAAATAAGATCTTCACCCCTTGCATTAAATGTTGTTGGAAGTTTGTTACGCAATACTACAAGTGTAAATGAGTGGCAGAAGATTCTTAAACATGATATATTAAAGGAAACGATGGATCTCCTTCTATTTGGTTTCCAAAGTCTACCTTCGCATCTACAACGATGTTTTGCATATTGTAGTCTGCTTCCTAAAGGTTCCATTTATCAGGAGAAATTTTTGGTTTCTTTATGGATTGCACAAGGATGCATTGAAAGCACAAACGATGGGATGACAGTTGAGGAAAAAGGTAGAATGTATATGAACAACCTACTATCGTGTTCTTTTTCCGAAAAGAATTCTAATAATGATTTTGTCATACAATGATTTACTTCACGACTTAGCAGTAAGAGCTTCAGGTGACTTATGTCACAGAATCGAGGATTACGACTCAATGATGAAAGTTCCGGAAAATTGCATTCATCTCCTCATGAGCACAACAGAAGTGTTCAAAAGCATAGATATTTCTGGCATATCAAAATTAGTAAATCTGCATAGCCTAATCATTTTGGATGATGTTAACTTTGCACATATTTTCAAGGATAATACCAATATATTTCTAATTCTATCCAAACTGCATGTATTGTGGTTTGAATTTAAAACAGATATGGAAGTATCGATTGATCTCCATACATAGATCAATTGAAGCAACATCGATGCTTGCATCTTGAATTTAATAAGAAGATATCCAAATCGTTGACCAAGCTGTATCACCTACAGTTTTTACATTTAATAGTTGGTTCAGATATAGTTGCGAACCGATATGGTGATTGTTATTTGATACCCAATACTTTACCTCAAGGTTTTGAAAATTTGATCAACCTGCATACCTTAATATTTCTTGACTGTGACAAAGAAGTGGATTATTTGAGATTTAATTCGAAGGCGGTCAATATAGAAAACCTAAACGCACTACAAACTGTGCCGGTATTTTATCTTGAAAAAGAAATCGTGAATGGGTGTTATGTAAGGACGGTTGGAATAAAGTCCCCCTTCCTTGCACGCATATGAGCTGGCACACAACTCCCATATAACAAAAGGAATCCCTGTTGTTACGTGCCTACCAACTCATATTTGTACTCAACTCCTTCAATTTATTCCATGATGTGGGACTATTAATTCCAACTTTTCAATCCTCCTTAACAACATGCGAGGAAATCCTAACAGTCTCCCCTTGACTCGCAGGATGTAATGACGGTCGAACAAAGCCCCCTTCCTTGTCGCATATGAGCTGGCACACAACTCCCATATACCAAAAGGAATTCCTATTGTTACGTGCTCACCAACTCATATTTGTACTCAACTCCTTCAATTTATTCCATGATGTGGGACTATTAATTCCAACTTGTCAATCCTCCTTAACAACATGCGAGGCAATCCTAACAATGGGATGGTGCCACTGAAAAACTTACCTCTTTGTGGATCTTTGAGAGTTTGTGATCCAGCAAATGTAGAAAGCAAAGGAGATGCTCAGAAGGCAATGCTAAAACACAAAAAGAAACTGAAAAAGCTAATATTGGAATGGGAAATCACTACAGATGACAGCAATGGTTTAGAAACATGTGAAGAGGTTTTGGAAGGACTTGAACCTCATCAGAATCTGGAATCACTAACAATTAAAGGCTACCATGGTGCTAAGATTGCAAATGAGTTTCCATCTACTTCTTCATTCTCTAACTCTATTGTCTTGCATAAATATTAGAGAAATCAATTTTCCTCCCCTTGGTTTGAAAGAAGTAAACGTTCAAGGGTGCTTAGAACTGACGCAGCTTCCCCATTTTGACAGCGCTTTTAAGAAACTAGAATTGGTAGGTTGTCCGGTGTTGAGGCTATAGTTGATGTCTAACAATTCAATATCCTTGGAATATTTGAAAGTAATAAATTTTCCAATACTAATGGTTGATGAACCAAGTTTACCGGTGGAAGAAGTTGCAGAAAGAGATACAACCAAGTGTTTTCTGCAAGTAGAAGTATTTGATGTAGATGAACCATTATTGATCTTTGTACTTGTCCAGCAGTAAGGCTTCAGTTCTATCAAAAGTTTTTATTTAAAATGTATGAACTATACAAAAGAAAAACCCTTCCTGCCGCTGCTCGGGGACCATTTTCCTAACTTTTCATCCCTACCACGTCTGTTGTTAATTACTTTCAAGACCCTACCTAATCTGGAGAAGCTGCCTTCACTAGAAGAATTGGAAATATCCTCTTTCCCTGATGTTGAGTTTCCGCCAAATTTGCCTACATACCTTACTTGGATTGATGTCTCAGGAATCAGGATGTCCTAAATTGAGGGTGAACTATAATAGTAGTTCAATTTCTGATATATACACGATTGCATTTTGTGTATTCATCATACTGATTCGGTGAGGAACAAAATAGTAGTTCAGTAACTGTTCATAAGGATTTTTCATGTCAACTTACGATTTGGCTTGTTTTCTGTATGAACTAGTTTCAATGTAATATGTACAAAACTATTTTATGTTCTATATCTTTTGTCTGGTGTTAAGGGCATCGTGTTTTGACTTGAAATTTCCACAGTTCACCTAATGCATAACGATGAGCTGGTTTTGTGGGCTTACAACTGTTTTTATCAAATCATCTAGAGATAAATGTTGTTGTTGGTAAGCTTTACGCTGTGGTGAAGTTGTGTTGAGACAAGTCATACACCGGGGAATTTATAAAATAAAATCCAGTATAAACATTAAGAGTTTACCCTTCACAATTTCAATTGGTTTTGTGATAATTTAGGGTTTTCTAACATGGTATTCGATTTTAATTCGTGTGCACAAGCCACACTTATCCACGTCACTCCTAAGATCCACGAGTGAGATTCAGAATATGTCACATGTGTGGGGCGTTATTATTCACATTGCCAATTAATTTTGTGATAATTTGGGGTTCTTTAACAAGTTGGTTATGTATTGCTATTGGAATTACCATCTTCCCCAGCCATAAATGATGAGATGTTGTTCTTGAAATCTAGAATTCACCCATTAACCTGAAAACTCTTTAAAATAGCAGCCAAGATGGCAAGACCTCTGGTAATCTGTTTATGTAGTGAAGCTCTTACTGATATAACCCAGAGAATCTTTGATTAGAGCAGCTACACTTTAGGAAACCAGTGAATCTTGACGCAAGGCTTTGGTTGAGGGTTGATACACCAAACAGACACAAAATGATACAGATGTTCACAGATATGTATCTTGATCTGTGCCCTCTTCTCACGTGATGATTTGAGAATCTAATGAGAAACTTAAGCAAATGTTGAGGTTGTTAAGGAGAAATTTTGACTCAAGACCGCTCAAATAAAAATAACCCAAATCAGCAGAAGACGAGATCGTGGTAAACGTGCAAAAACAACCAATCAACAATCTCAACACACTCCGAAAGTCAATCGCAAGCACCACCCAAGAGAAACAAATGAACAATAACGGAAAGTAAATCACATGGGGATTTATAGTGGTTCCACTAACAATTTGTTAGTGTACGCCCACTTGAGAGAGAGAGAGCCTTTTATTAACACCAATGAAGAGCACAAGAGATTGATTACAATGGTCACTCAATTCACTCAAGAATTTTACTTGAGGAGATAAAGAAATGAAGAAAATAGATTTAGGTTAGAAATCCCTAAAACTTGAATGAGAGATAGAATGAATGAATCGAATTGAATTCAATTACCTTTCCTTCTCCCCTTTAGGCCCCTTTTACAAGACCAATTACTCCATGCCCAAGTTTCTTGACCTCCAAGTAAACTTGGCACCCAAATTATCTATTACTACATGCCCAAGTTTCTTGACCTCCAAGTAAACTTGGTACCCAAGTTATTTATCATTTATTTCCATAGGAAAATTTTCCTTCCATTGATTTAGCATCACCAAATTTAACAAAGGCAAGGCTTTGGTTGAGGCATGCCTGATCATTGCTATCAAGAGAGTGGACAAGAAACCCAGATAACCAAAAGGAAATCTTCTAAACCACCAAAAAAAACTCTTTCCGACCATCATCCATATATAATACGCACATGTTGACTAAGGCCCGCAACCCCTTTTAATTAACACCATCACCTAGCCATTTTGATTTCAAGTGGGTGTTTATATATTTAAACAAGTACGAACCCGTGTTATGCACACGTGATCACTATATACTTTATTTAGCTATGCATTTCTGGAATTTTAGTTATGAAAGTTGTCCTTAAACTTAAAAAGGTTATGAAATTTTTCCTTTACAATAAAATCCCCTTTTAGTTATACAAATTTATAATCACATGTTTATGAATTGTAATTTTCAAATACGCATTTTCAACCATTAAAAGATTATAGTTAAACCATCTTAGCAAATACCGGATCGTGTAAATAAATTAACATTTTAGAGCATAATGGCATTTTACAATAAATGATAACATTAGCTATGAGTTAGTCCTACTTTGGTAATCGTTAAATTAATAAATGTAAATAAAATAGTATAGAATTTTAAAATAAAATGTGCAAACTATTGATAAATTCATTAAATGATAGTTCAATGTCGGCTTTTCTGTAGTTGTAGTATATACGAAAGTGGAAGAGAGGATGAGATAACATTATGTTAAAAAATAAAATGGAAGGAAAGAAATGAAGATTATAAAAATAACAAAGAATAAAAAAAATTGGTACAAACAAAGAGAGGGAAAAGTGAGCCATTCTTGCAATATAAAGCACTAATTATTATGAATTTATGAAAAGAAATTAATGTTCGTAGATGAAGCTTTTGAAACTATGTATGTAACATTATTGATATATGATATGTAAGTTAATTTATTAGAAGAAATTAATGTGCATAGGTAATGCTTTTGAAAGTTCGTATGCAACATTATTGGTATATGATATCTAAGTTAATGCTTATGTGATTTATGAAATAAAGAAAATGCTAGTTAATGCTTATTTGATTTATGAAATAAAGGAAATGTTTTACTGGGAAAGTATAAAAATATAACACAAATTAAGTAAAACGAACTATTTTGACAAAAATATAATCACAATAAATGATAGTATGCCACGAAGATCAAACCACTTATAAAGTAGAGTCGAAAAAGGAAAAAAAAAATAATCCATATGATAGTAATAGAAAATGTACTTATACATCCGACAAATAAAGTGATAGGAAAGCATAAATTGATAGACTAGCTTTTTCTGTTTTTATAATAATAATATGTATAATAAAAATAGACATATGTAATGTTTATAAAACAAAATGACATATTTTATTCTAAGCATTAATCAGAACACTAAGTTAATTATAGAAGGCCACATTAAACCTAAAAAAAGGAAAACATCAGAGAATTGACAATAAAAATTCTAACTCAATTTAGTAGTTTGTCAAATACTTGAATTAAAAGATAATAAAAGGAAATGAAAATAATTTAATGCAAATTAACCTATGAATTTACATTAGAATGAATAATTATCGAGAGGGGAAAATATGGAAGGTACAACATAAAGAAACAAATAGCTCTAATTAAGAAAGTAATAACCGATAGATATCGATAATTGGGCACGTGGCATACTATGAATTTTGAAATGAAAAAACATATAGCTTTGTGTTTATCCCTTAAATACCATATACATATTGGTTTGTTAATTCTGCGTTAGTATTAAGGATCGGGCATCAATAGGATCAGGCACGCAAAATGCTTCTCAATATACTCGGACGGTCTATGAAAGGTCGGGGACAACCACACACTATGAAGGGTCAAGTACAGCTAGGAGAGTTGCACACGTTAGAACGGTCAGGGGGTCCGCTCAAACATAGCCAGGGTTAGTCGCGCGATATAATTTAAACTTACAAAGAAGTCATGCATGCAAGACCGTTCCAAGAACAGCGCGGCGCAAAGACTCACACATCATGAAAGGGTCACCCTCGCTCGTCCTTGTATCAAAAAGTCTGATTGAACAAGGCAAGGAGAAAAACCGCCCCTTCAGTCAAACAAGAGTTCAAAGGTCACACACGCTCTATGTCCACTTACAGATCACAGCCTCAATCGTTCGCTCCTCAATATGTCGTTACTATTTCAATCGGATGCCTTCCTCCAATCAAGGATCGCTCACCTAAAAGATGTTCGCAACATGGGAAGTCGCTCACTCTCACAGAGTCGCTCGCTCTTGTAGAGTCACTTTCGCTGAACAGCTGGGAACGATCACTAACAACTGGCTACAACCGGGTGGTGGCATGTTCGTAATAAATGGGACGAGAAACTCGGATGAATTCAAGTTGAAATCTCCACAGGGGCTTACCTATAAATAAGACGCACCCTCCACCAAGAAAGGGAGAGAGCTTCGGCCACCACGAAATGCTACTGAATTTCATCCTTAGCATTCCTTACACATGTTTCAGCCATGATCAACATCGGAATCCTTCATCCATCTTCCATGGTGTCCATTAGAATCTGATAAGTGTGAAAGATCCAAGACATCCTCCTCCTCCGTCGCCTATCCGACCTTCTTCATCACTGATCCTGCCATTCCCCCATCGAATCTCGTGAATCTAATAGAAATATGTATGTAAATTGAGAATATATTAAGTGAGTCAACGAATGTATAAAGAACAAGAGCTGATATGTCTTGTAATCATCATCATGATAATGCAAACTCCATTCATAGTGGACAAAGGCCAAACACAAGGCTGAACCACTCTAAAACCTCGTCTCCATTTTGTTTCCTTTACATTTTTATTTTAATTATTGTTGAGTGCGGCTCCACTTATTCTCTAAACATATTGGTGAAGTACTTTCATTGTACCTTTCGTGTTTGAACCATTTATGCTGAAAACATTTGGCGCCAACCGTGGAGCCGATTCTCATATCCTTCCTTCGTCGTTTCCCTCTAAATTTTAGCAGCTTACCTTTAAAATCCTGAACCACCCTCTTTTCTCAAAGCCATAGCCAGGTCAAAGAAAAATAAAAAATTCAGTAAAACTACCACAGCCGTTGGGGATGTTCGCGGTGACGAAACCCCGCCGCAAACTTTGAATCGAGAAGTTGAAGAATCCTCCAGGCCATCTGTAATACGAGATGAATTGAATGTGGCAGTGATCGGTTTGAATGAAAAAATGGATGCCACAACCAAAATGATGATGGAAAGGCTTGACGCCTTAATCAATACTCGATCTAATCTTCCACCACCAAATGCTGTGGACAATACTGATGAAAGAGGGGACTCTTCAGCCTCGGACCCTAATCGACCCCACTTCTTAGTGGAAGATAAGGGGGAGGCCAGTGTTGAGGACTCTAAGGTCAGATCTCCGCAGCCTACAGAGAAGCGTGCGGTGCAAAATACCGCAAGCCCTCCCAAAAGAAATGAAAAGCGTCGGAGCTTGAACCACATACGCTCCAACAAAAACTCAGATGCCAATCCAGGGGCAAGTGAATGATGAGAAACGTATTGCAAATATAATCCAGTGGATAATGAAGGAGAAAACAACCCGGGAGGATGAAGAAAAAGAGTGGGAATTTTTGCCTAGTAAAAACCCATTTACAGAATGGATCCATCAAGAAAAATTCCCTAAGAAGTTCACACCCCCAACAATAGCGCCTTATGGTGGAATTGAGGAACCGAATATCTTCCTGTTCAAGTATGACCAACACATGAATGAAGCTAGGGCGACCGATGAGATAAAGTGCTTATACTTTCCCGTATGCCTGGAAGGTGTAGCCTCGCTATGGTTCACCAAACTCCCACCTAAGTTCATTGATCAATTTGCCGACTTAGCAAGAAGGCTTCAAGACCAGTTCCGCCTACAAACTACCAAAGCAAGAGATGTAATGTCACTCAGTGAGATGGAATAGAAGTCTGGAGAAACCATTAAAGCTTTCCTTACACGATTCCATGCCGCTACGGCTGAAGTCATAGAACCAGAACCCTGGTATTTGCTGGCAGCCCTAAAAGGTGCTATTGATAAGAAATCAGAATTTGGAAAATGGCTCAAAATGAAGAAATCCAAAACTCTTAGGAAGTTCTATAAGAAAGCTGAGGAGTATATGAGTGCGGAAGATGACGCTCCGAATGTCCAGAAGGTCACAGAAAACAGCACTGCCAAAGAAGGAAAAAAGCAATGAGTTCCGAACGGAGTAGAAAAATGACTTTGGGCAAAAGAGGGGGAGTGGTGAGGACAGCAAAGCTTATAAGAAAACGCAACTTTATAAGCTTTCAGAATTGACTCTTTTAAATGAAACTCCAGGGAGAATTTATTCCGCTACTAAGGATTCAGGCATTTTTCCCCAGATGAAGCCTCAGAAGATTACTGAGCAACAAGCAAACTTCGGCAAGTTCTGCCGGTTTCATAACCAACCAGGGCACATCACTAATGAATGTCAACATCTGAAGAGTTTAATCAAGGAGTTCATCAGAAAGAATCAACTCCAACAGTATGTGAAAAATCCCCAAAACCCTCCAACCGCACAAGGGCACGATAATAGCGTTAGCCAACCCGACTCAGGAGAGAAAGCTCAAATATCTACTGATTCAAGACCAGTAATCAACATGATATTTGGAGGGCCTCATCCCGCTGGAAGCGGCTGGGCAGACATGGAACAGTATGCTAACGAGTTGAAAGGAGTGTCAAAAGAAGAAAGATGCATGATCCTAAACAATGAGTTACCAACGAAGATGCCTAGAACCTCATCTGATGATGTGGTGTTCAAAGATAGGGATGCTGACGGATTAGTTACACCAACTATTGATGCCATGGTGATTACAATCGGTCTTGGTCCTGCGGTTGTGAAGAAAGTCCTAGTTGATACGGGGGCTTCCGTTAATGTGATCTTCATCAACACGTTCCAGAAGATGAATCTCTCTATGGCGGAAGTGCGGGCCTATCCGAATAAAATCCACGGGCTTACTGGACAACCCACACAACCCATCAGTACAATAGACCTACTTGTGGAATTAGCAGATGGAGAACGCAAGGTCTCTATGGTGCAGACCTTTGTCTTGATAGATGAGTTTTCGTCCGGCAATGCATTCCTTGGAAGACAGTCTCTCACAGGCTTTAAAATCTCTTTAGCTCCATGGTGCTTAACCATGAAGTTTCCAACTGAAAGGGGAATTGGTGTAATTAAAGGCGACCAGATCACTACAAGCAATTGCTACGTGATAGAACTGCGCGAGGCTAGGAGGAAAGACTTGGGAAAGGATGCAGAGGCTATGCTCCTCATTCACAAACTTCCTTTATAGAAACTAAAGAAGGGTCCCTGCACTGGCGAGCACAGCGGAGCACAAAAGGAGATCGACCCTAGGAAGACTTATGCAGAGGACAAACGAGCGGCTCGGGCTGAGATCACAATTCCCATAGCTATTAATCCAAAATATCGAAACCATGTGCTGAATATTGTCTCTCAACTGAGCCCAGAACTATAAAGTCAGTTGGTTGTCTTCTTGAAGGCCAATTTAGATGTATTCGCATGGAACCATTCTGACATGTGTGGCATATCTCTAGATATCGCAGTCCATAAACTTAACATTGATCTGCATGTACCTCCTGTTAAGCAAAAGAGGAGGACTTAGGGTCTAGAGAGATCGTACGCCTTGAAGGAGGAAGTTGAAAGGTTGATGGAGAATGATTTCATTAGAGAATCTACTTATCCAAAATGGGTTTCCAATCCTGTGCTGGTAAAGAAAGCAAACGGTAAATGGCAAGTTTGCGTAGACTATTCAGATCTTAGCAAAGCTTGCCCAAAAGACAGTTTCCCTCTTCCCAGAATAGATCAACTGGTGGATTCTACGGCTGGACATGAGTTGTCTTTTATGGATGCATATTCTGGTTACAACCAAATTATGATGTACGGACCAGACCAAGAAGACACAAGTTTCATTACTGATCTGGGCTTATATTGCTATAAGGTGATGCCATTTGGCCTAAAGAACGTCGGGGCAACCTACCAGCGATTGGAAAATACTATGTTTAAAAAACATATTGGTAGGACAATGGAGGTCTATGTCAACGATATGTTGGTGAAATCAAAAAGAGCAGAAGATCACTTGGAAGATCTGGCCCAGATGTTCAATATTCTACGCCAATATGGCATGAAGCTGAATCCTTTAAAGTGCTCTTTCGGGGTCGGTTCAGACAAGTTCTTAGGGTTCATGGTCAGCGCCAGGGGCATAGAGGCCAATCCAGCTAAAATATCAGCTTTAAGAGAAATGCGCGCCCCATGTACCAAGAAAGAGCTTCAGTGTCTGAATGGAAAGATTGTAGCTTTAAATCGCTTCATATCCAGGGCAACAGACAGATGCCTTCCATTCTTCGATGCCCTTAGGAAAGGAAAGAGATACGATGGACCTCTAAATGCCAGAAAGCTTTCGAAGAATTAATTCAACACATGGCAACACCTCCTACGTTGTCGAAGCCTAACAACGGAGAAAATTTGTTTGTGTATCTGGTCGTCTCTACCCATGCTTTAAGCGCAGCGTTAGTAAGGGACGACTCGAAGATTCATAGGCTAGTCTACTACATCAGTAAAACGTTAACTGGGGCAGAACTGAATTATCCAAGGCTTGAAAAACTTGCTTATTGTTTACTTATTGCCTCAAAGAAGCTCCGGCCTTACTTTCAGGCTCACCCTATTAAGGTTCTCACGGATCAGCCTCTAAGGCAAGTCTTGTCCCGACCAGATACTTCCCGGAGACTACTGAAATGGAATATTGAGCTTAGTCAATATGATATTAAACACCACCCCTAAAGGTAATCAATGGACAAGCATTTGCTGATTTTATCGCAGAATTTACCGACTGAGGAGAAATAAAAGAGGAATCTGATACTGAAACCAACATCCAATGGAAATTATTTATTGATGGAGCATCAAACGATTACTGCTCCGGATCAGGAGTAGTCTTGGAAACCCCTGAAGGGAGATCCATATGTTACACACTAAGACTAGAATTTCCGTCAACAAAAAACAAAGTTGAATATGAAGCCCTCATTGCGGGGATAAGGCTAGTGAGAGAATTATAGTTAAAGACCATTCAAATTTTCAGTTATTCCCAGTTAGTGGTGTGTCAAATCAAAGGAGAATTCCAAGCCAAAATGGGTAATTTGCCGACTTACCTGGCTAAAGCGTTGGAGCTGTTGGAAATTTTTGGACATTACACCATATCCCATATTCCAAGGGAAGAAAATAACAAGGCAGATTCGCTGGCGAAATATGCAAGCATAGGAGATGCACAATTCATTGGATTGGTTCCAGTAGAAGTCCTTTCCAATCCCAGCACGGGGCAGGACGAGATGGATCTGATCATGGAAACGATCGATGAGCCAGACTCATGGATGACGCTAATCAAATAATATCTCATGACGGGTGTGCTCCCAGCAGAGATTAAGAACAGAAGGAAAGTCCTACGAAAGTGCCCTATGTATCTCATTCAGGATGGACAGTTGTAAAGACGAGGGTTTTCTACTCCCTTGCTTCACTGTGTCACAAAATGAGAATCGAAAGCAATCATGATAGAACTACATGAAGGTGAATGTAGAGGTCATACTGGAGGTCAAACCTTGGCCAAGAAGATTTTGTGATACGGTTATTTTTGGCTAGACATAAACAAAGACTCTACGGCCTACACTAAGAGATGCGACATATGTCAAAGATTCGATAAGATCCTAAGGATGCCATCCACGGACATAACCCACAAGGTCAACCCATGGCCGTTCGCTATCTGGGGCATTGACCTTATAGGGGCACTTCCCACCACACGATCTGGTTACAAATATGCCATTATCGCCGTTGATTATTTTACAAAATGGGCTGAAGCGGAACATTGGAAACCATAACCTCAAAGAAAGTTATTAACTTTGTCTTAAAAAATATTATATGCAGGTTTGGGTGCCACAAAAGATAATCATAGACAATGGAACCCAATTTAAGATCGAAGAGTTCCAACGTTTCTATGCCAAGTGTAAAATCCAGAAAATCTTTTCAGCAGTTGCCCATCTACAAGAAAACGGGCAAGTGGAAGAAATAAACAAAATCAATAAGGAAACGATTAAGAAGCGGTTAGAGAAATCTAAAGGTGGTTGGGCAGACGAGCTTCCACCAGCATTGTGCGCATACCGTACCACTCATAAAACTGCGACTGGGCACACCCCGTTTTCCTTAGCTTACGGATCTGAGGCTATGATTCATGTAGAGTTAGAAGTTCCCACTCACAGGAGGACTCACTTTAGCCATGAAGAAAATGAGAGGTTACAACTCGAGTCCCTCGACCTAATAGAGGAAAAAAGAAAGGAAGCCAAAATTAGAATGGCGACACATCAAAGGAGAGTTGTTAGACATTTTAATGCAAAAGTCAGACACAGGACTTTCGAGATCGGAGACCTTGTGCTGAAAAAAGTAATGACTAGAACTGGAGTTTTTGGACCAAATTAGGAAGGGGCTTATATTATAAACCAAAAACTTTGGGATAGCACTTTTAAGTTGACCACCACAGATGGAGTCCAAATTCCTCGAGCTTGGAATAACGACCACATTCGTCGTTATTTTCTTTAATACATTGTACAAATTTGTGAAAAAGAAAATTTGTAGATATTTGCAAAATTCGCATTTATAGCTATGCACATAAAAACTAATGAGTATGGAACTCCATTTGCATTCACAAATCATGTATTCACAAGCTTCTGCTAAAAATGATTTCTTTGTGCAGGCAAACGAGCAACAAGTGGGCACTGAGCCGGAAAATTCTGCTTTTCATCACAAAAAACACCAACCCCCTTTTCTGCAAGCATCCAATAAAAGGATTGGTACCGAGCTATAGGAAGGTGGAAAAAACTCAATATGTCTCATAGATAAAAGATTGCTAAATCCCATGAAAGGGGCACCTTCTCAGGTATAGGATGTGAATTCTTTAAGTCAAGCAAAAATGCGACGACAAGAGCTAGTGTCCACCTCCCAAGATAAAGCATCAAATCAAAGGCAGCTTAACATGTCCTACGGATTTAGAATTTCTTTTTGTCAATCCCAAAAGAGGCACCTTGTTAGGTGTAGGATACATATTCTTTGAATCGGGCAAAATTCCGATAAGAAGAACTAGTGTCCACCTCCTAGGAAGAAGCAT
Source organism: Allium sativum (assembly GCA_030737875.1). Taxonomy (NCBI): domain Eukaryota; kingdom Viridiplantae; phylum Streptophyta; class Magnoliopsida; order Asparagales; family Amaryllidaceae; genus Allium; species Allium sativum. The sequence goes on from CM060914.1 coordinate 143,176,039, forward strand.
AAAGATTTTTTCTTTTAAAAAAAACCTAGGCTGGAAACACCAGTTCTAGTGCCGGAAGGACCGGCAAAACATGCTGGAAGGACCATCGCAAGCAGAAATCCTAGCCGAAAGGGGGTAACAAAAATTCTAGCCGAAAGGGGTATCCAATTTAGGTCTTTTTGATAACCTGATCAAATGAGACCAAAATCGGATTGAAATTTGAAACCCAAGCCCTCCCATGCGGGCACGTACTCAAAACCAGTCTCCAAATAATTTGGGTCACCAAGCTAGTGAGATGCGGATTTGAGTACATCCTAATCAACAACAATATAAATGAAAGTACAAAACACTTGTGCCACCAGATCTGTAAACGTACGAACACGTGAATTCAAAAGAAAAGGGGTGGCACAAGAACAAGACTAACTAACTAAACTAAATTTTAAGGGGCTGACCGCTTCCAATTCAATACAACTAAAGTAAGCCGCTTTAAAACTGAAAGATAAGACGGTAGCACTAAAGCTACACATCGTAAATACGATACTAACGCGCGACCTTCATGAAATTGTAACACAAAGATACAAATAAAAATGTTGTTAAATAGGGTGCAGGATCACAATGAAATAAGTACGAGCACTGCCTCACATCAGCAAAACAAAACACATAAGAATCATCACAAGTCATCCACCAAACCACCAAACAACAGAGTGTGCACATGTCGCAGAGTAGACCAACAGAAGGTCGGATGCGGGGATCAGCACCCGCTTATACAACCGATCTAAGAACATAGTTTGTAAAAGGAACAATCAAAAGCAAGAGAGGAAAGCTACAGACCTTTGTTCTTCCTGGGCCTGCCAACTTTCCTCTTACCTGGGGCAGAACAGGAGGACCCTTATCAGCATACTTTGAAGCTACCGACTCAACACCTCCTGGGACAAAAGAAGCAACTATACTATCTCTGGACCTCAGAGCGTGAATCAGCTTCGCTTTCTCGCCCTCTAAAGCAGAATGCGATCGGGATTGTCATTATGGAGTTTTTGAAGGTCACAAGCTAGAGAGTGACAGCCGCTCATTTGCTTCGCAGAACGGTCCTTAAGCAAGTCCATTTGCTTTCCAAATTGGTACATAGCAGCCTCAAAGCGGGGCAGCTTCTAGGTCTTTGCACCAATAATGTCGCAACAAAAAGTCTGATGATCAGACGGAGATATGTCCGCATTAGAAGATATACCCTGTAAGCTCCGGCCTTTAAGCCACTTAGCAAGCTTGGGATTAAATGGTCTAGGATCATAACATGGCTTATTCACGATAGTCTGGAGTTCTGAATAAGAAGGACTGAGAGGAGAATCCACATACGACTGCCCCATCGATTGAACTTCAACTATCTGAACATCTAAATCAAAGAACCTCTCTATCCAACGATGTTCTGGAGACGAACCCATTATGTAAGATGGATTAGTGAATAATTGTGCAAATCAGGGTTTAAAGGGTTAGCCAAGTGAAGCAATCAAAAGAGAAAATATGAACAATCGACTCCCCCAATCCTGATAGTGTGTAGCAAAAACATTTTGTTCTCAACATGTCAGAATCATTCAAAGTCGACCCAAGTGCAGATCGAGAACGACCTTTTACACTTGAGCGGTCACAGGAATCAAACCAGAAGTATAAATCGTAATAACGGTATCAAGACAGCGTACCTCAAAGCATTTCAGCAACAGGAACAAATTGTCAACACATGGTCATAGTATCAGAGATTATAACTTGTCCTAAACATTTTAGCAAACATATTGTGTGTACACAAAGTTTAGAATCAGCAGGAGTAATAAATTAAAGCTCTAAGATGAGTGCAAAAATGGAGTGAAACCACTCCATAATTTTGACTATTCTCATCGCAAAAGATCAGCGGTAGCATGATTCATATCTAATGATCAAAGAAGATTTCAGAAAGCAGTTTAATAAAAAAAGCATAAAAGGACTCATTCATTCTAAAAGCATGCATTATCAATTCAGAAGAAGAACAAGCATAGGCAAGAATGGCAAACCCGCACTTCACAGGTTAAGAAGTATGAAAATCCTTAATGGGAGAATCCAGTCACAATGGAGATAGAGCAGAAGTTAAGATTTTAGAAACTGGAATAGTTGCTATCGATGTGTTTTATATGGGAAAATAAGAATAAAATAAATAAAGGGTAAGAAAATGACAAAGAAGATTAAGGGACATGCATCTAGACCTTCCCTGCCACGTCAGCACAGTACTTGCGCATGGCCCGACAAAACCAGCTGTCTTGCCTGCTTCCCCATGATTTGATTGGTCGAAATAAGGTTAACAACTTAGATTTCTCACCCAAAAGGAAAAACGATTTCATCTGTTTCTTTTCATAAGAACGACCTTAAGTCCAGCATGACCGATCCTTGATAAACCTGATTTAGTTTACCAAACTATGTTGTGATCAGTTATTTTGAAGCCAGTAATTTTGCAAAATAAAATTACAAGCTTCGAGGGGTGAAACACCCCACCCTCCGTTAAGGTCACTCACAAAGGGACTGCCTTAACTTTGGTGGAGGTTTGTAAGTAACAGTCACAGATAGAAACAAGACAGATATAAACACATATATATAAGCAACGGAAAAACAACAGACTTTTTATTTCATAAAATACTTGTTCATACAAAAACACTTCCATAACTATCACATAACACTTCCAAAACATTACATCATCATTTCTATCTTGGTTATTAAATAAAGAAGCATAAAACATAATTAAAACTGCATAAATCCCCATGATTGTATCCAACAACCATAGCCAAAGCAAGAGAGTCCAAACTGTACGTCTACTATCTTGAAGCTTTGCAAAGAGTTTGACTAAGCTGAGTTGTTTCCTCCCTGTGGACCTAGGGAGGAAACGGAAGAAAAGAAGACGAAAGAAAACAAGGTCAGACATAAATCCTGGTAAGTCTAGTGACTCTTCAGTATGTGAATAAGAATAAGGGCATGATAGGTACAAACTGGAAATAGGAAAGTATCATAAACTAAGATAAAGCAGTTTGAATCGAGTATCCTATCGCACCCCACACTATATCTCTGCACCTACATGTATTAGTTCTGAACTGGCACCCCGTGCTGAGGGTAAAGTGATCCCATTATTCTAAAGATCGGCTCCTACTCTCATAATTACATGCGTCTTACGACCCCCAAAATATTGTAGATACTTATGCTGGTCCCACCATGGGGTGTATCAAGACCCATGGTGGCGACCCGACACAATACTAGAATGCATAGGTAATACTGCTGGTGCCCCGAGTGCCCTGTTTGTCTGCTCCGAAGTGTGTGCACGCCCGCACTCTGTTGGAACCCATACTGTTGCACCCACCACCGTCGCTTTGACCACTTACAATCAGCCCAGTAATCGTGCCCCACCCTGCCTAGTTTCAGGGTACCATGATACCTAATTTGGGTTACTGCTGAAACGGGTCCCTCGTTACTAGGGTTTTCTAGTCAAACATGTTAAGTGGTTAAGTGTCTGTAGTTACCTAACCCCACCCATCAGTTTATTTAACATGTTGAATTGGTTAAGTATTTTAGTTAACTTAACCCCATCTTCTGCCCTTAGCCTCTTAAAGCACCGACCACTCACATTAGACAGATATTGTTACGGTTACTGGATATGTCGGTCGGTTCCGGGCAGATTTACACCGTAACTCAGTCTAACCTCGAGTCCTTATTGGGCTCCATGCTTAACCACCCACATTGGATAGGTATTGTTGTGACTACTGGACAGCCGGGCGGGTCCGGGCAGGTTTATATCACAACTCAATCCAACCTCGTGTTAAGCACATTCGTATTTTCTAAATTTACATATTTGTCTTTATTACCGGTTATATGTAAGTTTGCTAACCATTAAAGGTTGAATCAATCTAAAACCTCATCTCCATTTTGTTTCCTTTGCATTTTTACTTTCAATAATTGTTGAGTGCGGCTCCACTTATTCTCCAACCATATTGGTGAAGTATTTTCATTGTACCTATGGTGTTTGAACCATTTTTGCGGAAAACACTTTGAACTCATCTTTCACATAATAAAATGAATATAATTGTTTCTATGTATATTTCATGTATTACTCACACAGATTTGAACTCGTTTCACTTAGGTGATGCGACATGATGTTTTTCTCTTATGTCTTCTGTTACCAACATTCATAGGCATGAGATAGGGGATTTGGCACCAGTCCTTCATTTTTGGATATGGTAAAAATGCTTTTTGACCTCGAGCTGATTGGGTATCTTAGTTATCTATTGAGGAGGTTCCGCGGTATAGGATATTAATAGGGTTGTCAACGGATACTTTCGGATACAGATAATGCTATATCCGTACCCATATCCGAAGTCATTTTCGAATATCGGATATCCACATTCACGGATACGGATGGATATCGGATAATTATCTTATCTGCCAATGATCAATAAATCAAAATTTTTAATTTAACATAAATGTTTTTCAATTCCATTGATAAAAAAGTGTGTAAAATAAACATATATAACGAAATTTGTTAACGATATTTTTCGTCAACACCCAAGATGGATCCTTAGGGGCGATCCAAAGGGGAGGAAATAGGATGATTCGATTCTCCCTAGCTTGATTTAACTCGCCGTTTCTTCGGTAGAAGGATTTCCTCGTCAAAAAAGCGTCAGGTTACCATGAACCTAACGAGATGTGCAAGGATCTTTCGAGAACCTGACAGCACAACAGAATACTTATAGAAATAAATTGAAAAGCAGAACAGTACATAGAAGGAACAAGAACACATGATTTTATAGTGGTTCGGTTCGATTTGAACCTACGTCCACTTGAAGGGTTTTTATGATTTCATTCATAGAGGAGATTACATAAACGATTCCCCAATTTGATTTACAAACTAGGGTTCATTCTCCAAAATCTCAAAGAGAGCAAAATGAGGACCTCCTCCCGATTTTTGAAGAAGAAGAGGCAGTGGAAAAGGAGAAGTTCCCCTTTTTCCTAAAGAAAACCCATCCCTTGGATGTGGCCCTTGGGGTTTTATTTATAGCAGATTAGGGGTCCCTTCTGTTGTTGGGCTATTGGGCCTATAAGAGCTTTTGTCAACTGCCATTTCCCTTGGTTTCAGATGTTTGGCTTCCGGTCGCTTTTGCGGTACTGGTTATGGCTTTTAAAGTGGGGTTTCCGGTTATTTGTGGCTTCTTTGGGACATATATGAACTTGACGATACAGTATCTTTCGGAAGGTATTTGGACTTTTAGTAGCAGCTTCTAGGTGTAGGCTCTTTGATGTCAACTCCCGTCCTTCCTGTGAATACTTAAAGAAGCTTGCTTTCTTGATGCTTGTAGATGGTTACCAGTTTGCGATTGATGTTGGTGTCTGTACTAAGTAGCTTAGGACGGATAGCCTGTTTCTCCTCTAGGGGTTTCGGTTGTCCAGTCGGTATAGCTTTTAGGATGATTTGGTCTTTCGGAGGATAGCTCTTGATAATGTATTCTTTGATATTTTATGCAGTTGACGTTGTGGAAATAGACTCTTTTATGTACCTTTGGCCTGATATTCTTGATACTTTCTCGTCCTGTTGTATTAGCATTAAGAGGGTTAATACTGACACTCCCTTTCTCCCTTCTAGGCTTCTGTTAGCGGAACTCTTGCCCCTTTCTTTCTTGGCTTCTGACTCAGATGTCGTCTCGTTACAGAGCTTCCCCTAACGGATATGCTTTGCTGAATAGACTGTGTCGGAAATCTATAGACTTTGAATTCTTTCTCCCTAACGAGGCGGAAGTTTATGTAGCTCTCGGATCATTCTTTCGGGCTTGTGTTTACTAGATGTCCCTTCACCATTAGCTGGTAGCGGGGTAAGTCTCGGTTGATGCTCCCTTCGGAATATTTCTCCCTATTTTTGACTTCTCTTAGTATTTGACCTTGCTCTCTAAAAGATTTCTATGTGCTTATGGTTGTCCAGTACCCCTTCGCTGTCAACCTATTTCACCGTCAATTTTTGGTAGTAACATTTACCCCCCCCCCTTTAGTGAAGGGGTATTTTCGACTTTTCAAGTCAAACTCCTTGTTCTTTTCCGAAGTGTTGACTCTGTATCTTTCGATCTCCCTCAATCAAGGCATTGATTGTCCTTGTTGTACGGTTCAGATTAATTTTGAACTTTGAAAGTAACACTCTATACATATATTATCTCTTTTTTTTAAAGACAGTACAAAGGTTCATGTCATACTTAAATATATACACCTGCCAAAGCAAAACATTATATTCGACACAATCCAAAATAAAACACCAACATACATAAACACTACTCACATGTGAGCCAAATACATCCCAGGCAAATTAAAGTGAATCAAACCACGTCATCCATTTGCTTTTCGTTCTGCCGCCAAAGTTACCATTCAGTATACTAGTAAACTTCCAACGATCAACACTCTCCATAGTGTGATCAAGGTCAAAGCTCCTCATTGCACTGCGTCTCGAAGGTGTTAGACCAGAAAAACTAGCTATTTCTTTGCCCTTGCTGGACTTCCCAAACATCCTAGCAGAGCCAATCACTCCTCGATGTCCAATCGCTAAAGCAAGCTTCCCCGTTTACTCTCAAGTACCCCAAGTACTCAGCGAATCCTTCCCAACACCATCACTACTATCTACATTTTCAAGCATTATATCAAGAGCATCAACCTTCTCCTCTCCATCTTCAGAACGGTAGATTTCCTCCTTGCTTTCGTCTGATAGTTCCTCCTTCCCCTCATTGAGATTTAAAAGAGCTGCAAACAGGTTTGAAGAAAATGCCCTACTAAAACTAGAATTACCTATAACCTTCACCTTTCTCTTTGTTTTCCAAACCTTCAGAAAACCATCCCTATCCTTCCTAAACAAAAATTCCTGAAATCTGCTGGTTCAGAAGGATCACTTGGATTTCCTGAAAACTTGTTAATTTTGGTTTCGTGATAAGAAGGCCTGGTGAAAAGCCTTATTAGCAATGGAATATGTACTGGAGATGGAATTTGTATCTCTACGCTAAGATACGAGAAATCAGCTACGTTCCATGAGTCTTCTTGCATTCTTAGAACCCTTCCTACTTTTGACAATATAATTTTCACCATATTGAAATTTCGAAACACAATGGGGAAAATTTTACGGTGATCCAAAGAGAAACCACCTGCTTCGGTCTCGAAGAACCAAAGTTGAGATTCCATGGTCAGATATGCAAGGTGCCCTTGTCATTTGAGATAGAGTAAAAATCTCCCATAAGGAAGTTTTTTGGGAACTTGACAACGAAGACATTCTAGAACTTCTTGACGTTTCATTCCCAAGAATATAGATAATCGAACTCCTTCTTCAAAACTCGTTCGACGCCATTGATTGAGAACTGACCTGAGAAAATGGAGACAATCACCTAAGAATAGAAGCGTTGTAAATATTCGTCAAAAATAAATGGTGTTATATTAACCTTATTCCCAGTTGCCATGTTTCTGTTATTTGAAGAGTGTAACGACCCGGAAAATCTGAACCAATTTAAAATTTTTAAATTGGCTAAAATAGTGGATTTTAAATATTTAAAATAAATATTTTAAATAATAGCAATGAAAAGTGAGTTTGAATCGACGATTGAAAACGAATATAATTAATTCTAATTATAAACAAGGCCTGAAATGGCGCTACAGTTTCAAAATTTGAATTCAAACTTTGTCGGACTATACCGGGTGCAAAACAAAACGGATTTGAGTGAAACCAAAAATATTTAAATCTGTTAGTGAATACCTTTCTAACGAATCTGAAAAATCGAATTTTCATAGCGGAAAGCAAAAGTTATGGCCAAATGAATTTTCAGAAAGGTCGCTATGGAATTTTTATAGCCCGTGAAATTGGCCATTTTGCAAACGACCTCGGAATTCGACGAAACCACTTTTGTTGGATCCGGGATGTGAAGTTATTGCTAGGTTTCAAATTTCATAATTTTTGAAGCTAGTATGTGAGCGTGGCAAAGGAAAATGTGTTTTGGTCAATTACAGTTAAATTGGATCGACCAGAAATGGGCCTTTTTGCAAACGGTCTCAGAATTCGACGAAACTAGTTTTGTTGGGACCGTATCGTCAAAACATAGCTAGATTTATTTTTCTGGAATTTTTCGAATCAGTTTGTGTCCCTGGCAAATTGAAATGTTGGTTCAAATTAAATATTGAATGTTTTATATTTTAATTTGAAGGAAAACTGACTGAAGCATTCGAATGGGCCTTCGAAACATATCCCATTGTATTCGGAATGGGGGTAAAACGCTAGGGACAACATTCGTTGGGTTTGGATTGGTGTTAGTATACGAAGAGGGGTATTTTTGAAAAATAAATTATAAAATAAAATAAAAAATCCTATTGGCTAGTCGATCCTTCTCTCTCCCCGTAACCCCTCATATCGAAGGCGGAAACCACCTTCCAACTTCCCAGCCCGATTTCTCCCGATCCACCTCACGAAACCATACCCTCCTTTGGAGAAATTTGTAGTACTCATCAGGATCTTCAAATCCATATGGAGTTTGCTAATTTTCATTGAGAAACGGGAGAGAACCACCCTCGTGAAGATCCGATCTTCGAAGCTCCGCCGGCGACGCCAGGCACCACCTAGTGGAGGCCCACCTACCTCCGCCTGAGCGCCTCTCGGAGCTCTTGGATGTGGCGCAACCCGATCTCAACAACGCGCAACGATTTTCGTGAGAGATCGAAACCTAGTTTCGAACAAAACAGTGGAGGTACGGTGTAAATTATATTCAAACTATTCTATAGCAGTTTAAAGCGCTACCGTTTTTTATTACACTATAAAAATCATATCTTTTTGCTGTGTTGACGAAATTCAGTGAAACAAGAGACAGGGGACTCGTGTGGACGTCTTCTACCTTCTAGAAGAGACCGCATATTTTCTGAGCCTTCTGCTATTTTTGGTGGAGTGGAACCCAATGTGAGATTTCTAATTTATAAACGATATGGAAAACGACGATGAATAAATTATAAAGTCGATGTATGAGTTATATAAGCGTTGTACACCTCATGTATAAGCGTTGTATAAGTTGTACGTTCAATGTATAAGTTATATATGCATTGTAAAAATTATATATGTGTTGAAATAGAAGTGAATTGCTATATATAAATATATATATATATATACGCCCCTCGTCCACAAACCAAGGACGATATTTATTGGTTGTGATTGGTGTGAAAATTGATTGATAGCGAATGGTTGATTGAGATTGTTTGTGGTTGATATTGATTGATTGTGGTTGAAAAATACCCATTTGTGGTTGAGAAATATTTGGTTGAAACCACATAGGGTTAGTTTGTGGAAATGAAATAAATATATACATGCCGCCTGCGTGCGAACTAGATGCATGATCCCCATTGTCAAAAACCGCGAGGTTTTAAGGTAGAGCGAGGAGCCGTACTAGGGACGGTCCCGGTTTTAACTACCCTGCCGTTATGCTGCCGAAATTTTGAATAATATTCATGTGTTTGAATTATTTTCATTTGTTGAAACTATATTTATTCGTTGAATAGAAAACCTTCATGTGTTGAATTGAAACTCATTCGTTGATTAGAAATTCATGTGTTGAATGGTGTTCGTGTTTTAAATATAAAAATCACATTTTTATCTATATATATAAACTATAGAAAACCTTCATGTGTTGAATCGATATTCATTCGTTGAATTGAAATTCATGTGTTGAATGGTATTCGTGTTTTAAATATAAAAATCACCTTCGTATCTACATATACAAACTATAGAAAACCTTCATGTGTTGAATCGATATTCATTCGTTGAATTGAAATTCATGTGTTGAATGGTATTCATATTTTGAAATAAATTGTTTTATAATAAAAATCACATTTTTATCATCTATATGAACTATATAAAATAATAGTGTTTTGAAATGAATAGTTTTACAATAAAAATCACATTTTTATTATATACATGAATTGTTAAATATAGCGAAGTGTTGAAATAGAAGACAGTTAGATAAAAATATCATTTTTATCAAATGTATGAAAAGAATATAGCTTTGAAATCGAAGAATCGATATATATATATATATATATATATATATAAATGGAATTAAAATATATCGAATAACGATGCTGCTGTTCGTATTTTGAAACCGTGATTTCAAACGATTATACCGAGAGATCCGACCATCGGATTTTCCTGAAATCGTAACCGTTGGGTTTGCTTTGGAAAAATCTTTCCAACGGCACCAACTTTGTAAAAATCCAACGGTTGGATTGTCTAGAATGTTTAACTCAAATCTGAAGGAAAACAGCGCCACAATCGATTATATATATATATAATTATATTTAATCGAATAACGACGCTGCAATTCGTATTTTGAAACCGAAACTTCAAACAATTATACCGGGAGATCCGACCGTCGGAATTTCCCGAAACTGGAACCGTCGGATTCGTTTTGAAAAGATCTTTCTAATGATGTAAATTTTGTGAAGATCCAACGGTTAGATTTTCAGATATGTGTAAATCAAATATGAAGAAAAACAGCGCCACGACCGCGTTATGGCCCGAAGCGTCGTTTTGAATAAATTGGCTATTTTAAAATAAATAAAAATAGCGATAAATCATTATAAAATATTATAAACGATATGGATGTGAAATTTAGAAATTAACTGAAGGTTGGCTAAGTCGAATGGTTTCCGGGGTGTTGTCTGATGTTGGTTTCGGCCTTCGGGGTTAATATTTGAGAAATCGTTCTCTTACTGATTGACGGTTAGAGACTAATTAATTGAAATGATGCGTGTGTATGTTAGTGTTGCACTTGTTTTTTATATACGCGAGTTGCTCAGAAAGAACGGGTTTATCCCATTCTGAATAACTGAATCGACGATAAGAAATCGAAGATGAAGACGGTGGTCGAAGACCGGAGATCTTCACCTCGTTTGGATGGTAACTGAGGTCCTGATTGGGAGGCATCCCGAAATATGGATAATGAGTGGTGATCGTCCAGACGTACGTGGTGATCGATGGGTTTGCGAGGTATATAGTGCCTCCGATTTCGTTCAGACCCAGAACGGACTTGCAAATGGATAGTGTGTCAGACATTGGAATTTATTATGTGTGATTGATAGCCATCAGTTGCACGGTGTGAATTGCCTGTGTGGCATGCTAAGATGCAGTGATCAGGGCTTCTGTTGAAAAGCAAAGTCTTGTGGTGATGATCAAAGCATCGCCTATATGGCGTAGCTTTGTGTATAACGTGAAATCGCGAGCCTCACACCCCGGTATGAACCAGAAACGGGAGAGGACCTCAGGGAGAACATGCGTTTCTTTCTAGTTAGAAGTGGCGTCAGTGGTTTTACATGCCCTGACGAGTTTGACTTATGTGGTTGTTACTGTTGCGAGGCACCTCGGTTTGATCGGACGATCCGGGTCCGATGGAGTCATTTGTTGGCTCATTTACGCCCCAAAGGGCGGAGAAACGTATTGTTCAGGAACTATAATCCACTCCGTGTGGACCGGCCCTGTCGCTCCAAGGGGCAGTTGCAGCTGTTCTGGAGACATGGGCTAGATTGTCTCGAAGTCGGTAAGGACTATCTTTTGCCTTGGTTCATGACGGAAATCCAATTTCCAAATACGTGATTGTGCGGTTTCGATTGTATATATATTTGGCGACATAGTGGCATGGGACACTCATGTCGTCTATGATTGATAGTTATGATTTGAAATTGTTTTTGAAACATATAAACACTAGTAATAATATCAAATGCTTTTGTTTTATTCGTATCAATCATATTTTGGCCATTATAAGGTAAAACTCTATCCTCCGGTTTGTGTTGCATTGTGTGATGGGAACTGAGTCTTATAATGGCTTCATTTTATAAAAAGCATTGCGATGTTTTAAAAGAAAGATTTGTTTTTAAAGCACTGGCAATCCAATGGAGTAAACCCGTTCCACGAAAGTGGCATGGTCCTGTGATTAGCCATATTATAAATGTGTTGAGTAGATTTCTCATACCAGTCCCATGACTGACTCGTAGTTTGTTTCACTTTCAAATTCGGGTGCCCATTTTTCTACACGGGCAGCCTTGTATTCAGGTTTAGCTGGTTCTTTCTGGATAGCTGGAGCTGAAGATGGATTCTATCATTTATCTCTTTTTATGTTGTTCAGTTCCTATTGTACATTATGTTTGTTTTCCGCTGTAGACATTTATGTATAGTTGAACTGTATTTGTACTAAGTATGATCCTGTATACTGTGTAACTTTGATGATTATGTTTATCCAGTATATTCTATTGTTCATTATCTGGTGTATTTATTTAATTTTGTTCTGCTATTATCTGTTTCTGTGTTATATTCCAAAGATAACCCTTGTCTCCGTCCGTACGGGAAATGGGGTCGTCACAACGTGGTATCAGAGCGAGGGGTCGTCACAACGTGGTATCAGAGCGAGGTTAAGCTTAGTTCTGGAATATAACATATTAATGAACTCGTCAGAAATAGAACCAGTAGTGTTCTAGGACGGGTAACTCATTACAGATAGGATCAGTAATATCCTAGTATGAGTAGCAGAATGAAACAACACCTAGATAGACGCATTTACATTCAAGTATTTGTCTCTATATTTTGAAATATCTTTTCTGTTGACCTGACACTTGATCTGCCATTTGCGGAAGAACTAGAAAATGAGTGCCAGAAACAGAAGAAGTAACACTGACCCGGAATTGAAGCCCTATACATGAAATATAGAAATCTGGGTGGAAAACCCTTCTCGGGCGAAGAATCTATTATGAGAACCCAAGCTTGGATTCGTTCGGCCGAGAAAATCTTCGAAGCATTAAAGCTGAGGGAAGACCAGAAAAGATTACTGGCCTCCTGGGCACTTGAAGACGAAGCTTTGTTCTGGTGGGATTCGGTTATCAAGGATAATCCAGAAGGTGATATCACCTGGGATAGATTCAAAGTGATTTTCCTGGAAAGATTTAATCCTCCAGAAGCAATTGAGCGACTATGTGATGAATTTTCTTATTTGATACAAGGAGATATGACCATTCCCGAATATCATAAGAAATTCAATGAACTTTCTCACTTTGCCCCTCATTTAATTGAAAATTCGAAGAGGAAGAATTTGAGGTTTATCAACGGGCTTCAAAGAAAATATCAGAACAGTGTAATGAGGAACGTGAAGCTCCCCTTTTCTGAAATGATATACATGGCTTATCAGTACGAAGATTTAGACAAGAAAGGTATGTTACAATACGAAGAAGAAGTCAGTTCTAGTAATAAAATTGAGTCTGAAACTGATCAACCTGAGGCTAGTACAATGTCTGAGGTCAGTAAGGAGCCCAAAGCCAATCGAAAAAGGGCCAGATCAGAGAAAGAACTAGTAACGACCGCCGTATGCAATAACTGCCATAAGCAAGGGCATTTGCAAGGAAAATGCAGATCTTTAAAGAAACTAAAGAAGAGTGAACCTAAGTCAAAGAACAAGTTTCAAGAGACCATAGAATGCAGCATTTGCCATCGGTTTGGCCACGTAAAGCAGGATTGCCGGCTGTTAAAGGCAACTAAGGAGGCTCAGGTAAATGAAGTGGCAGAAACCTCAGCACCCTCAGATAGTTAGGGAAGGTCTGATGTTTTAGAAGGCACGCTTAATGTCAAAAATATTCCAGTTAAAGTACTGTTTGACACCGGCGCGTCACGAAGCTTTATTTCAAAGAATGTAGCTAAGAAGTTAGATTTGAAATTGAGGAAGCTCAAAGAACCAATGACTGTCCAAAATCTGGTTGGGGTTCCATCGATGTCAGTTGGGTTTTTGCAGTACTTGTCTCTTTTTCCTGCCATAAATTCCCTACTATCTCCATCGTCATGAATTTTAAGGAGTTTGATCTTATATTGGGGTTGGATTAGCTAACCAAATATGAAGCTGAGGTTAGATGCACCAAGAGAGTGGTTAAAGCAAAGGCCCAATCAGGGAATTATATAACCATACCATGTGAAGGCCCGAATTCGAATAGAAAAGATTTCTGGTCAGCTCTCGATGTTTCTCCAGCCCAAATAGAAAATTCCTGAAGTCATAGAGAATATTCCCGACCTCGTAAAAGATATTCCTGTCGTCCAGAACTATGTGGATGTGTTTGAAGAAGTTGTTCACTTGCCCCCGCAGAGAGAAATAGATTTCAAGATCGCTTTGATTCCGAATGCAAGGACGGTAGTTCACGCTATCCGAAGAATGTCCTTGAAGGAGAAAGAAGAACTTGACAATCAAACACGACAGCTAGTATGGAAAGGTCTGATCAGGCCTAGTTTCTCTGATTGGGGGGCAGTAGTAGTGTTTGTCCCAAAATCAGACGGCACTCTACGACTTTGTGTAGATTATCGTGATTTGAACAAGCAGACGATAAAGAACAAATATCCATTGTCGCGGATTGATGATTTATTGGATCGTCTGAATGGAGCACAAGTATTCTCAAGGATGGACCTAGCTACAGGCTTCAATCAACTTCGAATTGCCGAAGAGTGTGTTCCAATGACAGCATTCAGAGGTCCCGACTTATTCTACGAGTGGTTAGTAATGTCGTTCGGCTTATGTAACGCTCCTGCTTACTTCGTCGATCTGATGAATAGGGTGTTCAGAGGGGTTTTGAATAAATTTGTTCTGGTTTTCATTGACGATATTCTAATCTTCTCTAAATCAAAGGCCGAACATGAAAAGCATCTGGAACAGGTCCTAGAAATTCTGAGAAGGAACATTCTAAAAGCCAAATTATCCAAATGTATATTCTGGCAAGATGAAGTAAAATTTCTAGGCCATGTCGTATCAAAAGAAGGAATTGCTGTGGATCCAAGTAAAATCACAGCTATTCAGAATTGGAAACAGCCCAGTACTCCTACTGAAGTCCGCAGTTTTCTCGGATTGGCTAGCTATTACCGGAAGTTCGTTAAAAACTTTTTGAAGATATCTGGTCACTTAACGAAGCTTACAAAGAAGCACTCTAAATTCAAATGGACTCCAGAAAGTGAAGAGGCTTTTGAAGAGCTAAAGTTAAGATTAACGACAGCTCCAGTGTTAACCATCATCGATGGCAATTAGGATTTAAAAGTATGGACTGATGCTTCTAGAGAAGGCCTTGGCGCAGTGTTAATGCAAAGGGGTCAAGTGATTGCGTATGCTAGCCGTCAGTTGAAGCCACATGAAAAGAACTACGTAACTCATGATCTTGAGTTATTGGCTATAATATTCGCTTTGAAAATCTGGAGACACTATCTGCTGGGTGAGAGATTTGAACTGTATACAGACCATCAGTCGTTAAAGTATCTGTTCACTTAGAAAGACCTGAATCTGAGGCAGCAACGTTGGCTGGAGTTTCTTGCAGCATATGATTTTGAAATTCTATACACTCCAGGGAAAGCCAATGTCGTGGCCGATGCGCTGAGCCGAAAGAATGAAATGATCGCCAGTTTTATCATTGCGACTTCGTTGATTGACAAGATATCGGTTCTCCAAAAAGACGACCAATTTATCAAAGGAATGAGTCAGCGAATTCGTGAAGGCAATGCTTCGGATTTCCAGCTCGACAGCGAAGGGATTCTGAGGTTAGAAGGACGAATTTGTGTTCCAGAAATTCCTGAACTCAGAAGAGATGTGCTTGATGAATGCCACAAATCTAAGCTCAGTATCCATCCGGGTGTGAGTAAAATGTATAACGATATCAAGCGCACATTCTGGTGGAAGTCGTTAAAAAGAGACATCTCGATATATGTTAGTCGATGCCCTACTTGCCAGCTAGTCAAAAGCGACCAACAGAAACTAGCTGGATTGTTACAATTGCTAGACGTTCCTGGTTGGAAGTGGGAACATATTTCTATGGATTTCATAGATGGTTTGCCCAGAACCAGAAAAGGAAATGACAATATTTGGGTGATCGTAGATCGCTTCACGAAGACCACCCATTTCATACCTGTCAGATTAAACAGAACTGCTCAGAGTCTGACGCAGATATACTTCAGAGAAATTGTTAGACTACATGGAGTGCCGCTCAGTATAGTAGTGATAGAGATACAATATTTACTAGCAAATTCTGGGAGGCATTTCAAGTCGAACAGGGAACAAAGCTGAATCTAAGCACCGCTTATCATCCTCAGACTGTACTGAGAGGGTGAACCTTATACTAGAAGATCTATTGCGGGCTTGTGTTCCAGATTTCGGTGGATCATGGGAAGACCATCTACATTTGGCTGAATTCTCTTATAATAACAGCTACCAGGCGAGCCTGACAATGTCGCCATTAGAAGCAATATATGGTAGACCGTGCCGATCTCCTTCTTGTTGGGTCGAACCTGGTAATAGACTTGTGTTAGGGCCTGATATGATCCGAGAAGCTGCCGACAAAGTCGATTTTATCAAGAAACGTTTACTGGTCGCTCAAAGCCGACAAAAGAGCTATGCCGATAGAAGAAGAAGAGATATATCCTTTGCTGTTGGCGACTATGTATATTTGAAAGTATCGCCGATGAGAGGAGTTATCCGGTTCGGTAAAACTGGGAAGTTGGCGCCCAAATTCATTGGTCCGTTTCCTATTCTGGAACGGATCGGGACTCTCGCATATAGGGTTAAATTGCCAGATTGGTTGCCTGGAGTGCATGATGTATTTCATATATCTCAACTTCGAAAGCACGTTCATGATCCAGACTTGATCGTGGAAGAAGCAGCTCAACATGATATTGAAATTACCCCTGAATTAGCTGTGAGAAGGGAGCCGCTCAAGATTATAGGCAAAGAAACCAAAGAGCTGAGGAACAAGAAAGTTCACTTAGTCAAAGTGCAATGGAGTGGAGATCCGCGAGATTGTACTTGGGAAACTGAGGAGAGCATTCGGAAAGCCTATCCTAGATGCCGAGTGGATATCTCTGATTGACTCCGATGCAAGGTATATTTACTATACTTTACATTACCAATTAGTTCTCTACTCTGTTGTTATTTTCTTTCCATGGATGTGCATTGTTAATTCTATAGTCTGAATGATTTTTAAAGAGTATAGAAATTGATTAGTATATTTTTGGAAAGTTAAAAACAATTTGATTGTTGTTTGTGTTGTGTGATAGTAGATTGATTAATTAAATCATTAAAACAATAGTTAATTTAATCAACAATAGAATAATGGTAGAATTTATTCATTTAAATCACACATTGAACTGATTAAAAATAGATAGAAATATATACATGTGCATTATATATGTTTGAACAGGTAAATGGATTAGCTGTTGAGTAAAGATTTTATTTGCGGGCCCGACAAATAGGTAAACCTTAATGAGTTGGATGCGAAATATTATTATATCAACTCCTGTGAATGCCATTGGATGCGGAGTGCTGGTTATTCTGTGTGAAATAATAAATATCGCCAAAGGATAGTAACAATTAATTTTGAACTACATCGCATGGCATACTTCTGATGATAGGCATACTTCATCATATACCACATAAGCATTTGGAGCTTGTGTGACGAGGTGGAAGATCTACCATACGAGCGAGAGGCTTGTATGGCGATGACTATATTTTACAAGTTGAACTGATGACTGATATGGACTATTTAAATTGTAACGATTAAATTGCCAGATTAATAAAAACCCCACACGGGTCTGGAGTTGACAATAACCACGTCTCTCTAGTTATTAGATACGACACATGGACTATTTATTTCCCACACGGGACGAGGTGACGAGGATTTATCCTCTGGAGCATTTAAAATACACACTCCCTCAGGCTTTGACAGGGTGACGAGAATTTATTCTCTGGAGTTATTATCAATACACGCTCCCCTGTAAACACCAGAATATATCACTATAAATATGTATATGCTTATTAGGATTTATTGGGTACCTAATATGGCCCAATAAATTTCCAAACCTCTCCCCGTACAAAGGAGGTTATGGCGAAATTTTTCGAAAATTCCGGGTGTTAGCCAAATTTTTGAAGAATTTGAAAATTCTCAGAAACTGAAAAGTTGGAGAATGGAAGCCAGATCGAACGTAGAGTTGACGAATCAAACCAGTTTCGACTTTGTTCCTTTTCGGGGACGAAAAGTTTTAAGTTGGGGAGATTGTAACGACCCGGAAAATCTGAACCAATTTAAAAATTTTAAATTGACTAAAATAGTGGATTTTAAATATTTTAAATTAATATTTTAAATAATAGCAATGAAAAATGAGTTTGAATCGACGATTGAAAACGAATATAATTAATTCTAATTATAAACAAGGCCTGAAATGGCGCTGCAGTTTCAAAAATTGAATTCAAACTTTGTCGGACTGTACCGGGTGCAAAACAAAACGGACTTGAGTGAAACCAAAAATATTTAAATCTGTTAGTGAATACCTTTCTAACGAATCTAAAAACTCGAATTTTCATAGCGGAAAGCAAAAGTTATGGCCAAATGAATTTTCAGAAAGATCGCTATGGAATTTTTATAGCCCGTGAAATTGGCCATTTTGCAAACGACCTCGGAATTCGACGAAACCACTTTTGTTGGATCCGGGATGTGAAATTATTTCTAGGTTTCAAATTTCATAATTTTTGAAGCTAGTATGTGAGCGTGGCAAAGGAAAATGTGTTTTGGTCAATTACAGTTAAATTGGATCATCCAGAAATGGGCCTTTTTGCAAACGGTCTCAGAATTCGACGAAACTAGTTTCGTTGAGACTGTATCGTCAGAACATAGCTAGATTTATTTTTCTGGAATTTTTCGAATTAGTTTGTGGCCCTGGCAAATTGAAATGTACGTTCAAATTAAATATTGAATGTTTTATATTTTAATTTGAAGGAAAACTGACTGAAACATTCGAATGGGCCTTCGAAACATATCCCATTGTGTTCGAAATGGGGGTAAACGCTAGGGACGATAGTCGTTGGGTTTGGATTGGTGTTAGTATACGAAGAGGGGTATTTTTGAAAAACAAATTATAGAATAAAATAAAAAAATCCTATTGGCTAGTCGATCCTTCTCTCTCCCCGTAACCTCTCAGATCGAAGGCTGAAACCACCTTCCAACTTCCCAGCCCGATTTCTCCTGATCCACCTCACGAAACTATACCCTCTTTTGGAGAAATTTGTAATACTCATCAGGATCTTTAAATCCATATGGAGTTTGCAAATTTTCATTGAGAAACGGGAGAGAACCACCCTCGTGAAGATCCGATCTTCGAAGCTCCGCCGGCGACGCCAGGCACCACCGAGTGGGGGCCCACCTACCTCCGCCTGAGCGCCTCTCGGAGCTCTTGGATGTGGCGCAACCCAATCTCAACAACGCGCAACGGTTTTCGCGAGAGATCGAAACCTAGTTTCGAACAAAACAGTGGAGGTACAGTGTAAATTATATTCAAACTATTTTATAGCAGTTTAAAGCGCTACTGTTTTTGATTTCA
This sequence comes from Allium sativum, assembly GCA_030737875.1. NCBI lineage: Eukaryota > Viridiplantae > Streptophyta > Magnoliopsida > Asparagales > Amaryllidaceae > Allium > Allium sativum. The sequence goes on from CM060914.1 coordinate 143,195,438, forward strand.
CTATAAAAATCATATCTTTTTGCTGTGTTGACGAAATTCAGTGAAACAAGAGACAGTGGACTCGTGTGGACGTCTTCTACCTTCTAGAAGAGACCGCATATTTTTCTGAGCCTTCTGCAATTTTTGGTGGAGTGGAACCCAATGTGAGATTTCTAATTTATAAACGATATGGAAAACGACAATGTATAAATTATATAGTCGATGTATGAGTTATATAAGCGTTGTACACCTCATGTATAAGCATTATATAAGTTGTACGTTCGATGTATAAGTTATATATGCGTTGTAAAAATTATATATGTGTTGAAATAGAAGTGAATTGCTATATATATAAATATATATATATACGCCCCTCGTCCACAAACCATGGACGATATTTATTGGTTGTGATTGGTGTGAAAATTGATTGATAGCGAATGGTTGATTGGGATTGTTTGTGGTTGATATTGATTGATTGTGGTTGAAAAATACCCATTTGTTGTTGAGAAATATTTGGTTGAATCCACATAGGATTAGTTTGTGGAAATGAAATAAATATATACATGCCGCCTGCATGCGAACTAGATGCATGATCCCCATTGTCAAAAACCACGAGGTTTTAAGGTAGAGCGAGGAGCCGTACTAGGGACGGTCCCGGTTTTAACTACCCTGCCGTTATGCTGCCGAAATTTTGAATAGTATTCATGTGTTTGAATTATTTTCATTTGTTGAAACTATATTTATTCGTTGAATAGAAAACCTTCATGTGTTGAATTGAAACTCATTCGTTGATTAGAAATTCATGTGTTGAATGGTGTTCGTGTTTTAAATATAAAAATCACATTTTTATCTGTATATATATAAACTATAGAAAACCTTCATGTGTTGAATCGATATTCATTCGTTGAATTGAAATTCATGTGTTGAATGGTATTCGTGTTTTAAATATAAAAATCACCTTTGTATCTACATATACAAACTATAGAAAACCTTCATGTGTTGAATCGATATTCATTCGTTGAATTGAAATTCATGTGTTGAATGGTATTCATATTTTGAAATAAATTGTTTTATAATAAAATCACATTTTTATCATCTATATGAACTATATAAAATAATAGTGTTTTGAAATGAATAGTTTTACAATAAAATTCACATTTTTATTATATACATGAATTGTTAAATATAGCGAAGTGTTGAAATAGAAGACAGTTAGATAAAAATATCTTTTTTATCAAATGTATGAAAAGAATATAGCTTTGAAATCGAAGAATCGATATATATATATAAAAATGGAATTAAAATATATCGAATAACGACGCTGCTGTTCATATTTTGAAACCGTGATTTCAAACGATTATACCGGGAGATCCGACCATCGGATTTTCCTAAAATCGCAACCGTTGGGTTCGCTTTGGAAAAATCTTTCCAACGACACCAACTTTGTAAAAATCCAACGGTTGGATTGTCTGGAATGTTTAATTCAAATCTGAAGGAAAACAGCGCCAGAATGGATTTTATTTATATATATATATATATATATATATATAAATATATTTAATCGAATAACGACGATGTAGTTCGTATTTTGAAACCGAAACTTCAAACGATTATACCGGGAGATCCGACCGTCGGAATTTCCCAAAACTGGAACCGTTGGATTCGTTTTGAAAAGATCTTTCTAATGATGTAAATTTTGTGAAGATCCAACGGTTAGATTTTCAGATATGTGTAAATCAAATCTGAAGAAAAACAACGCCACGGCCGCGTTATGGCCCGAAGTGTCGTTTTGAATAAATTGGCTATTTTAAAATAAATAAAAATAGTGATAAATCTTTATAAAATATTATAAACGATATGGATGTGAAATTTAGAAATTAACTGAAAGTTGGCTAAGTCGAATGGTTTCCTGGGTGTTGATCTGATGTTGGTTTCGGCCTTCGGGGTTAATATTTGGGAAATCGTTCTCTTACTGATTGACGGTTAGCGACTAATGAATTGAAATGATGCGTGTGTATGTTAGTGTTGCACTTGTTTATTATATACGCGAGTTTCTCAGAAAGACCGGGTTTATCCCATTCTGAATAACTGAATCGACGATAAGAAATCGAAGATGAAGATGGTGGTCGAAGACCGGAGATCTTCACCTCGTTTGGATGGTAACCGAGGTCCTGATTGGGAGGCATTCCGAAATATGGATAATGAGTGGTGATCGTCCAGACGTACGTGGTGATCGATGGGTTTGCGAGATATATAGTGCCTCCGGTTTCGTTCAGACCCAAAACGGACTTGCAAATGGATAGTGTGTCAGACATTGGAATTTATTCTGTGTGATTGATAGCCATCAGTTGCACGGTGTGAATTGCCTGTGTGGCATGCTAAGATGCAGTGATCAGGGTTTCTGTTGAAAAGCAAAGTCTTGTGGTGATGATCAACGCACTGCCTGTGTGGCGTAGCTTTGTGTATAACGTGAAATCGCGAGCCTCACACCCCGGTATGAACCAGAAACGGGAGAGGACCTCATGGAGAACATGCGTTTCTTTCTAGTTAGAAGTGGCGTCAGTGGTTTTACACGCCCTGAAGAGTTTGACTTATGTGGTTGTTACTGTTGCGAGGCGCCTCGGTTTGATCGGACGATCCGGGTCCGATGGAGTCATTTGTGGGCTCATTTACGCCCCAAAGGGCGGAGAAACGTATTGTTCAGGCATTATAATCCACTCTGTGTGGACCGGTACTGTCGCTCCAAGGGGCAGTTGCGGTTGTTCCGGAGACATGGGCTAGATTGTCTCGAAGTCGGTAAGGACTATCTTTTGCCTTGGTTCATGACGGAAATCCAATTTCCAAATACGTGACTGTGCGGTTTCGATTGTATATATATTTGGCGACATAGTGGCATGGGACGCTCATGTCGTCTATGATTGATAGTTATGATTTGAAATTGTTTTTGAAACATATAAACACTAGTAATAATATCAAATACTTTTGTTTTATTCGTATCAATCATATTTTAGCCATTATAAGGTAAAACTCTATCCTCCGGTTTGCGTTGCATTGTGTGATGGGAACTGAGTCTTATAATGGCTTCATTTTATAAAAAGCATTGCGATGTTTTAAAAGAAAGATTTGTTTTTAAAGCACTGGCAATCCAATGGAGTAAACCCGTTCCACGAAAGTGGCGTGGTCCTGTGATTAGCCATATTATAAATGTGTTGAGTAGATTTCTCATACCAGTCCCATGACTGACTCGTAGTTTGTTTCACTTTCAAACTCGGGTGCCCCTTTTTCTACATGGGCAGCCTTGTATTCAGGTTTAGCTGGTTCTTTCTGGATAGCTGGAGCTGAAGATGGATTCTATCATTTATCTCTTTTTATGCTGTTCAGTTCCTATTGTACATTATGTTTGTTTTCCGCTGTAGACATTTATGTATAGCTGAACTGTATTTGTACTAAGTATGATCCTGTATACTGTGTAACTCTAATGATTACGTTTATCCAGTATATTCTATTGTTCATTATCTGGTGTATTTATTTAATTCTGTTCTGCTATTATCTGTTTTTGTGTTATATTCCAAAGATAACCCTTGTCTCCGTCCGTATGGGAAATGGGGTCGTCACAAAGAGGGAGGGTTGGAGCATTGGAATTCTTCATGCCCTATCTTTTTATACTTGAAACAAATGATCAGGTTCCTACAATCCTTGATCCAATGGTCAGAATTCCCATATCGGAAGTGTCGTTTTACGTGATTTGATCTTGTTCAGAGCTTCAGAATACAAAGAGGCCTTAAGAGTACACAACGATGATTTCTTTACCTCAATTTTAAGTACATGATTCTTTAATAACATTTCCTTTAATAGAGGCACGTGAGGGCTATCTACGCTTTTATTTGCACGTAGGAGTTCCAGATCGGACAAATTCTCTAACGTCATTCAAGAACACGGAAGACAAAGATGAAGCAGGCATCATTTTTGGTCAACTTCTTTGGTCAACTTTTTTTTCTTAGGAAGAATCATGTGCTCTTTGCACTGTTAACAATATTAAGGTGCATTAGATATGAAATGCCCATAGTGTTTTGTTTGTGTTTCGTGTGTTAGTGCAAGGATTCGATATACTCGACTGACGTGTGCATAAATTAAAAATGCTTCCTTGAGCGAGCGATAGGGTCTGGGCCACCATTTAATTGGTCAATCGAAGATTGAAGATGGGGAATCCCTTCCGGTCTTAAAGAGGTAGGAGATCGCAACCTCCTCCGGTGTTACTGGTTTGAAGATCGGAAGTCCAATTCTGAAATGTAATAGAAGTCCTGAGTTGCATTTAGATTCGGGCAATTAAATGAAGACTGGAAATCCAAGTAAAAGAAGTTCCAAACCAAACTCAGATTCTGGTATCTAAATAAAGAAGACCGGTAACCCCTTCTGATATTAATGTAATAGAAGTCCTGAACCGAACCCAGATTTGGGTATTTAAATGATAGAAGACTAGGAACCCCTTTCGGTATTAATTTAATAGAATTCCTGAAACGAACCCAAATTCGGGTATTTAAATGAAGAAGACTGGGAACCCCTTCCGGTATTAATGTAACAGAAGTCCCGAACCGAACCAAGAATAGAGTATTTAAATGATAGTAGACCGAGAACCCCTTCCGGTATTAATGTAATAGAAGTCTCGAACTGAACCCATATTCGGGTATTTCAATGAAGAAGACTGGGAATCCCTTTTGGTATTAATGTAATAGAATTCCTGAAAGGAACCCAGATTCGAGTTATTTAAATGATAGAAGACCGGGAACCCCTTCCAGTATTAATGTAATAGAAGTCCCTAACCGATCCCAGATTCAGGTATTTAAATGAAGAAGACCGGGAACCCCTTCCAGTATTAATGTAATAGAAGTTCCGATCCGAACCCAGATTCGGGAATTTTAATGATAGAAGACCGGGAACCCCTTCCAGTATTAATGTAATAGAAGTCCTAAACTGAACCTAGATTCAGGTATTTAAATGAAGAAGACTGGGAACCCATTTCTGTATTAATGTAGTTGGTATCCCCTTTGGATTTGATTTGTGAAGCAGAGGCTGTACGTGCTTTTATTGTTCCCTTCAAGCTTTTGCTCCCTTCTGCGGGATGCAATTTGAATAGAGGTTATATGTGCTCCGAGTGCTTTCTTCGAGCTTTTGCTCCCTTATGCACGATGAGATTTGAGCAGAGGTTGTACGTGCTCCGAGTGCTCCATTCGATCTTTTGCTCCCTTCCGTGAGATGAGATTTGAGCAAAGGCTGTATGTGCTCCGAGTGCTCCCTTCGAGCTTTTGGTCCTTTCTGCGAGATGAGATTTGAGAAGAGGGTGTAAGTGCTCCGAGTGCTCCCTTTGTGCTTTTTCTCCCTTCTGCGTGATGAGATTTGAGCAGAGGATGTACATGCTCTGAGTGCTCCCTTCGAGCTTTTTCTCCCTTCTGCGGGATGAGATTTGAGAAGAGGCTGCACGTGCTCTGAGTGCTCCCTTCGAGCTTTTTCTCCCTTCTACGGGATGAGATTTGAGCAGAGATTGCACGTGCTCCGAATGATCCCTTCTAGCTTTTTCTCCCTTCCTCGGGATGAGATTTGTAGGTAGAGGATGTACATGCCTAGGATGCAAACACGGAGTTTGCGGCGAGAACACATCTCACGGGCGAGTACATAACTCGTGGGTGCAAACACATAGTTCGCGACGAGAACACATCTCGCGGGGGAAAACACAAAATTCGAGGCGAGAACACATCTCGTGAGAAAGTACACAACTCGCGTGATTACGTAGCGCTTTAAGTACGAGCCGCACAGCTCGCGTGAGCATGTAGCTCAAAGTAAGGGGGATGTTGACATAATGAAAATTGCAAGTATGCTTGAATATTCTCTAAATGCATTAATATGATGCTTGAGTTAAGAGAGATTTACCGTACCTTCACGATGTCTAGCTGTTTTCCTAAAGTAAGGGACACGTTGATGCCTTATGACCGGGAATTCGGCAAGTGCGGCATGTGCACGGCCCGCGGCATTGATTGGCACAGTGATTCTTTAATCCACAATTGTAGCAGCTTCCGTGAGCAGAGTTGTAAGTTTTGGCTTTGGAAGTTCCATGCCTTCTTTTCATGCTTGAATGAGGTTCAGGATTCCTGTCGGGATCCCCCTTCTTGTTTGAGCTTCCTCTCTAATAATCGGACTCGTCCATATGAATGAATTTGTCTGCCTGGAGGTATAAGTCATGTAAGCTTCCGCACCCACGGATATATAACTCCCTCTAGAATGGTGTATTTTTAATTAGACCAGAATAAACAGTGATAAGTTTCTCACGGACGTTCATGTCATCGGCTTTTAGAGCCTCTGTCTTAAACATTCCCAAGTAACTGCTCAAAGATTCTTCTAGTTTTTGCTTTATATTCGCGAGTATCGTATAGTCCACGGTTGGATCTTTGCACATGTAGAAATATGTTGAGAATGCATGAGAGAATTTTTTCCATGAATAGATGGTACTCTCTTGATATTGTCGGCACCATTTGGTGACCGCCCCTCGAAGCGTTATTGGAAATATTCGACATCGTATAGCACTAGAAGCATCATAAACGTCCATATGACTATTGAAGGCCATGAGATGATTGTCCGGATCAGAAGCTCCATAATATTTCATGGTTGGGGCTTTCATACGTGGTGGTATCATTGTATTTTTGATCTCATCAGCAAAGGGTGTTACTCTACCACTGTCATTGATATGCTTACCCAAGGCTCTTATCCCCTCGGTTTCGAACAAGTTCCTTATGGTTTTCTCCGTCGTGTTTCTAAAATAAGTTTCTAAATCTCCACGGTTCGGATTGGACTAGACTCCCCAGAAGTTGAACTTCCAGATTTCTCTTTACCCTCATAGCATTGGCTCTCATCGCACCTTTTGTCTATAGGATTAGTCCTTCTTTTCTTGGAATGGATTAAATAAGATTTCTCTTTTATTTCTGATATCTGCTTGGCTATACCTTCCCATGTATATTTGAGCTCATCTCCATGTTTTGGTTCGTCGTCTTTCGAAGAACCCGGTGATCGAGTTTCACCCTTCAGATCCTTCACTTCAAGTAGACGTTGTTTCAGGGTCTTGCTTCTCTTGACTCCCTCTTTTACAAAACTCAGGTTCAAGGATCGTGTCAGAATCGAAGGTCTGCCTGCTCCTGTAGCGTGTTGGCCAAACAACTGGGTTCTATCCTCTGTTGGCGCGTAGTTGTTTTTTTGTGATCTTAAACTAACGCGTGGATCTGGCGAGAATTTGTTTCGGATGTCAAACCCAGAAGATGTTTTCGTCCCTGATTTCACTTGATATAAGTCAGATGTTGAGCTTCTTCGGGCTGAGCTTTCTTCAATAGACCTTACAGTAGCATCAATATGCAGAGCCAAACATAGTGCTTCCAGCTCATTATCCTTCCTTCCTTTTAAGTCTGATGGTTCTCAGATTTTCGCATTTGTTGAGCTAATACCCGAAAGTGTGTTGCTCTCCAAAGCAGTTGATGTGTTGGAATCTTGTCTCTAAATTCCTTTTGTTATAACCATTTTCAAGGGGTAATGGGAGTTTTTCCTATTTTCCAAAAAAGCAAAGACCAATGATGTCTGAAGTAATAACCTGATACTTAGAAGCTCCATCTCGAGATTCTTTGTCTACAACCTTGCTTCTTCAATACTTAGTCCAACCCAGGACGGAACAGTTCATGTAGACATGTGGACCTTAAACACAAGGTCAGAGGTTCAAGCCCTCCTTCTAGCGCCAAAATGTTAATGATATTTTTCGTCAACACTCAAGATGGATCTAAGGGGGCGATCCAAAGGGGAGGAAATAGGATTATTTGATTCCCCCAGCTTGACTTAACTTGCCATTTCTTCGATGGAAGGATTTACTTGTCAGAAAAGCATCAGGTTGCCAAGAACCTGACGACTTGTGCAAGGATCTTTCGAGAACCTAACAGCACAACAGAATACTTACAAAAATAAGTTAAAAAGAAGAACAGTACACAGAAGGAACAAGAACACACAATTTTATAGTGGTTCGGTTCGGTTTGAACCTACGTCCACTTGAAGAGTTTTTATGATTTCATTCATAGAGGAGATTACATAAACGATTCCCCAAATTGACATACAAACTAGGGTTCACTCCGGAATCTCAAAGGGAGCAGAATGAGGACCTCCTCCCGATTTTAGAAGAAGAAGAGGCATTGGAAAAAGAGAAGTTCCCCTTTTTCCTAAAGAAAACCCGTCCCCCTAAATGTGGTCCTTAGGGTATTATTTATAGCGGATATGGGGTCCCTTCTGCTGTTGGGCTATTGGGCCTATAAGAGCTTTTGTCGACCACCATTTCCCTTGGTTTCAGATGTTTGGCTTCCGGTTGCTTTTGCGGTACTGGTTATGGCTTTTGAAGCGGGGGTTCCGGTTATTTGCGGCTTCATTGGGATGGATATGAACTTAGCGATACTGTATCTTTCGGAAGGTTTTTGGACTTTTTAATAGCAACTCCAGAGCGTATGTTCTCGGATGTCAACTCCCAGCCTTCCTGCAAATAATTAGAGAAACTTGTTTTCTTAATGCTTATAGATGGTTAAAAGTTTATGATTGATGTCAATGTCTATACTAAGTAGCTTAGGACGGATAGCCTGCTTCTCTGTTATGGGTTTTGGTTGTCCAGTCGGTAAAGCTTTTAGGATGGTTTGGTCTTTCGAAGGATAACTCTTGCTAATGTATTCTTTGATATTTTACGTAGTTGACATTGCGGAAATAGACACTTTTATGTACCTTCGGCCTGATATTCTTGATACTTTCTCGTCCTGTTGTATTAACGTTAAGCGGGTTAATGCCGACACTCCCTTTCGCTCTTCTAGGCTTCTGTTAGTGGAACTCTTGCCTTTTTCTTTCTTGGCTTCTGACTCGGATGCCCTCTCATTACGGAGCTTCCCCTAACGGATATGCTCCGCTGGATAGACTGTGTCGGTAGACTTTGAATTCTTTTCCCCTAATGAGGCGGAAGTTTATGTAGCTCTCGGTTCATTTTTTCAGGCTTGTGTTTACTGGATTTCCCTTCACCATTAGCTGGTAGCTGGGATAAGTCTCGGTTGATGCTCCCTTTGGAATATTTCTCCCTATTTTTGACTTCCCTTATTTTTTGACCTTGCTCTCTGAAAGATTTCTGTGTGCTTACGGTTTCCCGATACCTCTGCGCTGGCAACCTATTTCATTGTCAATTTTGGGTAGTAACAAAATTAAATAGATTTAAATAGATAACATGCATTTGCGTATATAATATAAACCTTCGACTTAGTAAAGGAATAAATAAATCTCATTCATTGTACTAAAATATGTATAATTTTGAGCATAATGTTAAAAGGAATCGAATAGATAATTTTCGGATGCGGATATCTATGTATCTGTATCCGCATCCGTTTTTTCGGATATCAGTTTTTTGAATATGGTTGCAGATAGATTTTGTATTTTTCAGGTATTCATTGACAGCTCTAAGGATTAGGGCTGTCAATGGGTCGTGTCGGGTCGGGTTTGGGTTGATTTATAAATGGGTCGGGTCAACCCGTTTATTAAACGGGTCATATTTTCCTAACCCTAACCCGACCCGTTTATAAACGGGTTGACTCAACCCGACCCACGTAACCCGTTTAACTAAATGGGTCGTGTTGGGTCGAGTTTACCCGTTTGACCCATTAATAGTTATTACCTACTAATATAAGCAACAAAAGAGTCAAATCACTAACATGCATACTGTTATGTAATCACCAACATGCAACAAGTTGCAATGTCACTAATAGACAACACATATATAAAGCATGAATAACCATATCCAAAAATCATTTTCAATATATAAGTATATATTCCCATACTGCATAAATTAAAGACTTCCAGTATGAAAGAGATAAAGTTGTTATAAGTAAAATATAACTAACAACATACAAGAATAAATTAGTAAAATATAACAGCTTACATATACGAGCATACTGATTATTGCATACATAAAAGATTAACACTAATACTATACATAAAAGACTATCAGTATGGAAGAGATACAACATATAATCGGGTTTGGCGGGTCAAAATCGGGTTAGTGGGTCAACCCTAAACCCACCCGTTTATAAACGGGTCAAATTCGGGTTGACCCAAAATGACCTGCTAACTAAACGGGTCGGGTTAACCTGCTAATTTCCGTGCGGGTTTCGGGTCGGGTCACGGGTCGTGTAGGAAATTGACAGCCCTACTAAGGATATAGCAGTATATCTCTAATTTGCTTTGTTTGTTGCAGATTGTTTATTCCTTAAACTTGTTCAATTTGTTTTTATATTTTATTTTTGTTCACTGGTATGTTCTAAAAAATGTGTTGTCATATTTGAATTTAAATATCGAGTTTATTATGTTTTGCTTTATTTGCGATTACTAAATGCATATTATTTTAAGAAACAAACAATTAATTAATTATAGATCAATTAAACTAAAAATCACAAATTAAAATACTCCACTTAAATGTTCTGCTTAAAATCATCGTTTATAGTCACAAAAGCATACTTAAATACTACACTTAAATGGCCTGCTTTAATACCTCGATTGATTGGATCTCTTCCGCATAAAGCCACAAATGCATATCTCATTTATCTTTCTACTTTGCTAAAATGACTTGGTTAGCATACCGTGCATATGTCATACATTTGCATCAAGTGGTGAGATTTATGTCTTGCTTTCCTTCACTTTTGTTCAATAGTTATGAGTATTGCGTATGCTTGTGGAATTGATATTAAAAGCCTTCCAGCCTTATAACTCACGTGCAGGCTTATGTACCTTATATTACATGTCCTTTTGCTTTTCATTTGCAAACTTTTACGTGTTTCTAGCCTGTTAGTAAGAAATATAATATGATGATTCAAACGTCTTCTAATATATAGGCTATAGGACTTGGTAATTCCAAGCTTGTTTATCTTCGCATTTAATAATGAAATACAAAGGAATTGCCTTCATCTATACATGAAATCATTCATTTGGGCGAATATATTCCATTTCCCTAAACTCCTTATATATTTGGGGAAAATATATTCCAATTCCCTGAATTACTGAACTTCAATTTACTTCGTGCATACATATTTTTTTCCTTTATGTGTATCTTATGTTTAACAGTTGTTGAGGACTACGAAATGGATCGTTCAGGAAAAGCAAACACTAGAGGGGGTGAATAGTGTTTGTAAGAATTTAAACAAAACTTAAAACTAAAGAGAATTATGGAATAAATCAAACAACACAAACACAATCACAGATTCAAACACAAATGCAAAATAAACAGAAATAAAACTGCAGAAAAGGAAAGAACACACCGGATTTTATACTGGTTCGGACCACTCCTACGTCCAGTCCCACACAACGCTGGATTGTGCAGAGTTTTATTATTCTTTTAATAGTCAATTACAACCTCCCTGATTTCACGGCTCACAAGGTGACACCGATTCCTAGTTTCTTGATTTCACGGCTCACAAGAACATACCGACTCATATTTCCTTCATTTCATGACCCACAAGGACACACCAACTCTCTTTGACTCACAACAAGGTTTATACAACTCAACCAATTACAAAACAGCCCTATAACTCTTCTAGATTCAGAGAGTAAAGAGTGTAGAGAGAAAAAGTTTTATCAAAACAGAATTGAATTTTGCAGAGTGTAAGTGTAAAAAACCATAAATATGATTAAGAATAATGGTGGCATGAAAGAGTATGAAGATAGAGAAGAAGATGTGTTAAAAATCCGGTTTTAACCTTTTTTAATAGAGTATGAAGGGTTGCAACAGTTCTGAAGCATTTCAAAAAGTGAAAAGACACTTCCCTTCAAATTTAGAAAAAATAGCTGTTATAGGTCGACATACAATTTTTACTATGTCGACATAGTCATGTGTATTTTTTTCAAAACATTTTCAAGTACTTTGATATAAAACTAATTCTGGAAATTCTTGAGTAAAATTCTAGTGTTGTAAATTAACATTATATAATAGAAAATCATATGAAAATATAATTTAAACTAAATAAATATATTTATAAAATTATAAGGTTTTAAACTATATAAAGTATAAATATATAAAAAAAACTAAGTTTGGAAAAAAAGAATAAAAATAGAAACAAAATAGAGAGGATTGAGGATAGAATTGAAAATCAGAATTTAAAAACTAGAATTTGAAAATTAGAATTTGAAATTAGAATTTGAATTTGAACCTGGAATGCTATTTAGAGTCTTACAAAATTTAGACTCTATAACTATATTGCTCTTGAACTCCGGAAATAATGATTACTCATGAGTCTTGAAAATTTCTCTGATCTTTGAATCTCTATCATCTTTATAACTGTACAGTCTTCAGTAATATTTCCTGTATATAATTCCTGCATATATATATGTATATATATATTCTATACAAAAAGTGTTAGCATATACTTTATAATCAATGATAATTGAAATAAGGTTGTTGTCATCAAAACTCCATTCTCCAATAATCTCCCCCTTTTTGATGATGACAACCTTAGTTTATAAAATATCATACCTGTATATACCTGTTTAATGATGTTCCTTCTATATTTCCTCCGTTTGTAAGAATTCTATAAAAGTATGCCTATATTTTATAATTTCTCCCCCTTTGGCATTATCAAAAATAAAGAGTAAAGATACTCCCTCTAAATTATACAACTCTAGGATCTAAGTAATATTCCTAAAAATACTCCCCCTAAATTGTATAATTCCCTGACTAAAACATAAGTAACTATTACTAATAAAATACTCCCCCTTAATTTATTAACTATTTCTAAGTAGAATACTATCCTAATTTATTTTAAACTTACAATAATACTTGATCAAAACACAAACCAATCCAAGTATCATTATTACGTATGTTTGTCTGTTATACAAACCAAACCAAACTAAATCACACCATATGTCTTAATATATACAAGTTTCAAACAATATAATCTAATTCACACCACACCATATGTTTTTAGAATAATTAAACAAATCAATCAAATCGTACCAAACAACTAAACGTTTCTTGGAACTTCAACCCATTCATCTTGTCTAGTAATTAGATTCTTCTGGATATCTTTCCACTCTTCTTCAATGTTATGTGATGTTTGGTTGTTTTCATTTCTGAAATGAGAAGAAACATCCCAACGAATTACATCAAAATGTTTTTCTTGATGTTTAACCATCCTCATTTGGATTAACTCTAGTTTGCGTTGATTGCGTAATACTATGGAGGGAGTTTTCTTGAAAGAATTCAAAGAATCCTTAAGATTCTCACTAATATTATGAATAGGATTCTCCATGGATTTGATGAGAAATGACTAAGGAAGAAGGAGTAATGGCATAATGAAGTTTTCTGGAAGAAATGTACTTAAATAGGGTCTGGAATTTATTGGATTTTGAATGGATATGAGTAGTTATTTTAATTTTAAAATTTGAAAAGATTTCGAAATATGTTTATTATATGTCGTCATACATGTTTTGTCATATCGACATACTATAGTATGTTTTTTGAAAATTTCGAATTTTTGAGTACTTTTGAACTCTTGTAATATTACAATATGAAACATAAAGATGATTTAATCAGAAATAAACTCCATTCATTACTTAATAGGAAGTAAATAAATCCAACTAAACAAGACACAATTTAAATACAAGATTCGAAAGCAAATACAAGGAAATATATAAAGATAGATTAAATTAGATGTCCTAGTTTTCAGATGATGATAAGGAAGATGAAATTCCAAGCTTTCTTCCTACCTTGGCCATGAAATTGGATATTTTGGAAAGCTTCTTGTTAAGCTTCTTTTGATTTTTGATGATTTTCACTTGATTTTGAAAAACTGTGTCTTTGTGGTTACGCTTTGAGGTTGCATACTCAATGCTTTCCATAGAAGTCTCTTCTTCTTTTTCAACTTCCATTGGGTCTTATTCTTGTTGTAATCAAGCTTGTTTGGCCTCATATGTCTCATAAGGTTTGAAAGTGAGAGAAATTTACATGAGATGAATGTTTGATGCGTCAAACACTTTTATTGGGACAAATTCTTCTCCGTGAAGATCAACTCCAAAGTATTTGAAAATGCAAGTGAGATAAACACCATAGTAGAGAGTGTTTTCTCTTAAAGATAGATCTATGGGCTTAAATTCATTTAGAATCATATCGGCCCAATTTATAAGGTAATTACCCATAATGGCATAGAGAGCCTTTTGGACTTTAAGAGTTGGATTGTTATAATTTCCGAAACGAGGAGTAATGGTATGTTAAAGGAGAAGGTTGACAATTCTTGTTTTTGGACGAAAGAAACGATTTTTGAAATTCATTGGAGCACCATCTTCAAAGATACCGTGATAGGTTTCCATATTGGTTTCGTCGATAGCGAAAGTTGAGAAATCTGTGCCCTCGCTTCTACAATTTAGAATATCGCCTGAAAGATCGGCATCGAGAACAATTTGAGTTCCCTTGACACTACTCCAAATTTGGTTTTCGTTGGCTTGATAAAATCCGCAGTTGAGATTTGCATAGAACGTCTACAGGAGTTTGGGATAACATACTTCGTCATTTTCATGAAAGTCAATTAGACTCAAGACTTCGTTGTATTGGAAAAGAGAGGCGAGGTCATAAGATGGAAAGTCGCTAAAGACGGCGAAAGCGCCCATGTTAACTTTAGCATTTGCTAAATAGTTACCATAGGTTTTGATGGCCTCTTTGTCATTGTAAAGACAAACCTTTTATAGTTTTGGTTATCTTCAATTTCTGAGATGAACTTGAGGAAGCTATTGATATAATAATTTTGAAGAGAATAGATATAAAGGATATTGTTTCGAGTTGTGAATGAAAGGTATAAAGGATAGATATATATATAGAAAATGAATAGATATGAATTGAATGAATATGAGTTGAATAGGCACAACTTTTCAGATTGAAAGGACACCTTTTCAGACCTTGGGAGTGGGTGAAAAGATTGGAGGGAAGTTTGAAAGTATAAGCTTTTGAAATTCAAAAATTAAATTTCAAAACTGTTGGATATGTTGACATGTATATTTCTGTATGTCAATATACAAGACTTCAAAGGAAATTGGCTTTTCAAGTTTTGAATTAAATTATCGATTTATATTTCAGGTTTAACGATTTCCTAAAATACTTCTAATCCTAATGAACATACAAACAATTTATTTTATTAATTTATTGGTTATTTAATATTATATTATTATTTTGAATTTCAAATTTCAAAAATATATTTCATAAAGTTTTAAATTCAAATAAAAACAAACAAAGCAACCATTTAACCAAATAAAATTAAATTTTATTCATACGTACCTGGTTTTTAATCATTTTCTTCATGATCTTCTGAATTATGAATTGCTATAAAGCATATATTTATATTTCCTATTTCTGATTCTTGATCATCTGATGATGAATCTGAATCGTCTAATGTTGTTGTGTATGCTTTCTTTCTTTTCCCTGATGAATTGGCGTTGTCCGTTTGTTGAGTAGATTTATCTAGGTATGGACACATTCTCTTTATATGACCTAGTTTGTTGCAGTTAAAACATCGTCCATCATTTAATTTTGCTTAATTATAACCCTTCCTTCTATATTTTAGAAATTTTCTAAAATGATTTGTCATGAGTGTTGTTTCTTCATCATCTTCACTACTGGAGTCAAAATCATTTGTTGTTGCATCCAGTGCAATAGATTTCTTTTCAGTCGATATTTTTTTCTTCCTATAATTGAACTTCATATGACATCAAATCCCAATTAATTCTTCAATCTTCATTTCATTGACATCATTGGCTTCTTCTATAGCCAAAGTCTTCCGATCCCATTCTTTAGTTAATGAATTTAAAATTTTTCTGACTTGATCTGCTTCTGAATAAGTTTTTCCAAGCGCAGTTAGTGAATGCATTATCTCTTGAAATCTGCAATACATATCTGAAATAGACTCATTCTAGTTCATTTTGAATAATTCAAACTGATTAAATAGCATACCTATCTTAGTCTGTTTAACTTTACTAGCTCCTTCATGAGTAACTTGTAAAGTTCTCCCGAATTCATAAGCAGTCTTACATACTGATACTCTATTAAACTCATTTCTATATAATGAACAAAATAACATATTCATGGCTGTAGAATTGCTTTGTGTTGTAGCCTTTTGTTCATTTGTCCATTGTGCAAATGCAGTTGTGGGTTCAACATATTCATTTTGTGTACTATTCCATATGTCTAATCCTACAGACTGTAAATAAATTTTCATTCTACATGCCCAATATGAATCATTACTACCATTAAACAATGGTGGTCTAACAGTGGATTGACCCTCTATAAAAGAACCATTATTGCTACCAGTGTTGATTGCCATTATCACTATTTTCAAAAACTAGATTATGAACTTTTTGAAAGACCTTGCTTTGATACCAATTATTAGGGACTACGGAATGGATCGTTCAAGCAAGGCAAACAATAGAGGGGGGAGAGGTGAATAGTGTTTGTAAGAATTTAAACAACACTAAAAACTAAAGAGAATTATGGAATGAATCAAATAACATGAACACAATCACAGACACATTCAAATACAAATGCAAAAAAAAAACAGAAATAAAAATGCAGAAAAGGAAAGAACACACCGGATTTTATACTGGTTCGGATCACTCCTACGTCCAGTCCAACACAACGTTGGATTGTGTAGAGTTTTATTACTCTTTCAATGGTCAATTACACCCACCCTGATTTCACGGCTCACAAGGAGACACTGATTCCTACTTTCTTGATTTCACGGCTCACAAAAACACACCGACTCCTATTTCCTTTATTTCATGGCCCACAAGGACACACCGACTCCTCTTTGACTCACAGCAAGGTTTATTCTACCCAACCAATTACAAAACAGCCCTATAACTCTTCAATAACACTTGATTCAGAGACCAAAGAGTGTAAAGAGAAGAAGTTTTATCAAAATAGAATTGAATTCGGCAGAGTATAAGTGTAAAAAACCATAAAAACGATTAAGAATAACAGTGGGATGAAAGAGTATGAAGCTAGAGAAGATGTGTTGAAAAATTCGATTTTAACCTCTTTTTATAGAGTATGAAGGGTTGCAGCGGTTTCGAAGCATTTCAAAAAGTGAAAAGACACTTCCCCTCAAAATTAGAAAAAATAGCTGTTATATGTCGACATACACTTTTTACTATGTCGACATAGTCATGTGTATTTTTCATTTCAAAACATTTTTCAAGTATTTTGATTTAAAACTAATTCTGGAAATTCTTGAGTAAAATTATAGTGTTGTAAATTAATATTATATGATAGAAAATCATATGAAAATATACTTTTAAACTAAGTAAATATATTTATAACATTATAAGGTTTCAAACTATATAAAGTATAAATATATAAAATATCTAAGTTTGAAAAACAAAGAAGAATATTAATAGAAACAAAATATAAAAACAAAATAGAGAGGATTGAGGATAGAATTGAAAATTAGAATTTGAAAATCAGAATTTGAAAATTTGAATTTGAACCTAGAGTGCTATTTAGAGTTTTACAAAATTTAGACTCTATAACTATATTAATCTTGAACTCTTGAAATCTTGATTTCTCATGAGTCTTGAAAATTTCTCTGACCTTTGAATCTCTATCATCCTTATAACTGTACAGTCTTCAGTAATATTTCCTCTATATAATTCCTGCACACACACACACACACACACATATATATACATATATATATATATATATATATATATATTCTATACAAAAAGTGTTAACATATATTTTATAATCAATGATAATTGAAATAAGGTTGTTGTCATAAAAACTCCATTCTCCAACAATAGTTGTATTGTATTTTATGCCACCGTAAATCCAACTCCAAACTCAAAGAGTACTTTCAATTATGTTGTAGAGATTATGATCTCAAGTTGATATTGCATATTTAGGACTTTGTTTTGTAATCAAAAAATATAAAATATGTGGTTGATATATAACCGTCAATAATCTAAATAAACAATGAATACCATCTCATTAAATATTTAAAACTGAAAATTTGCTCCACTAACTCAGCAAGTGTTTGTGTTTTAGCTTTATTTCAGACTTAGCACTCGGTTTTTCTTACTACTTTAGTAGGCTAAAACCATAGATTTTATCCTCTGCCACCCCACCTCCATGCACTTGTAAATTAGATCTTTTATCAATATACAATTGTATTACAATTAGATGGTAACAACAATCAATGTTACTCAATTAGGCAACAATTGTCATGTCAAACTGTGTTTACAACAACGATAGAAAGCGTGACCGACTGTGCATTAGATTGAAGTGGTACAGAACCGTCTCCAACACAAAGGAAGAGGAAAATTTCAGTAATGTCCAAGCCTAGAAATAATTCTATTTCCTTGAAACAATATTGTCATCGTATGCACTGATTGACGTAATAGAAATTTATTTCTCAGAATAAAACGGACCAGCCCCGTAGGGTAGTGCCAAAAAACGGAGCTCTGACGAACTGAAGTAGATTATAGAAACTAGATCATAGGATTACTTTGAAGAAGAAGAAGTAATGTGAGCATATTAAAAGGTGAATTCTGTCTCGTTTTGGGCAGTGTATTTATAGGAAGGAGGAGCTACCTTTCTGGGCATTAATAACCATTGGAATTAGAAAGGTTACGACTCTCTAACCACGCAGTGCATTAATGTGCATGCGCTAAGAATTCAAGTGGTTGTACCCATTCAAATGAATGGACATGCCTTTCAAATTCCAAGAAAAAAAATTCTTGTTACAGTGCACTGGCCCAAGAAGCAACCATCGATCCTATTCAATCAAGAGACCCACAAGGCCCAATCTTTGACACTTTAATATATTATTGTGTGGAGGCCTTGCCCCACATTCCTCTACAAACCCTCTCCATTTATTTTATATAAGTCTATAGGCTTGTAATATATATGAGAGGGTTCTATTTATATTTTGATGATGTGGGACTACAGTTTGCTATATCTTCTTCTTCCCAAATTCTTCTTTCTCTTGCTCATTCATTTCCAACAATCCCCCACATGAATGAGCAGTCGTTCTTAGTTTCACGAACCATTTACCGCATCAGTTAAAATATCACAGGAGCCTTGAATTTTCCTAGTGATTACCTACTTGAATCACGGGCGAATCAGTGGACATAGTTTGTCCTTGAACTGTAAGCCTTTTGTGTAATTCCAATGTTGATAACACACGATAAATGTTTCTTATAACCATTCATTCTCTATATGTGTTTGTTTTTGCCTTGAACACCTATTTGGTCTCGTATGTGCTTAGAGAATTTGGCCTCATAATTCTCTTAGAAGCGGCACTTTCGCACTTACGTAGGTGATTTTGTAAAGGGTATTCTCTAATTCCTCAAATACATACATCATTAAAAGTATTAATACTTATCCTTATTCAGCATGTAATGCACTGACTTATCATAGGAATGGTTTGTGTATAACAGTGCCATCAAGTTTCTCTTAAACTTTGTTGTCTCTTTGAACCTAGATCTTGGGATTTCCAGTCAACTAGGTAGGGTTTCCATTTTAGAAAAACCTTTAGTCTATAAGCCTTAGCCCCATTCCCATCGATAAGTTTTGAACTCTCTTGGCAAGCCCTTTGTAAGTGGATCCGCTAAGTTATCTTTAGATCAATATAATCTGTTGTGATAACCCCATTAGAGAGAAGTTGTCTTATCATTTTATGTCTACGACGAATATGCCTAAATTTACCGTTGGGATAATGCATACCTTGTGGTGTTCGAAGAATTTTCACCCAATATCACATCAGCCAGTCCAAGGTCTTTCATATCGAATTTAGATGATAACATATCCTTTGTAGATGTTATTATGGCCTTGTTATTACCTAAGATCAGCAGGTCATCAACATAGAAACAAATAATGACATATCCAATATGTGTGTGTTTTATGTACACACATTTATCTGATTCATTTATCGTGAATTCCTTTGATGACATAGTTTTATCAAACTTCTCATACCACTGTTTTGGAGCTTGCCTAAGGCCATAAATTGATTTTTCCAATTGGTAAATTTTATTCTCATTTTTTGAGTTTAGAAATCCTTCATGTTGTTTCATTTAGATTTCTTCCTCTAATTCACCATTTAAAAATGTAGTTTTAACATCCATTTGATGTATTTCTAAGTCATGATGGAGAATATAATTTTGATGACAACAACCTTATTTCAATTATCATTATTAATTGATTATAAAATATATACTAACATCTTTATCTAGAATATACATATATATATATATGTGCAGGATTTTTATATAGGTTGATTCAGGATTCATGAGACATTCAAGACTCATGAATATCAAGATTTTAAGAGCTCAAGAAAAATATAGTAATCGAGTCTACTTTATATGTAAGACTCTAAATAACACTCAAATTTCAAATTCTTTTTTCAAAATTCAAACTTTGTTTTCAAAAATCAAATTATGTTTTCAAGTTATTACAAACTACTTTTCTAAATGATTTCAAATTATTATTTCATATATATATATATATATAGTTTAAAGTTTTATAATAATAATATGTTTATAATATATATAGCTTCATAAGTTTTAAATCATATAACTTTATAAATATGTTTATATTATACATCACTATTTTTTTATAAGTTTTTATACTTTAGAAACTTAATTTGAAACATTAGTTTTGATTCAAGAATTCCTAGAAAATATATATTGGGTTTAACACTTGAAATTTGATTTTAAAAATAATTATACAAGGGATATGTCAACATAGGCATAATGACATGTCGACATATAACTGTCAATTTTTCAAATTTCAAAGGAAATGTCTTTTCACTATTTGTAAAGTTGCAACCTTTGGAAAATTATAAGTAGGGGTCATTTTCGAATTTTTAACCAATTATTCTTCTCATTTTCACCCTTTTACTTACAACCATTAAAATTCTTAATTTTCTTGATTTTTATACTTATACTCTGCCGATTTCAACGCCGATCCCAGGAAATGTAAAAGGAAAGAGGAGATGATTTTCATATCCGATATATATAAGGGGAGTAGGAGTATATTCCAAGACTTAGAAATTATTTCTAAGTACTAGGATTCGTACCAATCCCAAGATCGACATCAATACCTAAAAAAGAAAAAAAGAAAAGAAGTAGAAAAATCCAAAAGAATATGAAGGAGGAAGAGATGCAAAAAACTGACAAACTTAAGGATCGGTTATACCTTTTTAAATCAGAACTTCAGCGACGATCATGCATATGCATTTCTGAAATCTCGATTGTCAAAACCGACTCAACGCAAACTAATCATTTATACATGAACTTATGTTTTCCCGAATATGCACCAAGCGATCGAGTTTTCGATTAGATAATGTTTCGAATCCCAACCTATGCGATCGCATGCTCGAATCATGCCGCTTTAATTATGCTTTACTATGAACTCTAGTTGAATCACATGAAATCGCATGCAAACATGTGAGCGCTTACGTGACTCTGCCGAAAATGACTCGTCTACGTTTCGACATATGCGGGAGTCGATGATTAATATTTAATTTCTTGAATCGACGGGAATTAGGCACTCACTTGAGCAACCAGACAAGTTCCAATCCGACGACGAAGGCCAAAATAATTGCAATTCCCAACGATGTTAGCACTGCCTACTTATACCAACAAGTTCCGTCAAAGCGACATGGCTATTCAACGGAAAGCTCACAACTGATTGGCAATGACTTGAAGATCCTTTTGACTTTCAAAAATACTAGTCCCAACTCAAAGCACATCATGTCAAGATAAGATGTACTTTAGGGGGCAAGGTTAACCGGCCTTTTGGCCCGGTTAGTCCAGGCCCACACGACTCGGCCCATCACATGGTTAAACAGGCCAAAAGTGTCGCTAAGGTACCCAGGAATAAAGCTTGGATGGAGTCGTACGAGGGTAGCCATCCTGGTTTGCCAAGACTGCTCGAATATGGCAAAGTGTTAGGATAAGTATAAAACTTCATCACCAAACCGTATCCCCAAAAGAATACAATATTTCGTATCACAAAGTTCTCATATCATGGCTTGATAACTCCTCAAAATTCCACCATCTCTAAATTCTTATCCCGCTTTCATTTCCCATTTTCGAATCAGCAACTCCTCTCCACAATTCACATCCCTCATTCTCGTACCCTAACTTTGGAATTCAGCTAAGTAAGGGGATACGAAAAGAAAGATATAAATACTTGAAGATACGAAAGCGCAAGAGGTTCAAGACTTCAAAGTAGCAAGCTCAGGAGGTTTCAACACCCTGGGAAATCCCAAGGTCAATACCGATATTGGGGCACGAAAATTAGGGAGTTGACCCCGCACTCTCACCTGCTCCACTACCTATAAATACCCCTTTGCCTGGTTTGTGAAAAAGGCTGGATTTTTTCTAATTTGACACTTTTGAAAGGAAATATTGACCTTTGGCTACCATCGATCACCTTGAAGCTTTGGGAAGAAGACTATACCTCCTTCTTGAAGACAACATAGGCAAGTTGGGAAGAAGGACTTAGGACGCATTTTTGGACTCACTAGAACTTGCTTTCCACTATTTCCTTTGCAATAACTTGTAATAATGGTGCCATCCAATGTACTTTGATTGAAAGTGAATGAAACCAGCAAAAACCTTCAAAGTGGACGTAGGTTCTGGCGGACTGAACCACTTTAAAATATTGTATTATTTGTTCCTGCATATTTTCCATCCTGGATGTGTAGTTTCATTATTTCATAACTCATTGGGTGTTGTTGCCACATTTTGCGCATTAATAATTATCGATCATAACCAAGGTGGTGAATATTCGATACAAAACAAAGAGGGATTGGTCGGTCTTAATTCATAGGGTGTCCATGCAAATCTTTCTGTATGCTTATCTAGAGATGTATCATGATAGATGATACCTCATGCATTATCATAGTATTTAATCCAAACTTCAATATGTGTCGTTTACGGTTTTAGCTCTATACCTACTAAGTTGGAATTTAAGTAATGTAATAATTTTGGCTAGATTGATAAGTATTTGTATTCTAGACATTATTATAATATCATGAGATTTTCTAGAAAGTGTTTTGGTTATCATAAAGGAAAAACACATGCCTTATTTATGTGTGGTCGTGTCCTATGAGAGTTCCATTCTTTCAAAAGATTTTCTAAAATTAAGCATGTTGTTTATGATGTGAGTTTTCTCATTGTAAGTACTATAGACTAATCTAGATGTTTTTGCTATTCCTTAAAATGTGGTTGGGTCAGGCCGAGTATATTTTCCAGACTTGCTTGGAGTTGAGGAGAAGAGCTGGAGTCGAGCTATATTCTTGTACTTTCCGTATTATTTTATTTCCACCGTGTGAGTTGTATTTGTTGACCATTGTACAGACATATTGGCATTGCCGTATAGGCTGAACTATTCGTGTACGCTGATTATTTATTCATGTATATACAATATTTTCATGTAAAGATTATTGATATATTATATTTATTCATTCCACTGTGAGATTGTAATCTCCTATAATCTAATGTGACTATGTTCTTCTATTCTAATATTTCATTGTTCTTCTTTCTCATCATCTAACTTCTTTCTTCTAACTCTATGGGTTTTCAGTACTTGAATTTAGGCACGTGAATACATTTGATATATTAGTGTCGAAATTCAAGGGCTGAATTTTCCGATTTGTTGCATAAGCAATAGTCTGATGGAAGGTTAACATGTGAAACAAGGAAGAAAGGGGCTCGCAAGAGCATTACAAGGGGCATGCTTCGAAAATAAAGCAAACCGAGCTTAAAAAACTACATGAGTTCCACACTTGTTTGTTGCCTTTGCAATTCAGCTCTATTTAATTAACAAATACGTGTCTTATGTTGTAATATGTAAAAGTAATAAGGATGAATATACTAATATATCAAGGTATTTTGCTGTAATTTAAATGGAATGTAGACTCCATAAATAGAGTGATTGTTTACATTGTATGTACATTTGAATCAATAAAATAAAGGCTCTCTCACTAATATCTTCTATTCACTTTAATGACTTCCTAATATCTTATGTTTTCTTTAATGGCTTCTCTTATTATTTTTATTTGTTCAGTTTTATTTTATAACACGTTATTAGATCTTTCAAATGAGAAAACTGAAGTACATATGGAAAAGAGGAACCTTACGTTCATATGCAAATGAGAAACATGAAATAAAGCATTAAAGCATATATTTGCATTTAACATCTGCTTAAAGCAAATGATGTATAATAGGAAATGATTTGAAAAATCAATGAAAGAAATGTTTGAATGAAAAGCAAAAGGCTCATATTCAAATTTTATGTTACACATAATTTGTTGAAGAAATTCATTATTAGAAGAGATCGTTACATTTATAATAAATACTATTTTTCTTGAAGAAAAAATATCAAAATGACACTTGTACATGAATAAAAGCACTTTTTAGAAGTTGTTTCGATTCAAAATATACAATAATGGTATGTAAATTATAATAAGACCTAAAGTTTTATTATAGTAATTTTAGAACATGTAGTGATGATATCATTTTTTGTGAAGTTTTAGTAATTTCAGAACATGTAATGATGATATCATTAGTTGTGAAGTTTTTGTGGTCCGAAACATAAACTTTTCTGAACCGATTACTGAAATCAGATCTATCTCTTCCGTTTACCTAGTTAACGAAATTAGATCTGAAATTCTTTAATTTTACTTTTCTAGATTTGTTTTTCCAGTTAATTTAGATCTGAATTTAAGTATCCTTGATTCAAAATTTAGATATATTCCTTAACTTTTCAGATTTGGACTTATGTTTTAACAGATCCTTTTTTTCGGATATCATTATATTGATTTTAACTTTCTAGATCTACATATGTTTTAACATTTTTCATTTTGAAAACTTTTTATTTTGGATGGTGTTTTGAGATATAATTCTATTTCCTGAAGAAATATTTAACTTTTTTTAAAAAACCTTTTATAAAGAAAATAGGCATTCTAAAGATCGTATAAAATCTAGATCCAACATTGATCTTGGTTTAACAAAGTTGAAGTGAATGAAAATAAAACAAACTTTTTGTTTGTTTCAAAAAAAAAAATTTTTTTTTTTTTTTTTTGCTTTGAGATAATAACAATAATAATTTTTGATTTAATTTCCTTATAAAAAAATTAATTTGAGACATACAGTTATTTCTGTTTATAGGTTTGAATTTTATGTACAGATTTGTAAATTTTTGAACCATTCATGTTAGAAAAGGTAAAATGTTGATAATGCGATTATACTCTTCTACTCAACTTTTTAGATATTATAATCAATGCATCAGATGCATTGTTATGATAATATATTATATTAACTTATTGTCATAAATGTATTAAATGCATTAGTTATTATTAGTTAAATGATGTATATTTTATTTGGAATAAGAATAAACATATGTATTAATATTCAATGTATTTAACTGGTAATATTTAATGTTATGGAAGAAATAAAAAGGATAGAAACACAACCTAATGTTGTGCAAAGAAACTTTTTATACTAAATGTTGTATAATTCAAAGTTTGGGACTAGAGGCCTTGAATTATTGAAAGAAAAAAAATCTTTTAGATAAAGTTTATAGATTTGAAACCTTATCAGTTTTTGCTAATAAGCAAGAATGTTAAGACTTCTAAATTAGAAGCATACAAGAAGGTTGAGAACCAGAAGTTCATCATAAATTAATAAGCTTAAAATACATATGCATATATATGAATTATGGAACATAAATTCCTTGATCGATGAATTTGAAATAATTCATAATTTGAAAGCCTGAAGCTTTATTAAAACCGTGTGAACTAATAACATTGTACTTCTTAAAGAAGTTACATCATATGGGGTAGTGATGATGCATCCGAGGATTTCAAAAGTTTTAAAATGAGTTATATCTTGCTTATAAATTTATATTTACATATTGTATTGAAGAATAAATTTTAGCAACTTGAAGTTGTTTAGATAATTTATTTGAACCAGAAAGTCAATACAGTTCCAAACTAGATGTTTAAACATTATAATACAGTCTTTAAGATTCTCATTGACATTTCTTGATAAGAAAAAATTAATGACTTGGAACCTTATAAACAATTTGTTCTAAAATCGATAACTTGAATGAGAGATAATATGCAAATCAATTACGTATGTAATACGTGTATGCGAATATTTAATTAACAACTGGAGCTCACATTATAAATTATGCATATATTATTTATTAATTCAAGGGGTCGATTGACATCAATAGTCAATGACCTAAAGTCATGTGCGTATTCAAATGATCTATTTAATTAGAAAATTCCTCCAAGTTACTAGATTAATGAAAATGAATAAACAATACAATATGAATGCATCTTATCAATTGATAAGAGCATTATCCTCCTACAATTGAAATATATATAATGTATTTGCTAGTAGTAATGTGATAATAGATCAAAAATGAGAATCCAAAGATGGTTTATTATTTAATATAACAATGTTTGTCAATGCTGAGGAGGATAAAGGGATACAAATTCATGTTGATCATTGGTGTTAATATTTGCCAATATATAGAATTAGGAAAAGTATTAAATAACGTACATAAATTATCAATTATATCCCTAATAGATTTTGTCCAATGTAGATTTGAATCCCAAAAGGATCAAAATGTGTAAATCACAACTGAAAATATGGTATAAAAATCAGTTTATAATATTTTTGAAGTAAGTCATAAATATACCAAATAATGGAGGAGAGTGTTCTTGAAGAAACACTTAAGGGTGATTTGAAAGAAACCCACGATATGATTGTCAAATAACCCTAGAAGTGGTTTAGGTACCGAAAGCATGATAAGTTTTGAGATCCCAATAAACTAACAAGAAATAATCATTGATGATAAATTAATAAATAATAAAGAGCTTATATTTATAAATGTATTAAATATCTCATATTAGAGAAAAACATGATTGGCTATCATGAAATTCTCTTAAATAAGATATGGACCTGTAGTCCATAAGATAAAATTAGAAATGTATAAAATGACAAAAGCACACTAAAGTTACTAGAGCACCATACAGTCTCAACAACATGTTATGTTCCATGAGCATTGTACTTTCAGAGATAATTGAATTGATTAAAGTAGTGAAAGTATTTAAATTGTTTATAATACCCTGAAGGTATAAACAATGGAAGTATACAAATTCCTAAAGAATTTAAATAATTTTGATAGTGATAAAAAATGCTAAGAGCAAGAAATGTAGATTGCAACATTCTTTTAAGTATTGTTGTGATGGGAAGCTTGATATAATTCATGATGAGTCGATCACTTCCTACTTTAAGAATTTTTGTGATGAAATTCTTAATATCCATTGAAGTGGTTTTTGTTAGTAAGGTTTTTAATGAGGCATTATCTCGATCCTGAAGTATCAATCCTCATTGTAACATTGCAAAACATGTTACCTAAAGATGAAATAAAATTGCACTCTTTTCCTTATTTATGTTTTTTCCCACAAAGTTTTTCATTAAAAGGTTTTTATTAGGCAATTAATATTATCACCTTTGCATATGCATATTCAAGGAGGAGTGTTTAAATATGTAAAAGTAATAATGATGAATATTCTAATATGTCAAGAGACTTTACTGTAATTTAAATGGTATATAGACTCTATAAATAGAGGGATTGTTTATATTGTCTGTACATCTGAATCAATAAAATAAAGACTCTCTCCCTAATATCCTATATTCTCTTTGATGGCTATCTAATATCTTCTGTTTTCTTTAATGCATTATTTTTTATTTTTTTATATGTTCCTTTTCATTTTATATCATTTAAACATTTTATCTGCTTTAGCATGAGATGGAACAACAAAATAACCTTCCAACAAGATGTTAATAATATGCAACAGTGAGGGTAATATTGTAATTGTACAATGATAGTTGTATTATGATAGAATTACGTCAAGTTAAACAAAAAATACCTAAGTGTAATATTGTAAATCAATACATAACTAAAATGATAGAATTACTTCAAGTTTGACATACAAATATATGTAGGGCTGTTAACGGATGCTTTCAGATACGGATATTGCCAAATCCGTATCTGTATCCGAAATTATTTTCGGATATCGGATATCCATATCCGTTTAATTTTCGGATATCGTATATCCGTATCCGCTTAATTTTCAGATACGGACAGATATCGGATATTTATCCGCTCCGTCTGTAATTAATAAATTTAAGAGTATAAATAAAAAAGCTTAGATCAACATAAAATCATTTTTATATTAATGTTTGTAAAAAACCATAAAATAAATAAATGCGATGATGACACATAGGTTTTTACTAATATCTATAGGCATATCAAAAAATATTTCAAAATTAAATATTGAAACTACCATTTTTCATTAAAAATGGACAAAAATTTATATAATAGTAACATTCAACAGTTACAAAATAATTATTAACTCTATTTTTCTGTTTTGAGTAATATATATTACATCAATTAGTCGAACATATATTTTTCGGATACGGATACCACTATAACCATATCTGTATCCGAAAAGCTTTTCGGATATCGGATATCCATATCCGCTTTTCGGATATTTCGGATACGGATATCAGATTTTTCGGGTATCCATATGACTGCCTAAATATATTGTCTAAACATTACACTACACTAGATTGTTATAGAATCAAACAAACTCGGTCAATGTCTGTAAACATTTTAGCACAGGTCATATTATTAAAATTCTTCGGATCATAATATCCAAGCGGAGTGTAAACTGGAAATTGGTTCCCTTTATTAACCATGTCCGTCCAAGCTTACATCCATTTGCTACCGTCCTCGAATTTTGACCAGGCGGGCTTGGCAGCGGAGAACATAGAGCTTTGTCTTCTACTTTTGCAATCGGAGCAGCTTCATCACCCTTCTTAGCTGGAACGGTTCCTCCAGCTTCCAACGGTGGAAAGTCTTTGGAATTAAAAATTCCTCCATCTGAAGAAGCGGCAACTTGAGGGAATTGGGGTATTGATTTCCGCACTTCAGGGGACGACGGTCGGTGACACTGTTTATTCGATTTCTGATTACATTTTGCAACTACTGACTGAAAATCGCCGGTGCAAGGGTATGGGTTAGGCAGATTAGAATTTACATCTGGAGGGTTGGGAGTTTGTGGAGCCGACTGCAGCGCCAAATGATCGGAGAATCTGTAGATCTCGTGCTCATATTTAGATCTTGTGCTCATAGTCGACTTCCTAGGCGATAAGCTGCTTCTGCATATCTCACCGTCACCGCCATCAGAAAATAAAAACTATTGAAAATGTCCGAGTCTCTCCGCCTCAAAGGTCGGTGCCCATTTATCATCCATTCCTCTCACCTTTTTAGATGTAATCTGGATCGATTCTAACCCTATTCAAAGATGCTTCTTTTTCAACTATCCCCATTTGTCTTCTCATTTCATTGGATCCCATCTTCCAAATCTCAAATCCTCGCTTTCCCTCACTCTGCATCATTTTTATCCCTTAGCCGGAAAGCTTCGTCTCTCACCCGATTCCGCCGAGGAAAAATACGAAATATATTACAAAGAAGGTGATTCGGTCTCTTTAGCCATAGCGGAGAACGAATCAGAGGAGTTTGTACAAGTCTCAGAAACTAAGCCACATGATCCTGCAAAGCTCAAACCTTTCGTTTGTCAGGTAAGTGAGAATGATGACTTGCTAGCCATTCAGCTAACAGTATTTCCATACAATGGAATTCGCATCGCATTTTCCATACACCATGCAGCATGTGATGGTTTCAGCCACACCCACTTTGTCAAATCCTAGGCCTCAATTTGCAAGTCTGGTTCGCCTTTACATCTCTAGATCGGACTTCACTCCTATTAAACAGTACTCTTCAAGAATGCAACGTAACATATTTAAAAGAAAGATGGGAATTTGGAAACATGCTTGATCTCAAATCTGAAGCTAAAACTAAAATTGAAGCACTGGGCACCATATTCAGGATCAGCCTTGAGCAAATAGAGAGACTCAAAATGTCAGTTCGAACGAAAGCAAAATTGTTTCAGAAATCCTTACCTTATTGTTCTGCGTACACTGTATCATCTGCATATATATGGTCATGCCATGTAAAACTGCGCAAGTATTCTGAAGATCAGACGATTTGTTTATGTTACCAATTGACTGGAGAAAGAGACTGGAACCACCTGCTCCAGCAATGTATTTCGGATCATGTGTTCTGCATTCATTTGTGGAAATGAATGCATAAGATTTGGTTAAGGATGAAGGCGTTATGCTAGCATGTGATGTGAGCAGTGTAATGAGAGGGATAGAAGATAAAGCTCATATTTTTGCTAGGCATCCGCTATTTGCTATTACTGGTTCTAACAGATTTGCTGTATATGATGGCGTCGATTCGGTTGAGGAAAGCCGATCAAAGTGGAAGTATTTGTAGACAATGAAGGATTTTATATGGCAAAAAATGGAGATGAATGTAAAAGTGTAGAAATCGGGATTGTGCTTCCAAAGCTAGAGATGGAAGAATTCGTTACAATATTTCAAGACGGTCTTGCATTACTCTCCGAAATGTAAACCCTAACCTTATATTATGATACTGTTAGAGTTAGGACATGTTTAAGAAGAAGTCTAACACGTGTGCTATTTGTGTGGTGGAAGTAGTGTTATGGTTATTTTAATGGCTTAAGTTTAGGAGTAGTTATTTTATTATCTATTTATAGCTTTGTATTTCTCATATTAATCAAGTTAAATCAATGTAGTCGGCTTATCTTTTAACGTTTGATCTTTCTCTCACTTCTTTCTTTATCCATTTCTAACATGGTATCAAAGCTAGGGAAGAGAGATTAGAAAGACCTAGAAAGCTGACAAAAGTGAGCGGGTATTCTATTAAATAATAATAATAAAAAAAACAAATATCGTATGTTATCTCGATGTTCTATTTCAACATATCACACGCCTGCTTTCAGTTCACGTCCTTCTCATCAAATAACCACCTCAACAGTCTGAAGGCTTGTGCCGCTTGAACCTCCTAATCCACCAAGACGACTCCGTATATAACAAAATCATATTGGAACTCCTCCCCAAACGGATCATCTGCATCTGGAAACCGCGAAAATCGACAGCTCCGAAAACGGGGACCCATTATGGAGCGCAGGTAGGCTGAAGAACAACTGGATCGACACGGATCTGCAGAACACGAAGTTCGAGAGCAACATGAAGCATTTGGGGAGCAAGGGAACGTTGGATCGTGGAAGTACTTTTATCGGGTAGAGAATACGGTGACGCTGCAGGCGGATAATCCGGTAGTGCACGTCAGACTCGTTACAAAGCGGATCCATGGGTATTGGAGGTTGTTTATATTGCAGGTGTATAAGAGTGAATTCGGGGATAGGTTGCAGGTGTTTTCTTCTGATTTCATCGATGGGGATTTTGTTGACGCGCAGGATGGACGGATTTGAAATGGCTGAATAACAAAATTGTGCCCCTTAAAAAAATAGTAGTGATGTGTGATGATGTGGGTAGAAGTTGTAGAGGCATGAAGGAGATGAATGATGTTATATGCTGTTGTTTTGTTTGTGGGAGAGTGCGTTGCAGTTTGTGATATGTAAATGAAGAGAAGGGGCAGTTTTTTTATGGTTGAAGAAATGGTGGGTTGAAGCAGGGAGATGTTCAGTTTGGTTTAAAGGATGGAAAAGTTAATGGCAGTTTTATTTGTACAGGAGGAGTACTCGTCTTTAAATTTGGATGAAGTTGCAGCTACTGGTAAGGTCTGTTTGTTATGTTTGAGCATTTGAAGTCTGGTCGAGTTTGTAGATGGGGGGCGATACCAAAGTGTTCGATTTTGATTGGTGAGCTACTTGATTTTTTTTTATTTTTTTTTGGTTTGGAGGAAGGTTGCTGAAATGGCACCGTTAGTGTTGTTGATTTGATTGTGTGGGTTCATGGAGTTAGAAGATGTATTAGAGAGATGTAGCTGAGTGTAGGAGTAATGACTTGCATGAGATGATGATGATTGAATTTTTGGGTGTAACACCCCGTATTTCTGTTAACACTAAAGTTGCTAATTAAATAATAAATGTGTAAAGGGGAGATGTATCTAATGTGCATACAAATAAATGTGTAAAGGGGAGATGTATCTAATGTGCATAATAATAAATGTGTAAAGGGGAGATGTATCTAATATGCACGTATTTATATGGATTGACAAATAATGGTAAATGTTGATTAAGAAAGTAATTGTGAACATAATTGGCTTCTCTTTAGAACAGACGGCTCTGGTTTAACCTAGCTTCATCGACGGCTCAAATTAACTTGCAACTCTATAAAAAGACCCTTGGTCTCCAACTAAATATTCACATAAAAATAAGAACTGTAGCCGCCATGCTGTCGGGAGAAAACTTAGGAGAGCCTCCACTTGAAGAGACGAACAACAAATCAATTCAAAGCTAATCTATTCAACTCATATCAAAGAACAAAGCTTCAACAATAGTTCAAACAATAAATCAGCAACGCCGCAACATTTCTACAATAAAACCAATTCTTAATTCATTAGCCGTGCTATGTAAGTTCTAGTTATTTTCAGATCTAAATACTTAATTATAATATGGCAATGAAATAAAGTGAAATTGATGTAAGTTTAGCTACATTTGTGGAATGCGAAATGAGATGAATATAATGTTTTGCGATGAAATGATAATAGTACGATGCTCGTTATGTTATTAATATACGTTTGTGATTTAATTCTATTATCATGTTGAATTGGGAATTATTAAGTATGATGTTTGTTATGTTGTATAATATTAATCTATGCCGGTGATTTGATTCTATTATTAGGTTGAATTGGAAATTATTTGATAAGTTTATTTGTATAAGTATGGACTTGGATTTGTGACATCTTATGAGGATTGTATAATCTATTATGCAAGTTTATGTTGTAAAGTCATGCGACCAATTGTCAAAATCTATATGTTTATGCGAAACATATGTCATATCTCAAGTTCACACTTATCATATGTTGTGATTAATTTGCAAGTATGTTGAATCCATGTTACCAAGTAACACATGTGTGTGTTGATTAGCCTATGTCGCTAACTCACATATACGTATGTTGATTTGTCTACGTTGCAAATTAACATATGTATATGGATTAGTTCATATTGCTAATTTTCATGTATGTCGTTAATATAGCCTATGTTAAAAATACACATATACGTTGAATTGGCTTATAATTGTAAGTTTACACCTATGACATTTTAATGTTCATATTAGTCATTTTGCAAGTTCACCCCTGTAATGTTCATGATGGCTATTTTGCAAGTTCACCCCATTATGTTCATATTTATTATGTCATCAATGCCAAAATTATATCATGTCATGTTTATGTTAATTTATGCCAATTTGTTATGTTCATATTTATTATGTCATCAATGCCAAAATTATACCATGTCATGTTTATGCTAATTTATGTCAATTTGTTATGTTCATATTTATTATGTCATCAATGCCAAAATTATACCATGTCATGTTTATGCTAATTTATGTCAATTTGTTATGTTCATATTTATTATGTCATCAATTCCAAAATTATACCATGTCATGTTTATGCTAATTTATGCCAATTTGTGTACATAAATTAGGCTAAGCTTTTAGCCTAATATGTATACCAAAAACCATGCGAACGTAAATTAGGCTAAGTTGGTTAGCCTAATGTTAGACGGGGTAACGTTGGGTTAAAAATGGTAATTTTAGGAAGACTGCCATAAATTAGTCATTAATCACATAAGTGATTGATGACATAAATGGCGTTAATTATATACCTAAATTAATGAGATTTATTGGGGAATACTACAGTTTATTTTTATGCTTCTTTGTTTTTGAGCAAGACAGATATTTTAGCTATGTATTTGGGTATTGGAAGTTGATGGGCTTTTATTGTAAACAATTCTACTTAATAAATGATTTGAAGTACTTCTACTTTACTTTCCGCTATTTTATATATGTCTGTCTTGTAATATTTCTGTTCCAGTACTCATAATGCTCCATTGAAGTTAAGGCATTCCCTTTGCGAGTGACCTTAACGGATGTGGGGTGTTACATTTGGTATCAGAGCAGAAGGTTACCAGACCGGGCAAAAGCTTTTAAAAACCTTCTGAAATTATTTTCAAAACGTTTACAAAGAAGCATTTTTCTAAAGAAAAGTTTTGTTTTACGAAAGGCATATTCCCCAAAGCCACATGCACTATCTTTTGATTCTCTCTTTGAATCTTTTCTTTCCCCTCTTTTCACCATAGTTCTGTAGGTGTACGACTCATGTCGGAGGGCAAAGAAGTGCCCAACCTCCATCTGTAGCCGCAGTAGTTCCATCTGCGTCTAATCTTATTTCAAGATTTTTAGAATTGCCGTGCGATGGAGGTAGCTTCCAAGAAAACTTGTCAACAAGCTATACAAGGATAGTAAGAACATCCAAGAAGGAGGAAAAAGGTGAAAGGAGAGAGGCCAAAGTGAAAGGAATAAGTAAAACCCATGACAAGAGAGAGTATCTTTAGTATGGTAAGAAGGGACGTGTAGTTAAGTATTATAGGACAAGGACAAGGGCAAAAGACAAGATCGTCGAGAGGACAATTGTATGCTCTCACTACTAGCGTACCTAAGAGAGGTGGTAACGTTTCTGTTAAAGGTTTAGCTTTTCTTTTCTATCATCCCACTAGAACTTTGTTTTTGTACATCGAATCCTTTTAATTATGCTTCGATAGTTGAGTCTCTGCACCTTAGTACTAGCGTAGTAGAGGATCCCATTTTTGTCTTAAATCCTGTTGGGGAATCGGCTCATTTATTGATGACTTGTTTGGATTTGAGGATGTCTATGCTAAGTGTTGGGTTTAGAAGTAATGCTTATGTTTTTAGGCTATGGGTTGATTGTAGGAATGGAGTGGTTATCCATAAATGGTACCATTCTTGAGTATGAAAAAAAAGAGGGTAGTTAGACTCTTGACTTGCCTTAGTAATGCCCTCGGAGTCTCGTGTAACCCTTAGGGTTCTACCATGATTAATTACCTAGAATCTCTAGATACATTTATTGATCCGCTCGAGTAGCGTTCGCCACTAAGGCGGATGGTTCATTTCGCTTATGCATGAGTTGTAAAGAATCACCTTAGTATGTACATTTGGCAACATGGTTGACATTTATTTATTTTCAAGAGATAATTCATCTATGTGGAATACCTTATAGTAAGTGAACGAGATCCAAGATTCACTAGTGAATTTTGGAGAGCTTGCATGAAACCATGAGTACGCAGTTATGTTTGAGCCAAGTATACTAGAAGGAGAATAAGTGAAAGTGGAATGAGGGGCAACAGTGAAATGGGTTCCAACTCATATTTTGGAAACAAGAATTAAGAAGTTACGAAATTGTGAAATTAAAGACGGTCAAAACACAATGGAGTTAAGCTCAAGGAAATGAGACTTAGAAGATTGAAGACTAGATTCGCGCATCATATCTCTTTTTAAGAGTATATCCTTGATCCCTCTTTTCCTGTAGAGCTTACTCACATGCTATCTTTTGTGTATATCCTCTCGGTCCTATTCTCAATCCAATTTTTGTTGCAAATCCCATAGGGAGTATGACTCATCTGTTGGTAACACATGTTAGGGCTTGAGGGTGTTCGTTGGGTTGACTAAACTTTTTGGGTTTTATAGGATATGGGTTAGTTTTAGAAGGGATTTCTTATGACCTAAAATGAGTCTGTCATGCTTAGTTTCCTAGAAAGATATATATATTGGTTGGGTTGAGTAATTCTTTGGGTGTCAGTCTGATGTTGATTTCGGTCTTCGGGGCTGATGCTTAGGGGGTTCTTCTCCTAATCAGGATATATATGGCGTAGATTTCCAGTTTTGACATTGCCTAATAGGCACAAAGTTTTTACTTGCTTCTGTCTTTCGACTATATCTTTAGATAGGAACAATTGGGTGTAAACATATGTTTGAGACATGTTATGATTGATGGTTCAAATGGCTGCAAGTGGTTGCTAGTGGTTGCTCGTGGATGCATTTACACATTAGGCACTAGATCGGCTCAGTCACCTTTCATATTGCATACGCATGAGTGTTTATACTTGTTTATGGATGAATTTGAATGTGTTATCATATGGATGCTGCATTTCGATGAACGGTTGGGCACGCATGTAGAATTAATATGTATCATTAGGAATCTTTTTGCATACATATTGGATGCATGACACTATCATGGTTTGCATTAAGTAGGTCAACTGAATCAGTAGACCGCCTAATTTT
Source organism: Allium sativum (assembly GCA_030737875.1). Classification (NCBI taxonomy): domain Eukaryota; kingdom Viridiplantae; phylum Streptophyta; class Magnoliopsida; order Asparagales; family Amaryllidaceae; genus Allium; species Allium sativum. Next base: position 143,231,771 of record CM060914.1, read on the forward strand.
GCATTAGATACGAACATGTACACACACTGTGCATATAAACATGAAAGCATTAGAAGCCTTTAAGGACAATGGATGTCTGTGTTTGATGGCTGAGTAGATGGACGATTGGATGGTAGGATATACATTCTCCTAGACTTGAAGATTTCGGGGACGAAATCCTTTAAGGAGGGGAGAATGTAACACCCCGTATTTCTGTTAACACTAAAGTTGTTAATTAAATAATAAATGCGTAAAGGGGAGATGTATCTAATGTGCATACAAATAAATGTGTAAAGGGAAGATGTATTTAATGTGCATAATAATAAATGTGTAAAGGGGAGATGTATCTAATATGTACGTATTTATGTGGATTGACAAATAATGGTAAATGTTGATTAAGAAAGTAATTGTGAACATAATTGGCTTCTCTTAGAACGGACGGCTCTGGTTTAACCTAGCTTCATCGACGGCTCAAATTAACTTGCAACTCTATAAAAAGACCCTAGGTCTCCAACTAAATATTCACATAAAAATAAGAACTGTAGCCGCCATGCTGTCGGGAGAAAACTAAGGAGAGCCTCCACTTGAAGAGACGAATAACAAATCAATTCAAAGCTAATCTATTCAACTCATATCAAAGAACAAAGCTTCAACAATGGTTCAAACAATAAATCAGCAACGCCGCAACATTTCTACAACAAAACCAATTCTTAATTCATTAGCCGTGCTATGTAAGTTCTAGTTATTTTCAGATCTAAATACTTAATTATAATATGGCAATGAAATAAAGTGAAATTGATGTAAGTTTAGCTATATTTGTGGAATGCGAAATAAGATGAATATCATGTTTTGCGATGAAATGATAATAGTACGATACTCGTTATGTTATTAATATACGTTTGTGATTTAATTCTATTATCATGTTGAATTGGGAATTGTTAAGTATGATGTTTGTTATGTTGTATAATATTAATCTATGCCAGTGATTTGATTCTATTATTAGGTTGAATTGGAAATTATTTGATAAGTTTATTTGTATAAGTATGGACTTGGATTTGTGACATCTTATGAGGATTGTATAATCTATTATGCAAGTTTATGTTGTAAAGTCATGCGACCAATTGTCAAAATCTATATGTTTATGTTTATGCGAAACATATGCCATATCTCAAGTTCACACTTATCATATGTTGTGATTAATTTGCAAGTATGTTGAATCCATGTTACCAAGTAAGACATGTGTGTGTTGATTAGCGTATGTCGCTAACTCACATATACGTATGTTGATTTGTCTACGTTGCAAATTAACATATGTATATGGATTAGTTCATATTGCTAATTTTCATGTATGTCGTTAATATAGTCTATGTTAAAAATACACATATATGTTGAATTGGCTTATAATTGTAAGTTCACACCTATGACATTTTAATGTTCATATTAATCATTTTGCAAGTTCACCCCTGTAATGTTCATGATGGCTATTTTGCAAGTTCACCACATTATGTTCATATTTATTATGTCATCAATGCCAAAATTATACCATGTCATGTTTATGCCAATTTGTTATGTTCATATTTATTATGTCATCAATGCCAAAATTATACCATGTCATGTTTATGCTAATTTATGCCAATTTGTTATGTTCATATTTATTATGTCATCAATGACAAAATTATACCATGTCATGTTTATGCTAATTTATGCCAATTTGTGTACATAAATTAGGCTAAGCTTTTAGCCTAATATGTATACCAAAAACCATGCGAACGTAAATTAAGCTAAGTTGGTTAGCCTAATGTTAGACGGAGTAACGTTGGGTTAAAAATGGTAATTTTAGGAAGACTGCCATAAATTAGTCATTAATCACATAAGTGATTGATGACATAAATGGCGTTAATTATATACCTAAATTAATGAGATTTATTGGGGAATACTACAGTTTATTTTTATGCTTCTTTGTTTTTGAGCAAGACAGATATTTTAGCTATGTATTTGGGTATTGGAAGTTGATGGGCTTTTATTGTGAACAATTCTACTTAATAAATGATTTGAAGTACTTCTACTTTAATTTCCGCTGTTTTGTATATGTCTGTCTTGTAATATTTCTGTTCCAGTACCCATAATGCTCCATTGAAGTTTAGGCATTCTCTTTACGAGTGACCTTAACAGATGTGGGGTGTTACATTGGGTCTGTTGTAGTTATGAGAAAAGGAGTGGTGTATAGGATAAATGGTGGCTGAAGGCTTTTGTTGTAGGATAATAAGTTGCGGTTTGAGTGTATGTGTAGGAGAATGATATGGTCGAGCTGGGGTATGCAAGTTAAAGGGCGTGATGAAACGATGTTGAATGAGCTGCAATGATTAATCACTACAAGAAAACATGGATTCAGTTACATTTATTAGTAGCGTTTATTATTTTTAGAGAAATGCTAAGCTCACTCTCCCTTAGGGAGCTTGTACTTGCCACCTGATTGGTGGAAATGAGTTGGCATTTATTATATCATACATAGCTAATGATTGGTGCCAACTCATTTCCACCAATCAGGTGGCAAGTACAAGCTCATTCTCCCTAAGGGAGAGTGTGTTTAGCATTTCTCTAATTTTTAACTTTGTCTCGGGGACATGATTACTTTTTATTCTAATTTTTCTGAAATTTGGGCACGTGTCACGTTTATTTTTCCAGCAATTCCCTCCACTGACTTATTTTTTTTGCTGCCAACAAAAATTTCCCTTCCTCACTTCAGCTTCCTTCTTCTCGCATCAATAAAACTTCTGCCTTCGTACTTCTTTTTTCAATAAAATTTCCGCCTTCGTACATGTTTTTCAACAAAATTTCCGCATACAAATCAGATCCGCAGGTTTTTCTTCTTATCATCGTCGACAAATTAGATCCCCTTTGCTTTGAGGATTTTCTTTTGAGCAGCTGATTCAAGGTACGTAAATTGTTTTATTATTTAGAAATTGATTTGCTATGTTGTATGCTTACCATCATCGATCCCCTCCGCACATTTATTGTCGTCGATCCCCCCCCCCCCCCCAACCCCCCCGCCCCGTGCATGTTTCTTTTTTGATTTTCAGTTTTGTTTTTTATATCAGCCCTGAAACCCCAATTCTTCTGTTTTGGATAGTGATATCATGAATAATGTGATTTTTAGAAAGGAGCAAAAATGGTGCATTTCTTGGTTCGGATAGTGTAACCAAGATAGATGATATCAGTTCAACTATTGTATATTGAACACTTAAAATAATTAACAGGAAATATGGCTTTATTATATGGTGATATATTTTTGAAGCACAAGGACATATAAATTAGAAGATAAAATGGATTTACTCATCGTATTTAATGCACTTAATTGCCTGTCAACAATGGAGAAAATACACCTGCTAGATGAATTCACGGATAATTTTTAGAGTTACATTGCATGTTAGAAAATAATGTGCTTAATATTTTTTTATAAAAATTTAGTTGTAAAATAATGTGTTAGTAGTCATCTTTTTATTTTGATGCAATTTGAAAATTTATTTTTCTAGTTTACAGGTTTGTTTTAAGAAAATCATGTTTGATAATAATACGTGCAGTTTCTTCTCAGTTCAAAATACATACATGATATAAGGGTACTAAATAAAACCAAGTAAAACATTAAAAAATTACATTCCATTAGATGGGACTGTAGGATCACCTTTAGTCGGTAGAGAATATAGTTTGTTTAGTTGTGGATCTGGATGAACCGAAGGCAGCGATTGTTGTAGGTTAGTTGTTTTGAAGCGGCGGCTATTTGGATTCAGGTCTTGGTTTCTGGTCGATACATTTTGTTGTGGTGAAAGTGAGGTGCTTGTTGTGACAATGGTTGATCAAAGTGCAGTTTTGGTCTGCATTATTGAGGAGGTCGAAGTTCGCTGTAGGACTTAGAGACGGAGCTGTTGGGGTTCAGGCGTACAAGTGTGCTGCATAATTGTAGCAAGAGGTGATGCTGGACACCAAGTGAGTGTGATGTTGGTAAAGTGAGGGGATAGTTCGATGTTTTTGCGACACTGTCGCCGACGAACTACCCCTTGGATAACACTTTTGATTGCATGAATTTCAATAATTTATCTTCGAATTTGGAGAAAAAGTATTTTATGAAAACCCCATTGTGATTCTGGTATCAAAATTTTAACTTTGAGGGAAAAATATGTGATTCAACCATCAAAAGTGGAGTTGAATACTCATTGAAATTGAATTGCAACTTCCTGTCATGACCGAAGCAAGCAAAATGATTTAATACTGGTAGGCAGATGATGCCAAAGACATAGTACTATATTGTGTGTCAGTTTGCTCTAGCATAGTATTATATGGGTGTTAGTGTGCTCTATCAATACCAACTCCAATTGGGTGATACAATAAAAAAAAGTTTGAGATAGCTCAAATAATATACATATAGGCTAATAAAATAATAGATTAGTGATATTAAAGCAGCAATAAAGAAGCAGATATTCTCCTGGTGAAACCAACACTTCCATATTTGGATGCAATTTGTCTTCTCAAAGACAATTCTAGTTTGCCTATTGCTGCTTATCAGGTATCTGGTGAATATTCGATGATCAAAGCTGGTGGAGCATTGAACATGATTGACGAAGAGACAGTGATGATGGAGTCGCTTCTATGCATCAGAAGAGCTGGTGCAGATGTTATTCTCTCCTACCTTGCTCGTCAAGCTGAAGCAGCAACTCTTTTATGTGGAATGAGAACCAAATGAAGATACTATCCAAGGTTTTTTTGTTTTGTTTTGTACATCACATGAGTTGCTGAATGTTACGAAAGCAAGTTAAGGCAAACCGTTTTGTGCAGAAAATTTGAGCCTTTTTTTTTGTGAGAATAATTTATGTAGACTTTACCATTTAAAGGTTGCCCAGTTGTATTACAAAAAAAAAAGTATATTTTCAAGCCACGTCCATTGATCATAAGGAACACTACTATCAAAATATAGTGTAACTTGCTTAATCTATAAATACATATATAGAACTCACGACACAGAATTAATCAATTAACGTAAAACTTGAATGTTTATGGGATCTATGCATGGTGTAGGTATTTTGAGATACAGTAATATATAATATTCTGGTCAAAAATATAAGCCACCTCCATTGATATGCTTGGATTTTCCTGAAATCAGCCAGGTTTGTGGGAGTATTATCAAACAGGTTGAGTAGCAACAAATTTTTTTAAGTGTGAGATCTATTAGTTTGTTCAACATGTATTTTTTGATGTTCATTTCTATGCTAACAGCCTTAATTAAAGATTTTTTATATATTTAAGAATGATTATCAAATTATTGTATTTTATATAGGCATGTTTAGCTCGACTGATATCCAAGCCAGAAGCTGTAATAGTATTTTTAGACAATAACGGTGACTATTTTGTAATCTCTTACTTTGTCCTAAAAAAATGCAAAAGCACTCGCACATAATTTAGAAAAGATTATGTTACAAATTCAGACTCACTTTACAAACTAAGTAACCAATTATATAAAGTATACAGTCATAATTAATATCTGTTAGTACTAATTAGTTTAAGATTTATTGAAATCTTGAACTTTATAATTTTAATAATGACTTAAATAGTGAAACTCTGCGCCTTTTGTACTTACCATGATCCGTATCTTTTGCAAGTTCTATACATACACACACACACTCTCTAAGGATTAGGCATTCATTAAGAAAAGGCTAGTCATCATTTTGCAATGATTTGCATTAGCACTCTCCAAAGCTGAAAATGCTATACTCTTGTTATGGTGAAACTAAAAAGAGTCGGAACATGATATACTAAACAGTCTACTATATTATATACTTACTTTTTCTCTTAATAGTTATCGATGGATTTCGAATACTTCTATAACACATGATATCTGGGTGTAATATATATTGAATACTTCTATAACACATGATATCTGGGTGTAATATATATATATATATATATATATATATATATATATATATATATATATATATATATATATATATTGACATCCTATTAACCAAATAGGATGTATAATAGGTTGAGCTAATTAAATTTGTTTATGTTTCTGTTGTTCAATGTTGGATCATTTAGATAAAATATGACAGAATGAATTTGTCTGTCTTTTAGTTGATATATTGATTTTGAGTATATATAGTAAGCTGAGAATGTGAATCCATATTTGTGAATTTGGATTGGTTAAACCGCGAATTAAGGGATAAGATACTGACTATAATTAAATGATTATATTTTCTGGTTTAAAGTTATTAATATTTCACTCCAGGTCTTTATATATTGTCATTAGCTTATGACATATTGTATCATTCATGGAACTGAAGCCTATAAGTGAGCCATACTTACATGATGGATGCACATGTAATAAAAGCAGCGAACACACACGTGTACATAAACGACGAAGGGAGACAATTTCGAGTTTGTTAAGCTGCTGAACCTAACCGACAGACTTCAAAATCGGAATCAAACAAGCGGGAGGCGAACATATGGTGGAGAGATGCAGGCGGGCTAACTAGTCAGGTTCTGAAATTGGCGACAAGTTAGCTATGCATGCAAGCAAGCTGGTTGCTCTGGAGCTGGAGCGGCCAGAGGCAGTTGAGTGTAAATTGCCGATTGTCTAGTGGTGATACAGACGCAGGAAGGTGGATCGGGTTCTGGGCGAAGGATGTTGACGGGAGGTGGAGAAGCATGTGTAGTTTTTGGTAGTGGGAAGGCAAAGGAGGCTACACGTTGCAGATTTGAGTTCAGCAGAGCGGAGAGATGCGATGCGGAGCCAGGCCGGAGGATATTACTAAGATATTACTGTATGTAAGTACCCGGCACTCTCTATTCAAATGAATGTTTATATTTCGCTTATAATTTTGTGTAAAATTTGCAGGTCAGCTGCATTGAATACATAATTTTAGACAGCGGTACATTATCATCACTCTTTTCTAATGCTTATTAAAATATAGCTGGATTGAAGTTCAACTCTAGTTTGATATTTGCAATTGCTACTACTCTAATTGTTCTTTTAACTGCCTGGCTTCGTGACCTTAGCCTTCTCAGTTACATTTCAGGTACAATTACAGTTGGATAACTATCACTGGAAAATTACACAGGTATGTGGCTATGAACAACAAAAGCATTTTGGCTTCATTGTTCTATATTATAAAATGTTGTAGCTGGAGGAGTTGTTGCAAGTGTAATAGCGGCATCAACATTATGCTCGGTTGAAATTATAGATGATATTGGTTTTCAAAAATGAAGGTGGCAAGCCAATTAATTGCTCTGGCATTCCATTTGCTTTTGGTTTACACAGATGCTGCTTTTTAGGCCATTCAATTTTTCCTAACCTTTACTGCTCCCTGGTAGAATGGAGTCAGTATTCATTGGCCCTCTTTGCAAGGCTAGTGTTAAACATTAATTTTGGCTGATACTTGCATACAATTCCACATACAAGATATTACTATATGTGGTTGACACCGTTACTCAATTTTTAAGTGAATTGAATCCAAAACTTACTAAGATATTACTGCATTATTATGAGCATAGTTTGAATTGAAAATCTAATAAATTCCATGACATTATCTGTATCATACAGTCCAAGTCGCTGGTGGGGCTCCAGCTCAGTTTACATTAAATAAATGTGTTGTTGCGAAAGGTGTCTTGGACCAGAATTAGGTGCAACAGAAAAGACCAAAGATAACAGATCTAAGTTAGACTATGAATGAAGCATGCTGTCAAACATGAAGAGTGAACATGGCTGAAGATACCGAAGGTGAAAATAGGCCATTGAACATTATGTAACGAGTAAGAAGTCTTGCATAAAGTATGACTTGCGGCGGAAAAGAATGCACCTAGAGGCAAGCTTACGTGTGTGTGTGTGTATATATATATATGTATATATATATATGTGTGTGTGTATATATATATATATAGAGAGAGAGAGAGAGGAGTGTTCAGTTGCACCCCAAATAGTGTAGCATCCCTTTAGCCCCTTTGATTTCCACCACACATTCCCGTTTCTCTCTCCTTCCACTAATTCTCTCTCCCTCCACTAACTTATTTAACTATATATATGAGCTAGGTTCAATATCACCTCAAAATTTGAACACCCCTTTAGCCTTCCTATTTTCTACCACATAATCCCTCTTCTCTCTCCTCCATTCATTCTCTCTCACCTCTCTCTTCCTCCGCTATCATTTTTTTGATATAAATGAGTGGCTTAAAAGTGGGGTGCTATAAGGGTGCTCAAATTTTGGGGTGCAATTGAACCTAGCTCTCTCTCTCTCTCTCTCTCTATATATATATATATATATATATATATATATATATATATATATATATATATATATATATATCAATGTTTTAAAACGCAAAAGGCGTACGCGAGGCATTTTCGGGTCCGTGAGGCGAGGCGTAAGCCTTTTGGGGGACAAAAAAAGCGCAACACAGATACTTAATTTTTAATATGAAATAACATTAAGCGTCAAGTACTAAGCAAAAACCATAAAACATTCGTAGCAATTCAAACAAAATACAATAATTCTTGCACATTTAATATTAAATAGAAAAATCAAATGATATCTTCCTCCTCATCCATAAGCATATTGTCATCCAAGCTATCATCATCACTAGCATCAAAAACATCTCGCGTCCGTGATTCGAATAAAGGATCATAATCATCAACATCATCATTCTCAATTCTCACGCTTTTTCCTTTTGGATCATTGCCTATAAAGTTAGCGATATAAGTTACTTCTATATTTTAAAATTAACAATTTGCTTGTTCCTAATTATTTTAGTACTTACTTGCACCACCGATGTTATTGAGCTTTTTTGATGTGTATACAATAATAGGAGGAGGTGAAGGATTAGGTTCCCTTGGTGGTGGGGGAGGAGTGCGATCTCTAGGTGTAGGTTCTTGGTTTTGACTTGTCTGTTCTTTAATGCATAAAGTATCTTTATATATCAGAGCAGGCATATTCCTTATTGCATCCACATCAAGAAAGCGATCTTCTTCTTCAAGCCAACTTGGATCGAAGGGAAGAACCGGATTTTCCGATTCCGCAATCCACTCATCATCGGATTCAATTTCTTGCACAACAATTGGATATATCTTTCTTCTTCTCATGATTTTTCTTTGCCTCAAAGCGGTGTTATATTTTACATACACCAAAGAATGCAATCTTTTATGCTCAAGTCTATTTCTTTTCTTTGCATGCACCTAGTGTAAACAAGATAAATTTTATTCAATATGAAAATAAAATTACAATGATTTGCTAGAACGTTTTTTAAGTGACTTACCCATTGAAATGTACTCCAATTTCGCTTACATCCGGATGCGCTACAAGTTAGACCTAGTACCCGAATTGCAAAATTCATCAACACAGTTGTATCTTTCCCAAAGCGTTCCCACCAATACACTAATCAATCAATAAAACATGAAAAACCATATATTTAGTACGTCATATTTTATTATAAAATAAAATGGATTATTAACAAGTGAATTACTAACCCGGACTTCTTAACTTTCTACTCTTAATTGCCATAGGATGTCCAAATAAACCGCATTCTTTATCATGCGAGTCCAATTGACAATCCACAATGAGACGTTATTGGCTATCACTAACAAGCATTCTATCCATACAAGCATCCAAACCTTTCCTTTCTTCTTCCACATTAGAAAAAGTATATTCATAACGAAATTGTGGATTCAAATAGTAGCCCTCGCATGTAATGGTTGGTGTAATTGTGATTCCCACCGCCTATCTATGCGATTCCAAATAGGTTTGTATTTTTTCTCATTGTTCCCAACATTTTTTGTAATTTTTTCCTTCGCCTAATCCATCAACTCATATATATATATATATATATATATATATATATATATATATATATCCCATGGCGGGTCTATCTTCTCCATCAACCTCTCGCAAAACACAAACAAGAGGGAGAACACTTTTCACACAATAAGCAATATGTTGCCAAAAGAACCCATCAAATAATACGTATTTTCTACTTTGAATACCATCAACTTTTTTAGCAAATGGACCTTCAAGCCATTCTTTGGAAGAAAATAAAGACACAATACCTTCCTTTTGCATGTATAAACTTTGAAGAGTAAGAAAAGAGGTGGCAAATCTAGTGACCGCGGGACGAATGAGCTCTTTATCTTTGGTAAACTTCCTCATCAAAGCAAGAACTCAAGAATGACCATATATGAATTTCACCAATTTTTTTGCCTTTTGAATGGTTTGGCTAAACACCGTCAATTTACTAATATCTTCAAGCATCAAATCAATGCAATGAGCCATGCATGGAGTCCACCATAATTTCTTTCTTTCCTCCATTAGAAGATTACCGGCTATTTTATAGTTAGAAGCATTATCGGTAACAATTTGAATCACATTATCCTCTCCAACTTCATCTATAACATTGTTGAAGTATCCGATCAACAAATCCGCATTCTTTATCGTATCCGATGCATCAATGGATTTTAAAAACCATGTACCTTTCGGGCTATTAATTAGAAAATTAATAATTACCCTACTCTTTCCATCCGTCCAACCATCGGACATAATTGTACATCCATACTTCTCCCAATCTTTTTTGTAAGCTCCAATCATGTTGTCAACTTCCTCAACGCTTTCTTTAAGGATCCAAGTCCTTAACTCATGACTAGAAGGTGGCTTAAATCCGGGACCATATCTTGCAACATTATCTATTGCCACTTGATAATATGGAGTGTTCGCCGCATTGAATGGAATAATACTAGTGTAAAACCATAATCCAATTTTTTTTGCAAGCTTCCTTTTTTTCATCTTTTTTATAGCGATTATTCAATGTACTTTGCTTTGCCTCTAAATTAACAAACTTATCCATTGCACCTCTAAGCTTAGGAACATTACCACTTCCACTTCCACTTTCAAGTTCAAAGTTATTATTATCATCTCCAACGCTTTCACTCCCACCAATTTCATGAAACATATCAAGTTTTGATTGTTTAACATGTTTAATTTTTTTTAGAGCATCAATGCATTCATTTTTCACATTTTGTGGGACTTTTGAACACGGAACAATCCCAACATGAGTGCATGCTAAATGTTATTTAAAACGAGCAATCCCTCCGGTGTATCTATGATCACAAAATCCACAAAGAAAATATTTTGAATTGGTAGAATTTGGTATATCTTTAGCCCACTTCCATGCAATTTCCCGTTTGCTCATTTTTTAAGGAGTCTGGGCATCAACACATAATTAAAATAGGTCATGACAATGCTTAAATAAAAAGACAGAGAAAAAAAAGAAAGACAAACAAAAAAAAACAGTCCACAGCAGTTTTTTTAAAAAAAAAGACAAAAAAAAAACTCTCTTTCAAAATTGATTGAGGAATGGAACTCGATTCCTTAATCGAGTTCGATTCCAAACAAGAATCGATTTCGATTCATCTTCCAATTGAAAATTCAAATTTTGTTACCTCGAATCGAGCTCTGAAGTTTGAAGTAAAACTGAAAGAAGCACGTAAAAGTAAAAGTGAGGCAAGTTAGGTTTTTTTATATATATATATAAGCGCACGCCTCAGATAGTTGAGGCTCTGAGGCGTGCGTTTTTTCACGCTTTCCACGCCTCAAACCCCTGAGGCGTAAGCCTCAAGGGGAAACCGCCATTTAAATCACGCCTTCAGGCATTTCCACCACCGCCTCGCCTTGAGACGCGCCTGAGACGCATTTTTTAATACATTGATATATATATATATATATATATATATATATATATATATATATATATATATATATATATATATATATATATATAAGAGCGTTCAATGGCACTCCAAATAGTGAGCACTCCATTTGCCCCTCTATATAAACCAAGCATTTATATTAGAATAAGTGAGTGGGAGGTGAAAGAATGAGTGGAGGGAGAGAGAAACGAGATATGTGGTGGAAATCAGGGGGAAATCAGGAGGCATTTAGGGGTGCTGCACTATTTGGGGTGTCATTGAACGCTCGCCATATATATATATATATTTAAGTGGAAGTGGTGACGTAAATTTTGAGCTTGATGGTGCAGGGAGTCAGTAGAAAAAGTGAAAGTTGCTGTGTCTGAAATGAATCCATCCATGATGTGGCCAAAATTTACAGCAAAGGTGAATGGTTTAGTGAAACAGTCTACATAGATTGATAAGCGAGGCAGTGAGTATGGTGGGTTAGTCAGTGCGGGAGAGTGCTAGCTTAGAAATCAGGTACGCGAACATAATTTTGTGGCTATTTTATATTCCAATGTCAAGCAGACCGTAATTTCGTTTATCCTTCTAAAGTTGTTTTTTTTTTTTTTCTTTTTTTTTTTTTTCTTTTTTTTTTGCTGAGATATCCAACTATTTTATCGTATGCTGCTATACGAAAACGTGATAGCTACAATTTTTGGAATAATTATTTTCATCTGGTATGTTACACAGTATTTGAGATATATGGTTTGTTTACATATTGGTTATTGGTTTAGCCAGTATCGTTTTATAAGTATTGCTTCAATTAATGTATTGCTGTTTGAAATAATTTCAATTTTTTTGCATGGTGTGATAATTTGTACCATCTTTACTCTGGGATATATTGTTTTCTTACTCATACTTTAGGATTACGGACTATTACTATTCTATGTTAGCATGTTGCCTTAATTTTCCGTGCTTCTCATTATTGTTTGCATGGTGTCAGGTTTTAAACATAGCTTCAGTTTCTAGTCCACATATACTAGAGAAGCACGTTACTTCAGAGCTCATCTGGTCTTCCGGAGTGAAGAACAGTTGCATCAAAAAATTGTCGGTAATTAAGCCATGAACAAGACTTTAATTATCTATACTATATTATAATTACTGAGTTTGCATTCGGCAGCTCGCAAAGCTCGAGAGAAATCTAAAACTCAACAGTCGTACTATTTAATACTTACTTCCCGTACCAGCTTTTCCTATCCTTCCTTTGAACTCCCTCAATATTCAAGCTCTTTTCAGAAACAGCTTTCCCTGCCTCCCTCTCATCGAAAATCAAAATTCATAAATATTCATGCCCCTTCCATATTTGAGCTTTTTACCCCCATCAACGTCGTCCTCTCCTCCTTCCACCGTCGCCAGCACATTTGAATCTGGTTCTCCGCCAATCGCCTACCCGACTGCTACTTTCGCCCCTCCATCCCATTAGTATTTCCTCACTCAACTGGTGGCAGTTTTCGTCTTCTTCTTCGTCTCCAGGATTTTTCGTCACTGCAGCGTCTGGTAGTTGTCTTCCAACTAAGATTGTTGCAAATTCGCAACTACCTTCTGGTAAATCTTCGATTTTTGGAACATAGATTCTGTGTTTTACTTATTACTATTTTTTTTTAATGATAGATTGCAAAAGTTAGCCCTGGATTAAGCCCAATCCCAAATTATTTTGTTGGATCTCACATACTATTTTCCAAAAATGTATCATCTATAGTAAGTTGTTAAAATGCCAGTAGTGGAAATGGTGTTAGTTTAGGGAAATTGATTAACGGAATTGAAAAAAGCTTACATTTGTACCATTCGAGTATTATTTATTTTATAATCTGCTTTCTTTTAAACATTAATTTTTTGCGTACGATGCTCTTACTGGGTTAGACCTTTTTAATCAAGGTTTTTGGAGTTTGTCAAGTCTCGTTGTAATTGCAGGATTATAGGATATAGCGTACCAAACCATAATTTTATAGGAAGATGTCAAGAAGGAATTTCGATGTACAAAATATGAAAAACTGACAACAACAAAATTCCACAAAATGCAAGAATTCTAAAATACTAATAGGCTTTTTGGTTCTTCATTACTACAGTGTTTTTCAGAACCAAATAATGGTCTTGACTGATCATTTTCTCAAAAAAGGCACTGAAATACCCATTTCAGTGGATGAAACACACGAAAGTGGTAACATGATTTTAGTTTATTCACAAACGAAAAAACAATCTGAAAGGGAAAAAAATGAATAAAAAGGATAAACGTCGGATGCATAGAGTATAATCGAATGGTTACCAGCAATACCAATAAACTCAAAAATGGTTGCCAGCTAAAAAAAAAAAAATGAAGATTCATATAGTATAATGATTAACTAATGAAAGCATGTTATTTATATAAGGAAGAACATCAGATTCTTGCTTTGAGAAATCTTAAAGCTTAGAAGTAAGACTTGAAGTTTATATTTTTAGTGGGTCCTTGAATTAGTTAGCAATTGATTGTTGAATCTTTTTAGCATTCTGTCATTGCATACACTGTATCTCATTTAGTTTTATGAAATTTATTTATTGGCGTGGCATTTCAAAAGCATTTCCTGATTGCGGGCTCCTGCTTCACCTGTATTTTCAACAAATATACTTAATTGATTGAAGAGTCTAATGCATCGTTAAATAAAATGATTACAAGTTATCGTGCTCAGGATGCTTAAAACATAAACTCTATATTTTTAGAGAAATGATTTTGTCAATGGACAAGCGATGATTACTCATTTTACGTTGTGTGTTTGAACTTTGAAGTAGGAATGTGAAGGAACAGTGAAAAATTCTATGTCTTGAATGCATCTATTAAATGCAATAAACTAGCAAAATTTATTAGTAAAACTGAAGGTGGATTAACTTACTTTTTTAACAATTCATATGGTATATTTTTGCACCCCAATTTTACTCTTTAAGTTTTGACAGGTTGTGTTGCCTAGGTTTGCTCACTAACTAATATATTTCATCTTCAATCCATGTTATATCATAACTCATTGTAGCAAGTGAAAAAAAATATTTATGAAAAATACAAGAGCTTGAATGCATTAATACAATTATAGCATGAACATAAGCTGTACGTTGCCATCATCTTAGCCATGTGCTGCATACAGTCGAACCGAAAGCTCTTTCTGTTTCGCACCATTTGTTCACTTTTCCATCTTTCTGAAAATTAATTCTTGGCTCACATAAACAATATATAAAATCATGATAAGTTATGAATTAACAAATCGACCTTTCAATGAACAACCATATGAATTGTGCGTAGTAATTTCATACACAATGCTTTAAAGGTGAATATGTCTCCATCAGGAGACTTTAAAAACGCACAATGAGTAAGTAATTTCGTTATCATTATGTTTCTTCAATATCCTTAGCATAAAAATCCATTGGCACTATGAGTAGTAATTTGTAGGCAATACTTATGTAAATCATAACATTAAATTATAGAACATCAAACCATTCAGATTCAACTTTACATTTTTGTCATCCTACCATAGAATTATTATTACATAAAGTTCTCAGTCATATTCTTATGATTTCAATTAAAGAACATCATAAATTCCATCATGGCAGTTATCGGTAGATTGGCATGATATAAGAACAGGATTTTTAAACTATACTTTAATTATCATATATATTTTAATATATCATCTTGAATTAAAAATATTATTTCATATGATGTTCTAAAAGTGGCATGTTCTTATATTTTTGTGTCCTACTAATAATGAAGAGTTATTAAATTTCCATTGAACATTTCAAATCTTTTAGCCCATGTTATTTTCATCAAAACATATGTTGACAACTAGAATAAATGGGATGCACCCTGTTACTAAAATAACGTAAATGAAATAATAATAATAATAATAATAACAATAATAACAATAAAAACAACAAAAACAACAACAACAAAAGCAATACTACTAATAATAATAATATTAACAACAGCAACATCAACAACAACAATAACAACAATAATAACAATAATAATAATAATAATAATAAAGAGCTGGGGTAGAAAAATAAAAGTGAAGTGTCCAGAGTAGGCGCATCTTTACTGCACCACTGGTAATTTTCTTATTGATAAAATTGTCTATTTTTGCCTCATGACGATTTCCAACTAAATTTAGTCATTTACTCTTCTTTCCTTGGAAGAAATGATAGGGTTAGCGCTCATTGGGTGTTTTACTGTTTCTCATCCTTGACATATTGCTAAAAAAAATATATTTGTTTGATTTGACATCTGGGATGATTTCTAATGAATGGTTATATTTTTTATGCAGAACATAGAAGTGGTCAGTGGGGAAAATTAGACTACGCTGGTATCAGTGTTAGTAGTAGTATTGTTATGAAAACATTAATGAACAAAATGGTCATTAAAATGTTCACAGGTGTAAGCACTACTTCTTAAAAAGAAAAATTCGGTTATTGATCATATGGATGGATAGAGCATCAATATCTATCTTCGATATTCAATTATAAATACAACTCGATGAAACTATCATGTATTATTATTCAACCTGGAGTGCCAATTGGTTTATTGTTAGAATGTAAACAATGTTGATATATTTGAAATATTCTTATTTTATATATGAGGCTCTTTACAATTTCCACATGGATTTTTTACATCTAATTTTTTTTTCCAATATACTAAGCAGCATGTTTACTTCTATTATAATTTGCAAATATAAGTTTACTTTGCTCACAACTTCCTGAAACTGTCCTATTATTTGATGTCATCTGTTTTGGTCAGATCAAAACCTCGATTGTCTTTGCAATGGTCCACATCATAAACATATTAACTTCATTAAAGTACATAAACATATTAACTTCATTAAAGTATTGATATGTATTTGCATATCACGGAACACCATAATACATGTTGACAACAAACCACCTTTGATTTGCACTTACATATATAAGTATGGTGTATGAAGCTTATCGTCAACTATTATGCTTAGGGCCTGTTCTTTGCTCCTTTCTCTCTCCGTTTGCTAACTGACGCGTCCAACGCGTCAGACGCGTCAGTTAGGAAACGGGACAGAAAGGCCCGTTTGCTCACCGCACCAAAATGGAGCTGTTACCCTCCAACGCACATCCGTTTGCATTAATTAGGGTATTAATCAAGTTTTTAGTGTTAAATTTAGTGTTTTATAGGTTTTAAAAATTAATAACTTGAGCAAATGAGATCCGATTGAGACGCGGTTTTTTGCGTTGCGATCGTATCGGAGTGCTCTACGTAATGGAGTTGGTTTGAACTGAATTGGAGTAATTTATAATTTTTCTATTTTACTAAACATCCCGTTAACATTCTCCGCTCAAATGGTCCGCTTAACGCGCCAAACGCATTCTCCGCTAACTCCAATTCTCCGCTATAATACTCCGCTGAAATACTCCGCTTCCGCTAGCAAAGAACACACCCTTAGTACTTGGGATCCATCCAAATTCTCTGCAATATCCACCTATTCAGTGCATGTAGCCACGACTCAAAGTCAAATGGATAGGTAAGGTCTTTAGTGAAACTTAGAGCCCTACTGGAGTGTTTCTAGACAAGAGAGTGAAAATATAATAGAAGAATGTGTTATTGATGTACATTAGAGATGCACAATAAGTTTATTTCATTGAATATTTGGATATTCAGCTATTGTGATTGACAAATAATCTATTATTCCATTATTTCATTGAATGAGTAATAATGGTATAAAAATTTGGAACAATTGATAAATAATCCATTATTCCTCTTTTGGCACACAATATTTAACTGTTTTTGCAAAATCATAATGTACCTATTTTTTTAAAAGCTAAAAGTTAAAAGCGTGCTACTGTGTTTTTTTAACTACCTAGCGCACAAATCTGTTTCCTTTTCGATGTTTTTACAAGATATATGGTTTCTTGGATTCGTCCTTCACAAAAAATTTGATGATGCTTTTAGTTTCTAAACTATTCACAGAAAACTTATATACTTAAATTATCTACATTTTAAGTATTTAACAAAAATATATTAAATATTTAGCTAATTTTTTTTATACATTTTAGTGACACACTATGAGTTTACTTAAATGCACGTCCCTTAATATTGCTTCTGCAAATATGTTATACAATTTCACTATACTAAAGAAAAAAAAAAAACGTCATATCCACTCTATTCTATATAATCTACAAAGCAGTGAATATTTGATTATTATTATTATTATGATTATTGTTTTTTGCTAGATGTAGTAAGTTCATAATTTTTTTCCCCAGGTTTACTAAAATATTTTTGTACTGGAGTCAGATTTTTTTCGGTTAATTTGTTTGCATTTAGCTGGTAAAGTACGTTGCCTTCTTTGCTACATTTGAAAACTAAAAACGTTAATTCACAAATTCTAGGAGGTCAACCATGCAATTCCCAGGTATTTAATTTCAATGCATGTATGATTGATTTAAATATTCCCCGGTTCTAATATACTTGACAAATTTATTCTTTGCGTTAGTCTTATTTGGTGAATTGAATTAAATATTAGAGTATATGTCTGTTTTGGGTTTTAATTTCAACTCTATACAATCAATCGTTTTACCACAAATTGTTTTCTCATATTTTTGAGCTTTGTAATATCATGAAACATCATCAAAAACTTTCTACTCGCGAATTATACTCAATTTTGTTCCCTCTTTCTATTTATTTAGTTACATCGTAAAACTGAAGTACTGTACTTAATCTGCCTAGCAGTTTTGTTGTTTAAAGAAGAAACCTATAATGCATCTCAACAATCTTTTGGATGATCAAATGATCCAGTATGCTACATGATGTAATTTTGCAACACTGCTATTACTGCGATATTATTCCCTAATTTTTTGTTGCATGCGCTGCTGGTATTAAGTGCATATATACATGTTCTATGCTAAGGTAAGCATTGCCATCTTGAATTCACTTATACAATAATTTAACTCTTTTGAAAAATGAAGTGGGTTTTCTTCTTTGATCATATTGAAGGTCTTTGTAGTTTTTAGCTGCACAAAATTATTGAAATATTCATATCCACCGCCTTTAGAAATTAAGGTGTTAATTTCCATTTTTGTTTATGGCTACGTTAGAGGTCTGTAGAAGCGTACAAAAAAAAAAAAAAAAAACCCAGTTTTGTGTTAGTTTATACTACACAAGTACACAGTTAGTCAATAAGCTAAGCACGCTAATGGCCTAATTTTGATTATTATTTTTGACATGGGCTGATGCCATGAAACGTAATTTTGTGGACGTTACTGGACAACTGGCATTGAATCCAGAAATTGAATGTCATGTTACTTTTGGATTGTGATCACCAAAGTGAAACTTATAATGGATGCAGGAACTATACTTTTAATTCAGCTAATTTTTTGTCTTCTTTGTTACGTTAATTTTGCTAGGTGGTTTTGATGTATAATTAATTGCGTATTTATAACCACCTTGGAAATATATCTTTAATTTCAACGTTAGCACCATATCATTTCACTAAGTAAAAAATTGTTTTTAAAATCCACCTTACATTTGGAATATGCATTTCATATACTCCATGCTTTTAAGTTTTAACTAAATGTAGCTTATGAGATAATAGTTTTTGATCATTTTCTATTTTTTTTTCTACATTTGCATATCAATATGTCATATTTTATATCAATTGTAGTTCATTATAACTTTTGGAACGCTAAGGAAGTTGACTCTTAGTTAGGGATTTCTAAAAGACATTAATGCCTTTTAAGTAAAGATTCAATTTATTTCAAAAAAATAAGCAGCTTAAAATGTTTTGATTCTGTCAGAGAAGTAATTTGATTTCATATAATAGTTTATAATTTCTTGCAATTGTCTCCAAATTTGGTTTTGATATTTAGAAAAATAGAAATCAGTGTATGCATGTGTCTAGATCAAGGAATGGAAAGCATAGAGCATATGTACGGTTTTCAATTTGATTTTATCCCACTAAATATGCTTTATTACATTTGATATTTTGTAACACCCCGCCTCCGCTAGGGTCACTCGCAAAGGAATGCACTAGCTTTAGAGGGGCATTATTGGTAAACATGCACAGAAATATCACAAGACAGAACATATAAAAAAGCGGAAGTAAAATCAAACTTTCATAAACATTAATAATTAAGGTCTAAAGCCTTTTATATCAGAGTACATCAAAACCTGTCTTGCAATAGTAAAGAAGCATAAAGATTTTTTCATAAATTATTCCCCAAGTAAAAACAGTAAAGTAGCCATAGCCAAGAAGAGTCCAAGCCATCCATGATGACCTTCAAGCAGAAAAAGTCCGAACTAAACAACAGTATTTCCTCCCTGTAACCTGGGGGGGAAACGGAAGAAAAGAGGCGAAACAAAACGGGTCAGTCAAAAAGACTGAGTAAACCCTATCTACTATTAGCATAAAAACTAGTAAAGTTAACTGACATGAGAAACTGAGATGAACATAAGCATGATGACAAGATAGATAAGCTAAATCAAAATAACAGGATGAACTACTGAACTTAGATAAACTAAGGTGTCATGGTAAATTACGATGTCAAGATAAAACAAGGTATCACGTCGTCAGGTTTCTATCAAGTATAATATCCCAAGATATCTATCAAGTCTAACGTCCCATGGTATCTATCCTGTATATCTGCTCTGCACCTATCGTACTAGTATCCCAACCCGTGTCATGTGTTAACCATGAATGTCCCTTGCCCAACGTCATGTAATGGTCCATGTCAACCTAATATATAGCATATGTAGGTTTTCCCAACTCGTATGTTTCTTTCCATGAATAAGTTCAGTCCTTTGCCGTAGGCCGTACGGACTTCCCCTGTAAACGTTTTATCCTTGAAGTTGTTTTGGACTGCAACCCTTGATCTAGTTGTGTTTCCTTACCATGAACTATCGTGCGTCCACTTAGGATTTATGCCACCTAGGGCCGCTAGGGATTATGCTACCTAATGAACGTTTCCGTGTCTCGGTTTGGGTTTTGGCCACCTAGGACCACTAGGGATTACGCCACCCGTCAACCGCGCCCTTGATCCCACGTATGTATCGTGAATCGTTTTCCATGTCTAGATGCACATGTTCCCCAATGTGCCATCCGAGTTCCGTGCCAGGGCAAATCAAGAAATACGGAACTCGGTCGGGAGCTTTAAATCGTCTGCCGATGCAGATATCAAGGTCTGTTTTTGTACCCGTGGCTATGGTCCCACGTGGCCCCTCCCTCAACTACTGAAAGACAATCCAAGAAAAATCATGTATAAGAACCACTCCCCGGCCCCACTATAGCCCACTTTCCTACGGGCCAACCTCACCCATGACTCGATAGCAAGCACATGGTCTGTTGGGGGTTCCCTGCCTTTCCGCACGTACACGATTGACTAAAGATGGTAGGTAGTCGGCGATGTGCTATCCAGGGCAAAAACAAGAATCGTCGACTCCACGCTAATCCATCCCAGTCTTTAGGTTGCTCGCATAGCAACCAAGGCATACTCTTGGTCCTTCTAACGCAGACCTTAACCTCTCATGGGCCTAGTATAATTACCTGGCAGCCCATAGAGGGATCCCAAGAATATCCTCACGTCCCCCGAAGCTTCCACTTCGGCACCCAGTGCGCTGGAGCTTTTATCCAAGTCAGATAACTTGCTCCCCCTCGTATACTAAGCGATGACCTACCGTATCAGGTTACTCATCGTTTTGAGAATTAGTCCTATGTCCTTAGCTAAGAATTATTACTTAGTTACCCTTAACTAAGGTTTACCACTTAGCTTCCTTTCCCGTTATCCTTGATTAACCACGGTTTTCTACCTAGTTCTTCTAGCTAGGGTTTGTCTATTGGGTTAAGTGTTATCATTCAAGTCCATGACTTAACCCGCCCACGAATCACGTCAAAGATTAGCTAAGTATTTAAGTTCAAGACTTAGTCCCACAAGTTGGTTAGGTGTACCCAGAGGCTCATGACTTAACCCTATCAAGTCAAATTGGTCAAGTACTAGCTTACCTTAATCCTATCGGATTATCTTGCTAGATCGATTAAGCATAGATTATCTTAATCCCATCAAATTATCGAGTCGGATTGGTTAAGTATAGGTTGGCTTAACCCCATCCTCTAATCGTACTACAATGGTTAAGTATATTCTAAAAAGGTCTTGTGACTTAACCTTATCAGGTCCGCGTATTAGATTGGTTAAGTGTAAGTTACTTAACCCCATCAAATCATCATGTATAATTGGTTAAGTATAAGTTGCTTAACCCCATTAAATTATCACGTTAAGTTGGTTAAGTATTGGTTACTTAAACTCATTGAATTACCGAGTTTAAATTGGTTAAGTGTTTAACTTAACCCCATCGAATTACCGTGTTTAGATTAGTTAAGTGTGGATTACTTAACCCCATCTAATTACCGTGTCGGATTAGTTAGGTGCAAATTACTTAACCCCATCCCCTAATCATCTTGTATGGTTAAGTGTCATTAAGAAAACTTACTTAACCTTGCCAAATTATCATGTTGAATTGATTAAGTGTTGGTTAACTTAATCCCCGTCCACTAGTCGTATAAAAATGGTTAAGCGTCATTAGGCAAATCAAATCACTTAACCTACCCAACCTTGTCATGTTTTGTTAAGTATCAT
Organism: Allium sativum; assembly: GCA_030737875.1. NCBI lineage: Eukaryota > Viridiplantae > Streptophyta > Magnoliopsida > Asparagales > Amaryllidaceae > Allium > Allium sativum. The sequence goes on from CM060914.1 coordinate 143,254,116, forward strand.
TAGCCTAACCAATTTACTTAACCCATTTACCCATGTCATATTTGGTTAAGAGTCATTAATCAAATTAACTTAACCCTATCATGTGGCATTAATTACTTAATGCACCCCAACCTCTCACATTAGACTTTGTTGTGGTTACTAGTTAAGCCGGTCGGTTCCGGGTAGCTTTACACCACAACTTGGTCTAACCTCGGGTTCAAGCACAACATGACCAACTTCTCACATTGGGTCTTATTGTTTGCAACTACTAGTTAGGCCGGTCGGTTCCGGGTAGTTTTACGTTGCAAACTCAACCCAACCTCGAGTTGGCCACTTTCATGTTTAGTCTAGTGTTATGTTCATAGTCAAGTTTTCAAGCAATTGGGTAGACCTAACTTAATAGGTAAATTCCCAATGGGTAGACCTAACTTAATAGGTAAATTCCCAAGCTTATGTTTTTATGCATACTTACATGTCAATTTCCATGTTATATTTCAAGTCATGTTTTCAAGTATAAACACATGTCATATTTAACGTTACATGTTGTCATGTTTATACCCATTTACCCAAGTCATATTCGTGTCATTATGTTTCCCCATAATGTGACCCCAACGCTTTTTAAACTAGCATATACGTTCGCAACAACGTGATGGATTAAAAGAAGAGACTTGGCAAAGGAATGACAAAAATGGATATTAAGCCACAAGTTAATCATGGTGGCAAATGAGGCACAAATGTGTTCATTAGCTTGCATGTTACATTCTTAAGCCTCAAAAAAACATGCATAAACCCAAACTTGGTACATAAGCGAATCATGGTGACAAAAGACATGGAATGATGGCTAGAAACTCGCATATATCATCATATAAGGATTATGACTTCATATGCAAGTTGACATAATGATTATGAAGATTCTCATGTTGCATAATGCAACGTTTCAACATAAAGGTTGTGGCTTTTTGCTCATAAGATCAAGCTAATGACTTCATAGACTTGCATGACATGATAGCATATATCATTCTCATTGATCAAACCCAAACTTGCAACATGAACATTTAACTTCATAGTTAATATCTAAGAGTAGGGAAGGGCTTACATTGCTATGAAGGCCTAAATCGATTAAACTAAAGCTTGTGATGAAGCCTATGCATGCCATCACCCAAAAAACTCAAAGATGGATGCTCCAAATCAACAAAAACACCATCTTTATGAACAAAGATCAAAGCTTTTGCCTTGGAATCAACTTGAGAAGCTTTCATACTAACATAGGGACTCTCTAACACTCTCAAAATCATGAAACCTTTCATAGAAATGAAGTGGAGGCTAGGATAGTTGAGTGGAGGCCATGAGAGTAGAAATTTGGCCATAGTTTAGTTACATGAGTGAATAATGAGGGTTTAGGGGGGGTTAGGGGCTTATTTATAGAAGATTAGGCTAGTTAGGACCCTTAGATTAACCCTAGGATAGATCCCAGCCCTCAAAAATCGTCACAAGCCTCCAAAACAAGACCAAGGGCCAAAACAGGTGCACCAGGCCAACCAGGGTCAAGCCAGAAGGCTGTGCAGGTTTCTGGCTCGACAAGGGCGCACTTCCCAAGTGCGCCAGTGTATTTTTGTGCTGGCGCACTTCACAAGTGCGCCAATGCATTCTGGCTTGTTTTCGGTTTTTCTGCCTAACTTCGTTCGTCCATATCTTCTTCATACGGACACCGATTTACGAAATTTCGGACTCTATTTCGCGTATTTTTCCGAGACGAACGCAATTGCGCAAGCCGTTTATCCTGATTCAGATTTTATAATTTAATTCTGCCTTGATTCTTGTCTTAGCACGTTGCTAAAAATTTGGGTTGTTACATCCTCCCCAACTTAAAGGATTTCGTCCCCGAAATCTCCAAGTTAGGAAGAACGTATCCTATCATCCGTCATCCATCTACTCAAAACATCATCCACAAGCAACCATTGTCCTTAGATGATTTCTAATGCTGTATGAATATATGCAAAACGTGTGTGTACATGTTCCTTAGCTAATGCTAATGATCAGGCCTGAATAATCTTTCTAACGCAAAATATGTATAGTGCCATGAATCCAACATGTATGCAAATAGTCCTAGCGATATAGGTACTATATGCGTGCACAATCATTCATTCATATGCAACAACCGCATGATAATACATTCGATTTCATCCATAAACAAGTATAAATACTCGTGCATATGCAATATGAAATGTGACCGAGTCGAGCTAGTATCTAATGTGTATTCGCGCATCCACGAGCAACCACTTGCAACCACTTGCAACCATATCAATCATAACATGTTTCAAATACATGTTTACATCCATAGGGTTCTACCTAGGATTCCCTGAAACAGGGTCGAGAAGATAAACGAGACAAACTCCTTACGGGGTTTGTAACAGAAAATAGGACCGAGAGGGTGTCCACAAAAGATAGCCTACAAGTAAGCTCTACAGAAAACAGGGATCAAGGATACACTCCCAAAAGGAGATATCATGCGCGTATCTAGTCTTTGACCATCAAAGTCGTACTTCCTTAAGCTCAATTCCATTGTGCCTTGACCGTCTTTGCGATTTCGTAGCTTCTTATTTCCTGTTTCCATAACATGAGCTGGAACTCATTCCTTCGTCGCCTCTCGTTCCACTTGCACTTATCCTTTTTCTAAAATACTTGACGCAAACATGACTGCGTACTCATGATCTCATACAAGCTTTCCAAAATTCACTAATGAATCTCGGACCTCGTACCACAAGGTATTCCACGTAGAAGAACTTTCTCTTGAAAGTAGGCAGATGTCAACCAGGTTATCAAGCGCACTTACTAGGGTGATTTCCATAACCCATGCATAAGTGAAATAAACCATCCATCTTATCGGCGAACACCACTCGATCGGGCTTCAAATTTCCAATAAAGGCATCACGGGATTCTAAGTAACTAATCATGACCGAACCCAAAAGGTTACACGAGACTCCGAGGGTATTACCAAGGCTAGTCAAGAGTCTAACTACCCTCCTATCAAAACCGAGAGTGGCACCCCTTACTGGATAACCACTTCATCCTTAGAATCCATCCATAGCTTATAAACATAAGCATTATTTCCAAGCTCAACACTTGACATAGACATTCTCAAATCCAAACAAGCCATGAATAAATGGACTGATTCTCCAATAGGACTTCGAGACAAAAATGGGATTCTCTATTACGTTAGTACTTAAGGTGCAGAGACTCAACTATCGAAGCAGACTTAAATGATACGATGATAAAAACAAAGTCCTAACGGGATGATAGAGAAGAAAAGCTAAACCTTTAACAAGATCGTTACCCTCCTTCCGAGGTACCCTAGAAATAAGAGCATACTATTACCCTCCCGATGATCTTGTCCTTGTCCCATAATACTTAACTATCCACCCCGTTTTACCATGCCAAAGGTACTCTCTCGTCATGGGTTTCATTGTTCATCTTTCTCCCTCCTTTGAGGACTAAGCCATACCAACCAGTTGCTCATCCTTAAGCTCGTATCCTTTATCCTCTTTCTCACTATCCTTTCTTATAACGCGGCCACTGGTCTCTCGAGAACCACCTCCATCGCATGGAAAGCACTTTCGTAGATAGAAAAGACTAGTCGCAGTTAAAACCACTGTGACTACAGATGGAGGAAAGAAAGGAAAAGAGATTCAATTAAGGAAACAAGGATAGTGCTAATGGCCTTTGGGGAATAGCCTTTTTCTTTTAAAAGAAAATTTTCTTGAAAAATGCTTCTTTATAAACGATTTTCAAATAGTTTTCAGAAGGTCTTTAAAAACTTTTGCCCAGTCTGGTAACCTTCTGCTCTGATACCAAATGTAACACCCCGCCTCCGCTAGGGTCACTCGCAAAGGAATGCACTAGCTTTAGAGGGGCATTATTGGTAAACATGCACAGAAATATCACAAGACAGAACATATAAAATAGCGGAAGTAAAATCAAACTTTCATAAACATTAATAATTAAGGTCTAAAGCCTTTTACATCAGAGTACATCAAAACCTGTCTTGCAATAGTAAAGAAGCATAAAGACTTTTTCATAAATTATTCCCCAAGTAAAAACAGTAAAGTAGCCATAGCCAAGAAGAGTCCAAGCCATCCATGATGACCTTCAAGCAGAAGAAGTCCGAACTAAACAACAGTATTTCCTCCCTGTAACCTGGGGGGGGGGGGGGGGAATGGAAGAAAAGAGGCGAAACAAAACGGGTCAGTCAAAAAGACTGAGTAAGCCCTATCTACTATCAGCATAAAAACTAGTAAAGTTAACTGACATGAGAAACTGAGATGAACATAAGCATGATGACAAGATAGATAAGCTAAATCAAAATAACAGGATGAACTACTGAACTCAGATAAACTAAGGTGTCATGATAAATTACGATGTCAAGATAAAACAAGGTATCACGTCGTCAGGTTTCTATCAAGTATAATATCCCAAGATATCTATCAAGTCTAACGTCCCATGGTATCTATCCTGTATATCTGCTCTGCACCTATCATACTAATATCCCAACCCGCGTCATGTGTTAACCATGAATGTCCCTTGCCCAACGTCATGTAATGGTCCATGTCAACCTAATATATAGCATATGTAGGTTTTCCCAACTCGTATGTTTCTTTCCATGAATAAGTTCAGTCCTTTGCCGTAGGCCGTACGGACTTCCCCTGTAAACGTTTTATCCTTGAAGTTGTTTTGGACTGCAACCCTTGATCTAGTTGTGTTTCCTTACCATGAACTATCGTGCGTCCACTTAGGATTTATGCCACCTAGGGCCGCTAGGGATTATGCTACCTAATGAACGTTTCCGTGTCTCGGTTTGGGTTTTGGCCACCTAGGACCACTAGGGATTACGCCACCCGTCAACCGCGCCCTTGATCCCACGTATGTATCGTGAATCGTTTTCCATGTCTAGATGCACATGTTCCCCAATGTGCCATCCGAGTTCCGTGCCAGGGCAAATCAAGAAATACGGAACTCGGTCGGGAGATTTAAATCGTCTGCCGATGCAGATATCAAGGTCTGTTTTTGTACCCGTGGCTATGGTCCCACGTGGCCCCTCCCTCAACTACTGAAAGGCAATCCAAGAAAAATCATGTATAAGAACCACTCCCCGGACCCACTATAGCCCACTTTCCTACGGGCCAACCTCACCCATGACTCGATAGCAAGCACATGGTCTGTTGGGGGTTCCCTGCCTTTCCGCACGTACACGATTGACTAAAGATGGTAGGTAGTCGGCGATGTGCTATCCAGGGCAAAAACAAGAATCGTCGACTCCACGCTAATCCATCCCAGTCTTTAGGTTGCTCGCATAGCAACCAAGGCATACTCTTGGTCCTTCTAACGCAGACCTTAACCTCTCATGGGCCTAGTATAATTACCTGGCAGCCCATAGAGGGATCCCAAGAATATCCTCACGTCCCCCGAAGCTTCCACTTCGGCACCCAGTGCGCTGGAGCTTTTATCCAAGTCAGATAACTTGCTCCCCCTCGTATACTAAGCGATGACCTACCGTATCAGGTTACTCATCGTTTTGAGAATTAGTCCTATGTCCTTAGCTAAGAATTATTACTTAGCTACCCTTGACTAAGGTTTACCACTTAGCTTCCTTTCCCGTTATCCTTGATTAACCACGGTTTTCTACCTAGTTCTTCTAGCTAGGGTTTGTCTATTGGGTTAAGTGTTATCATTCAAGTCCATGACTTAACCCGCCCACGAATCACGTCAAAGATTGGCTAAGTATTTAAGTTCAAGACTTAGTCCCACAAGTTGGTTAGGTGTACCCAGAGGCTCATGACTTAACCCTATCAAGTCAAATTGGTCAAGTACTAGCTTACCTTAATCCTATCGGATTATCTTGCTAGATCGATTAAGCATAGATTATCTTAATCCCATCAAATTATCGAGTCGGATTGGTTAAGTATAGGTTGGCTTAACCCCATCCTCTAATCGTACTACAATGGTTAAGTATATTCTAAAAAGGTCTTGTGACTTAACCTTATCAGGTCCGCGTATTAGATTGGTTAAGTGTAAGTTACTTAACCCCATCAAATCATCATGTATAATTGGTTAAGTATAAGTTGCTTAACCCCATTAAATTATCACGTTAAGTTGGTTAAGTATTGGTTACTTAACCTCATTGAATTACCGAGTTTAAATTGGTTAAGTGTTTAACTTAACCCCATCGAATTACCGTGTGTAGATTAGTTAAGTGTGGATTACTTAACCCCATCTAATTACCGTGTCGGATTAGTTAGGTGCAAATTACTTAACCCCATCCCCTAATCATCTTGTATGGTTAAGTGTCATTAAGAAAACTTACTTAACCTTGCCAAATTATCATGTTGGATTGATTAAGTGTTGGTTAACTTAATCCCCGTCCACTAGTCGTATAAAAATGGTTAAGCGTCATTAGGCAAATCAAATCACTTAACCTACCCAACCTTGTCATGTTTTGTTAAGTATCATTAGCCTAACCAATTTACTTAACCCATTTACCCATGTCATATTTGGTTAAGAGTCATTAATCAAATTAACTTAACCCTATCATGTGGCATTAATTACTTAATGCACCCCAACCTCTCACATTAGACTTTGTTGTGGTTACTAGTTAAGCCGGTCGGTTCCGGGTAGCTTTACACCACAACTTGGTCTAACCTCGGGTTCAAGCACAACATGACCAACTTCTCACATTGGGTCTTATTGTTTGCAACTACTAGTTAGGCCGGTCGGTTCCGGGTAGTTTTACGTTGCAAACTCAACCCAACCTCGAGTTGGCCACTTTCATGTTTAGTCTAGTGTCATGTTCATAGTCAAGTTTTCAAGCAATTGGGTAGACCTAACTTAATAGGTAAATTCCCAATGGGTAGACCTAACTTAATAGGTAAATTCCCAAGCTTATGTTTTTATGCATACTTACATGTCAACTTCCATGTTATATTTCAAGTCATGTTTTCAAGTATAAACACATGTCATATTTAACGTTACATGTTGTCATGTTTATACCCATTTACCCAAGTCATATTCGTGTCATTATGTTTCCCCATAATGTGACCCCAACGCTTTTTAAACTAGCATATACGTTCGCAACAACGTGATGGATTAAAAGAAGAGACTTGGCAAAGGAATGACAAAAATGGATATTAAGCCACAAGTTAATCATGGTGGCAAATGAGGCACAAATGTCTTCATTAGCTTGCATGTTACATTCTTAAGCCTCAAAAAAACATGCATAAACCTAAACTTGGTACATAAGCGAATCATGGTGACAAAAGACATGGAATGATGGCTAGAAACTCGCATATATCATCATATAAGGATTATGACTTCATATGCAAGTTGACATAATGATTATGAAGATTCTCATGTTGCATAATGCAACGTTTCAACATAAAGGTTGTGGCTTTTTGCTCATAAGATCAAGCTAATGACTTCATAGACTTGCATGACATGATAGCATATATCATTCTCATTGATCAAACCCAAACTTGCAACATGAACATTTAACTTCATAGTTAATATCTAAGAGTAGGGAAGGGCTTACATTGCTATGAAGGCCTAAATCGATTAAACTAAAGCTTGTGATGAAGCCTATGCATGCCATCACCCAAAAAACCCAAAGATGGATGCTCCAAATCAACAAAAACACCATCTTTATGAACAAAGATCAAAGCTTTTGCCTTGGAATCAACTTGAGAAGCTTTCATACTAACATAGGGACTCTCTAACACTCTCAAAATCATGAAACCTTTCATAGAAATGAAGTGGAGGCTAGGATAGTTGAGTGGAGGCCATGAGAGTAGAAATTTGGCCATAGTTTAGTTACATGAGTGAATAATGAGGGTTTAGGGGGGGTTAGGGGCTTATTTATAGAAGATTAGGCTAGTTAGGACCCTTAGATTAACCCTAGGATAGATCCCAGCCCTCAAAAATCGTCACAAGCCTCCAAAACAAGACCAAGGGCCAAAACAGGTGCACCAGGCCAGCCAGGGTCAAGCCAGAAGGCTGTGCAGGTTTCTGGCTCGACACGGGCGCACTTCCCAAGTGCGCCAGTGTATTTTTGTGCTGGCGCACTTCACAAGTGCGCCAGTGCATTCTGGCTTGTTTTCGGTTTTTCTGCCTAACTTCGTTCGTCCATATCTTCTTCATACGGACTCCGATTTACGAAATTTCGGACTCTATTTCGCGTATTTTTCCGAGACGAACGCAATGGCGCAAGCCGTTTATCCTGATTCAGATTTTATAATTTAATTCTGCCTTGATTCTTGTCTTAGCACGTTGCTAAAAATTCGGGTTGTTACATATTTTGTTGGTTTCTTCCTATGAATAATTAAATTTGTTGCATTCATCCATGTGCAGGTACTTCTTTCACATAATTTAGTTGAAGCAGAAATTTGTATTATAACGAGCTCTTTATAAGGGGAGAAATTGTGGTGTTACACATGTTCTTGGTAAGCTTTGCTAAGCCCTGATAATGGTCTGATATAATAACCACCGTTGATTAACATACGAGTTTTTGAGTACATATTGTATACAACAATCAATTCCACTTTTAACTTTAAGATTGAAACTTGTTCTCCTACTGCTAATATTTTGGATATATTGTTTGATTCTTACTTCTTAGTACCTAATCCTATCGCTTTATAAATGGATACAGCTGAGAAAGCAGCAAAAATATTTGAAGGGGATATGTTCAGAATGATGCTTCTGAAATCCAAGAAAGGAAATGCTGAAAACCGACATGTTGTTTCTGTCATCCCTTTGTGTTCTGGAGTTTCTTCGGTCAGACTGAAGCTCTCATATGGAGCATAAGACATGAAATTTAAAGTTTTTCAGTTTTTCACATATTGTACAATTAGATCAGTTTGGAAGAATGGTGCTGTTTTTCTATCCAGACCACTTCATAATGTGATTTTTTGTTTTGTCATGGCGATTCACTTCACACACCAATTCCACTTCAAGTTATTCCATTTTCACATTCTCTTCTTTCTCGACATGGTTGCTAATTGTGTCATCCTAAAAATCTAACTTAACATATTAAAGGCACAAATTTGGTATGTGAAATTTTAAATTTAATTTATTTTTACATCATGCATAGTTATGTTTTATATTTTTTGGTTTCTTGATTTGCGTAATTAAATTGTTTGCTTTCGAATCCGCTTTAATGGAAGAAAAAAAAAATCAAACTTAAAATACTTAGGTTTTGAATTAACTCCAAGTATCATACAATTCAACTTCACATATACATCCCTATTCCTTTTTTGTTATCAAGTTCGTGAATTGCATAAATACAACGTTTGTGGTTAAAAACATTAAAATCAATTGTATGCTTAAATTTAGAAAATGGGAGATGACTTCATAATAAGCAAGTCTGATTTCATCACAAGACACAATATCGATTTATCTTTGAGCTAGATGTTAACTCTATCATAATTCTTGACATAATTAAATTTGTAGCTTTTCCATGTTTCTATATGTATTTTTTATATCTATTTTATCAGTTCATGACACCTCTAAATTTGCGCAGCTTGGGAATTAAAAAGGAATTTGAAGGCAAAAATCCGTAGTTTGAAGCATGGTCCTTTTAAGTAGAAAGTACGGAATAGAGGAAAATTTCATTTTCAAAATCGGATAAATGAAGAAGTTACCCTGAGGATGATGATCTGGATCCCACGGTAAGCATGGCCAATGTTCTTGCTGTCATTAGTGGGTTTGATTAATCTTCGAGCCCTCAAAAACCTGTATCTCTGGCTGGTAGCTGGCTTTGTATATAGGTGATAGTTTATTTTAAAAATCAATTATTCTGTCTTAAAAAAACATATATTGTTTCTCATGTCCTGCATAGATTCCACTATATACTCTTTTTTAATCCCTTATTTAAGGGGCTAGCTATGCCAAACGAATCTTATCTATGTGTTGTGATTGATTCTTCCATTGCATTGAATTTTAAACTAAATTGTATCAATTCCTTTAAGGATCTCATTATTTATTAATGTTGGCTGATGTGCACGTAAAAATGCACATATTTATTCTTGTTTAGTTTAAATAAATGTCATATGTGGGTATTTTATCATGTTTAAACTACAATTCAATCAATTTCAAAACATCATGCATTCATCATCATATAAGGGAAAAATGGTCATTTTTGTGCTTGTGTTATCTTGAGAATTTTTACTTGTACATTTTTCATGTTTTTGTAGAAATTTGATGCATGTAGAAGATGACTTCATAAAGATACACACACACACACACACACACACACACACACACACACACGCGCACACACAAAGGAATGAAGAGAATAATTCTCATACATGATCATGGAGAACCCCATCTACCTTCTCACTTACATAATTCTACACTTTGAAGCTAATGGACAAATAAGTGGATGTTAAAGCTTCATGAAAATTTGATGATGGATTAATTAAATTTTAATAATTAATTGGTGGTCATACTTCCTAAAGGGCATTTTTGGTAGCACGGTAAATGCTGAAGTAGGGTTTTACTCATGTATAAATAACCCACTTGCGTACATGTTAAGGATTCTCTTAGAGTTTATTTAGTTTAGAGTGGAGGCTCAAATCAAAACCTCTTTTTTCCATGGCTTCTCAACCATCTTATGTAATCTCTCTTTTTAATGCAATTTTAATTAGTTGCCTTTTATTTATATGTTCTTTTCTTTTATGCAAGTAGCTTAGATCTATTTTATGCAATTAGAATAGATTTTCCTTTATTTAGTTCCCTTTTCTTTTGTTTTTATTCTATGTTTTAATCTATTTTTGTTGTTAGAATAACAAATATGAGAGGCTAATCCCTTTGATTTAGGGGTAACGAAGCCCTCCTGATTAAGTTGATGCAACATATTTTGGTTTTTGTGATCTCTTTTTATGCTTAATGGAATGATTGAAGTAGCAATTACATTATTGTTTGAGTTTTGGTTTTAATGGTGTATGTTTGTTGACAACAGAATAGGCTATGCTTAGTCAACATAAACACAAGATTGCCTCTTCATCTACATATGAATATGGTAATTAAAGTGTGACTGAAATTCAAAATTTGATATTCTATGTTACTAAATTAATAGTAATAGAATATGCCTAAAGTAAATTTTATTTTCATCTTTGTTGTCATTTCATAAAGGTATAATTGTGGATTAGAGAGTGTGTTAGAGTTTGACGATTTAAGTATGTTCTCTAATGACACATTAGGCCGTGCTTATGATAAATGTACTAACTAATTACACAAAAGATCAAATGAGAGATCATGAAATCATTGTATGTTGATTTATGTGGTCATAAGGATGAAGTTGTCTCTAAATTGCTTTCATTTCATATTTAGCTCTCAACTTAGTTTATAGTTTTAATTAGTTTTTGTTAATTAAATCAAACCAAAGTTTGTTTTAATTTAATTGAATATAATTAAAATTACTTCTTTCCCTGTGGATCGACGCGTATTCGCTAACGTATTACAAGTGTATGTCGTGCGCTTGCAGTTTATTACACTTCTTGACGGTTTTCTAATTCATAGAATATTCGTCGTCGAACAAGTTTTTGGTGCCGTTGCCGAGGAAAGTTAGTTAATTTTGATCTTATCCTTTGGATTAATATTTTGTTCTTCTTAAAAAGAAAAAAAATGTTTGTTTTATTTATTTTTCCTTCTATTTTTTTGTATATATAGAAAGAAAATTCTTGTTTAATTGATTTGGTATTACTGATTGATACCATAATCTCAAGGACAAAAGGAAAAAAACACTTGCCTTTTGTTTTCAATTTTTTTAATGTTTTCAATACAATTTCTTTCTCCTTCTTTCATTTACTTCTTTCCAATTTTCTACAAATTTCTTTCCTTTTCACAATTCTTACAAAAAAAAGAAGTTCTTTCGAAATTTTCTTATCCTTGCTCTATATTTCTTCTGCGTTTATCTCCAATAACCTCCCAATTTATTGCTTGCTTTTTTCCTTTCTTTTCAAATTTCTTTCCCATTTCTTCTTTTACAAGTTTCTAATAAAAGAAAAAATCTTGCCAATTTTTGTGCAATTTCTTTTTGTTTCCCTTTTTTCCGTCTATTTCTTTTCCTTCTTTGAACAAATTCTTTCTTTCATCACAATAAAAAAACTTGCATTTTTTTTTCTTTCCAATTCCGTTTACAATTTCTTTCCTCTTTTTCAACAATTCCTTTTTCAAATCCTTTCTATTTTTTTCGACTCTTCTACATCTACCCATCACCTTCAATTAGCTCTTCCCCCTTGCTTGAGTAACTTCTTGCCACATAATACTTCACCTTCCTCCATTCATAGCAAACAATAGAAACTCATTCTCTTTGCATCTCCACTTTACGGTTTCCCTCTCTGGTTCACCTCTATCACAACATCCACTTATCTTCTCTTCACAAACAAATTTCACCGCTCATTACCATCCCAATTGTTCCACCTGGCATTAGCCTGAAACATCTTCACTACTCCATAATCACGCAAACCCAAAGCAACATCCTCCCTTTACCCCTTGCCCCATCTGCGTGACCAACATACGACCTTCCATCTTTCCATCATTACCTCTTCTTGCCTTTATCACCATTACAACAACTCACTAGGCCAACCGTAATAATCACAACACACCCAGTAATACATTGCAAAAGCCACAATCTTCCTACCTTTGCCAGCACCACAAACACCAATTTCAAGCTAGACTGAACGTCTAGGCCAAGCGGAAATAAGAACCCATAAACCCGAACCCCAATTCTTGATTCGAAAGCCCTCAAATCGGAATCACAAGATGATTCGAAAGATGATTATCTAACTTTTATGAGGTCTTCTTTCTAAAACAAAAGTGGAAGGGATTCATAGCCTTTGTTTTAGGTTTAGGAATAAGTTGTTTTAACTGCGGGTTTGTGAATTCCAGTGGGGTCTGCCTTCAAATTAGTTTTGGTTTCCTGAGACAAGGAAGGGGCATGAATTATTGCAATTTTTTTTGGGTTACATATTTTGGAAAATTTGTATTGGGAGAGGGTATTTAGCTTGCTTTCTTAGTTAGTGGTGCGTGAGTTAATTTCTTTGTTGAGTGAGTGAGTTTGTTTTCTCATTCCTTTGAGTCAAGTTTTAGCGGAGTAGTTATTATTATTATTTTTCTTAGTCGAGTTAGTTTGTTAGGGTTTTTCTCCTTTTCGATTGTTTTATTTTTGTTTGCTTTTCTTTTCAAAAAAAAGAAAAAAAAAAGATTCAATGTTTCAAATCAAAGGTCAGCTTTGAAGTGAAGAGTTCAAAACAGTCAAGCAACAACTCAAAAATTCAGAGGTCAAGCAATTTGCAAATAGTGGATTTGAATAGCTAACACTACTCAATTATTTTGGATGGACAACCATATCCCACTGTAAAATTTTCTTCTACATGGTGTGTTGCTACCTGAAAAATATATAAAAATAGCTTGTAAAGATTTTCTGTAGGTGGCGCCGCTTGCTTGTACAAAAAATGTTTCTGCAATTCCTTATTCTGTGACTGTTCTGTGATTGATTATTTTGCCTATAGATGTGTGGTTAGAATTTTTTAAAACGAACGGGGGATAAATTGAAAAGTTTATTTCTGAAATAAATTAATTTTTAAATCGAATCGAGGATTCCCCAAAGCTCATAGGATAAAATATTCGTTAAATTGACAATTAGGATTGATACTCTCTTATGTGTCTAAGGAACGATAGAGTCTAGAACTCAAACAGGTTCTTAAACATTCAGTCGTGTTTATACGGTGATTCGTGGCACACTGATAGCCCCTGTCTGAACTTGACCTAGAATTGTATTCATATAATCCGACGTTGTTAATTTTAACATATTTTTTTAAGAGCTTCTTTAGAGCCAAAAGTTTTGCAATTGATTTTTCGACGAAACACTGAAACGACCCGAACTTCTCCAATAAGGAAAGCGCGGTTTGAGTTGAGAGCAAGCCACAACGGGACGCAAACAGAAGAACATTTCATTGTTAATTACAACAATTCCATTAGAATACAAGAATATATAGAGTATAAACAAATAATATACATCAGAAAATATCAGAGATTTAAATACATTATTGCAGCGGAAAAATAATACAATACACAACTGAAAGTAATACACGGATACAGAGCTTTCCGAGTATCGTTCCAGCTGTAAATCAGGATCCTGTGAATATAAATCTGCAAAACCAAAACTACTAGCTGCCCATGTCAAAATAAGGGCACTCAGAGTTTAGATTAAAACAATAAACTCCAGGTCAGTCATGTGACTGGTGTGAGAACTAAAACATTTATTTAAAGCTTTACTTTAGATCAGATATATCAAGGGACCACGCCGTATAACACGGAACGGGTATCCTCCCAAGAATAACAGTGCTTATAACATAACAGCGCAACACTTTTTGGAAAAATGAAGCTATTATAAGACCCAGGTCCTATCACACAATGCAACGCAAGCCGGGGGATAGGGTTTTCCCTTATAATAGCCAAACATTCTTGGTACGTTCAAAACAAATCATTTGATACTATTATAAGTGCATAGTGTATAAAACAACTTCAAATCATAAGTATCAATCATAGCGGCATGGGTACCATATATCATGTCGCCATACTAGGCTCTACAATCAAAACTGCAAAGTCACGTATTTGGAAATTGGATTTCCATCTGTGAACCAAGGCTAGGGATCGTCCTTACCGAATTCGAGAGAATCTAGCCCATGTCTCAGGAACAGCCGCAACTGCCCCATGGATCGTCAGGGCCGGTTCACCGATGTGGATCATTATGCCTGAACACTGCGTGTCCCCGCTGTTTGGGGCGTAAATGAGCCAAATGACTCCATCGGCTCCACATAGTCATCGATATATCCGAGGCACCTCGCAACAGCAACAACCACACAGGTGAAAATAATATAAATGTCAGGGCTCGTAGGTCACTGACACCACCCTAGCTAGAAGGAAACGCATGCCCTCCCTGAGGTCCTCTCCCATTTCTGGTTCACAACCGGGGTGTGAGGCTCGCGAATCAACGTTACACAAAGCTATGCCACACAGGCGGTGCTTTGATCATCAACCACAAGACTTTGCTTTTCAACAGAAGCCTTGATCATATTGCCACACAGGCAATTCACACCATGCGACTGATGTCCATCGATATACAACCTCTGATCCCGTACGTCTCAGAGAAGAGTGAAGTAAGGGAATGAATTCCCCTTCACCAGGCAGATGTATATTTAATAGAGATCAATCAACACAGAGCAAAATCCAATGTCAGACACACAATCCATACAAGTTCGTTCTGGGTCTGAACGAAACCGGAGGCACCTTGTACCTCGCATATCCATCGATCTCCAAGTACGTCTGGGCGATCACCAACTGATTCCCTCCTCTTGGGTGTACAACCCAATCAAGATCATCAGTAATCACCCAAATGATGTGAAGACCTCCGGTCTTCAACCACCGTCTTCATCTTTGACACCACCTCGAATCAGTTATTCAGAATGGGATAAACCCGGTCTTTCTGAATAACCCGCGTATATAATAAACAAGTGTTACACAAACACAACATACGCCTCATTCCAATTCAGAATATTCTTTTATTCAAATATTCTTATATTTTGGGACAGGTTCCCATTAATTTTATTAAAGATAAATTCTTTAAATTTATTCTTTAATCTTCTTTTGAATATCAATTCAAACTAGTCGGGATTAGCGAACCACACCGAAGTAATCATTTATTTTATTTCCCAATCCCAACCTATTCATCCCATGAAGTAAAACTGGTCATACTTCATATCTAACACCACGGTGTTATCGGTAAATTCAATTACCATTTCACGTTCAAATCTAATTAAAGATTTAACTATCGCCTGGAGCAAAACTGGTGATACTCCATTCTCGATTATTTCAATCTAATTAAAGATTCATTAAAACTCCACTTGGTTTTAATCTTCCCAATAATCACTATCAATGATTATTTAACTTGGGAAATCACATCTTGACTTTAACTGGGTTAAATAACCAATATCATTTAAAACACGGTTCACGATAAACCCAAAATCACATTCTATTAATTATCGGGTTAAAGAACAAGTGTTATTTAAAACACCGTTCACGATAAACCAAAAAATCAATTCCAATTCAATTCCAATTCAATATCATTTAATTGGTATACTTCATTAAATCTAAATAAAAAGATTTAATCTTTTTCTCCACTGGGTTTAAGAACAGTGTTAATGAATACACCATTCACGACAAACCCAAATCCCATTTGATATTAAATACAAGGCTCTGAATAGAAAATATATCGGCTTATATTCAATATCAAATTCTACGACCAACAAATATAGTATTGGAAATAACGATATCAATATATCTTTCAAATTTCCATAACAATGTCTGTATAATTACGAAATCCAACATCGAAATATTCCAAAGACAATCTCGATTCAAACCCATTCCAATTCACTTATTGGAAATTCTAGTTACTTTTAAAACCCTTTCAAATCCAATTTATTTATTTCAAAAATGAATGAATTTTAATTCTAGTTCAAAACTAGTTCATTTCGATAAAAATCTATTTTTAACTTTTCAAATATGGAGTTTTTCATCCCAATTCTTTCCAAATCATTTCTTATGATTTTACACAAATTATTGCTATTTTTAATAATTTTATCAAGGTCCGTACAGTCGATTTCCGTCAACGGCCATCAAACTGCACTTACAACAACCTTTTCCAAATTTGATTTGGACATAATTCCAAATCCAACCGTTAGATTTAAAATCTATAATATTCGTTAGAAAGATCTTTTCGATACGAACCCAACGGTTTCGGTTTTAGGAAAATCCGACGGTCGGATCTCCCGTAATATCCATTTGAAGTCAATGGTCGAAATTTGCGAACTGCCGCGGCGCGGCGCGTTCTATTCAGGCCAATATATATATATAATATATATTATATATATTTCGTCGATTTCTTTTTAAAACGTATTTATTAAATCGTTGTAAATTCGTTTTCAAAACGATTTCAACTTCATATTCAATTTCAAATCAAAATTGAATATTCCATATCATTAATCTATAAATGATAATATTTTCAAAACGTTATATTTTGAAATCACTTCCTTTTCTATATTCATTATAAAAATGAATAAAATCGATATAAATATCATTCACGTCAAAATGGCGTCAATCTAATCAACACGGCTTTTATTCAACACATGAATATTCATTCTATTCAACACATGAATTTATATTCTATTCAACACATGAATTTATATTTTATTCAACACATGAATTTATATTTTTATTCAGCGCATGAATATTTATTCTATTCAACACATGAATATTTATTTTATTCAACACATGAATATTTATTCTATTCAACACATGAATTTATATTCTTATTCAACACATGATTATTTTCTTTTATAATATCCTTTATTTTCCAAATTAGAATGAGGCCCAATCAATTACCGTATAATGTTAATTATATGGATTCCATACAACACATGTATATAATAGCAACGATAAATAATCAACCATCATCCAAAGTGCACCACACAACTGCATAAGCATTAAATATCAATAATTAACGCTTACACAGTCTGTCAACCCATCGATTGACATACAACTAAACAGTCGGGATTAGTGTACGTCAAATATCATCTCAATATCCGTGTGGGGTTTCAAATAAAAAAACACAGATTTTTATTTGTGCAGTTGGGCGATGTGTAAAATTTATCATCCCAATCAATATCAGTCAAATCAGTGTATATAAACAAATCGTCCGATTTGTTTATTACTATTTATTTTATATACACGTTAAAAATTATATTTTTAACTATAAAATATTTTCCACTATAAAATATTTTATTTCATTCCACATCACACAATCAAATTTCACAACGCAGCAATCAAACAAACAAGTCATCCATGGTTTGTGGACGACGGGTGTCAGGTGCTGCTAAGCACCATCTACATCCTAGTATATATTTCAAACTAGAAATTAAAATAAAAGTGAGGAGTTCTCACCGAGGGTTCCACTCCTCCACACTTAATTTCTGAACGGTTTGAATTTGTCTGCCATGCCAACGCAGTCTTCTCTACGCTGTTCATATTAAAAATCAGATTTTTATTTCGCTACATATATAAAAATCATATTTTTATATTTTCTAGTATATAAAAATTCTATTTTTAATCCGCTACTCATATAAAAATCGAATTTTTATTTCGCTACAACATATGTAAAAATTGTATTTTTATATTTTCTATCTTATAAAAATCATATTTTTATAATTTCTACTAGATAAAAATCAAATTTTTATAATCTTTGGTAGATAAAAATCATATTTTTATCCTCTATAAATATAGATAAAATCATTTCTTTATCTCTCTAATCATATATATACACATCTATTCTTTTCATATATGAAAAATCTAATCCTTTCTAATATGAAAATCATAACTTTTTAAATATAAAAAAGAAAATCAGTTTTTATCAACTCAAGAAATCAATTTTTATAACCAAACGAAATCAGTTTTTATTAACTAAAGAAATCAATTTTTATTTAACTACGAAATTAATTAAACAAAATATTTAAAAACTCGCCAGCGGGAGGGAGGGGAACTGCGAACAGTGGAGGGGGCTCGGAGGTGGGCGGCTACGGCCTGGAAGCGGCGGTCGTCATTAGTGTGGCGGCGCTTGCGGATTTGGGGATGTTGGGCGTTGGGGTTCGATTCAAGGAGGAGCAGATGGGGAGAGAGGAAGGAGAAGCAGAAGGTGGCGGAGGAGGCGGAGGGCACGACGACCACGACGTTGGTCCTGACAGGGGGGCGCGACGGGTTTATTTAGGGTTACTTTTTTTTATTTGCTTTTGAAATAACTGTCGGGTGGGGTGGAGAGAGATAAAGAGGGGTGAGGGTTGATTTTTATTTTTATTTTTATATTATATTTAATTGCAAAGTTGACTTTTTATTCGATCCCCAAACGAGACCTAACGACTGTCGCCCCTAGCTAATCACCCCCATTCCGAACACAATGGGATATGTTTCATCAGCTGATTCGATTGTTTTGACCAGTTTTCATCAAAATCAAAATATAAATCTATATATTGAATTTGAACGCGCATTTCAATTTACCGGGGCCACATAATGATTCTAAAAATTCCCGAAAAAATATTTCTAGCTTCGTATTGACGATACGGTCCTAACAAAACCAATTTTGTCAAATTTGAAGACCGTTTGGAAAAGGGCCATTTTCTGGTCGATCGAAATTGATTGAAACTACCAAAACACGTTTTACCTCACCACGCTCACATATTGATTCAGAAAATTACGAATTTTAGAATTTAGCAATAACATGACATCACGGATGCAACAAAAGTGGTTTCATCGAAAACCGAAGTCGTTTGCAAAATTTCCATTTTTAAGGGCTAGAATTCCATAGCGACTATTCTGAATTTTCAACTGGGCATATCTTTTGATTCGCTATGAAATTTCAATTTTTCGGATTCACTGGAAAGATATTATCAAATAGATTCTAATATTTTTGGTTCCTCTAAAATCCGGTTTATTTTGAATCTTGTACATTCATTTGAACTTTGAAATCGAATTTTCAAACTACCGCGCCATTTTCAATTTCTTTTATAATTTAAAATAAATATTTATATTATAATAACGATTCAAATTAATATATACATTCTATTTCTATTCAAATTAAATTTCTCGTCGTTAATATTTAAAATAATTCATTTTAAATATTCAAAACTCATTAAAATATCCAAAATAAAAATTTTAAATTGGCTCAGATTTCCGGGTTATTACAATCTCCCCCACTTCAAACTTTTCGTCCCCGAAAAGGAACGAAGCCGAAAGTTGTTTAACCAATCAACTCAACTTCCTGTATTTTCATTACGGCTTAAGTTCTTCAACTTTTCAGTTTCTCAGAACTTTTCAAATTTTTCAAAAATTTGGCTAACACCCTAAATTTTCGAAAAATTTCGCCATAACCTCCCCTGCACCGGGAGCTTCGGGATATTTCAAATTGCCTCCCATGGCCCTCACCAATCCAAAAGAAAAAGAAACAGCCAAGCGGCTAGCCAGTCGGCTCGTAAAATCATCAAAAACCCAAGAAATACAATAAACATGTACCTATTTGTCGGGCAAACAATTTTATTCCTCTTCTCTAGCCTCCTTGCTATGACCTGTTCAATGTAAGTACATGTATATGTATGCAAATGCGACAAATTTTCAATACAATTCACTATTTGGTTCAATTTGGCTAAAGGTTCAACATTTAATTAATCAAACAACACAACCAGCAATCAATTAGTTGATTATCATTTCAAATTCATAACTTTGATACATAGTCAAAAAAAATCAGATTTTTGATGCCAAATCACAACAATAAGCCCTATATAGTTTTGGTTCTCACACCGGTCAATTGGAAATATATAGAAATCCCACTTTCGTCACTCGAAAATAAATATTGATGATGGTATACTTCATCATCAGGACCATGTCCGGGCGACTAGAGTGTGACTCCATATCTATCCAACATATTAAAACTTCAAATACACGTGGATCAGACGTATACGCAAAATCTTTATATACTTGATTGTCCAAATTCAATATAAAATAAATAATCAAATACGAATAATTGATTTTAATTTTAAAAACAAAAATTGTTTTTTTTATAAAAAACATCACTCTTTACACTCGTTCTAGGATACTACTGATCCCATCTCTAACGAGTCATTCTCATTGGATATTACTAATCCAATATCTGATGAATTCTTTCGTTCGGTTCTAATATGTTTTGTTCTCCGAGCTCTGTAAACCAAAGCTCTAATACCACGATTAAACGACCTGAACTTCCCCGATAAGGAAAGCCCGGATTGAGTTGAGAACAAGCCACATCGAGACGCAAACAGTAGAACATTTCATTGTTAATTACAACAATTCCATCAGAATACAAGAATATACAGAGTATAAACAAATAATATACATCAGAAAATATCAGAGATTTAAATACATTACTGTAGCGGAAAAATAATACAATACACAACTGAAAGTAATACACGGATATAGAGCTTTCCGAGTATCGTTCCAACTGTAAATCAGGATCCTGTGAATATAAATCTGCAAAACCAAAACTACTAACTGCCCGTGTCAAAATAAGGGCACCCAGAGCTTAAGTTAAAACAATAAACTCCAGGTCAGTCATGTGGCTGGTGTGAGAACTAAAACAGTTATTTAAAGATTTACTTTAAATCAGATATATCAAGGGACCACGCCGTATAACACGGAACGGCTTTCCTCCCAAGAATACCAGTGCTTATAACAAAACAACGCAATTCTTTTTGAAAAAATGAAGCTATTATAAGACCCAGGTTCTATCACACAATGCGACGCAAGCCGGGGGATAGGGTTTTCCCTTATAATAGCCAAACATGCTTGGTACGTTTAAAAAAAATCATTTGATACTATTATAAGTGCATAGTGTATAAAACAACTTCAAATCATAAGTATCAATCATAGACGACATGCGTACCATATATCATGTCGCCATACTAGGCTCTACAATCAAAACTGCAAAGTCACGTATTTGGAAATTGGATTTCCATCTGTGAACCAAGGCTAGGGATCGTCCTCACCGAATTCGAGACAATCTAGTCCATGTCTCAGGAACAACCGCAATTGCCCCGTGGATCGTCAGGGCCGGTCCACCGATGTGGTTTATTATGCATGAACACTGCGTTTCCCCGCCCTTTGGGGGCGTAAATGAGCCAAATGACTCCATCAGCTCCACATAGTCACCGATATATCCGAGACGCCTCGCAACAACAACAACCACACAGGTGAAAATAATATAAATGTCAGGGCTGGTAGGTCACTGACACCACCCTAGCTAGAAGGAAACGCATGCCCTCCCTGAGGTCCTCTCCGGTTTCTGGTTCACAACCGGGGTGTGAGGCTCTCGAATCAACGTTACACAAAGCTATGCCACACAGGCGGTGCTTTGATCATCAACCACAAGACTTTGCTTTTCAACAGAAGCCTTGATAATATTGGCACACAGGCAATTCACACCATGCGACTGATGTCCATCGATATACAACCTCTGATCTCGTACGTCTCAGAGAAGAGTGAAGTAAGGGAATGAATTCCCCTTCACTAGGCAGATGTATATTTAATAGAGATCAATCAACACAGAGAAAAATCCAATGTCAGACACACAGTCCATACAAGTTCGTTCTGGGTCTGAACGAAACCGGAGGCACCTTGTACCTCGCATATCCATTGATCTCCAAGTACGTCTGAACAATCACCAACTGATTCCCTCCTCTTGGTTGTACAGCCCAATCAAGATCATCAGTAATCACCCAAACGATGTGAAGACCTCCGGTCTTCAACCACCGTCTTCATCCTCGACACCACGTCGAATCAGTTATTCAGAATGGGATAAACCCGGTCTTTTTGAATAACTCGCGTATATAATAAACAAGTGTTACACAAACACAACATATGCCTCATTCCAATTCAGAATATTCTTTTATTCAAATATTCTTATATTTTGGGACAGGTTCCCATTAATTTTATTAAAGATAAATTCTTTAAATTTATTCTTTAATCTTCTTTTGAATATCAATTCAAACTAGTCGGGATTAGCGAACCACGCCGAAGTAATCATTTATTTATTTCCCAATCCCAACCTATTCATCCCATGAAGTTAAACTGGTCATACTTCATATCTAACACCGCAATGTTATCGGTAAATAATTCAATTACCATTTCACGTTCAAATCAAATTAAAGATTTAACTATCGCCTAGAGCAAAACTGGTGATACTCCATTCTCGATTATTTCAATCTAATTAAAGATTCATTAAAACTCCACTTGGTTTTAATCTTCCCAATAATCACTATCATTGATTATTTAACTTGGGAAATCACATCCTGGCTTTAACTGGGTTAAAGAACCAATGTCATTTAAAACACGGTTCACGATAAACCCAAAATCACATTCTATTAATTATTGGGTTAAAGAACAAGTGTTATTTAAAATACCGTTCATGATAAATCCAAAAATCAATTCCAATTAAATATCACTTAATTGGTATACTTCATTAAATCTAAATAAAAAGATTTAATCTTTTTCTCCACTGGGTTTAAGAACAGTGTTAATGAAGACACCAATCACGACATACCCAAATCCCATTTGATATTAAATACAAGGCTCTGAATAGAAAATATAGCGGCTTATATTTAATATCAAATTCTACGACCAGCATATATTGTATTGGAAATAACGATATCAATATATCTTTCAAATTTCCATAACAATATCTGTATAATCACGAAATCCAACATCGAAATATTCCAAAGACAATCTCGATTCAAATCCATTCCAATTCACTTATTGGAAATTCTGGTTAATTTTAAAACCCTTTCAAATCTAATTTATTTATTTCAAAAATGAATGAATTTTAATTCAAGTTCAAAACTAGTTCATTTCGATAAAAATCTATTTTTATCTTTTCAAATATGGAGTTTTTCATCCCAATTCTTTCCAAATCATTTCTTATGATTTTACACAAATTATTGCTATTTTTAATAATTTTATCAAGGTCCGTACAGTCAATTTCCATCAATGGCCATCGAACTGCACTTACAGCGACCTTTTCCAAATTTGTTTTGGACATAATTCCAAATCCAACCATTAGATTTCAAATCTCTAATATTTAGAAAGATCGTTTCGATACGAACCCAACGGTTCCGGTTTTAGGGGAATCCGACAGTCGGATCTCCCATAATATCCATTCGAAGTCAATGGTCGAAATTCGCGAACTGCCGCGGCTCGGCTCGTTCTATTCAGGCCACTATATATATTGTATATATTATATATATTTCGTCGATTTCCTTTTAAAACGTATTTTATAAATCGTTTTCAAAACGATTTCAACTTCATATTCAATATCAAATCAAAATTGAATATTCCATTTCATTAATCTATAAATGATAATATTTTCAAAACGTTATATTTTGAAATCACTTCCTTTTCTATATTCATTATAAAAATGAATAAAATCGTTATAAATATCGTTCATGTCAAAATGGCGTCAATCTAATCAACACGGCTTTTATTCAACACATGAATATTTATTCTATTCAACACATGAATTTATATTCTATTCAACACATGAATTTATACTTTATTTAAAACATGAATTTATATTTTTATTCAACACATGAATATTTATTTTATTCAACACATGAATATTTATTCTATTCAACATATGAATATTTATTTTATTCAACACATGAATATTTATTCTATTCAACACATGAATTTATATTTTTATTCAACACACGAATATTTTCTTTTAAAATATCCTTTATTTTCCAAATTAGAATGAGGCCCAATCAATTACCATATAATGTTAATTATATGGATTCCATACAACACATGTATATAATAGCAACGATAAATAATCAACCATCATCCAAAGTGCACCATACAACTGCATAAGCATTAAATATCAATAATTAACGCTTACACGGTCTGTCAACCCATCGATTGACATACAACTAAACAATCAGGATTAGTGTACGTCAAATATCATCCCAATACCCGTGTGGGGTTTCAAATCAACAAACACAGGTGTAGTTGGGCGATGTGTAAAATTTATCGTCCCAATCAATATCAGTCAAATCAATGTATATAAACAAATCGTCTGATTTGTTTATTACTATTTATTTTATATACACGTTAAAAATTATATTTTTAACTATAAAATATTTTCCACTATGAAATATTTTATTTCATTCCACATCACACAATCAAATTTCACAACACAACAATCAAACAAACAAGTCATCCATGGTTTGTGGACGACGAGTGTCGGGTGCTGCTAAGCACCGTCTGCATCCTAGTATACATTTCAAATTAGAAATTAAAATAAAAGTGACGAGTTCTCACCAAGGGTTCCACTCCTCCACACTTAATTTCTGAATGGTTTAGATTTGTTTGCCATGCCAATGCAGTCTTCTCTACGCTGTTCATATTAAAAATCAGATTTTTATTTCGCTATATATATAAAAATCATATTTTTTATATTTCCTATTATATCAAAATTCTATTTTTAATCCGCTACTCATATAAAAATCGAATTTTTATTTCGCTACAACATATATAAAAATCGTATTTTTTATTTTCTATCTTATAAAAATCATATTTTATAATCTCTACTAGATAAAAATCATATTTTTATAATCTCTAGTAGATAAAAATCATATTTTTATCCTCTATAAATATAAATAAAATCGTTTCTTTATCTCTCTAATCATATATATACACATCTATTCTTTTCATATATGAAAAATCTAATCCTTTCTAATATGAAAATCATAACTTTTTAAATATAAAAAAGAAAATCAGTTTTTATCAACCCAAGAAATCAATTTTTATAACCTAACGAAATCAGTTTTTATTAACTAAAGAAATCAATTTTTAATTAACTACAAAATTAATTTAAAAAAAAACATTTAAAAACTCACCAGCGGGAGGGAGGGGAACTGCGAACAGTGGAGGGGGCTCGGAGGTGGGCGGCTACGGCCTGGAGGCGGCGGTGGTCATCAGGGTGGCGGCGCTTGCGGATTTGGGGATGTTGGGCGTTGGGGTTCGATTCAAGGAGGAGCGGATGGGGAGAGAGGAAGGAGAAGCAGAAGGTGGCGAACGAGGCGGGGGGCACGACGACGACGGCGGCGGCCCTGACAGGGGGGGGCGCGACTGGTTTATTTAGGGTTGCTTTTTTTTTGCTTTTGAAATAACTGTCAGGTAAGGGGTGGAGAGAGATAAAGAGGGGTGAGGGTTGATTTTTATTTTTATTTTTATATTATATTTAATTCCAAAGTTGACTTTTTATTCGATCCCCGAACGAGCCCCAACGACTGTCGCCCCTAGCTAGTTACCCCCATTTCGAACACAATAGGATATGTTTCATTAGCTGATTTGATCCTTTCGATCAGTTTTCGTCGAAATCAAAATATAAATCTATATATTGAATTTGAATGCGCATTTCAATTTACCGGGGCCACATACTTACTCTAAAAATTCCCAAAAAATTACTTATAGCTTTGTATTGACGATACGGTCCTAACAAAACTAATTTCGTCAAATTTGAAGACCGTTTGAAAAATGGCTATTTTCTGGTCGAACGAAATTGACTGAAATTGCCAAAACACGTTTTACCGCACCACGCTCACATATTAATTCGGAAAATTACAAATTTTGGAATCTAGCAATAACATGACAACACAGATCCAACAAAAGTGGTTTCGTCGAAAACCGAGGTCGTTTGCAAAATTTCCATTTTAAGGGACAGAATTCCATAGCGACTATTCTGAATTTTCAACTGGGCATATCTTTTGATTTCCGCTATGAAATTTCAATTTTTCGGATTCACTGGAAAGATATTCTCAAATACATTCTAATATTTTTGGTTCTGCTAAAATCCGGTTTATTTTGAATCTTGTACGTTCATTTGAACTTTGAAATCGAATTTTTAAACTACCGCACCATTTTCAGTTCCTTTTATAATTTAAAATAAATATTTATATTCTAACGACGATTCATATTAATATATACATTCTATTTCTATTCAAATTAAATTTCTCGTCGTTAATATTTAAAATAATTCATTTTAAATATTCAAAATTCATTAAAATAGCCAAAATAAAAATTTTAAATTGGCTCAGATTTCCGGGTTATTACAAACACTTTCTTCATCTAGTACATGCGGGCTTCCCCAATATACAACCAAAATTGTAATTCTTTTCAAAATTTAAATGATTTTGGTTACGATTCAAATCAGAGTGAATTTCAAGCTAAAAGCTTTTCGAATAATTTCAACTATCAACCCTCAAGTTTGGAAATAAATATTGAATCATCTTTACTTGAAATGAGCACACAACAAAATCAAAAAATAAAAGAGTGGTGTAATTCCTACTTGTGCAACAATTCGAGTCAAAGTTTTCAAAATAATCAAAATTCGAATTCACTTCCAAATTTAAATGATTTTGATTATAACCCCAGCCAAATCAATTTCGAACTCTGAAATGAATTTCAAATTCAAAATGGAAATGCAAATAACTTTTCAAATGATTTTGGCAATGGATACAATTTCAATAATGGTGAGATTGACGATTTTCGTTCTCAACAATTTCAAATTGAAATTCTCATGTAAATAATTATAAATTTGATTTTGTTGAGAAAATGAACGAAATTTTCGATAAACACATGGATTTGGTATTTGAAACATACTTGAAACGACGTGACCAACAAAATCAAATTTCAACATGTGATGAGTCAAATGATAATCCACCTTTTACTATAGTCAATGATTTTCAACTAACAACTTTTGAAATTGATGAAAATCTTAATGAAGTTGTTGAAATCTTTGTAATTGATTTGAATTCAAATTCTCTTGAAAACGAAGACATCAATCTTCAATTTGATATTCCTCTCTCTAATTATGAAAATTTTGAAAATTTAGCAACTTTAGATTGTCAATCTAAAAGAAATGATGAAGTTGGTAACAACTATTTAAGTGAGGACGACTTTGATGAGCGAAAACTTCTTAAGCTGATTGATGATAATGTTGATGGGTCTGAAAATGGAAATGAAACATTCGAAAACTTGGAAATTCTTGAGGTTGAAAACAACGAAACTGCTGAATGTGATCTTAAACAAAATGATGATTTTTCTAAAACTATTGAAACTCCTTGTGACTTGATCGTTTCAACTGAACCACACTGTGATCACTTGTTTTTCAATGATAAATTTCTACAGTACATGAACTCATTTTGGAATAACACAATTTTTGAGAAAGCACAATTTCGAAATTTACTGAAAATTCATTTGTTTATTGTTAACTTTTAGTTGAACCTTTAGTCAACAAAATTTCAAATATCAAAGAAAAACTGAACAATGTTTCTCAAAACAAGTGTGGGGGTTATAATGATGCATACGTCTCTCAATTTATACATCATCCGAACAAATCAAAGTTTGTTTTTGAAAGTTTTACTGAACCCGGGCTCATTGACTTCTCTTTAGTTGCTACAGAAATTCAATTTGATTTTAGGATCAATTATAAGCTCAAAATTTTAAAATTAGCAACTAAAACTGTTGAAAAAATAAAATTTGTTTTTCGAAATCTGAAACATAATATAAAATTCTTTATGATTTGGTTTTTCGTGCTTAAGTTGTGTCTCATAATCTTAATGGGGTTGATCCATTGGTCCATTGTGGACCGTTTCATCTATTCGATGACTCCGTATTTTTTGCATGCTTATCCGATAAGTCACGCTTACCCTCTTATGTTCTTTCCTTTTCACTAAGATATGTTTGATTGAGGACTGTGGGGACACAGTCTATTTTCAAGTATGGGGGGAGTCTCATTTTCATTCTGTTTTGCATTGTTTAAGTTTGCATTTTTTTTTCTTTTTCTTAAAAAAAAGAAAAGGAAGAATAGTTTCGCAGTTCTATTTACTTTTAAATAAGACATGATGAAGTTAGAATACAATTTTGGTCATTCGATTAAAATGTTTGGAGATTTACTTCTCTTAACGGATAATAGAAGAAAATTTTGAATATGAGCAAATTTGGTGTAACTAGTATATTGGGAGATTCGTAGGTAATGAGTATGAAATGTTTTCTAAATTTGTGTTCTGATTAAATGAATGGATGATTTAGACTACTTCCGATAACATTTTAGATCTTTTAAGTGAAGTTGTGCTAAAATATTCTCGCTTAACTCTCTCTCTTATAAAATAAGAAGGAAAAAGAGGAATATATATAATAATAATCCAAGGGTATCTAACATTGCTAGTACATCTGCGTTGGTGTGCAAACTCGCCAAGCTCTGTCCCAATTCCCACTTAAGTCGTAATGTAGTGTGTTGGTTATATCTTGGTCTCATTTCATGAGTTGGACACCTAAGGATTACCGACCCTCTCGTAAGTCATAATGCAGTGTAGGGATGGTATACCTAGTTGTTTTGTAAATAATAATAATGTAAATATTTTTCATAATAAAGAGAGAGTAAGCACTTGAATTCCAATACTATCTTCACTTATTCAACCTAACTTGTTAACCAAAAGGAAATTGAGATGCCATTTTACGATTGTTGATATCGATTTTAGAATTCATTTCATATTTGCACTATGTTTTCAACCGAAACAACTGGCTAAGCTGGAGAAGTTTGTAATGATAACCTGACTTTTGTTTGAAGTTTTGATTAGTAACGAACTTAAATTTCATAGTGTCGACTCAAACTTATGTTTAACTCATTCAAGTCATATTTAAAAGTAAATTACCCATTTGTATTTTTTTTTGAAAACCTGCATTTATCTTGTAAATATTTTTGAATCTTGCATTTTGCATTTGACTTTTGGATTTTGTGGGTAGTGTCCGCTGAAAACCTTCACAAAACAACACTTGTCCTACCGGGGACACCCAGAGGTTTAACAGCTTGTTGAATATGCTCAATGCAGTCGTGCTCCCTATGAAAACCAATTTAGCTACCCATATCCAAGGCATCTGTAGTAATCCCTTCGATGTGAAGATTGCTAGTCTTGCACCGTATTTATTACCTTCGACTTTTAATCGTCGTTTAATTATTTGAACCTACCGTGGAACTTTTTGATCATAACCATACCACTTTGCACAATTGCTTGTTGCTCCGTGAACCCAAAAAAACTAGCATGTTTGAACTGTATATTCACTCCTTGTGTTTCCTTTTGGCTTTCTGAACTTTCTGAAATGCATTAAAAAAAATTAACCATTTTCATTTGCACCTAAACTTGTTTTTGAGACTTGAACTAGCTTGAAGCTTTAGTTTGACATGAAAAAACTTATTGAATTTGTGTGCCTAAAATTTCATGCCCAAAACTAGAAATTTTTGAATAGATTTTGCATTTCAAAATATTTCTTATGTAGACTTGCATTAATTTGTTTACATGAGTTACATTGTGCCTGGATTTTTGCATTTTGCCATTTTGAAGAGAAAACTATCTTTGTGTCCTTGACACATGCACTGTCCATTTGTGTTTTGCTGTAATGTATTTCAAGTGAGTGTTCACATGGCATGCTTCCTTGTGCACATTACCATTGTTCATTTGTATAGACATGAAACTAGACATGCCATTATCTTGTGAGATGCTCTTGTATCCTGTTTGGCATGGTGACTTGCATGAAAAAAGTGCACAATCCCATTTTGCTTTGTGCCATCCTACTTTGAACAATCTGCCCCATGTTGACCATTCATGTGAACCTGAGTTGTGCATGATCTGAAGTCTTGGTTGTCTTGTTTGACTTGAGTTTGACATTCTTGCATTTGAGCATTTTGTAGCCATTTTGATCTATTGAACCATTGTTCCTTCTACTTATATACATACATACATACATACATATATATATACATATATATATATATATATGCATAGTGTATATATATGTGTTTGTGTCTGCATTTGAACTAGATTCCTAGGTTCATGCACGTTCACTGATTTGACCATGTTACCCCTGCACAGAAAT
Source organism: Allium sativum (assembly GCA_030737875.1). Lineage (NCBI taxonomy): Eukaryota > Viridiplantae > Streptophyta > Magnoliopsida > Asparagales > Amaryllidaceae > Allium > Allium sativum. Next base: position 143,284,704 of record CM060914.1, read on the forward strand.
ATGTGTATATACATACACATGTATGTGTGTACATGTATAGTGAACATGAAATATATATATATATATATATGTGTGTGTGTGTATGTGAGAGAGAGAGCACTACAGACGATGTCTACCTTGCTGTGAATATCACAAGCAGTCTAGACACCTATGGGTATATATATACACAAATTAGATCAAGTCATGAAATACGATGAGAAACACACCAACATTCTGAGGAAAATAATTTTTAAAATAAAATTATATCTGCTAGAATTTAAAAATATTTTTATTCTGGATTACTGTGTGTGTTCCTGTGATATTAAGCAGAAGACTGGACTGACAGAAGCAGGCAGAAGACAAAACACAAGATTGTGTAATTGTATATGGGTGAGCAAGTGAATCTGAATATATTTGTACAACTGAGTGACTGACAGAATGTAGTGAGGCAACAATGTATATAAATGAGGATTGTATAACTGAGTGTTGTAGTGAGGAGTAATGTAACAAATGAGATTGACATTGAAATCTATTGTATTATTGAGATGTACAAATAGTGGAGTCATAAATCTGTACTATTCAAATGTACAAATAAAATATTTTATTTTAATGGAATACTGTTTGAATTTTTAAATTCCTATGTAGTAGTATTTTATTTAAATATAGATATTGTATTCTGTCTGTGATGTAGTGGAATAGTGCAATAGCAAACACATTAATAATAATATATATTTGTTTGTTATCATCAAACAAAAATCATAGAATTGTTATATACAACAGATCCATGAGACTTAACAAGGAAATATTGTTCACACAAGATTTTCAATTTCAAGTCCAGATAGTGTACTCATCAAGTTATCTCAAACATATCAATTCCTTTTATCGGAGCAGTCGCCTTTCAATTTCATAACTAGATTCACAAGAGAATTTTTTACAGCATTTTTAACAAAAACAAGAGACAATCAATGATTTAAATAAAAAACAAGTTATTTGAAACCACTTGATGAAATTAATTTTCGGAAATCAAATCCAGAAACTATATTCCGTGAGATTCAAACTGCCATCAATCGCAAATGATTTCAAAATCAAAATATCCAAGTCAAGATCATGATTTGAGATTTAACATATCAACACTAAAGTCAAATAGATGGGTTAGCAATTCTAAACATCAACACTATCCACTCATCAACCAAAGTTTAACATTGAGCTTAGACCATGATTAATTCAAGATGCAACACAACAACCAATGTCAATTGATTTTCAAATCAAAATAGTCCAGCCAAGCCAAAAACTATGAAACTATCACAACTTATCAATCATAGCTTTCAAGTGTTTTTTGCAGTGCAGTTCTTCAAGTCTTACCAAGGAGAATTGGAAGAAACTCAAAATAGTAAAGATGTGTGAGATTTCATTAGCTTTTCAGATCATCAAAATTTTAGAATTCCGAGTAACATAGTTCAAGATATGCTCAAAATACTACAACACTGTCAGAAATTCAGGGACCAGTTTAAAAATTAAACTTCAAATTAATTGCAAATTTTCACCAATTTAAGTTCATAATCTTGAAATAATAATTGAAACATGAAAGTTGTAGACAATTGAATCTAATTTCCAAAAAATCAAAATTTTTGTAATTTGAAGCTAAGAAGCACAATATATGTCAAAAATAACTATGGCGGTGTCAATGTAAATCAGCATCAACAGGAAAATGAAATACGAGTTTAGAGATCGTACCTGACTTACCGTTGACAGTGTGGATTCTCTAAATCGACAATCATAGCTAAGGGACTCTGAAATTTTAGTTCAACAAAAAATTGGAACAATATGAATTCTATCTCGCTTGAACTTGTTCATTAGCCACCTTCGGTACCATATTGTTTATGAGATTGAGTGGTCTAACAAAAACTGTTTTATTACTCATATCTTTGTTTAGATGTTTTGGTTCCCAAACCCGTTTATATAACAATCTGTTAACATCCACTAAAGTACCCTTAGGAACCCGAATTCATTTAATCTTAATCGAATTCGTCTTGTTATCTTTCGAGATCCATATTTGTTTAATTGGATTATTTCTAAACGAGAACTCAACACGTTTATGTTCATGAAATCCTTTAAGATTATTAAAGTCCAAATTTCCAATTCGATCATAAACTAAGCCACTTGAAGAATCTTTGAAATTATTTGACTTTCGCTTTTCAACTTTATCAATTTTCCCAAAACCAAGTCCACTCTTATCTCCAACAGAAAAATGTTTTTTCAATAACATATTCAATGATTTTTCTCCATTAGAAAATTTAGCCAATTTTGATACATGTCATTGAATTTTAGATTTAAGATCAGTATTTTCTTTTATTAGATTTGAACAACGATTAAAAGTGATCTTCCTCTTTTCAGCATTAGTTTGTTTTAAAACTAAAATTTCGTTTTCAAGCGCTTTAATTTTAGCATTTGACTTAGAAATCTCAATTCCAAATTGTTTGTGCTTTTCAATTTTAAGTTTTTCAAAATCCTTGAATTTCTCAATTCCATTTTTCAAATTGTGATTTATTTAAGAAATTTCTGATTCGTTATTTTTCAAAATAACAATTTTGTTTTCAAGGGTTTTGAAATTCTCTTTTACTTCAAACAATTCCTTTTTAAAAATTGCACAATTGTCGTATTTAAGATTTCTGATTTTCTTGATTTTATTTTCAAGCTCATTCAAAATTAGTTCAACTTTCAATAAATTTTCTTTCTCAACGATTTCATGTTTTTTTTTTAATTTTTAGCCACCTTAAAATTTACTAACTCCTTTTGCAAAACCTTTTTTTTATATGAATTAGCTCATCCTTGTGATTTTTTAAATTCAAAATTTCATTTTCAAGCTTTTAAAATTTTCATTAAGATAAGAAAAATCCTTTCCTAAATTAGAACAATTTTTACAATCGGAGTTTTCTATATTTTCAAGATTTAATTCCAAAACATTGTTTTTGCAAATCAATTCAAGAATTTCAAATTTTTATTCTTTAATTTGAGATAATTAACCATAATAGTTAATTTATTACAAAGAAGAACTAATTCTTTAAATGAAAAATTGTTTATCCCACCATCTATTAAGTCTCCATTATCTGATTTAGCTGAATCATCTATTGAGTTTTCATCACTATCATCATCTGATTCATCTTTTGCAAATCCTGTCAAGCGTAATTCTGAGTTTGAGTTTGTTTTCAAGGGTTCGAGCCTCTGTTATCTTTTCTTCCATACATCGCATCAAGATTTTTCTAGATTTCCTATGCAATTAAACAATGGGAGATATGGTTAAACTGATTACTATTAATATGAGAATATAAAATATGCGTTGCACGAGAATTAATTACAATATCATTCTAATCTGCCATATCACATCCACTGATTATAATATCCCAACATCTAACGTTAATAGATTTTAAATAAAATTCCATTTTTGATTTCTAATTTAAAAAAATATTTGGGGTTATACTAGAAAAATTCTCGCTAGACTGATAATTAAAAAAATCACCGTTAGGGAAATCCATGAGTCTAAAGTTAAAGAAATACTAGCTCTGATACCACTTATAGGATTTAAGTTAATCCTAGAGGGGGTGAATAGGGTTTATTGTAGTTTTGCGGAATATAAAAATTATCGCAGCATAGATCACAGTAGAATCAATAAATGCAGAAAATAAATGACATAGAATTTACCTAGCTTTGGAAAACCCATGCCTACAGATGCATTCCCCAAGATTTCTACTAGGTATTAAAAACAATACCCTGCATACAACACCTATACACTCACGACCCCTCGCTATTGTTTTAATTCTATGCTCAAAACCCTGCACTGATCTCAACCCCAATATCATATTTTTCCTAACTACAAGCCTTGTAGCTTCGGCCCCTCTTGTCACTTTAAAGATTATCAGCTTCCTCTTTTCTCCTTTAAATGGTGACTAAAAGAAATCCAATTTTAGGGTTTTATACTTTGCCCCAAATCGCGACTCCTGAAATCCAGAAATTTATTCTCTGGTGGCTTCGAGTACTTGTTGCTTGCTTGATGACAATTTGTCCTTTGTGGTTGATCGAAAAATCTGAAAATATGTGAGTTTCTCTTATTTAATTCTCTTGATTGGATTCTTTGTTTTTACGATGCTAATGCCTATGATGAGTGGGTGTTTATAGGATTTATAACCCCTATGATTTTTCTGATTTCCTTTATGACTTCTTTGTGATTGTACGTGATGAATTGGTCGAGATATTGCATGCTATATTTGTTTGCTTTTTTGTCTTTAGTCGTTTAACCAGATTTTAATACATTGCCTTGCACATTTTGTAGTGATGCTAAGTGTAGAACCATATTGTACCCAATTTGGGGTTTTAAAGCCATTTTGTAAACCCTATGTGCATTGTTGAATCTGTATTTTTTGGGCACCCTTTAGTGCAGTTCCATTGTTGTCTTGAACTATAATTGTTGATGGTTGCGTCAGTACTTGCCAGCTATGACCTGAAATACACTTGAGTTGTTGGCATGTCGTGTCTTGATCATTTTTATTTGCACTTTCCCCTTGTACACTATGTTTCTCACTCTTGAAACTTGAAAAATGATTCCATATACATTTGTTGTTGTCACTAGGCTATGCAACCATACTTGCGTGCCACTGTCTTGTATATATTTTTATTTGTACATGAGGTTGTTGCATTGACTTGAGAACTGCCTTTTACATGTTTACTTGTGCCATTGTGCATGCCTTAGATTTGTAACTATTCACTTGAAAAGTTAATGTATACAAGTGAAAAAATATTTATAAATCATAAGAAGAGTATACGATGTGTCGCGACAGGTCAAGATTAGCAGACCATAAATGTGAGTTGAGGTTGTTCTTGATCAACAAACCACTATTGTTGTGTTAAGGCTTATCTGCAGGCTCTAGTTATTCAGTCTGTCATATGGTATTTACAGTGAATCACTATGAATACCACAAGCAATCTAGATTCAAATAAATGTGTGTATGTGTGTGTGTGTGTGTATATATATATATATATATATATATATATATATATATATATATATATATCAGGACAAGTCTAGAATCATGAAGAGAAACAAACCAAAATTCCGAGGCAAATAAAATTTAAAATAAATTTATATTTGTCTATAGTTAGTTTTATTTTTGTTCCATTTTACTGTGTGTGTTTCTATGACAGGTATACATGTAACTAGACCGGATCTAAAGCATCTGAAGACTCAGTGTGTGTCAGTCTATGCTTATAAAATTGTGATACCCAACATCCCCTAATGTCACCCATATGAGGATGCGTTAGGGTCTGTGAAGCGCAATAAGTATACAGTAACCAAATTATCACAAAATGGGATAATAATTGTGGAGGAAAATTTTAACTTTTATTATTAAACAGAAAGCATTGCTTCCAAACCCCAATTACAACATGGTTTTATCACATTTCTCAAATACCAAATACAGTAGATCAAACCAACTATCTCATGAAACAAATCATTAGAGTGCAAAACTATAAAAGCATATCCCTCTTCCATAGCCATAACAAAGTAGAGAAAAGTCAAAAGAATACATAGAATCAGAAATCCAAGAATCCAAGCTGAATATCATGGTCATTGCTGATCACTACCCTGAGGACCTGAGGGGGGAAGGAAGAGTGTGGCTATTTCCAGTGATTTTTAGCATAAGCACATGATAATCAGTATCAAGGCAAATAAATAATACTATATGAGAAAGTACAGCAAAATATACAAGTATGAAGTAAGCGGATAACAAGATATGGTATACATCAAGTATGCTTCTCGTTTATATCCCAAGAAAAAATTTTAAGCACCAATACAAGTATATCATGATTAGGTTTTACCCCAATTACTACCCATGTGATCGGATCCCTACTATGTAAATACCCTATGTCAGCCCCGGCGGTAGGGTGTATCAATTCCTACCTATTTACTGGTGTTACAGCGCCTTAATTTCCCTAATTGGACTCATGCAAGCTCATGACTCCACCGGAACGCGCTTGTATCCCTTACCTCGTTTTGAACCTCTTACTATCCAGATCAGTAAAGTGTGCCCTAGCCCTTACCGAGTGCGAGGCCCCCTAACAAGATACCAACAGGGATACTGAATGATATGGGTTCCATACAAATCAACACAAGCAAAAACTCCTAAGCTTGTCCCCCCCCCCCCAAGTAACTAGGATTTTAAGAGTCCCAAAAACCCGACACAATAACAAGATGAGGGACCGCTTAGTTATTAATTAATAAGTTTAACTTAGTAGGTTTAAGTTCATTAATAACATGGTTGTAAATGACAATTCTCTGTCAATGTTATTCTGTGTAATCTTTTCCCTAAAATAAGCACCTTCCCAGATGTATTTATATTACAATAATTCATTTTACTTAATTTACATTTGGTACTTACATTTTCCATATACTTAATATTAAATTAAGTCTAATCTATTCAGATTAACATGTTTGCATATTCTTCCTCTTTACTATAATCACAAATTTACAGTCAAAGGTCGTCAAGTAATAATATGCCCCAATTTCTCCCTTTTACTACCATTTCAAGTTATTCCAATTATTCTAATTATACGCAAATGTAAACGGAAATGGCCCAGGCTCTCGATGGCATAGGCTCAACGTAAATAAAAGGAAAAAGAAGGAGAAGAATAGAATTAGACCCAAACTGTATATAATAGGAATATAATAGACTGCAAATAAATAAAAGATAGAAATAGGGATAGGAAGATAGATGTATACATGAACACTTATTTACTGTAAAACACAATAGATGAATAACAGTAAAAGAATCATATAAGAAATAACTTATAAGTACTGTTTTAGTTCATATCCAAAATTATTCACTGTCATAATACTTTTTAGATGTCAAATTTAAAAGTAACTTGAACTCATAGAGATGTAGGCTGTAGTCTTTGAGAAAGTAATTGTTGTAGAGAAACTTTAGTAATCCTTTTTTGTCTCTCTTCTAGTAGCATCTCCCCATTTTTCTTAATTAATTTTATAACATGTTTTGGAGGAAGAGAGGAATGAAGAGAATTTGTGTGTAGGAAAAATGAGAGATAGCCACACAATTTATAGATTAACTAGGACAATCTTAGCCCGTTAGATATTAGGCTTTTAGACCCAACCATACACCTCAAAGAACGAATAATATAAACAAACCTGTCCAAATACAGAGTTCAGAATCCGACCTGCATGCGGGTGGGTCGACCCACCACCAACCGTGTCGACCCGTGGGTCTACCTCCCTTAGACATGGGTCGACCCAGTTATGGGAAGGTATCCCCATTACCGTTGGTTCCTACGTTTATTTTTCTATTTGAATTTTACATTTAGTTTAAACTTTGAAAGCTCTTGACTTCTTCGTATGTTATCCGATTTATGCGAACTACGGGTTTATCTGAACCAAAATTCTGAGACAAACGCAACGATGATGTCGGTTTTACTCAATTCTGAATATCTAATTAATTAGTGTTCATTTTATTGTCTTTACTATACAATTATGGTGTATTAAGTTGTGGGGTGTTACATTCTCCCCTACTTAAAGGATTTTGTCCCCAAAATCTCCAAGTTAATAAGAATATTGTTATTGTAACAACCACCTACAATCATCCACTCATCCATCAACCACTAGCATCCGTTGTCCTTAAAATTTCTAATGCTTGTATGGACATAAGCAAGAAGTTTTTTATAACACCCCGTATTTTCTATGTCTATTAAAAGAACGAATTACAGAATACTTAATTTTTAAAAGAAGAATTAAGGGAAACGGGTTACGCCATTGCGTTCGTCTTGGAGTTCTGCTTGGAATAGAGTCCAAGTTTTCGTAAATCGGACTTCGTATGAGAAAGTTATGGCACTCAGAAATTTCAAAAATTTAAATAAATTAAAACAGTTCAGAGTTATAATTCAAAATTCAAACGAAAGACGAGGAAGCGGGCTGGGCAGGATATTTCCCGCCCAGGCAAGGTCGACCATGGGTCGACCTCCCCTATACAGGTCGACTAGGGGGTCGACCTACCCCCTCGCCCAGATCCAAAACTGTGATGATTCTGACTTGTTGCTAAGTCTTTTCTGACCTATTCCTGAGTCACTAGGGCATAGGTGGCAATTCTGGATAAATTTATCCAGTCTAGACGGTTGTGATTACTCCTAGAATGATCTAACGGCTCACATAAGATTAAACTTCTATAAAAGCAACCCTAGTCCTCAAACCCTAAATCACAAAAATTCATTCCAAGGAGCCACCATGCTTTCCATGATCGTTCTAGCCTAGCCACCATTTCTTCTTCAGCTAGAAAGCAAATTAGAAGCTACGAATCGAATCAAATCAAATCTAAATTAGATAAATCAATAGTCTACTTCAAGGGAGAGCTATTCAGTTTCAGAAAACAGATTCCAAAAATACAAGAATCATTTTTTTTGTAAGTTCAAGTTACTTTCAGATGTGAATTCTTAATTGAAATTCTTGGCATGTAATAATCTGGATCTAAGCTATACTTGATTATGAGATAATCCTTTAAGATTTATCAAAACTAATCTATTAGATTTATGTTTGCGATATTATTCAAATCTAATCCATTAGATTTATGCTTGATGTAAGTAATCCTTTCATTTGAATCTGTGCTTGTATATGCCTTTGGGAATCATTATTGACTATGGAATTGGTCCAGTCATACCTATCCTTGTTGTACATCGGAATTGTAATCTTGTTTAAGTTCATGATATAACTCTTGTCAAATCTATACGTCTGTGATGGTTCATAATGATGTTCATATCATATCATATCTATATGCCTGCAATGTATTATATGCAAAACTAGTCAATTTGGTATATCACATTTATTGGACAAATAGTTCTTATCGTCATATGCCTATTCTTATGCCTCTTATATTCCATATTGTTTCTCCGCTTATTTCATGAATCTTGCGTTGAATCTCGAAATACGTATGTTATGAATGCGGGGGTAATTGGGTATAACATGAAATTGACATTTATTTGGCATAATTTGTAACTTGTATTATGACATGACTGTTAAGATGCAATTCGGGGTAATTCGACATGAATTATGGAATATGTAATTTGACATATTGAACCTAGAATTGGTATGAACGACAAAGTATGAAATTTGGCATGAAAAACCCTAGTTTTGGGCATAAACTGTAAATTGGAATATTAAAATTAGCTTGGGCTTAACTATTGATTTTGGACGCCATACATAATGCATAGTGATTTTGGGTATGACTATTATTGCAAATTTAGGAAAGATTGGGTATAGCCAATTTTTATTAATAACTGAAAATTGGAATTTGTTGGGCATAACTTGGGAATTGGACCATGACTAGTTTTGGTGAAGTTGGTAATTAGCATGTAAAATCTAGATTTGGGTATATATAAATGTGTAAATTAAAGATGAACATGCCTAACCCGAGGTTAGATTGAGTTGTGGTGTAAAACTGCCCGGAACCACCCGAGACATCCAGTAACCACAACAACACCTATCTAATGTGAGAGGTTAGTGCATCATGCCCAAGAAAAACCCGAGGTTAGAGTGAGTTGTGGTGTAAAACTTCCCGGAACCGCCTGACACATCCAGTAACCGCAACAACCCATATCTAATGTGAGAGGTTGGTGCATTAATAAATCAATTAATGCTAATGAACAAAATGAATGACTAGGATTAAGTTCATAGGAACACTTAACCAATATAAAATGAATGACTGGGGTTAAGTTCATAGGAACACTTAACCAATATAACATGAATGACTAGGATTAAGTTCATAGGGACACTTAACCAATATAACATGAATGACTAGGGTTAATTTAATGAGAAACACTTAACCAATATAACAAGATGAATGACTAGGGTTAAGTTAATAGGGAACACTTAACCAGTATAGCATGATGAATGGGTAGGGTTAAGTAATATAACTTGATTTGTGGTAAGGTTAAGTTAAAACACGAGGGCAACGCTTAACCAATATAACTTGATTTGTGGTAAGGTTAATTTAAAACAAGAGGGCAACACTTAACCAATATAACTTGATTTGTTGTAAGGTTAAGTTAAAACAAGAAGGCAACACTTAACCAATATGAATTGATTTGTGGTAAGGTTAAGTTAAAAGAAGAGGGCAACACTTAACCAATATAACTTGATTTGTGGTAGGGTTAAGTTGACACAAGAAGGCAACGCTTATCCAAAGTAACATGACAAGTAGGTGGGTTAAGTAACTTGAATTGATTGATGACACTTAACCAATACAACGTGACGAACACATTGGGTTAAGTTAACAAGAAACACCTGACCATTATAACTTGATGGACGAACGGGGTTAAGTTAATAGGAAACACTTAACCAATTCAACATGATAAGTGAGGAGGGTTAAGTTAATAAGAAACACTTAACCAACATGACATGATGAATGAGTGGGTTAAGTTAACATGAATGGACAACGCTTAACAAATATGACATAATGTGCGGGAGGGTTATGTACATATCGGGTTGGTGGGTAATATTAGTAAATATAGGCCCACAAACTTAACCATTAAATAAACATGCTTGAATAAGTGGGAGGGTTAAGTACATATCGGTTTGGTTGGTAATATTAGTAAATATAGGCCCACAAACTTAACCATTAAATAAACATGCTTGAATCAGCGGGAGGGTTAAGTACATATCAGGTTGGTAGGTAATATTAGTAAATATAGGCCCACAAACTCAACCAGTAGGAAACCTTAGTAACGGGGACCCATTTCAGCAGTAACCCACATAGATGTATCATGGTACCCTGAACTAGGCAGGGTGGGGCATGATTACTGGGCTGATTATAAGTGGTCAAAATAACGTCGGGCGTACGTCAGTGTAGGTTCCGATGGTTTACGGGCGTGCACGTACTCCGGAGTGGGAAAAAGCAGGCACTGGGTATCAGTAGTTATACACTGTGCATCTCGAATCGTGTCGAGTCGCTATCATAAGGATTGATACACCTTATGGTGGGACCGGCACATGGTATCTACACGCAGGAGAGGGCCGATTGACACAGACACAAGAGAAATTAATAGAAGTAGAGAGCCGATCGATAGGGTAGTAAGGGTACATCTTACTTGTTCATGGCAATTAGGCATGTTGAGGTGGAATCCTCACGATAGATGTACCCCTGAAGGCTACCACAATTGTGGGGATTGGGATCACATTACAATGTGATCATTTTATATAGATTACTAGTTGGGACACTAGTTAGGCGGTGCAGAGACATAAAAATAAGAATAACAAGGTAGTCGCGCAGCAAAGAGAGTAGAAGCGCATTCAATTTATCTTGCCTTATCATATCTATACTAATCGTATGTTATCTTGTTATCCTTGTTCTCACGGTATTGTCTTATATTCAGTTTATTCATGTCATGATGCTTTTGCCTGTTTATATGCTGAAAGTCACTGGACTTACCAGACTTATGTCTAACCTAGTTTTGTTTTGCCTCTTTTCTTCTGTCCCCCCTAGGTTCACAGGGCGGAAATGTTACCACTTAGCTCAGTTTTCTTTCCAAGCTCGAAGATAGTCGATGTATTGCTTTGGACTCTCTCTTCCACTGCTATGGCTAGTTCATGCTTTATTGGGGAATATCATTGTTATTTTTATGCTTCTTTTATATTTGGAAGTTTTTAAATCAAGACAGAAGTTCTACGTATTACTTTTAAGTATGACTGAGACAACTATTGTAAAAGCTTGACTGAACCACATTGTTTATAAAATGACTTTATTTTCCGCTGCTTTATTTGTCTGTCTTGTAATTTATCTGCATCTTTTACCTAAAATGCTCCACCAAAGTTAAGGCATTCCCTTTGTGAGTGACCTTAACGGAGGTGGGGTGTTTCACTTGGTATCAGAGCTGAAGGTTACCGGATCAAATAATAAATTTGAAAAATTATTTTCAAAACGATTTTTTAAAGAAGCATTTTCAAAAGAAAACTTTTGTTTTAAAGTCATATTCCTCATGCACTATCTTTAGATCCTCTGTTTGAATCCTTATTTCCTGAGTCTCCGGGGCTCCTGGCTTTCTGGGAGGTAACCTCATCGCAGCATGGTTCCGTAGACTCGATGAGACTACGACACCTGTCAAAGGGCGAAGAAGTGCCAAACTCCATCCTTAATCTTAGTAGTTTCACCTACGGCTAATTCTCTTCCAAGATTTGTAGGGTTTACCGTGCGATAGAGGCAACATTCGAAAGGCTTGTCAACATGGTTCATAAAGGAGGTAAAAAGAAAGAGGCCAAAGGGGGAGAATCATAAACAAGTGATTAGAATATAAGAAGGGCAAAGGAAATAATAGATCCCACAACAAGAGGAAGTATATTTTCTTCGGTATAGCGGGTCATTTAATTATAGGAAGTAAAAGACAAGTGGTTGTTTTCAGCATGCTGAGGCAGGGCATCTTATCAAGGATTTCACAGAGGACAAGGATGAGGACAAAGGACAGGATTTTCAGGAAGGCAAGTGCATGCTTTCACCACCAGCGTACCTGAGAGAAAGATAGTAAAGTTTAATTTTTCTTTTTGATCATCCTGTTAGTACTCTTTTTTATTATAGCGCTTCACATTCATTTATATCTGCTTCCGTAGTTGAATCTCTGCACCTTAGTACTAGTATAATAGAAGATCCCATTATTGTCTCAAATCCGGTTGGTAGTTCAGCTCATTTATCTTTGATTTGTAAGGATTTGAGAATAGCTATGTTAAGGATTAAGTGTAATGCTTATGGTTTTGGTTTCATGGGCTGATTCTAGGCATGGATTGGTTAGCTACTAACTGTGAAAGGAGGGTAATTAGACTTATGACTTGCCTCGGGAATATCCTCGAGATTTTGTGCGTTCCTAAGGATCAGTTTGGCTTAGCTACTCAGAATCACTTCACGCATCTATCAACTATTTGCGATTCGTTAGAGTAGTCCATGAGTACGCAGATGTTTTTGATTAGGTTAAGGGTTTGTCCCTTAATCGCGAGATAAACTTTCGCATATATCTAGTTGACAATGCAAAGCCAGTTATGTGATCAATGATAGTTTTGGAGCAAGATTGGCGAGGATAGCCAGAGTCAGTTAAGTGCTCAATTATTTGGTCGTTTTGCTAGTATCATCTCACGTAGATCGTCTAAATTCAGAGGAGGTATTCCTTGGGTGCTTGTCTGATATTGGTTTAGGCCTTCGGGGCTTGTACTTGAGGGATGTCGAGTTCGACTAAGATGGTTTACGTGAGAAATAAATGATTGTGGCAGGCGCCCTAAGTAGAAAAAAACTGACCTTAAGAGAGGAAAAAAAAAGTACATAGCAACCCTTAGCTTTAGACTCTCAGATTTGTAACATGATGGATAAGCTAAGTAGAAGAGAGACCTCTAATCATCTTAGTATATACACTTGGTATCATGGTTAACATCTGTCTATTTTGGAAAGATAGTTTGACTACATTGGATACCCTCTAGCATAGTAAGTGATCGAGGTCCCATCTTTACTAGTGGGTTTTGAAAATGGAGGTCAAGAAGCTTCGTAATTGTGAAGTTAAATTAGTTAATGTACAGTGGAGTGAAGCTCAAGAAGACGCGACGTGTGAGATTGAAGATAAGACATGCGCATCATACCCTTTTTCTTGAGGGTATATCCTTGATCTCTTTCTCTGGGAATTTTATGCATGTTTGTTTCTATCTTTTTTTAGGTATATCCTTTAGGTCATATCTTCGATCCTTAGGTAGAAGACGATGGATGTAAACATGTGTTTGAAACATGTTATTATTGGTGGTTGCAAGTGGTTGCTAGTGGTTGCTCGTGGATGCATATACACACATTAGGCACTAGATCGGCTCAGTCACTTTCATATTGCATATGCATGAGTGAAATTATATATATATGAATTGAAACTTGATGTGTTATCGTATGGATGTTGCATTTGTATGAATGATTGTGCACTCATGTAGAAGTTATAAAGTACGATTAGGAATAATTGCATACATGATGGACTCAAGGCACTGACATAATTCGCATTGAGGAGGTCAACTGAATCAGTAGACCGCCTGATTTTTCATTAGATAAGGATATGTACACAGAATATGCATATGATCATGAAAGCATTAGAAATCTTTTTAAGGACAATGGATGCCTGTGATTGAATGGTTAAGTAGATGGATGTTGGACGTTAGGATATGCATTCTTCTTAACTTATAGATTTCAGGGACGAAATCCATTAAGGAGGGGATAATGTAACACCCCGTATTTTCTGTGTCTATTAAAAGAACAAATTAAAGAATACTTAATTTTTAAAAGAAGAATTAAAGGAAATGGGTTATGCCATTGCGTTCGACTCAGAATTCTGCTTGGAATAGAGTCCAAGTTTTCGTAAATCGGACTTCGTATGAGAAAGTTATGGCACTCAAAAGTTTCAGGAATTTAAATAAATTAAAACAGTTCAGAGTTAAAATTCAAAATTCAAACGAAAGACGAAAAAGCGGACTGGGCGTGATATTTCCCGCCCCAAGCCAGGTCGACCAGGGGGTCGACCTCCCCTATACAGGTCGACTAGGGGGTCGACCTACCCCCCTCGTCCAGATCCAAAACTGTGACGATTCTGACTTGTTGCTGAGTCTTTTCTGACCTATTGCTGAGTCACTAGGGCATAAGTGGCAATTCTGGATAACTTTATCTAGTCTGGACGGTTGTGATTACTCCTAGAATGATCTAACGGCTCACACAAGATTAAACTTCTATAAAAGCAACCCTAGTCCTCAAACCCTAAATCACACAAATTCATTCCAAGGAGCCACCATGCTTTCCATGATCGTTCGAGCCTAACCACCATTTCTTCTTCAACTAGAAAGCAAATTAGAAGCTACGAATCGAATCAAATCAAATCTAAATTAGAGAAATCGATGGTCTACCTCAAGGGAGAGCTATTCAGTTTCAGAAAACAGATTCTAGAAATACAAAAATCATTTTCATTTTGCAAGTTCAAGTTACTTTCAGATGTGAATTCTTAATTGAAATTCTTGGCATGTAATACTCTGGATCTAAGCTTTACTTGATTATGAGATAATCCTTTAAGATTTATCAAATCTAGTCTATTATATTTATGCCTGCGATGTTATTCAAATCTAATCCATTAGATTTATGCCTGATGTAAGTAATCCTTTCATTTGAATCTGTGCTTGTATATGCCTTTGGGAATCATTATTGACTATGGAATTGGTCCAATCATATCTATCCTTGTTGTACATCAGAATTGTAATCTTGTTTAAGTTCATGATATAACTCTTGTCAAATCTATACGTCTGTGATTGTTCATAATGGTATTTATATCATATCTATATGCCTGCAATGTATTCTATGCAAAACTTGTCAATTTGGTATATCAAATATATTGGACCATTAGTTCTTATCGTCATATGCCTATTCTTATGCCTCTTATGTTCCATATTGTTTCTCCACTTATTTCATGAATCTTGTGTTGAATCTCGAAATACGTACGTTATAAATGCGAGGTTAATTGGGTATAACATGAAATTGACATTTATTTGGCATAATTTGGAACATGTATTATGGCATAACTGTTAAGATGAAATCTGGGGTAATTTGACATGAATTATGGAATATGTAATTTGACATATTGATTCTAGAATTGGCATGAACGACAAAGAATGAAATTTGGCATTAAAAAAAAAACCTAATTTTGGGCATAAATTGTAAATTGGAATATTAAATTTAGCTTGGGCTTAACTATTGATTTAGGACGCAAAAACATAATGCATAGTGATTTTGGGCATGACTATTATTGCAAATTTAGGAAAGATTGGGTATAGCCAATTTTGATTAATAACTGGAAATTGGAATTTGTTGGGCGTAACTTGGGAATTGGACCATGACTAGTTTTGGTGAAGTTGGTAATTAGCATGTAAAATCTAGATTTGGGAATCTATGGTAATTGTGTAAATTAAAGATGAACATGCCTAACCCGAGGTTAGATTGAGCTGTGGTGTAAAACTGCCCGGAACCGCCCGGCACATCCAGTAACCACAACAACACCAATCTAATGTGAGAGGTTGGTGCATCATGCCCCAGAAAAACCCGAGGTTAGATTGAATAGTGGTGTAAAACTGCCCGGCACATCCAGTAACCACAACAACACATATCTAATGTGAGAGGTTGGTGCTTTAATAAATCAATTAATGCTAATGAACAAGATGAATGACTAGGTTTAAGTTCATAGGAACACTTAACCAATATAACATGAATGACTAGGGTTAAGTTCAATGGAACACTTAACCAATATAACATGAATGACTAGGGTTAAGTTCATAGGGACACTTAACCAATATAACATGAATGGCTAGGGTTAAGTTAATGAGAAACACTTAACCGATATAACAAGGTGAATGACTAGGGTTAAGTTAATAGAAAACACTTAACTAGTATAGCATGATGAATGGGTAGGGTTAAGTAATATAACTTGATTTGTGGTATGGTTAAGTTAAAACAAGAGGGCAACACTTAACCAATATAACTTGATTTGTGGTAAGGTTAAGTTAAAACAAGAGGGAAACACTTAACCAATATTGTAACAACCCGTATTTTCAATAACCTGTAATAACATAAATCGAGGCAGAATTTAATTCTAAAATGGGAATCAAGGGAAACGGGCTATGCCATTGTGTTCGTCTCGGAAAAATACGCGAAATAGAGTCCGAGTTTTCGAAAATCGGAGTCCGTATGACCAAGATATGGCCTCGCGAAGTTTCACGAAAATTCCCAAATTAAAGTATACTTAATTAAGTGAAATGGGTTGTGTAGATATATATATATATATATATATATATATTGATATATATATATATATATATAATTGAAAATTTAATAAATAAATATGCAAAAATGCTCAAAACAGCGAATTGGGAGAGGGGAATAACCGAACCGGCCGATTTTTGAAGTCGACCCGAGCCCGCTGGGTCGACTAGGGGTTAATCCAGGGTGTTTGGCTGTCAACCCGTGGGCCGATTCACTCAAGTGCAGATTTTGCATTTGAATGGTTCTCATGGTCCATCTTTAATCTAAAGGCCCTAGATGGTTCCTACACTTGACTTCTTCCCCAAGACATGCTTTGATGGCTTGGATTGAATCTAGGGTTAATCCTATGGCCTAAAACACTTGCCTAATCTATAAATAAGACCCTAACCTACCCTAATTCATTCATAATTAAACCTAGTGACTAAACTATGGCAAAATGCTAGCTCTCATGGCCTCCACTAATTTTATGAAGAGGGTTGCATACTAATCACTCTCTAATCAACTTCTAATCCCTTCTTAGCATCTTAATCTTCTTCATTTGGTGTTCAAAGTTGCTAGTTGTGAGTTTCTATCACTTTGATGATCTTTTGGTAAACTAATTAGATGAGATGTGATGAGATTTATGGTTTTGTATGTGGGTTAATGAGCTTTGAATCATATGATATGATGTTAGCATTAATCTTATGTTTATGCATGTTGAGTATGTAAGCTTATGCAAGTTTAATATGATGTATGTTATGTTTGCATGATGCTAAATATGCAAGTTGTGGGCTATGTAATCATATGCATGTTATGCAAGTTCATGGTAATATGCTATGCAAGTTACATGTTTGTTAATATGCAAGTTACATGTTTGTTAATATGCAAGTTACATGTATGTAAATATGCAAGTTACATGTTTGTTAATATGCAAGTTACATGTTTGTTAATATGCAAGTTACATGTATGTAAATATGCAAGTTACATGTTTCTTTATATGCAAGTTACATGTTTGTTAATATGCGAGTTACATGTATGTAAATATGCAAGTTACATGTTTATTAATATGCAAGTTCATGATGACACATTATGCAAGTCTATAAGCTAATATGCAAGTTTGTTATGCAAAATGAATATGTAAGTTATGTGACATATTATATGCAAGTTATGTGACATGTTATGCAAGTTCATATGCAAGTTATGTGTTTGTTAATATGCAAGATGGCACCTTTGAAACATGTTCATTCATATGCAAGTTGACACCTTTTATATGTGTTATATCATGAACGAAATTACGTGGGAACGATGGGGTAATTAAATGCATAAGTTAATAAGATTGTGTGAAATTAATATAATTATGCATAACACAAAATAAATAAACATAGTATGGGAATTTACCTATTTGGTTAGGTGTACCCATACTATGTGTTGGGAATTTACCTATTGAGTTAGGTCTACCCCATGGGAATTTACCTATTAAGTTAGGTCTACCCATGTTAAGAAAACTTGATTAATTAGGGATAATTAATATAAAATTATGAGGGTGATTAATTAGGTGTAATTAATTGACTAAGACACGAGGTTGGACTCAGTTGTAGCGTAAAACTGCCCGGACCCAACCGGCTTAACCAGTTGCTACAAATGTTAGCCCAATGTGAGAGGTCTTAGGCACAAACTAAATACGTAATTAATGTAAAGACACGAGGTTAGACTCTGTTATGACATAAGGCTGCCCGGACCCAACCGGCTTAACCAGCGGTCATAAAAGACAGTCTAATGTGAGAGGTCTTTACAAAGGTTACGTTCTTAATTAATTAATTAAGAAACACTTAACCACATTAGCATGTAGAGGGACATGAGGGGTTAATTGGGTGCCTCGGGTGGCATGAGAAAATCTAGTGGTTGCCTTGGGTGGCAATAGAAAATACGATTAGAATACTTAACCAAAATAGAACATGTAATTAAAACATGATTAAAGGGTTAAGTGGGATATACTAGAAAAAGGGACAAGCTTAGGTGGGTAGCTTGTGGAGGCCCATTTCAACCAGTAACCCATACGTATCTTTGTGGGCTCGACCCATGTCGAGGACGGGACACGCATACTGGGCTTGACTGTAAGAGGCAAACGGGTTAGCGGTGGCAACGCAAGTCCAACGGGCTTCATATGCGTGAGTGGGCCCGGGCTGGTAGGTAAGCCGTTGTTGCATCGAGTAGATATAAGCCGTGCACCTTTAGTTTCATCAGGTTGCCACATTGGGGAATGATACATCCCACGGTGGGGCCAGCACGGGTATCTACGTTAGGGAGCCGATCGAATGGGAAGTAGTGTGTACACCTAGTGGATTGTAGGGCCCCGTGGCGCCTACTTGGTCACCTAGGGGTACGCAGGTACTAATTAGTAAATTTTATAAGTCCTTGGGTGGGATCAACCTTTAAGTTAGGAACGACTGGTGTGGTGCAGTTTAGTAATTTACCTTAGGGAGGGTAGATGCGTCTTTATCCTTTATCTTCGTTTAGTTGACTGCTTAGGGTAGCCATTCATCCCTATATGTTACCGTATATCAGTTTATGTCTTCTCTGGTTACTTTAACGATTGTATTGTTAAAGTTATAGGACTCGCTCAGACTTATGTCTGACCCCGTTGTTTTTATCTTTTTTCCCAACCCTCAGGTCCTGTGGTGGATCCTAGCAGTAGTGGAGCTTGATCGGATTGCTGTTCCAGTCTTTAGGAGCTTGGGTAGATGTAAAGCTCCAGTTATCCAGTTATCTTTTCTTTTGTTTTGGCTATTGTATGAGAGTGGGATTATGTACTTCTTTATTTTGATGGATATTGTACTTGACTTTTATAGTGAGTTTATGATGTAACCAGACATGTTTTACTTCCGCTATTATGAGATGATGTTTTAAAATTTCAAGTACTATTTATATCTGTCTTGTTGTAATTTTTCTGTTCTATATTCACTAAAATACTCCACCGATGTTATGGCATTCCCTTAGTGAGTGACCATAGCGGGAGTGGGGTGTTACACGTGGTATCAGAGCTTAAGGTTACCAGAACAGATAAATTTTTTGAGAAAAACTACTTTCTAAGAGTATTTTCGAAGAAAGTATTTTTTAAAAGCATGTCTTCTAAGAGAAAAAGTTTTTGAAAAAGAAAAGCATAATCCCCAATAGCCATATCTTTATCTTTCGGAATCTCCTTTTTGAATCTTTCCTCTTTCGTTTCAGCATGGCTGAAGATCTTAACATCCCGGAGGGTTTAGTTATACCACTATGGTATAGGAGGTTGCAAGAGGCTAGGGCCGCGGCTGCGGGTCCGGCCAATGCTACTACACCAGAGACAACCGCTCCTCCTCCTCAGCCTAGAGTGGATAATTTTGCTAAGGTTTGCAAGGAGTTCAAGGCTATAGGAGGAAAACCTTTTCTTGGTTCAGAGACTTTCGTAGAGGCTAGAGATTGGCTTAAGGAAGTGGAAGAGTTGCTAGATATCTTTGAAGTGGAAGAGGGAAAGAAGTCAAGTTGGCGGCTTGGTTAATGAAGGGAGAGGCCTCATTCTGGTGGGAGGTCACTAATGGAGAACGCCCTGTTGACTCTTGGGCAGATTTTAAGCAAAGGTTTGGGGCTAAGTTTCTCTCAAGGGCGGAAGAGAATCTGTTTATGGAGAAGTTCTTGAATTTGAAGCAAGGGAATCTCACGGTGAAAGAATATGTCAACAAATTCAATCAATTAGCAAGGTTTGGCATAGAGTTGGTGAATACACCGGAGAAGAAGGCTTTGAGGTTCGTTAGAGGCTTGAACGAACCATTGCAAGGAATAGCTATGACTCACATTCCTATGGGGGCCACTTTTGAGAAGCTTGTCTACATGGCACTTATGCATGAGGATGATAAGAATTCTAAGGCACCAGAGAAAAAGGGGGATCAGAAGAAACCGCAACAGCAACAACAAGGCAAGGGCGGAAAAGGCAATGGTGACAAAAAGAAGACGAAGAAGAAGTGCTTCAATTGTGGAACACCAGGACACCTCAGTAAGGATTGTCGCAAAAAGAAGAAGACCGGTTGCTTTCATTGTGGTGAAGCAGGGCATCTTGTGAAAAACTGCCCAAAGAAGGGGCAGAAGACGGGGTCTACCTCAGGAGGCCAGGTGCAAGCTCTTATAGCACCACCTCAGTCAGGGGGGCAAGTTCAGGTTCTCTCAGTTCCACCGATTCAGCAGAGAGGTAGAACTATTTCCGTTGAAAGTCTGGTTTTTCTGTTTGATCATCCAGTTCGTACTTTGTTTGACTCTGGCGCATCGCATTCTTTTATCTCATCATCGTTAGTTGAGTCACTGCACTTAGACACCAGTCTAGTTGATGATCCCTTGGTTGTCTCAAACCCAATTGGGGGCTCCATATATCTGTCTATGATATGTTTGGGTTTGAAGATTTCTATACTTAGCGTTGAGTTTAGATGTGATGCTTTTGTATTGGGCTTCACGGGCTATGGGTTGATCTTGGGTATGGACTGGTTATCCAGTAATGGTGCCGTTCTTGATTGCGAAAGGAGAGTTGTCAGGCTCATGACCCGCTTGGGTAACACTCTCGAGATCTCTTGCAATCCCATGGAATCTGTTTTGCTAAGTTGTCTTGAATCGCTCGATGCTTCGGACGAAAGTTTGTGTTCTGTCAGAGTAGTCCGGGAATATCCGGATGTGTTTGAAGAAGTAAAGGGTTTGCCTCCGAAGCGGGAGATAGATTTCCGAATTTATTTGGTGGATAATGCCAAACCAGTGTCTTTGCCAGTACGCCACATGGCTCCTCGTGAGAGAAGAGAACTTCATAAGCAAGTAGGGGAGTTGCTAGAGAAGGGGTTCATAAGGCGAAGTATATCGGAGTGGGGAGCTCCAGTAGTGTTTGCCACGAAGGCGGATGGGTTCCTCAGACTTTGTGTGGATTATAGGGAACTTAATAAGCTCACGAAGAAGAATAGACACCCATTACCGAGGATAGATGATCTCTTTGATCAGTTGGTTGGCGCGTCAGTATTTTCGCAGATGGACTTAGCTACAGGGTTTCATCAGTTAAGAGTGGCGGAGGACAGTATAGAGAAGACTGCTTTCCGGACTCCGGATGGTTTTTATGAGTGGCTAGTGATGCCATTTGGGTTGACAAACGCCCCCGCATACTTTGTTGATCTCATGAGTAGAGTGTTCAGAGAGTATCTGAATAAGTTTGTAGTAGTTTTTGTGGATGACATCTTGGTCTTTTCCAAGAATGAAGAAGAGCATGCCTTACATCTCAAGGAAGTGTTGGAGACTCTTCGAGCGCATAGTCTTAAAGCTAAATTCTCTAAATGCCATTTTTGGAGAAGAGAAGTGCGATTCTTAGGGCATGTGGTCTCTAAGGAAGGGATAGCTGTGGATCCCGCAAAGATAGTATCTATCCAGGATTGGAAAGTTCCTAGAAATGCTACCGAGGTAAGAAGTTTCTTGGGGTTGGCAGGATATTATAGGAAGTTCATCAAAGACTTCGCGAAGATATCAGCCCCATTAACCCGCTTGACGAAGAAGAATCTGGTTTTCTCATGGGATGTAGATTGTGATGATGCTTTCCGACGGTTAAAGAGAGCTTTGACCACCGCTCCAGTTTTAGTGCTTCCAGATGGGAGTAAGCCGTTTGTTGTTTATACCGATGCTTGTGGAACAGGATTAGGCGCAGTCTTGATGCAGGAGGGAAGGGTAATAGCCTATGGAGGGAGACAATTGAGAGTGCATGAGAAGAATTACCCTACCCATGATCTAGAGTTGGCCGCGATTGTTTTCGCACTTAAGTCTTGGCGCCATTATCTTCTTGGTGAGAGATTCGAGTTGTTCACCGACCATAAATCATTGAAGTACTTATTCTCTCAGAAGGATTTAAACTTAAGACAGCAAAGGTGGATGGAGTTCTTAGCATCCTATGATTTCGAGATAGCGTATACCCCTGGTAAGGGTAACGTGGTGGCAGACGCCTTAAGTAGAAAAAGGCTATCTTTGAGTCCATTGTTCGTGGAACGACGAAGCTTGGAGTTTCTTTCTTTGTTTGACTTCAGACCTTCTGTTGATTTTGTACCTGGTTTGTTGGCATCCTTGGAGGTTAGACCTACTCTTTTGAGACGGATTGGCGAGGCTCAGCGAGACGACCCACAGTTGGTTGTGTTGGTAGAGAAGCTTATAAGAGGGGAGTCGTCCAGCCATTTGGGTAGATACACCATAGATGATAAGGGATGGTTGCATAGAGACGGTAGACTTTGTGTACCGCAAGATGAGGGTTTGAAGAAGGCTATTTTGGATGATGCACATCGTTCAAGAATGACTATTCATCCCGGTGGAGACAAAATGTACCAAGACATGAAGAGAGTTTTCTTCTGGGCCGGTATGAAGAAAGATGTGGCCGAGTATGTGGCTAGATGCTTAGTGTGCCAACAAGTTAAAGTGGAGCAAAGGAAACCCGGTGGGTTGCTACACCCATTGGAAGTTCCACAGTGGAAGTGGGATAGTGTCTCGATGGATTTCATCGACGGGTTACCGAGATCGAGGAAGGGCAATACGGGAATTTGGGTTGTGGTAGACAGACTTACCAAGAGTGCCCATTTTATACCCGTAAAGAGTAAGAGGACCGCTCCATGGCTTGCTTCAGTCTATGTTAGAGAGATTGTTAGATTGCATGGCGTACCATCCAGCATTGTGAGTGATCGAGATCCTATTTTCACTAGTGAGTTTTGGAGAAGTTTGCAAGAGGCGGTAGGGACTCAGTTGTGTTTGAGCACCGCATATCATCCTCAGACGGACGGTCAGACCGAGAGGGTGAACCGTATCTTAGAAGATCTTTTGAGGCTTTGTATCTTGGATTTTGGAGGTACATGGGAAGAACATCTTCCTTTGGTGGAGTTCGCATATAATAACAGCTTTCAGTCCAGTATTGGTATGGCTCCTTTCGAAGCTCTTTATGGAAGGCCTTGTCGATCTCCTACATGTTGGTGGGAATCTACGGATAAGATCTTGCTTGGGCCGGATATGGTTAGAGAGACTTCAGAGAAGATTGATTTAATTCGAAAAAGGATGAAAGCAGCGCAAGATAGACAGAAATCTTATGCGGATCGGAGAAGGACGGATCTTGAGTTTGAGGTTGGGGACATGGTTTTTGTCAAAGTATCTCCATTGAGAAATGTTGTTCGCTTTGGGTCCGTAGGGAAGTTAGCACCGAGATTTGTTGGGCCGTTTCCTATTAAGGAAAGGATTGGACGGATGGCATATAGGGTGGAGTTGCCCGACAGACTTAGTGGTGTTCATGATGTATTCCATGTATCACATTTGAGGAAGTGCTTACATGAGACCGCGGAGGTGGTAGAGCCGAGCTTGCTTAGAGATGTAGAGGTAGAGCGTGATGCGACGATTCGACGAGCTCCTACTCGCATCCTTGGGTCAGAAACTAGGAAGTTGAGGAACAGAGAAGTTCAGCTAGTTAAAGTGCAATGGGGAGATGACGAAAGCAATGCTACTTGGGAGACGGAAGCAAAGATGCATTCTTTGTATCCATTTCTTTTTGAGAGTATGTCTTTTAACTTCTCCTTTATTGCTTGTCTAGTACTTATCTTATCTTTAGTATATCCTCTCGCTAATACCTATGACCTTTAGATAGGGTAAAACCTATGGTTGAAACATGTGTTTGAAACATGTTATGGTTGATGGATGCATATGGATGCAATTGTTTGCTAGTGGTTGCTCGTGGATGCATATACACACACATTAGGCACTAGATCGGCTCAGTCACTTCATGTTGCATATTGCATAAATGGATGTGGTAGTTAGATTGATGGATGTATCATGGCTGTGTTATCATATGGATGATGCATTTTTGTGTATGGTTGTGCACGCATGTAGAAATTTGTATGTGTCAATAGGGTTTCGCATACATATTGGATGCATGGCACTATCATGGTTTGCATTAAGGAGGTTTACTGTATCAGTAACCGCCTGATTTTCGCATTAGGTAAGTACATATACACACACTTTTGCATATATCCATCCAGCATTTAGAATCTTGTAAGGACAATGATTGCTCGTGGATGATGCTTTGAGTAGATGGATGATTGGATGGTAGGATACGTTCTTCCTAACTTGAAGATTTCGGGGACGAAATCCTTTAAGGAGGGGAGAATGTAACAACCCGTATTTTCAATAACCTGTAATAACATAAATCGAGGCAGAATTTAATTCTAAAATGGGAATCAAGGGAAACGGGCTATGCCATTGTGTTCGTCTCGGAAAAATACGCGAAATAGAGTCCGAGTTTTCGAAAATCGGAGTCCGTATGACCAAGATATGGCCTCGCGAAGTTTCACGAAAATTCCCAAATTAAAGTATACTTAATTAAGTGAAATGGGTTGTGTAGATATATATATATATATATATATATATATATATATATATTGATATATATATATATATATAATTGAAAATTTAATAAATAAATATGCAAAAATGCTCAAAACAGCGAATTGGGAGAGGGGAATAACCGAACCGGCCGATTTTTGAAGTCGACCCGAGCCCGCTGGGTCGACTAGGGGTTAATCCAGGGTGTTTGGCTGTCAACCCGTGGGCCGATTCGCTCAAGTGCAGATTTTGCATTTGAATGGTTCTTATGGTCCATCTTTAATCTAAAGGCCCTAGATGGTTCCTACACTTGACTTCTTCCCCAAGACATGCTTTGATGGCTTGGATTGAATCTAGGGTTAATCCTATGGCCTAAAACACTTGCCTAATCTATAAATAAGACCCTAACCTACCCTAATTCATTCATAATTAAACCTAGTGACTAAACTATGGCAAAATGCTAGCTCTCATGGCCTCCACTAATTTTATGAAGAGGGTTGCATACTAATCACTCTCTAATCAACTTCTAATCCCTTCTTAGCATCTTAATCTTCTTCATTTGGTGTTCAAAGTTGCTAGTTGTGAGTTTCTATCACTTTGATGATCTTTTGGTAAACTAATTAGATGAGATGTGATGAGATTTATGGTTTTGTATGTGGGTTAATGAGCTTTGAATCATATGATATGATGTTAGCATTAATCTTATGTTTATGCATGTTGAGTATGTAAGCTTATGCAAGTTTAATATGATGTATGTTATGTTTGCATGATGCTAAATATGCAAGTTGTGGGCTATGTAATCATATGCATGTTATGCAAGTTCATGGTAATATGCTATGCAAGTTACATGTTTGTTAATATGCAAGTTACATGTTTGTTAATATGCAAGTTACATGTATGTAAATATGCAAGTTACATGTTTGTTAATATGCAAGTTACATGTTTGTTAATATGCAAGTTACATGTATGTAAATATGCAAGTTACATGTTTCTTTATATGCAAGTTACATGTTTGTTAATATGCGAGTTACATGTATGTAAATATGCAAGTTACATGTTTATTAATATGCAAGTTCATGATGACACATTATGCAAGTCTATAAGCTAATATGCAAGTTTGTTATGCAAAATGAATATGTAAGTTATGTGACATATTATATGCAAGTTATGTGACATGTTATGCAAGTTCATATGCAAGTTATGTGTTTGTTAATATGCAAGATGGCACCTTTGAAACATGTTCATTCATATGCAAGTTGACACCTTTTATATGTGTTATATCATGAACGAAATTACGTGGGAACGATGGGGTAATTAAATGCATAAGTTAATAAGATTGTGTGAAATTAATATAATTATGCATAACACAAAATAAATAAACATAGTATGGGAATTTACCTATTTGGTTAGGTGTACCCAT
The DNA here is from genome assembly GCA_030737875.1 of Allium sativum. NCBI lineage: Eukaryota > Viridiplantae > Streptophyta > Magnoliopsida > Asparagales > Amaryllidaceae > Allium > Allium sativum. The sequence continues at coordinate 143,311,323 of CM060914.1, forward strand.
ACTATGTGTTGGGAATTTACCTATTGAGTTAGGTCTACCCCATGGGAATTTACCTATTAAGTTAGGTCTACCCATGTTAAGAAAACTTGATTAATTAGGGATAATTAATATAAAATTATGAGGGTGATTAATTAGGTGTAATTAATTGACTAAGACACGAGGTTGGACTCAGTTGTAGCGTAAAACTGCCCGGACCCAACCGGCTTAACCAGTTGCTACAAATGTTAGCCCAATGTGAGAGGTCTTAGGCACAAACTAAATACGTAATTAATGTAAAGACACGAGGTTAGACTCTGTTATGACATAAGGCTGCCCGGACCCAACCGGCTTAACCAGCGGTCATAAAAGACAGTCTAATGTGAGAGGTCTTTACAAAGGTTACGTTCTTAATTAATTAATTAAGAAACACTTAACCACATTAGCATGTAGAGGGACATGAGGGGTTAAGTGGGTGCCTCGGGTGGCATGAGAAAATCTAGTGGTTGCCTTGGGTGGCAATAGAAAATACGATTAGAATACTTAACCAAAATAGAACATGTAATTAAAACATGATTAAAGGGTTAAGTGGGATATACTAGAAAAAGGGACAAGCTTAGGTGGGTAGCTTGTGGAGGCCCATTTCAACCAGTAACCCATACGTATCTTTGTGGGCTCGACCCATGTCGAGGACGGGACACGCATACTGGGCTTGACTGTAAGAGGCAAACGGGTTAGCGGTGGCAACGCAAGTCCAACGGGCTTCATATGCGTGAGTGGGCCCGGGCTGGTAGGTAAGCCGTTGTTGCATCGAGTAGATATAAGCCGTGCACCTTTAGTTTCATCAGGTTGCCACATTGGGGAATGATACATCCCACGGTGGGGCCAGCACGGGTATCTACGTTAGGGAGCCGATCGAATGGGAAGTAGTGTGTACACCTAGTGGATTGTAGGGCCCCGTGGCGCCTACTTGGTCACCTAGGGGTACGCAGGTACTAATTAGTAAATTTTATAAGTCCTTGGGTGGGATCAACCTTTAAGTTAGGAACGACTGGTGTGGTGCAGTTTAGTAATTTACCTTAGGGAGGGTAGATGCGTCTTTATCCTTTATCTTCGTTTAGTTGACTGCTTAGGGTAGCCATTCATCCCTATATGTTACCGTATATCAGTTTATGTCTTCTCTGGTTACTTTAACGATTGTATTGTTAAAGTTATAGGACTCGCTCAGACTTATGTCTGACCCCGTTGTTTTTATCTTTTTTCCCAACCCTCAGGTCCTGTGGTGGATCCTAGCAGTAGTGGAGCTTGATCGGATTGCTGTTCCAGTCTTTAGGAGCTTGGGTAGATGTAAAGCTCCAGTTATCCAGTTATCTTTTCTTTTGTTTTGGCTATTGTATGAGAGTGGGATTATGTACTTCTTTATTTTGATGGATATTGTACTTGACTTTTATAGTGAGTTTATGATGTAACCAGACATGTTTTACTTCCGCTATTATGAGATGATGTTTTAAAATTTCAAGTACTATTTATATCTGTCTTGTTGTAATTTTTCTGTTCTATATTCACTAAAATACTCCACCGATGTTATGGCATTCCCTTAGTGAGTGACCATAGCGGGAGTGGGGTGTTACAAATATAACTTGATTTGTGGTAAAGTTAAGTTAAAACAAGAAGGCAACACTTAACAAATATGACTTGATTTGTGGTAAGGTTAGGTTAAAACAAGAAGGCAACACTTAACCAATATAACTTGATTTGTGGTAGGGTTAAGTTGACACAAGAAGGCAACACTTAACCAAAGTAACATGACAAGTAGGTGGGTTAAGTAACTTGAATTGATTGATGACACTTAACCAATACAACATGATGAACACGTGGCGTTATGTTAACAACAAACACATGAACAATATAACTTGATGGACGAACGGGGTTAAGTTAATAGGAAACACTTAACCAATCCAACATGATAATTGAGGAGGGTTAAGTTAATAAGAAACACTTAACCAACATAACATGATGAATGAGTGGGTTAAGTTAACATGAATGGACAACACTTAACCAATATGGCATAATGTGCGGGAGGGTTAAGTACATATCGGGTTAGTGGGTAATATTAGTAAATATAGGCCCATAAACTTAACCATTAAATAAACATGCTTGAATCAGTGAGAGGGTTAAGTACATATCGGGTTGGTGGGTAATATTAGTAAATATAGGCCCACAAACTTAACCATTAAATAAACATGCTTGAATCAGTGGGAGGGTTAAGTACATATTGGATTGGTGGGTAATATTAGTAAATATAGGCCCAAAAACTTAACCAGTAGGAAACCCTAGTAACAGGGACCCATTTCAGCAGTAACCACGTAGATGTATCATGGTACCCTGGACTAGGCAGGGTGGGGCACGATTACTGGGCTGATTATAAGCGGTCAAAATAGTGGCAGAGGGTACGTCAGTGTAGGTTTCGACGGTTTATGGGCGTGCACGTAGTCCGGAGTGGGAAAAAGCAGGAACTGGGTACTAGTAGTTATACACTATGCATCTTGAATCATGTCGGGTCGCTATCATAAGGATTGATACACCTTATGGTGGGACCAACACAGGGTATCTACATGCAAGAGAGGGCCGATTGACACAGACACAAGAGAAATTAATACAAGTAGAGAGCCGATTGATAGGATAACAAGTGTACATCTAACATGTTCATGGCAATCAGGCAGATTGAGGTGGAATCCTCACGATAGATGTACATCTGAAGGCTACCACAATTGCGGGGATTGGATCACATTACAATGTGATCATTTTATATAGATTACTGGTTGGGACACTAGTTAGGTGGTGCATAGATATAAAAATCAGAATAACAAGGTAGTAGCGAAGCAGAGAAAGAGTAGAAGCGCATTCAGTTTATCTTGCCTTATCATATTTATACTAATCGTATGTTATCTTGTTATCCTTGTTCTCACAGTATTGTCTTATATTCAGTTTATTCATGTCAAGATGCTTTTGCCTGTTTATATGCTGAAAGTCACTGGACTTACCAGACTTATGTCTAACCTAGTTTTGTTTCGCCTCTTTTCTTCCGTTTCCCCCCCAGGTTCACATAAAGGAAATGTTACCACTTAGCTCAGTTTTCTTTCCAAGCTCGAAGATAGTCGATGTATTGCTTTGGACTCTCTCTTCCACTGCTATGGCTGGTTCATGATTTATTGGGGAATATCATTGTTATTTTTATGCTTCTTTTATATTTGGAAGTTTTTAAATCAAGACAGAAGTTTTATGTATTACTTTTAAGTATGATTGAGACAACTATTTTAAAAGCTTGACTGAACCACATTGTTTATAAAATGACTTTATTTTCCGCTGCTTTATTTGTCTGTCTCGTTATTTATCTACATCTTTTACCTAAAATGCTCCACCAAAGTTAAGGCATTCGTTTGTGAGTGACCTTAACGGAGGTGGGGTGTTTCATTTTTTGTATATATGTCCCTACACTAATGCGAAAATCATGCGGTCGATTGATTCATGTTACCTCCTTAATGCAATATATGTTTGTACCATGTATTCATGCAAAAGAATTCTAATGTAACATATAAGTTCTATATGTGTGCACAATCACGCACCAAAATGCAACGCCCATGTGATGATTCAACCATTTTCATCCATTGAAAAATTAAAATACACACACATTTATATGCAATATGTAAGTGCTTGAGCCGATCTAGTGCCTAATGTGTGTGTATATGCATCCTCAAGCAGCCACTAGCAAACATTTGCATCCGTCAATCATAACATGTGTTAAACATATGTTTTCATCCACTGGTTTCTACCTAAGGATCGGAGAATCGAATGATGGGATAAACATACTCGAATTATAAAAGCAAATCCGAATTCAAAATCTTGGAAAAGAAATTAAGAACGTACTCTCACGAAGAAAAGGGTTAGAAGCGTGAATCTTGTTTTCCGGTTCCCACGTCACATCATCATGGCCTTCTCCCCCATATATCTTCACTAATCTGATCTCCTTGTTGGTTAGTTTCTTAACCTCTAATCCAAGAATATGGATAGGAACTTTCCTAACTGACGCCTCTTTCTCATCCTCAAGCGTGCTCAGCTCCACTACCTTTGCTATATCATGTTGACATTTCCTCAAATGGGAAACATGGAACATGTTGTGAACTCTTGCCAGCCTCTCTGATAGTCTGACCCTACAGGATATCTGACCTATCCTCTCAACTATGGGGAATGGCCCTACAAACCTCGGTGCTAACTTCCCTATCGGGCCAAAGCGAACAACATTTCTTAGAAGCGATACTTTGCTGAAGAATATATTTCCTACCTCAAATTCTAAATCAGTCCTCTTCTTATCGACATATGACTTCTTCTTGTCCTGAGCTGCTTTCATCCATCGGTGACATGCCTATACTTGACTCCTACCAACATGTCGGCGATCTACAAGGTCGTCCATAAAGTGGCTCGAAGGGTGACATGCCTATACCTGACTGGTAACTATTAACTGAAGTCTCTCGAATAACTTAACGACATTATTAAATAATAACTACTTCACTTATGACTTTTTAATTTATAAGCATCTTTAAATATCATTAAATAAAAAGATAATTAAATTAAACAAATGGTTTGTTAAACCATTTCTTTTCGATAAACCAAAGATCAATCAATTTATTTATCAATTCTAATTAAACAGTTGGTTTCATCAACATAAACATCAGTTACTTACTAACTGATTTCGATTTACCCTTACCCTTAGATTAAAATAATTAATCTAAAAATATTGCTTAACTGTTTTACCTAAGCAGTTATTTTTAAAACAATAACCCGTAGGTTAAATTCTAGCTTCTATACTTATAAAACTCATTAAAATTGCTACAAAATCCTATATAACTATTTTTATAAAAATCATTTATAAATATTGTCTTATTTTAAAACTTCTATTCTAAGTAGAAATAAATTTTAAAGCTTCACTTCAATTATAAAAATAAAATTTTATTAATTTAATTATGCCAATTCGCCCGACGGCGAACTAACGTCTTAAAAACAGTATTTCAAATCATTTGCTACTAATAACTTAATCAATACCGTCTATTGATTAAAAACATCACATCAACATTGAATTTCAATTCAACATTCAATATATAATCAACCATCAACATTCAATCAAAATAAAACGATGTCTGGAGTAAACAATTCATATTTGAATAATATGGGAAATCAAACAACATACAAAATATTTGAGGAATCTGGTCGGATCCCTCCAACATGTCCTTCCCTGCATCACAGGTTTTAACATCATCTGATAATAACATATTTAATAATTATTTAAATCAACATAATAAATGTCGTCAATCATTAAATAACCAAGGCATCCAATCATCCAATTATTATTATCTATGATGAATTATATTTTTATATGAATTTAAAACATCATAGAATTCCAAAAAAGTGTGAGAGTTAACTCACAATTTGTTTTAGTTGATGATTTCACCGTTATTTCATTTAATTTTAAAGGAGTGTTTAAAATTAAATGAAATTTCATTTGCATTCGATTGCAATCAACTTTGTAGCCTTCGTCGATACGATCCAATAACTCTTGTTTTCGTGCAATTCTGATTATGTATGAAATAAATACATATATTATAGTTACACTAATAAGTGTCAACTTAATTCTAATTATATTATTTACTCTAAGTTAATCACCTTCTTCAAATTAAGATTACTCACGTTCAATCCCTTAGCATTTTTACCTCCTCCATCGTCCTTGAACTTACCCAAACGACTTCTTCTGCCAATCATAACAACTTCAAATCTTAAACACCATCATTAATTTTTATTTTAACTTAGTCACTTCTTTACATTTCATTAATCATGTGTATATACTGCTTCTTGTGTATGTACTTCTTCTTCCTGATGCCCATTTCCAGTTCGGAACAATAATCACGCAGCTTATGCAACACTTTAATGTATAAATATGTATTTGCACGTCCATGTTTTTATATGATCAACCATCCTCAGTGACATCCCTCCTTCACACACGAATTTACTATTATAATACTCCTTCCTCACACAGAAGCAGTTGGGCCTTCCCATGCAAAACAATGGTCTGCCGTATTACACAATCTATCTCAATCTCACCATAACCTCCTTTGCATCTTTTCACCATTTCACAAATCACACACCCAAACAAACTTTCCCCACAACCTCTAGTTTTAACCTGATGTTCATTTTCACTTAAAACCTGATACTTTTTGCCAATATCTGCTAAACACTTCTAGTGATCTACTGACTGTCGCACCAACCTCCACTGATTCGCCACCGACCGGTTATTACCTGAGATCACCTCTTCCTCTGCCATGGGTCCTGAACTCCACATTGTTGCCGACAAGTGATAGCCAAGCATGGCTGTTCGTAACTAAGGAGCAATGGTCCCATTTAAATCCTCTTTGTTCCCCACTCATGTTACCCATTCACGCAAACGCAGCCAACCATGTCACCTACCATTTGTAACAGCTTCTGTTCGAATCTTTGTTTACGTGTAGCGTAGTTTCAAAACGCACAAGTCTTATTCTTCCCCTAACTCAGTATGCCTTCGTTCAGACAAAACCAATGCCAAACCTTAATAGCTAATCGCCGCAAATCACTTCGTCGACCTAACGTCATCCAACCTCACTGATGCCCGCGCCTTAACCCCCTTCGCCTATGACAACATCTTCGAATCTCCCGGTGTTACCGCCCATCAGCAATAACCCAATAACCGCCAATACTAATCTCACCTTTCTACGGACCACAATTTCCTATTGCGACTTCTAATAACCATTTATTTTGCATCAGAGAGTATCGTGAGGCCATCGGCTCGTGATGGGATTCGACGTATATATATATATATATATATATTTCTAATTATATCGGGAATGATTTCTGAGTTTAGGAAGAGAGGGCATGATTTATATAAAGGGGGAAAGATGTGAGGGTAAGAACAAAGTCAGATCAATTAGTACAACGGAGGGTGTTCTTTTCAAATTCTAGCTTCGTAAATAGGACGGTGAAGCGAAAAAACATCGTTGAGCAGACTGAATGGGAAGAAAAATATAGGCTGAACGCACATGCGATTTTAATGAGATTTGATTTAAGGTAGATTTTTTTTACTAATATTTAATACTATCGCTAATTTACACTGTATGCTTGTATTCGTATGGTTACCAACGATATCCAATCGCAACAAAAATGGACAGTCTGCTATATTTTGATGTTCAGAACCAATGAAACATGTTTTATCAAAAACTGAGTCTGTTTACTCAAATGACACTAGTTTAAGCTCAAACGGTGGATTTATTCATATTCAATTAGCGTACATTCACAAAATAATTCCAATTGACGCGATAATTGAAATCTAGAAATAATTATCTATCGCGGTCTTAATAAAATTTGTTTAATTGGAAACCGAGGTCGTTTAAATAAAGTACCTTTTTATGGGTCCAATTTAAATCAAAACAAACCAATTTTAAAATACCTCAATATAATAATAACAAAATATTATAATTGGAAATATTCGAGTAGAATTTCATATAATACCAAAATAAAATACCTCGGGTAGAGTTTCAAGCTAAATTGATATTCAGTAAAATAAAAATCTTTTATTTTTATATAATAAATCGTTATATTATAAACGAATTCCATAGCGACTATCTGAAAATTTGATTTGGACATAAAACAAAACCTACAACATGAAAACTCGATTTTTATGGTTCATTAGAAAAATATAATCCAATAGATATAGACGTTTCTTGTTTCAAAGAATTCCAACTTATATCGGATCCAGTATGTCCAATTAAAGTTTAAAACGTTATATTACGAACTATCACACCGCTGCAGTTAGATTTATAATAAATTTTAAATTATATGTTTAAATGTCGTTTAATAAACAAAATCGTTAACATAATTCAATTCAAAACTTTAAATAACCCTTTTAAATTTTCAATTCACATAAAACTGCAAATTCAACATATTCCTAAATATTTCAGAATAAACTTATTATCTATTATTTATATTTTTAAAATATTCAAAACTAATGAATTTGATTTATCAACCTCCAAATAACCATTAAAAACCAAACTTAAATATTTAATTAAACGGTTAAAAATCTGGACCGTTACAAGAAGCATCACAAAACACAAGCATAAGTGGGTATGCTGACTCCAATTGGGGATCACACCTTGATGATAGAAGATCTACATCATGGTACTACATATTTCTTGGGTCAAATCCTATATCATGGTGCTCTAAAAAGCAACCCACAGTCTCGAGATCAATTGTCAAAGCCGAATACCGAAGTATAGCTAACACTGCAACTGAAATAACATGGATTGAATCACTTTTACATGAGCTACAAATCAAAACTAACAGGCAACCAGTTGTATGGTGTGACAACCTCAGTGCTTGTTACTAAGTGTCAATCTAGTCGAACGCTCAAGAACCGAACATGTTAAATTTGATATTCACTTTGTAAGAGAAAAAGTAGGAGAGAATACATTACTGGTAAACCATATACCTGCTACTCACCAAATAGCAGATGTTTTGACCAAGCCGATTGCAAGGAGGAATTTTCTCTTATTCAGGGAGAAGCCAAGAATCATTGAAGACAAAAGCTCCACAATCTTAAAGGAAGATGCTAATACATCTCAAAAACAGTCCAATCGAACCTCGTACTCACTGAAATCAGTAAGCAGAGACAACATAGCAAGAGGTTCATCCCATATAAGTCACGACAACATCAAAGAAGACTAACCACGTCAGATCCGGCCTCAATCTTCAAGAGAGGGACAAATCTTATGGCAATCTTCTGAGAGCAAGCATCACAAGTATCTCTAGTAACAATCTCTGCTCAAATCGACAGATTTTCTTGGTGTCATCACAAACCCTAATTAGGTTTTGAAGGGTGAGTATAAGAGAGAAAATTAAAGTGACCACATCGGTTTAGTACACTGCGTATACAGTGTATATATTATTACATATATAATATCTAGACTGCAATATTGGGCCTAGCCCATTTTCTGTTAATTTGGCTATTTATACAAGCCGCCACTAAACTTTGTATTAATCAATTCACTTTTACAATTCAATACAACTTTCTCTATCACAAATCCTTCTTCTACATTAAATCATTTCTGAAATCAAGTCTTTGTCAAATCCAACAATCGTCATGAATTTTAAGAACTTCTAGAATTTCCTCCGTGCATATACTCTTTTCTAACATTTGTTTAACTGCTTTTGGCACAATTTTCTTTAGAATTACCATAGAAAAATTTGATGAAATGTCAGAAGCATTATATAAATCCTTAAAATATTTAACTGCTTTAATTGAGAAAGCATCATCGTCAATCACATATTTACCATCCTCATCCAATGTATATTTGATGTTAAGTCTATCTCTATTGGCTGACATTTTAGAGTAAAAGTACTTATCATGCTTATTGATGTTATTAGCTCCAGTATCTACTTCTTTTCCGAGCTTGTTAATATCTTGTTTTGAAAATTTAGATGCTAAATCCAACATGCTTAAAACGTTTTAAGTGGGAATTTTATCATCTCCACATTTATCAATCAGTGGTATTTCATCCACGTCCATACCAGAATCTTTTTTTGAATTTCTTTTTGCTTCCAAATTTTCGTAGCAGTGCAGAAGGCATTTGAGTGCCCAAAATCCTTATAGACTGAACAGGTAGAGGAATACCACTCGTAAACCACTTTTTTCCTTGAAATTGTACCATCAAATGTTTGAATTGGAATCTCTGATGAAGAAAAAAAATTTATTTCTATTTGAACAAGAACTCTTGCATACGAAATTCTTATTAAGTCTTATGTAACTTAATCTAGTTTTACAGGATGGCCCAACACAGAAACTATTCGACTGATTTCTTCAACTGACCAAAAGTCAAAACCAATATTGGGAAGTTGAATCCAAACTGGAATAGGATGAAGAAATCCACGAGATAATCCCATGTCAGGAATCCATTTTTCATGAAAATTAATTTTTGTTATAGAAATAAGTTCTTGTTACTAAAATATCATCACTCTTTAGGATCGTCAAGAAGCTTGATGATAAAGAAATAATTCTCTCTAGTATATAATTGATAACCACCTCTGATTTGCCACGCACAATCAGTATATTCTTTTAAGTATCTGGTATACATAAAAAACAATGGAATTCTGCCACTTTTTTCTAGCTTTGAGAATGAGATTTTGATCAATGAAAGCATACCTGAAATTGCCTCTAATAGTTGGCTCATAAGAGCACTCATAGCACTGGAGTGGATTCCAGGGTTAGCAGCAAGAAAAAACGTGGATAATCCCCAATCACCCAGCAGTGAGTGGGGAGGAAAAAATAAAAAATATACTAAATGGGGATCGGTTTCCCGTTTAGTATTTTTTTTACCCTAAATCTCACTAAACGGTGAATTAAAAGCTGTTTAGGGATCCACGCTGAAAAATGCCTCCCACTTCTTCTCCTTCCCCCACGCTGAAATCTACATTGCTATAGCGCGAGAAAGCAAAAAAAAGTGGAAATTCTTCCCACTTTTCACCAGATCACACTACTGTAAGTGCTCTAATAGTTTAGATGAATAACTTTGTTGTGATAATTATTTTCGCTGATTATTTCTTTCAAAGATTTTGAATAACTGCTTTTGATTAATCCAACTTTCTTTAGTGTTTTCGGATCAAGGAAAGGGAATTTATAAATTGACTATAAATTAAGTTTCAGTCTTTCTTACCTGGATAATTCTGATTGCAAAAGCGCTTTTCCTAGAAACTTGAATGCATGCGTTTGGAATGAGAGTATTAGAGCATCTCCACCAGTTGCGGTGAAAGGCGATGGGGAACACAATTTTAAAATAGGGAGAATTCCCGTTCGTCCAGCAGTGAACGGGGATATGTTGGCTATTTTTTTATTTGTTTAATCAGTGTAAACGGGAAAGTGAAAACCGTTTACACTTGTAAATGGTTTTTTTTACTGTTTATTATGTAAATGGTAATCATAAACCCATCTACAATATTTATTTATTTTTTAAAATAAAGTAAGTACTGCGTCCAGTATCCTGCAAAACATTTTTGAAATCGACCTTTATCTTCAGTGGCTGCGAAGCCCTTCACCATTAAAAAAAAATTTGATAACCGAAGAAGAAAGAGGTACATTTCCATCTTACTTGGGTTACGACCCGAACAACACAACCCACGTTGCTGCCGAGAGAGATCCAGACGTTATTGAAGTGTTCTTGAGACGTTTGCATCTTAGGTCTAGAGATACTCATGAAAAACTTCAAGACGATCTAGTTGAACATCTCTGGCACATCAAGGGAAATCAGTGAGTAGTAGTATTTTGTGTCGTATTACTGTGTTATGTATGGTATTGTCCTAGTACGGGAAGGAGTTTGTTTTTCTACTATAAACTATTAGTTTCACCCAGTAGAATCCAACATGCATTGTACTATTAAGAGAACTATTATGTTTTGTTTTGTAGTATAAACTAGTAAGTTATGTATTGTACTGTTGTAATCAAAGCTTTATTGTACTATTTTGCTATTCTCTTTTTTGCCTTCACAAACTGAAACAACCAAGACAATTAACAGTCAACTTCACTTTTCCCTGTTTGTCTTTCACAGTGGAACATGGCTACAATATATATGGAAGAGTGTTGTCTACATCGTTTAATCAATCAACTTATTTTCATATGAAAAGGAGTTAAAACTCGTGGGTCGTCCCTTATTCAATACAAATTGTTACATGATTAACATCAAGGTGCAACACATTTCAATATCAACCATGATATGTATTTAGGTATTTCAAAGTAGCTCAAAACATTTCGCGAAAATCATACTTAATACAAATAGGGATAGAATGTAAATAAAAACCCATAGATGCTCATTGTTTTGTTACTCAAATTGTAACATATACCTGTTCCATAGTTCGAATTCATCGTGACCCACGAAGTGTGCATGGTGAACAAAGTGATAATGGGAGTCATATGTTGAATGTTTTCACTGAAAAACATCTTCCTCCTTCACCTCAGCTATTATTTTGCGGTAATTCATGCAGGATCTACTAAACATGACAAACTCACTTCTAGTGTCTAGAGTCATGGGCACAAGCCTACAATCTGGTCGCTTGTTGAACTCTTCATTGAGGGTAACCCAAAAATCTTGATCAACTTCTTCCTCCATATGTATAGTATCAGCCTTAATGTACGCTTTTATCAAGGGGTGGTAATATGTTGGAATCCAAGCTTGAGTTGCCATTTTTTGAAACTTAATTTACCAAAGTAGTATGGTATAAGATATGTATATATAATAGAAATTAAATATTTGGTTTGACTACACACTGGTAACCGAAAGCCCTAGTTGGTAAGACAGCAATAAAGTTAAATATGGCAGCACACTATCATCTTTAGTGTCTTAAATACTACATTCATTATTCCAAAAAAAAAAATACAAACTTCATTACGCAGTTCCCTAGACGCCGTAGAAAACAATTGATTTGACATTACCCTGCCAATTACATTCCCCAAAATGCAGCAATAAAAGTTTAATATGACAGTACACTATCATCTTTAGTGTCATAAATGCTGCAATCAGTAATCGAAATAAATACAAACTTCATTACGCAGTTCCCTAAACGCTCCAGAAAACAGTTGATTTGACATTACCCTGCCAACTACATTTCCTAAAATGCCGCAATGACTTATTGAATAACAATACACTATCATATTCACAGTCCAACATGCTGCGTCAAAGGGTTGATAAGACAACAGCCTTCCTTCTACATTGGGCTGCATACGGACTTTATAGTTTGATTGGACAAAAACCTGCCATGTACGGTGCCCTAAGTGCTGCAATTAAAGTTTGCTATGAAACCTCTCTCCAATCTACAATACGCGAGATGCCTCAATAAAAATTTGATTTGACAACATCCGGCCAGGTACAGTCCGCTAGATGCTCCGGAAAACAAGAAATGAATCCAAAACATGCAATCTCCACAATAAAGTGGGTAACTATACAACCACAAAATTGATATAATATACCAGCTTTGTTTACACCAATTGCTTATATATAACCAAAAGAAACTACACAACATTTTTGTACATCACTCATCCTCCAATTACTTTCTTTACCAAAACAAACAATATTTTCCATGGATAACTCCTCCTACAACCAAAACACCAGTGATAACGACTTGTACGACGATGGTCTTACGAATTATACAAGTTTACTTTCGCAATACGACAATCCTCCAATGACACCGACGCAATTCCTTGCTCATCAACAGAATCAAGTGTTTTTTTGCACAACAAAGCAGTATGTTTAATCCAGCTCCTCAGACCTCTAATGTGTTAGATTCACAACCAACTTTACAAACTTCCGAGCCGAGTTCAAGCGAAATGGTCAAAGGTAAAGGAAAGCGGGCGTACACAAAAAAATCCTACTACCTCCCAAGTCAACAATTCAGTCGACACAAGCAATGATGGTGGCAAGACGTGGAGAGCTCATGACTATGAAGTGTTAGTCAATGCTTGGGTCAAAGCTTCCGAAGTTCCAGTTGGTTGTTTAACAGGAAAGTACTTTTACTTACAGGTTAATGAGTACCATAATCAAGACCAAGAATATAAAAAAAAGATCATTTGAGGCCACGAAAACGGCTTGGTATACGTTGAATACGACGTGTACTAGATACAAAGGTATTATTGTATAAAGAGGCGATAGACTAAGAAGTGGACAAACATTCAAAGATTTGAGATATGACTATGATAAAATCTTTCATGATTCATTCAGCTCGGAATTCAAGGCTCATGAAGCTTTTGAAATCCCGAAGTTGAGGCCACGTTGGGCAACAATAGGTGAAGAAGATAATGTCTGTATGGGGGATACCAATGAAACTAATGTACGAAATGTAGTATTGAGATTTTTGATAGATTCGTCTCTTGGAAATTCAAATGACTCTCCAATCTTAATGGATGTAGAAGGTAATAACAATAGCCCAGTAACTCCTAGTTCAGGAATGTTGTATGGTGGAATTCCACAGCGGCCAAAGGGCATAAAATCTAGTAAAAGAACATTGTTGAGAAACAAGGTATCTAGTGACTTGATGACACAAAGTGAACGACTGACATCACTTTTAAGTGATATTTCAATTGCATCTAACTGCAAATAGGAAGAACGATTGAAGTTAAAAGAGCATAAGTTATGAATCCCAGAAGTCTAAGTTCAACAAGATGTTGATCGAACTAGGGTCCTTAAGTCACGCGAAAGACGTTTACATGAAAAGAAGGAAGAAGAGTTTTGTCAAAGAATGTTTCTCAATTAACCGAAGAACACCTAGAATACGTTTTGACTAAAAAACGTAATATTCTGAAAGCAAAACGACAGAGGTATGCGGCTAATGAAGGTGGTTCAGAGTTTTAAAGACCGTGGGACTACTTTAGGTTTATCCTATTTACTATGTTATTTGCTTTGTTATCTGCGTCCAGTTTTGTTTTGAATTAGTTTGCTTTGCTTTCAGAATATATGCTTGTTTCTAATTAGTAGTTTGCTTTGGTTGATGAAGTATTGTCTTGTCTTCAATCTAGCCAGTTTATTTCTATTTATTATATGAATTATTGTTTAGGTATTGTATAGATGTATGCTTATATTATATGACGTACTACGCAATTTTAAAAAGCATTTGATGAACTTAATAATTTATTATGGATCAAGAATACGATTTAAATTGAATCAATATAAATTGCCTTAATAAACAATATGTAGAATCCAATAATACACTACAAAATTACCGTAATTAAAAATACGTTTCAAACCCACTTAAATTTGAATATTTCAACATATTGCAATTTTTAAATCCAAAATGCAACTTAACAAAGTTATAAATATAATTTAAACATTCATTTTGAAAAGGACAATAAACAGGCCAAATAATTTATTATGCATCAAGAAACAAATTTAAATTAAATAATATAAATAACTAACTAAACAATCTAAAGAAACAAACAATAATGTAAAAAAATTACCTTAATTTAAAATAAGTTCCTTAAATTTGGATATTTCAGCATTTACCCATTCTTCAAACCGAAATGCAACTCAATAATCATAAAAATATAATTTAGACATCCACCTCTATAAGGGAAAAAAACATAAACGGGTTTAAGAAAACCGTTTACAATAAATGGGATTTCAACGGATTTCTGAAAACCGTTTTAGTTGTAAACGGGGTTCACTAACCCCTTTGCCTATCGCCACAAAAAAAATTGAATAGGGATTTGCTCCGTTTGACTCCCCACGCTTAAACTTCCACTGTTGTAGCATGGAGACCGCAAAGCAAATGAGGCAAATCCTCTTCTACTGGAGATGCTCTTTGGTTCAGAAGGACCTGAATTTGGTGGGTGATCATTGGCTGCTGTAGGAAGGAAAGCTACTTATGGAAGATGCCATGGACAGAGACTTTTTAGTTCTTCAGTGTCGATCCAGGAATTAATTCGAAGAAGAAAAAAAATACGAATTCACGTATGCTTAATTTGAAGAAAATAATATATTACATGGACTAAGCAACGACACCACTATTTATAGTTTTAGTTTCAACAAATGCTCTCCAGTTTACCAATGTTTAAAGAATTGACCTATCATTCGATCTGCACAAATACACAAATTTACATCTCTATATACATGTATATCCATTTAACCATATGGCCAACATTTTCAAATTATTTTGCTGTGACCATTTAGATCCATGCAGTTCTGCAACATGATCATACATAGCATACAATCATACACCCTTCTTGAGGTTGAGGTTGCCCTTCATCTTCAAATAGCTTCTGCCCAACTTCAAGACAACGATATCGAGCCGGTGGTCCCACCTGGAGGGCTGATCGAGATCCAAAGAAGCGAAATCGTGATCGAAAGCAGCCCGGCCCAAACATACAGAATGGTCGGAGTCCTACCCCTTCTGCCCATCAGACCTTTAGCAAACGGGTACATATGCGACAACACCCAAAAGCTGAAGAACGCCCCTCCGAGCATTTTGCTCCACTGCGGTATTTCGCTGTACACCGTCCGTGAGAACCCTATAACCACCGCCACCAAATTAACAGTTATGATAGTCAGAGGCGGCACAAACAGCCCAGTCCATTTAATTATGTACAAATCTGCGTATATGTCGTCTTCATCATCTCCTGCTGCTTTAGAAGTCAAAGTGAACGAGATTTCAATGCCTGCAATTACCTTCAACAGCCCTTGCACTACGGCTGCCAAATGGGCCGATGTCCCTCCTATAACCCAAAACTGTTCATTGCGCCAGTACTCTTCAAGCCCTATTCCAGACCATTTAACTTCTAGAAGTGACAGAAGGCATAAGCAGATGGTAATGGAAAGGAGGTAGCATAGGAAGGTTATGTTTAAGGTGCCAACTATGAACTGTCCTGAGAACAAGGACAGAGCTGGGAGGTAGCAGTACATGGTTAGGAAAAGGGAGGTGAAGGGGTATATGCCCACATTTAGATAGGCTACCCTCTGAAGGAACTTGAGCCTTTTGGAGGCGAAAAGGGCGTTGTTTTTGGAGAAGAAGATTTCGACTGATCCGGTAGCCCACCGTAGGACTTGGTGGAGCCTATCTGTCAGGTTTATAGGGGCCGTCCCACGAAAAGCGTCACGTTTTGTCACACAGTAGACCGATCTCCATCCTCGGTTGTGCATTCGGTAGCCGGTCACCACGTCTTCAGTCACTGATCCATATATCCAGCCCACTCGGTCTCCCCATTCTGTCTTGTCCTCGAACCTGCAATTTTAGAGAAAAATAAAAATTAAAGGTGTATCGACATATGTATGTATTTTGGTATAGATTTAAAATAAGAATTTTAATCAGCTCCACATGATTGTTCACAGTTATAAATCATCTTTAAAATTTCATTTACTTCTCATATTTGCCATGTATGGTGTTCAATTTAATATATAATGTAGCATCAAAAGTATTTTGTTTTTTACATTGTTCATTGTCTTTTGAAGTGCAGTGGTGGTACATTCTTGCGGGTATAAACTTCGTTTGTACATTTGTCATTTCTTAGTACATATCCACAGAAATTTTCCTTTGTTTACATTATCCATAGCACATTAAACTGTAACAATGGTTGGCTTTTAACTGTACCACTATACTCTTCAAATTGGAAAAAATTTGATGCACATAGTAATATAGCTCCACACAATTTTAAAGCAAAGATAAAAATAATTTATTATAATGCATCAACCTCAATATCATATTTATCAAGTAGTACGTAGTACGTACATAGAAATCTGAATGCTTCTGTATCAAAAAAATTTGAAGTAGGATCAAAGTTTTCCTTTCTTTTCTTTTTAAAAAAATTGGATACTTATATATACAAATTTGGATAGTATATACCATACTACTATGGCAAGAGTCCGATAAAGTTTTCCTTTTGTTTAAGATTGTTCACTGCCTTTAGATGTGCGATGGTGGTATTAGCTATGAATTTATGCTAGTTGCATGAGTCAAGACTGGCTGTGCAAATCAAAATACGTACCAGCATGAAATGACTGAAACAGCTTCAGCCACTGTAGGAGCATCCAATGGTGGACGTGGCTCGAGCAGAGCACCAGGCGGCCTACCATTTTTAATCGACGGATGATCCGCAAGCGGCCTCCCTTGAAACTCAGCCACTGGGATCGAATCAAGAAACATCTGTGAGTTCCCAAACTGGGCTGGGTTAATATGATCCGGGTGCACATTCAAAGCCTGTGCTTCATCGCCTTCCAAATCATCCCCTTGAGGTGGCACTGGAGCAGCTGGCACCTTTATTTGCCCATAAGCCCCATAATACTCGTTGGCACGAGGTGGGTTGAACCCGTATAAAGCATACCTACGGAAAAGGCACCCTGTACCCACGTACATCGGGCCTTGCAACCCATCTAAGGCCCGCATATTTCCATCGAAAAACACTGTATTATGATTTGCATATCGGTCTGATAGATCCACTCCTTCAAATCTTTGAGGGAATTGTATGTAGCATATGCGATCGCCTCCTCTATCCATCATGAAGCACATTCCTTCTCTTATGGCCATGGAGTTGTAAATGTAGTGATCGCAGTCGAAATTGAGGATGAAGGGCCCGTTTGATAAAATGGCCGATGCACGAACTAAGGCATTCATGGCACCGGCCTTTTTGTTGTGGTCATAACCGGGTCTTTTTTCTCGAGACATGTACACGAACATTGGTATTCGGGTGTCGATACCCGTAAAGTCTATAAATGGGTGGTCGCCCGGGTTGCCATATATTGGATCTGGGTGTGGAGATTTGATCATGACTTGGAGGATGCCAGCATGGTCGCCCTTCGCATGGTCGGGTCCAGGTTCATACCACGTGCCGGGCCAATGTGTCCCGTCTGCCATCCATGTTGCTTTGGTGACTTTAACGGACTCGACCGGCTCGCCTTTTTCCTTGGCGAGCTTTCGTTCACGCTTTAGCTCTTTTGTGTTGATTTGCTTGCACCTCGCCTTGATCTTCTCTGGGAGACCGTTGATTCTTACTTTGAATTCATCGTACTCTCTCTTGATCCATCTGTAAAAAAGTCATTCACTGTTAGTTTTTTCTTGAAATATAAATTTTTTTTAAGCTTAAAAAAAAGAAAAAAAAGAAAAAAAAAAAAAACATGAAATGTCCTTTGTTGTTTTTATATCAGTTTTAGATAAAAGTTAGCATCTGTTTGGCTTGAAGTTTGAATTTTGAGTTTTTAATAAAGAGATTGAAAATCCTGGTCGTTCGGTGGACAAACAGAAGAAAAGAAAGATATATTTTGATATTTTATAAGTAACGTTTTAAATGTGTATTCTCTATGTAATTTTTTGCAAAACTCAAAACAAATTAATATTTAAAAGTTGTGGGAATAAGGAAGGTACCTTCTATCCTTTACAAAATCTGGTCGTTTTTTATTTTTTGTAGGATCGCCTTTGACACTGAAATAGCTCTCCGGGTTGCGTGGTTCAATGTTGTGCTTACGGCAAAATGGAACCCACACCTCCGCGAAAGAAGAAGCTTCGGTCATAGCCTCAAACGTGAGTATGGCTCCACCATCATCTGATATGTAACACGAAATCTTCTCTATGGGGTATTCAGTAGCCAAAACTGACAATATAGTATTAGCGGTCACAAGAGGTGGTTCTTTCTCAGGATCGGCGGTCGAAATAAAAACATCAAGACTTGGAAGATCAGATCGACCATGAGGATTCGAAGGGGAGGGGGATTCAAATTTCTCCTTCAATGCTTCGAGGTCGGTCGCACGATTTATAGGGTTGAGTTTAGGAAGTACATCAAGAATCCACGAGAAGGCGAACCACAATTCGCATACTATCGACATTCCCCACAACCACATTGCGTCGTAGTTTGGGTTCGTCACCCGCCACCACAAGAAACATGTCAAAATTATCAGTCGAATCATGACCAAAAGCCTATACGGACTTAGTATGCCGGGAGAGATCTTGATCTTTCGGGTCAAGGGCTTCCAAGGCTTATCCAAGAAATCATCCATCCCGAGCCCACCACCAAAGCCATCATCGTCGTATCCGCCACCATCCTCTGGCCAATGTGCATTGCCGATACCGTACGTTCCTTTGCTTCCTTCGAATAACCACCGGGTATGGTCGAAATCGCCAGTCTGGCTCCTCATCAGCATCGACATGTTTGGTTTGATGACCGACATCCGCCGATCGAGGGACCCAGACTTGTTCGGGCCACGGTTTCTATCTGTATTGTCATCGCCATCACTTGTGTGCCTCCCGGCGCGTTGTTTGGGTTCCGATTTAGGGGATGGTGCAAACGGGGCGTTGTCAGGGGTTGGAGGCATGACGACCGTGTAGTTCATGTAGTCCATGGGACCATTGGATGATGCTGATGTTAGTTCTGGGCCCAGATCGAGCTCCTCTTCACGGGACAGGCTCTGGAGCCGACCCGATGATGTTCTCCTCGTGAACTTTACTTGGGATTTTTTTGTCGGTGATACCATGGTTTTGTTGTTACGAAGGATTAGGGTAAAGAAGCAGCATTTTTTTGGGGGTGTTGAGGAGAACAACGTGAAAATTTTGATTGATGGTGAAGAGGGAATTTGGTTGGATGATAAGTATGCTGTTTTTATGGCGAAGAGTGAATTAAGGGAAGGAAACAAACTGGCTGGTGATAACCACTCATGTAAAAATTAAGGGAAGGACACGCATGGTACAGATATTATCAAGAGAGCAGTTGGCCAATGCACTGTAAATAGAAGAGTGAAATCGATATGAATTTGGTTCATCTAGAATTGGGTGAACTTGCTCAATAAGCTTCCCCTCTGCCTCAACCATTTTTACATGTGCACGCTGCTCTTCCACAACAGCTGAAAACTGCAGTTTATCCATTGATTTGCATATCTTACTGAGATGCTTCATTGTGAATATGATATTGAACTCTTCTTCCACTTCTATTACTTTGCCACCTTGCTTCATATTTATGTTAATCGCCATACCTGCTTCCCTAGATTCAATCAAACCAAGAAACAAAGTTTTCCCAGCCACTCCTTTATATCTTTCACCTAAACTGCATATCTGTACATACTGTATGGTGTATGCCCATTTCCGTGAGTTTATCGAGTATGTCATTGGATGAAAGTGAAACGAAAACTCCTCCCGATCCAATTTGTTCGTGTATAATACCATACAAAGAGTTCATGTGTATTTTTGGATCAGAGGATTTGCTGACAGCAGGTAATTTCTCCTCCTCTAAGAACCATTCTTTTTCCCTATCAAGGCCGCAGTAACCTCTTTCCAGCATATATTCCTGACATGACTTCCTTTCATCTGCAGGGCATAATCAAAATTAGAGGAATTGATATGCCCTCTTTTACCTTTAGATGTTCCTTGAAGACAAGTTAATTCTTGAACGCGGCTAAATTGAGTTTCAGGTGTACTGATGATTTCAGCATCCGTCTGTGAGCTTTTCTTAGTATTTATCACAAGTACAACTGCTCCTTTGGAATATAATAGTTGTCGATGCCCTCCGTTGTACAACTCATGTTTTGATATCTCATTGTCTTGAAATACTGAACTAAGGGAATCTGTATTTGATGGACTATGATCCATATCAGCTGAACAAAGCTTCACCTGAAAGAGGTCACTAGCGCCAAAGTTGAAAACATTGGCAACTACTCCCACCAATCTATCAGTTTCCTGAAGAAGAACACACACCCCAACTAGGTCAGGAGTGTAGAATTCACCTTCCTCCATCACAAAGGGACGTTCTTCCTTTTTCAACAACAATGTGGACCCAACAAGTTGTTTAGCCTGCTCCACTTCCTCAATTCCAGCAAGCCTAATAATCCATGTCTTCTGAGAAGGATGCTCTCTTCCTGATATTAAGTCTACTTCTGATATCATTTAGTTTCCACGTACACGGGAACAAACCCATCTTTTTCCTGCATCGGAGAATTGAAGAAGAGGGAAATCAGTGGTAGAAATGACAGATAGCTCCCCTTTAATGCCATGCACTTTGTTTATGTTTTCCACTGCTACATGCTCTCCTCCACCTTCATTGTAGTCCTTTCCTCTTTATTGCATTTGTCTTTGATGGAAGCAGAGGGTGCAGAAGATGACAAGATCTAAGTATGGGTACGGATGGCGCTGTTGCTGTTGAAAAGGAACGAATACAACGGCGCTGGCGAGAGAAGCGATGCAACTGAGATGTGTTGGAAATGAATGAGAAAGAGAAAGAGGGATTTTGGAAGAAGAGAAAGAAAACAACTTTTAGTCCCACATCATGAAATATGAGTACCAACTCTTCTACAATCTTATATAAATAAAGGAGAAGAGAGCTCATATCAGCTGTGGCTAAGCCAAGACACAATATTACATTGATGTCAACTTAGGCCTAATGCCTTGGGACTCTTGGAGTCCATGACACAATATTATATTGATGTCAAATCGGGCTTAGTGCATTGGGACTCTTGGAGTCCATGACACAATATTATATTGATGTCAAATGTGGGCTTAGTGCTATGGGACTCTTGGAGTCCATGACACAATATTATATTGATGTCAAATGTGGGTTTAGTGATTTGGGGACTCTTGGAGTCCATGACACGATATTAGTGTCAATAATTGGGCGTTGGACCTTGGGACTCTTGAGGTCTCATGGTTAAATAGGCCGCTGATTTCAGTTTGGGCCTATTGTGCTGAAACGAGTTATTTTGATCATTTTATGATCTGGTATGTCCCTTCTATTGAAGGGATACAACCGTTTCATCATAAATGCGCACGCACATTTAAGCACCGCTTGGTTAAAGGGTCGCAACCTTTCCAAAGGTCATTAATGTTCGTATAGGCATTTCCTCCAGCCTATAAATACATAGCCCAAAAGGAGAGAATAAATATTAATTATTCTTCTCAATTGTTACTCCCTCTTCAAAGCATTCCTCTGTTCAAGTTTCTATAATCTACTTCAGTTCGTCGGAGCTCCGTTTGCTAGCACTGCACTACGGGGCTGGTCCGTTTTATCCTGGGAAACAAATTGCGATCACGTCAATTAGTGCATACGACGGCAATATTGTTTTAAGGAAACAGAATTATTTCTGGACTCGGACATTACGGTTGGTGACGGTTCTGTACCGCTCCAATCCAGTGCACAATCGGTCTTGCTTACTGACTTTTCTGCAATCACAGTTTGACTTGACAATTGTGGCATTATTGAGTAACATTGATATTGTTACTATTTATTTGCAATACAATTGTGTATTGACAAAAGGATCTAACTTTGTAATACAATTGTGTATTGACAAAAAGATCTTCTAACAAGATGAACTTGGATGACTGTGGTACAACTGATTTGGGTTTGAGCGAAAGAACAATCATAAAAAATTTGGTAGGTCACCTACTTAATTTTTTATATTCTTTTTTACCTTGATAATAACATCAGTTACAATACCAAATCCCAATCAATTTCAAATGCAAAAAACCAAATCTCTAAATTATTTATGAACCAGAAAAAGCGATCTTTTGAGGAGAAATAATGACGCAAACGAAAAATGTGAAACAAATGAGATTATTGATAATTTAACAAATGAGAATGAAATTATTTAAAAAAAGCGATTGACAAATGAAAAATGAAATTATTTAAAAAAAAAAAAAACGATCGACAAATGAGATAATTGAAATTTGATATAAAAATCTGATGCAGTTCGACTAATATAACATACTACATTACAAGTGGGTTAGACCTCGTGAGAAGAGAATTGAACTCGTGACCTTTCGCATCATGTCCAAGTGTCCTAACCAGTTTGGACAAGATTAGGGATGAGCAATATTCGGTTCAAACCGAATTAACCGATCAAATCAGTTAATTTCGGTCGGTTCGATTCGGTTTCAAAACTAAATCGGTTTGAATTCGGTTCGTAAAATAATTTTTTTTTTGATTATCGGTTTAACCGAATTAACCAAACTTTTAATTTTTTGTCTAATTTTATAGTATTGTTATACTTTAAATAATTAGTTTAGCTATATAATACAAAGACATTTGTTGCAAATAGATCAAATCTTATCATAAACATAAAATTTACTATATAAATTTTCTTCAAACATCAATTTATGGTTTACTTTGAGTGAATGCATCATTAAAATTATAATATATCCTTCAAGTTCGGTTAAATCGGTTACCGACCGAATTAACCGAACTTAATTTGGTTCGGTTCGGTTTGAAAAAAGTTCGATTTCAATTCAGTTTGAGTTTTTTTACGTCCAAACCAACCGAACCGACCGAACGGTAACCCCTAGACAAGATGCATGTGTAGTACATGCTTACATATCAGTACAACCGCACAAAACAGTAGAAAACCGACCATTTTGATGAATTATTTTGTATAAGAATGTGTATTATATTTTATCATTGATAAAAAATAAAATTATGTAACAATAACATTTAGCACTGAAAATTATTCATTTTAACAAAAAATAAAAATATATGCAACAAAAAAACAATGGAAATTTTTGGGTAAGCTTTCTTCATAGTATGCGTAACACCCTCGCTTTCATTGTACTGCAAACATAACCATTGTGAGTTACTACAACAGAAATTAATTGATTACACCTCATCAAAGATAAATGCTATCAACATTGTTACATGCTCAGTTTCTCCTAACGCTCCCTGTTACATTGTGTCATTAAAAGACAGGTAAAAGAACCCATTTCTCAATAAATAAAAAATATTGATACAAACAATTATTAACCTTTACATTTTGTTGCAGCTAAGGAAATAAAGAACATTAACGTTTCGCCAATTCTATAAAATATATCCAAAACGGAAAAAATGGATATTGTTTGGTAAGTATGCTTTCTATATCTGCAACACGCTCATTCTCATCCCACAATATCCACTGCCATTGTGATTTCCTACAGTAAAGTACTGAGCTGCACTCACAAGAATATACCGCCACAATTTCCATGTTTACATCCACCCACTCACATATACATGATATTAAAATGTAAAACAAAAGAAAAGAGTTAGCGTTATTAACTACATTATTTGATAGAAGAACTCAATATATAATGCATTCATACCTAAAGTATAAATGATGAAATAGTAAGTATACGTGTTGTGAGATACCATATGCCATAACACTACAGGAGTCTTGTCACAGAAAATTAAAACATATCATATGAGCAGTTAACCACATTAAATGTCATATGAAGAAAAATGACTTGTATTCATATGCACAAACAGTTCAAGTGCATTATTATTCACAATTTCTTCACTATTGCTAAGCCTCGAATACTCACCTCGTCATCATTCAGACAATGACATCATACAGAACCCTTTACTCTACATCTCTTACAAAGGGAATAACTTTTTGTCGGTGTTGAAATTTTCCGCTGACATCCTAGAATTGAAGAGAACATCATTGAATAATGAGACGTGGAAAACTATAAAATGCACCAACCAATCAGGTCGGCCTTTCTTTGCTAAGCACTGCAGTAATGCCAACAGATTGGTCTGGACCGCAGTGCTGGAGAATCCAGAGGCACAAACCATTGGGTTGCGGCTGAAAGGATTCTAGCAGAAACGAAGGCGGCAGGGAGGAGGCAGTGGATTTTTAAAGGCAATGGAACTATCCAAAATTTATTAAGAAATATTTAATGCAAATTAAATATTTACAATGATTTATTTTGAGAAGTAACGATTAAATGAAATTCGAATGTGTAAGTTCATATTAATTATAAAATGAGCTCGTAACGTTGTGGAAGTTCAAACTATTTTGTTTTGAACTTCAATTGAATATACAGAATTCAATATAAGTCGAATTTATATAAAAACAATAAACATTAGGATGTACTGAATTACAATTTTCTAACGAAAGTGAGAAATCGAGATTTCGTGTTATAAATTGTAAGTTATGCCTAAATCAATATTTCAAAAAGTCGCTATACAAATCGTTTATAAATTAAAACGATATATTAAATAAAATAAAAGGATTTATTATGAAATTGATTATTGATTTGACTTGGATTTTGAAAAGATCGAGTTATAAACCCAAGTTGTTTGTTTTGAGATTATATGACATTTTATTTAGGTGTATACGATAATATTAATTTATTATTATTTATTTGAACTGTTTTTAGATTTATTTATATTTTATTGGTTTTATTTAAAGCTTAAAAATAGGCTTTTTCAAACGATCTCCGTTTCTGACGAAACCAATTTTATCGGATCTGAAACGTCAAATTATTATAAGATTTCAAATTTCAAATCAATTGGAGTTCGTATGTAAGCGTATGAAATATAAACACATATGGATATTCAGTTAGAATTCAGTAAAGGCTAGAAATAAGGCCATTTTTTAAACAATCTCCATTTTCGACGAAACTAATTTCATTGGATCCGTAATATTAAATTATTGATAAATTTTAAATTTCGTAATTTTTGGAGTTAGTATGTGACTGTACGGAATTTAAATGTGAAACAGTTATATTTTGACTTTAAAAATACGCTGTGTGAGCAAACGAAATCAAAATTCATCGAAACAAGTTTCGTTGGGTCCGTAATATCAAAATATAGTTATATGTCAATTTTAATTGAAAACGAGATTTGTATGTGATCATACGAATTTTTAAAAGATAAACGTAAGCAACGATTGAATATAAAATTAATAAAACCAAATAAATTCTTTCCCTATATAATATACTAACTTTACCCTAAACCTAATACCTTCACTTCCACAGTCAAATAAATTACATGTCGCCAGTATGCTTCTCAACAGAAAAATGTGGGGATTAGAAAAATTAAAACAATTCAAATCAAATGCTATAAATCTCAAAACAATTATCTTTGAGTTCCACGTGTGATTCTCTTAATTGTTGTTTAGTTTTTGGTGGGTTCAGTTGTCATGAGGTTCGCTGTTTTGAGCACAGCGTGGAGTTTTCGGAGGTAGGGTTGAAAACTTGTGGAGATTGAAGCATCAATGCATGATATTAATGTTGTACTTGAATTTGTGGTGGGATTTGGGGTTTGTATGCAAAAACTTGTAGAACTTGGGGTCAATAAGTTATGCGACTGTCACCGCTCGCTGCGTGAGAGGATTGGACGACGCGAAAGGAGTGAGGGGATCGACTTGTTTAATTTTGGGTTGAGGTTGAAGAGCAGATTAAGAGAAGAATTTAGATGTTTTTAGCTTAATTTATTATGATGTAGAATGGGAGGTGGGTGAGAAAGAACGTGCGGTAATGGTGAGGGATGTTCGCTGGAAACGTGCTGTGTAGGACTGTCAATGGGTCTTGTCGGGTTCGGGTTGGGTCAAGTCTTGTTTGGGTTGATTTATAAACGGGCCGAGTCAACCCGTTTATTAAACGAGTCATTTTTCTCCAACCCTAACTCGATTCGTTTATAAACGGGTTGACCTGACCTGACCCATGTAACCCGTTTAACTAAATGGATCGAGTCATGTTGGGTCAGGTTTACCCGTTTGACCCATTAGCAAATATTGTCCACTAATTTATACAACAAAAGAACCAAATCACCAACATGTAGCAAGTTATAAAGTCACTAACAGGAAACCAGCACATATATAAAGCATGAAATCACCATATCCAAAAATCATTCTCCATACATAAGAATATATAAGCATACTGCATAAATAAAAGACTAATACTTTGGAAGAGATACAGTTGCTACAAGTAAAATATAAATAATAATGTATAAGAATAAATCAGTAAAATATAACAACTTACACAAGAATATACGAGCATACTAATTATTATAAAATACTAATACTAACAGTCTACATAAAAGACTAACAGTATTGAAGAGGTACAACATATAATCGAGTTTGGCGGGTCAAATTCGGGTCATCGGGTCAACCCTAAACTCAACCGTTTATAAATGGGTCAAATTCGAGTTGACCCAAGAATAACCCGCCAACTAAACGGGTCGGGTTAACCTGCTTATTTCTGTGTGGGTTTCGGGTCGGGTTTCAGGTCATGTAGGAAATTGACAGCCCTTGTGTTGTGTATTTGAGGAAGAAGAGATTAGGAGAGGGGATTAAGGTTAGCTAATATATTAATTAATTAAGTTAATGAGATTTGCGTTATATAAATATGTGTTCGATCTTGTAAAAATCGTATCTTTTTCATACATAATCGGAATTTAGCGAAATAGGTTCCATTGGAAGCGTATGGACGCAGGCTCCGTAATGAAATTAATTTGGAGAAATTGGGAGTTCATTGCAATTTATGGCGAAATAAAACGCCAGATTGAACTATCGAAAAGCGACCGTTTTATAATGATTTCAAACCGATCAAAGTGAGAACTCTCACTTAATTGAACTTTTATAAGTTATTACAATCTTGTTTGATTATATATATTGATTATTTGTGATTGTAATGTTTGTTTGTGGTTGATGGATGATGTTTACAGTTATTACTGTTATTATTAAACTGTGATAAGCATTAACAACGGAAACGCTTATATTATAGTGATTAGTTGATGAATAATAGTTGATATCGTTGTTAGTGATTTGTGAATTCTATATAAACTAAATTATATGGTAATTGGTTGAATCTTATTCCAGTTCAGAATTTAATTTGAACATTTAATTAATGAAATATTCAGTGAAAATGAAAATTTGAATTTTAAATTCAAATTGATTTGGAAAGACAGTTTAAATGATTACGAATAAATTTCGTAAAGGTTAGAATAAGATTTGAATTAATTTTCAATTGATAAAGGCTTGTTTTTAGATTTATTTTGAAATTTATAGTAATTTCAAAATGTGAATTCAAGTTAGGTATATAAACGACTTTTTTAACTCGAATGGATTTTTCCATCAATCTTATTTATTTTTTTAACGGATGTCGAGAAAATTTAATTTCAAAATCTTATTATTTTAATATTATAATAATATGGAATATTCAATTTGGTTTAAAATTGAATTTGAGATTGAATCGTTTTAAAATGAGCTTGTAAACGTTTTATAAAATATGTTTAAATGGAACCAACGAATTTTATTATAAATAATAAAATGGTTTGAATAGAACGAGTCGCACAATGACCGTTTGCGAATTTCGACCATTAACTTCAAATTGAGGTACCAGGAGGTCCGATCGCTGGATTTTCCTGAAAGAAAAACGTTTGGTTTAGAATGAAAAGAGCTTTCCAATAAAATGTTTTTTTTTTTTAAATTTAACGGTTAGATTTTGAGACAAATTCAAATCAAATTTGAATAAAAACAGCGCTATTGCTGTTAATGACCTAAATTTGGTTTTTATTGAATTTTAAAATTATTAAAAATAGAGAAAAATTATGATAAATCATAATAAATGATTTAAAAGTTATTTGGACTGAATATATTTAGTTGTGGACAATATAAAGCTATTTTGTGAAAATTAGCTATTTTAACCAAGGTGATCGAAATAGTTTGAAGTTAATAAATACTTAACCAAGTTAAGTTTTCTAATATATGAATATTGGATTTGAATGGAAATAATCTTATTATATTTCAATATTGGATTCCACAATTATATGGATATTGTTTTGAGGAATTTGGAAGATAGAGATATTGTTATTCCATATATGGTATTTGTTGGTTTCAGAACTTGATGTTAAATATAAGTCGATGCGTATTCTATTTAAGCCTTATATTTGATATCAAATTGGATTTCGGGTTTCTCACGAATGGTATGTTCAATAACACTGTTCTTAAACCCAGTTGCAAATGAAGTTTATGGAATAAATTATTTAATTAAGATTTAATAAAGTGAAGTTTTCCAATTAATAAATTTAATTGCAATTGAACAGAAGTTTGATTTTGGCTTTAACGTGAACAATGTTTTAAAATAACATTTTTTCTTTAACCCGATTAAAGGAAAAATAAAGATTAAAACTAAGTTAGAGTTTTAATCAATCTTTTGTTAGATTTGAAATGAAATGAATAACGATAATTAAATTTAAAACTCGATGGGTGTTAGATATGGAGTACCACCAGTTTTGCTCCATGGGATGTATAGGATGGGGTGGGAAAACTATATGAGAAATTACTTTTCTGTAAGGCTCGATAATCCCAATAAGGCTTATAAACCTTAATTTGAGTTAAGTTTGTAAAAAGAGATTATATAATCTTATTAAATGATATCCATGGAAAGATTTAAAAAAGAAGTTTAAATAAAATAAATCTTGGATCAGATTTGAGGGAGTAATTCCCAATGTAAAGAACATTTGAATAAAATAATACTCTGAATTGGAGTGAGGCTTATAGCATGTTTATATATCACTTGATTTTAATGACACGATAGTTATTCCGAAAGACCGGGTTCCAACCCATTCTGAATAATTAATACGATGATTATCGAAGATATTGAAGACGGTGGTTGAAATCCGGAGTGTTGTATCTAACAATTATTTGATTTTTGTTTGATGATAAGAAACATATATTTATTATTAATATAAATGTGTTTGTAATTGTACTGTTATCCTACACCACAGACAGAATATAATTGTAACGACCCATACTTTTACGGTCGAATAATTAATTAATTTAATTATTTAAAATAATGGTTTAGTAATTTAAAGGTTGTTTAATTAAATAATATTGAATATTTAATTAAATTAAATAATAGAATAATATAATTAATTTCTGAAATAGTCAGAAATAGTGAATTGACAATGTAATGTGAATTGGGCAATTTAAAATATATAATTCAGTTTGAAGTTTAATTCGAATAACGAATATGTTATATAAATGACACTTGAATGTATAATTATAATATAAATAACAATCGAGCTCGAAATGGCGTGGCAGTCCGCTGTTTGGCGATTTGAACTTCAATTGAATATACAAAATCCGTTTTAAATCGGATTTCTGTGAAACAAGAAATGTTTGGAGCTGGTGAAGTATATTTTTCTAGTGGAAGAGAAGAATCGGGATTTCATTGTGTAGATTGTGATTTATGGCTAAATCAAATTTTGAAATAGTCGCTATGGAATCGTTTACAGACCATAACGATATATTTAATTTTAATTAAATATTGGCTTCGAATTTAGACAAGATCTTTGAGACGTAGGTATGATTTAATTTTTAGAATTTTGCTGTAAATTTTATTTTTGAAAAATAAAAAGTGCCTTTTATTTTGAAGTGTTTTACACACTATATCAGTGATTTTGGGTTTTCATAGAACAAGCTAACTAGTCTATATTATTATATTTTTGGGATCGTGGCACATTGCTGGTCACAATGGTAGTTTTATTTCTGTCTGTTGTAGTTCGTACTTGAATGGAGTTTCATATAGAACGGTACCCTATTTCTACGACACCAAATGAAATCCTTGGCCTCCAAACCGACACGAGATCTTAAATATAACCGCATATCCAAATCTCCTTTATATATATAATACCCTCAAAAATTTCGTCCATTTTCTTAGCCGCCACCATCCTCCTTTCTCAAACGCGAAGACCCACTTCAGAAAATCAAAATAAAATTCCTAAATTAAAGTAATAAATGTATCTGAGATCGCTGCTAATGCTCTTTGAATTTGGGGTGGTCTTATTGTATTCGATGGAGGTTTGGGTACTCGATGTCTACGGCAGGCAGTGAGTAAGGGATCAAATCGAATGGGGATTGTCGTGACTTACTGATGGGTTTCATTGGTGGTCTGTAAAGCACGGGAATGAGTTCGAAATGAATGAAACCTGGAGCGAGTTGTCTCAGCTTGGAGAAGAAGGGCGGTCTTCGAAACAAAAGGTAACACACGGTTACCATCTGCAGGAGATGATGGATTATGGGAATGGCCTGCGAGTGCGAGGTTTTTGGGTGGAGGTGATAATGTGTGTGGAGAGGAATCGAAGAGGAGTTGAATGGTAGCGGTTTCGGTTGGATTAGTGGAGGATTTAGCAGGAATGTGGGTCACGACAGCATGGAAATGGCTGTGGAGTTTTGCTAGTTGTCGCAAGATGGTGAAGGATTTGTTTGAGTGGAGTATGAGTAGTTTTTGATTGTTGTATTGGTAAGGCAGGTTAAACGAGTCTCTGGCGTTTGACTGGAAGAAGTTATAAATATGAAGATGGTTTTAAAATCAAGAAGGCGGAGAGAGATACAGGAGATGACCGGTTGTTTTATGAAGAGTAGTGGTATTTTCGAATTCATGAAGACAAGAAGGAGTAAAAGGGGAGAGTGAGTTCTCGGTTGCATTGTTTTTCCCTGGGAGCGGAATTAGATGGAAGAAGAAGGAGGTACTGATGGATGCAGGTGGGCTATTTTCAAGCGTATGGGGTTAAGTGGGCCGAAAGTGAAAAACAAAGGTTAAGCCCAAATAGTTAATTCAAATAGAAACTTATTTTAACTAAAACTATGTACACCACTGGTGAATATCACAACTTGCTCATACGTTGTCAGAACTGAACAAAAAAAGATCCGTTAGGATCGTATGGACGACGACAACACCATAAAATTGACTGGGAGTGAATCAGAGCTCGTTACAATTATCTGTTATGATCAATACATATTTTTATATTTTCTGTTATAATCTAATCACTCTGAACAGTTATATTTTTATAGCATATTTTTAGATCTGTTGATTGCTAAGTGTTAACTGTTTGGTTGAATTTCTTATGTATTGGTTAAAATTATAGACAACGATATATATAAATCGTTAATCAAATATTGATTCTGTTTAGCAGAGTATTTCATATTGAAATGAAATCGATGTTAATTTATATTGTTTAACATCTGTGATGCAGGGAAACAGGTTAGAGGGATCCAACTGGATTCCTCAACATTTATTTTACTGTTTTTCATATATGGTGATATATGATGTGATATAGATTCTGTGTTGATTATGAGTGTTTGAATGACATTGATCATTGTTGTGTGTTATTTTAATTACCCTAAGAAATACTGGGATGTAGAAAAGGGGATTTTCAAAGTGTATTTTGAAAATAAATTATTTATATGAAATCAATGGATTTTATATATAAAAGAAAAAGGATTTTTATAAAGGAAATTATTAATAAAATCAAAGGATTTTATGAAAGAAAATAGTTATAAAATCAAAGAATTTTATAAAAGGAATATTTATTTGTTTAACAAATAGAATTGAAAAGAAATATTTATTTGTTAAATAAATAGAATTGAAATGGAATATTTATTTTAAGAAATAATTAGAAGTATAAAAGGACTATTTATTTAGAAAATAAATAAAGTAGAAAGAGGAATATTTGTAAAACATTATAAATAAAATAGAAAGAGGAATATTTGTAAAACATTTACAAATAAAATAGAAAGAGAAATATTTGTAAAACATTTACAAATAGAATTGAAAAGAAAGTATGTTGAAAATAAATAGAAGTGAAAAGGAAATATTTATTTGTTAAATAAACAAATAGAAAAGAGAATATTTGTAAAACCAATAGAAAAGGGAATATTTGTAAAACCAATTAGGGTATATTGTCACCATTTAGAGAATATTCATTTTTGTACTTCTTTCAACTCTGTATCTCCCGGGAATGGTTATGTTGGTTTACCGACTGTAAGGTGACAATATATTTGATACACTTAAGCGAAATGAGTGGTTGGTCATGTGTGGCCGAGTTGCAAGATGTTCTTGTTGAACTCCAGTGTATCACTTCTAAAGTACACTGAGCGGAAGGTGGATCCACACCTTGTCATAATTGGAATCCATTCCCTAAATAAGAGCCCGCAGTTTTGATTGTATATTATATATGTAGAACACTAGATGCAAGCGTTCTACTAGATAGATATTACTTGTGTTAGACATTATTATAATATCAGAATAATATTGTTTTACAAATGATTTGGGTTATCATAAGGTAAAAACCATCCGTGTTTATGTGTGGATCGATCTTACGATTATTCTTTCTTTTGAAAGGATTTTTAAAGTTAAACAAATGATTTGAATTTACTCACACCAGTCACATGACTGACCCGGAGTTTATTTTGTTTATTTTCCCTAAACTCTTGGGTGCCCAGTTTTGTATGGGTAGTCAAGTAGTCGGGATTTACAGATATATTTGGAGAGCTAGAGAAGGAGGCTTCAGAATTATATAGTTATGGTTATTTCCGCTATGTTGTAAGCCTGTACTTTGGAAATGATATGTATATTCAAGTACAGATTTATATTTCAAAGTTATGTTATATATTATATGTTATTCGTTCTGCTGTGAGGTTCGTGTTACTCTGATGTTGTGTTGTTCTTCTTCTTCTATTCTAAGTTTCTATCTTATCTATTCTCCCCCTCTATTTTCTTTCATGGACTATCTGATGTTTCCGATGCTTGTATAGTTGACATAATGTTGTATGCCGATATCCAAGATCGCAAATTCCCCGGGTCGTTACAATAATATTTATATTTAAATAGAATATTACTGCACTAGAATTTAAGTATGCAAACAATATTTTATTTAAATATAATATTTTATTTCAACATCTCAATAGTAAAAATCTATAACTCTACTATATGTACATTTCACTGAAATATAATACATTCGCATTCAATTCCATTTCTATACATTGTTGTCTCACCCGCAACTCTCAAACACTCATGTTACATTTCATTTACACAGTTGTATACAGATACACTTCACTCTTTATTATATATTCATTAATTCATTCACTGACAACGTCACTTGTCTTCTGTATGTCTTCTTCACTGTCGGTCCAGTCTTCTTCTTACCCATCACAAAAAGAATCATACACGGTAATCTAGAATAAAAATATTTTAAATTGTAGTAGATATAATTTTTATTTTAAAAATTTATTTGCCTAAGAAGTTTTGTGTGTTTCTCATCATTTTTCATGACTTGATCTGATCTTTATGGATATCCATCTGTGTCTAGACAGCTTGTGATATTCATAGCGATACACTGTAAATATTACAAGGTAGACAAGATTTCTAGAGCTCATATATATATATATATATATATATATATATATATATATATATTAGTGACTTTCTTCTTAAAAACTATCTCCTTGCTAAAATTATCAATCACGGATAGAAATTATATTGAGTGGTACCTGCAAAGAATGTAAAAATATATTGGTACCCACTTCCTTTATTAGGGTCCTAAGGGTTAAATCTTAGGAAACCAAACCGTGGAGGGTTCGGAGTCCCTTTTGAAAATATAATTAATATTATTCTAAACAATATATAAGAAATTCTTAATACATTTGTTCCTAATCAAAATATAATTGGTTTTTGGAACCCATATACTAATATTTCTCGAATTATTTTTCTTAGTAGTATCTAGTTTTTTAATACAAGGAATTATTTGTTTAATATTAGAACTAGATTTCTTAGAACTAGATTTCTTTTTAGAATTACTTTTTGAACATATCCTAGCCCTTTTTTTACTAGAAACTAATTGAGAATTTTCTAATATCTTAGATAAATTTTCTCTACCTTTAATAAAAATTGTTAACATTCTTAGAAATATTATATAATTTACCTTTTAGACTAGAATTTTCTAATTCTGTAATTTTAACTTTAGTATTCAAGTCATGATTCTCAGAAACTAGTATATCATTTTTATCCTTTTGAGTCTCAATTTCTTGACTCAACATAGAAATCTGAGAATTTGCAACTAATAAAGATTCTTGTAATTTTCTAATCTCATCTTCTAAAATCTCCTTTTCATCTTTTAATAAGTCTCTTTCAAATTCTGCCCTTTTTTATCTTTATTTGCTTGTTTATACTTTCTTTTAAAATTATTTCTAGATTCTAAAACTTCCATATTAATTTCCATTAATCCATCATAAGTAGTCACTGAACTCTGTATCTTTTTCCATGAAGCATAGTTTGCTTGTTCGTTGTCACTATCGTTGTCACTATCAGAAGGTGATGAATTTGAATTATCCCAAGTGACTGAGAAAGCTCCTTTTTGTTGCTATTCTTCTTTAATTCTAGACAATTCTTTTGATAATGTCCGGTCTTGTGACAGTTGAAACATTCCACCAAGGATCGGTCAGGTTCTTTTGTTGAATTCTTTTTCATATTCTTACTTTGGCCTTTTCTATATTTCAGAAATTTTCTGAAATTCTTTTCTACAAATGCAATATATTCTTCATCCAATTCTGACTTATCTTTTTCATCATGGAAAGCTAAATATTTCTTGTATTGGACATGTGCTTTCTTTGCCTGTAAATTTACTTCATAGGACATGAGATTACCGACTAAATCTTCAGGTTTCTTGGCAGAAAGATCATTAGCTTCTTCAGTAGTTAAATCCATTCTTTCCAACTCATCCGTCAAAGAGTTTAATATTTTTTAAACTATAACAAAATCAGGGTGTTTTTCTCCTAATCCTAAAAGAGAATGATAAATATTTTGAAATCGTGAGTACATGTCATTTATAGACTTATTCTCGTTCATTCTAAAATTTTGAAACTGGTTTTTAAGCATGGATATCTTACTTTGTTTGACCTTGCTAGTTCCTTTATGAGTTATTTTGGTTGTTCGCCAGATTTCAAATGCGTTGTTGCACATACAAACCCGGTTAAACTCATTTCTATCCAAGGGCTATGTGTATTCTTTCTGTGTAATACTCCAAGCTTCAAAACTATTGGCTTGCATGTATATTCTCATATGTGTAGCCCAATAACTATAATTCATGAAATTTAAAAAGGGTGGTCTTGTAGTAGATTGGCCTTCAGTATGTCCAGTATTAGTGCTAGTACTAATGTTATTATCCATATTAACTATGCATCAAATAACGGTTTTATGGTTAAATGATAACCTCGCCCAGATACCAATTGAAAAGTCGGTGTGTGACTTAAGTAGGATCTTTATATGGATATAGCGGAATTGTATATATGACAAGCTAAATTGTAAGCTACAATAGTTATGCAGGTAAATCTAAGAAATATAGATATATTACAAGAAAGTAAAAGTGGTAAGTAAAGACACCAAGAATTTTATACTGGTTTGAAATTCCCGTCCTATGTCCAGTCCCGAAGCTCCTCTTTGGAATTCACTAACATGCCTTCTCTTAACCCGGAGGAATAGGTCACAATACACCCGAGCACCAACAAGGATGTCCTCGCTTGAGCATCCACACCTGACTTCACAAATTACAAAAGAGTTTTGACTTCTGAATGTTTTCTTGTATCAACACTGAATAGCCAACGATTAAGTACACCCTTCCTATAATCTTATCCTCAAGTGCTTGATGTGTATGTGAAGATTTAAGGAAGTATGTTTCTTGTTGAATCAAGAGATATGAAATAACTTCTAAGATTCAACAAGGAACTTAAATTATAAAGGGCTTTTAGAATGAGGTGAGTACAAAGATGTAAATCAGAAATTAGAGTAGTGTAGGTGAGAATCGATGATTTGGAAAACATGTTTGTAGTGTACATATAGTTGCTGAAAGGTAGAAATCTTTCATGAAGAGTTCCAACGAAGAATTGAATCTATTTCTGTTCATAAAGGAAGAGAAATTTCTTCATGAAAGAAAGAAAATCTTTTAGAATGCGATCTTCATTGTTTTCCATTTCCTGAACAGAAATAGATTCAATTCTTCGTTTATGAATATAAAACTTAGCTCCTCAATGCGATCTTCATTGTTTTCCATTTCCTTGTTGTCGTGAATCGAAAATATTGTGAATCAACAATCATCCTTAGACCGATGGGCACATCGAGAGGGTGAATAGAGTTCTGGAGGATCTTTTGAGGTTGTGTATCCTAGACCTATGCAGTTAAAGCCCCGCAAAATCCCCGCTATAGCCCATAACGCTCTCTATCCGATACGCTATTTCAATTTAGCGCTGATGAATAGTACCTTCGCTTTAAGCCCCACTATTTTCCGCTGCACCCGCTAAATCAACGCTATTTAGCACCCGCTTTAGCAATACTAATATATTGAGGATGATTTGAACTGTTCTCTTTTAAAATAAATCAAAAACGTTAACGTAAGGAGCTAATTTGAAGTCATAAATGACTTATATAATATAGAAATCTATAGTAATCCTTGAATCTAGTGTGCATAACTTTTATATTCTTTGAGTTTGTTGTATAATATTAGTTAATATTCATTTCTTCTACATAAATGATGCAAGAATGATAATTAATTAATTTTAATTATATAGTTTTACATATAATTAACATTTTTGCACATCCGATATAGCCCCGCTATTTTCCTGCTTTATCCCCGCTACAGCATTTTACACCTCTACCGCTATAGCACCGCTAAGCGCTTTGACTACATAGGCCTAGACTTCGGAGCAACTTGGGAGGAGCATCTTCCGTTGGTTGAGTTCGCCTACAACAACAGTTATCAGGCTAGTATTGGCATTGCACCCTTTGAGAACCATTGTACGGACGACCTTGTAGATCACAAACTTGTTGGTGGAAGTCTAGACAGGCATAAGTCATGTGCAGATAAGAGAAGGATCGAAATTGAGTTTGAGGTGGGAAACATGGTTTTCATTAAAGTATCACCTTTAAGGAATGTGGTTCTCTTTGGATTTGTAGAGAAATTGGCACCAATGTTTGTAGGGCTATTTCCCATATTATAAAGGATAGGCCAAATGGCTTATAGTGTGAAGCTACCTGAGAGATTGGCAGGTGTTCATGATATTTTCCACGTTTGTCATTTACGGAAATGTTTGCACGATACAACAGAGGTAGTTGAGTCGAGTATGCTTGAGGAAGTAGAGGTAGAATGGGAGGCGACGGTTAGACGAGTTCTTACCCGTATTCTTGGATCGGAGGTTAAGAAGCCACGCAACCAAGAGGTCAAGTTGATGAAAGTTCAACAGGGAGAAGACCGCGAGGATGCAACTTGGGAGACTGAAGTCAAGATTCGTGCTTTGTACCCTTTTCTTTTCAAGGGTATGTTCTTAACTTCTTTTTCAAAGCTTTTATTCATACTTGATTCTGTCATGTAAGTATATCCTACCGATCGAATCTTCGACCTTTAGGTAGGAAACCAATTGATGTAAACATGTGTTGGAGACATGTTATGGTTAATGGATGCAAGTGGATGCAAGTATTTGCTAGTGGTTGCTCGTGGATGCATACACACATATTAGGCACTAGATCGGCTCTATCACTTACATATTGCATATGGATGTGTAAGCATTTAAAATTTTATGGATGGAAATGACTGTATCATCATATGGATGTTGCATTTGGATGGATGATTGTGCACACATGTAGGGTTTTACATGATATATTTGGATTATTTGCATACATGTTGGATTCATGGCACTAATATACATTGCATTAAGAAGGTCGACTGAATCAGTAGACTGCCTGGTCTTTCACATTAGTATAGGGACATATACACATACCTTTGCATATGTTCATATAAACATTAGAAATCTTTTTAGGATAATGAATGCCTATGATTGATGGATGTTAGGATATACATTCTTCTTAACTTGGAGATTTCGGGGACGAAATCCTTTATGTAGGGGAGAATGTAACACCCCGTTATTTTAAAGAACACTATAATGATAAACTAAAGAATACATAATTAAATATTGGGAAGTAAGTAAAATGTACTGCACCATTGCGTTCGTCTCAAAATTCTACTTAAGGTTGACTCCGAGTTTGCGTAAAACAGACATCATATGAAAAAGTTATTGAGCTTAGAAGTTTGTATATATATAAGAGCAATACATAAAAACAAATCAAGTCCAGAAAATTCAAACAATAGAAAATTGAAGAGGGAAAGGGACGCCGGATTGAGACCCATTGGGGGTCTACCCACTCCAGGGTGTCGACCTGGGTCGACACACTCAAGGGGGTGTTGAACCTAGGGTCGACACAGGGGTCGACCCACCTCGGATCTAGCTAGGTTCATTCCCTGAACCTGGACTTGTTTCTGAACGAGATTCGTTGGCTTAAGGCTATAAATATGACCTCATTTCTATTGTTTTACACATCAAAAACAATAGAGACAATGAGATGTTTCCCCTGCTTGGATTGAGTTAGCCTATTTTTCTTCAACAACAACTTATACACATACAAGAAATTCTTTTGCAATATCTGCTTGTTATTTTCTGTTCTTTAGATCCAGTCTTTATAAATTCATGTTATTTTTAGATATAAACATTTAACAAGTAATCTTGACATGTTTATAAATATGGATCTAAACCTATGCCTGTTAAGAATCTAATTAATACCTAAACAGATTTGTCATTACATGTACACCTGATCTACTGTTCAGTTCTTATATGCCTATTTCTGTTATCATATGCCTATTACGTTATTATGCCTATTTCTCTACTTTTCTCTCCCTCTTTCCCCTTTTTATTTTTGTAGCCTGGGCTACCTTCGAGCCTAGGTGTAACGACCCGAATTTTTAACCGGTTCTTGTTGGTAATTAAACCAACTTAAACCGTTCATAAAACGGATTGTTATGGGTACTAACATATTTGCACAAAAATAATAGAACTTTTTATTCTATTACCAAATATTACATCAGAGATACCAGGAACATCAGAGAACAACATAACCTCAATGGAAATAAACTCTTCGGCGGACTAAGAAAATCCAAAATAAAGCTCTAGCTCCAACTCTGAATCCAAAACCTTCAAACTAATCTACTGGATGCCTGTACAAAATTATGGGCACCCAGAGTTTAGGTGTGGGAACAATAAACTCTAGGTCAGTCGTGGGACTGGTGTGAGAACTCAAAACAGTTGTTATTTTGGGTTAATTTTAAAGTTAGGTAATTCAACGAACCACGCCGCTAACACAGAACGGGTTTACTCCATATGAATTCCCGTGCATAGAAATTCGCAATTACTTTTGAAAAATGAAACTACTATAATGTCACGCGGCACACACAAAATGCAAGCGCACACATAGGCGACGTTTCTCCTTATGTTAGTCAAAAATGCTTGATAGGTGAAAATCCTCTTTCAATACTATAATATATTGTGAAAACAATTTCGAAAGTAAATGTATCAATCTTAGCCAGCATATACCATACTGATGTATAGTATACAACTAAAACCGTACGGGCTTACAGCGAAGAACGGGTTTCTAATAATGACCAGGCAACAGAACTTCCTTCCGAACCGAACTTTGAACACCTCAAGAGGGATGTCCGAGGATCAACTAATGCTCCTCATGCCAACACAAGGCCGGGTTACCCCTTAATTGGGTAACTTAGAGTACGCCTGAGTATGCCATCTACTGGTCATTACCGACCTTTCCGAGCGCTCGCCAACAACAACCACAAAAGTAGATAATTTTACCACTAGGATAATACCTAGGCTCCATACCATAGTACAATTTTTATCTAGAAGGAGACAACACACCCATAACCCTGCTGCATTTCTTCCTGTTTTGGCCATTTACCGGGGTGTGAGGCTTGCTGAAGTCACGATACACAAAGCTATGCTTAAATAAGCCATGCTTTGATCATCCATAGCTCAATATATAACTTAAGTATGCCACATTGTCCCTTCACAACGCATCACTGATTTCCATCAATATATAACCTCTAAGCTCATACGTCTTAGAGAAGGGTGTTAAGCAAGAGAATGAATTCTCCG
The DNA here is from genome assembly GCA_030737875.1 of Allium sativum. Classification (NCBI taxonomy): domain Eukaryota; kingdom Viridiplantae; phylum Streptophyta; class Magnoliopsida; order Asparagales; family Amaryllidaceae; genus Allium; species Allium sativum. Next base: position 143,352,389 of record CM060914.1, read on the forward strand.
CCACCAAGAAGATATATATTTAACAGAGATCAGTGCTACGCAGTCAATTACAATGTCAGACACACAATCCATACAAATCCGTTCTGGGTCTGAACGAAACACATTTCCGAAAATCTCCAAATATATTCAAACCTCATTCCACTTATTACCTTGTATCGGGGGATCAACCCAACAGAGACATCAACAATTAATTCAAACAATTCAAAGAATCCCGGTCTTCATTCGTCGATTTCCAAGTCTTGAATTGCTCCATAACATCGTATTATTACTTGGAATGGTTTCCGAACATGTATTTGATTCTGGTCTTTCCAAGTAACAAGCGTAATCTCCTTCCAAATCGTTATCAAACTCACTAACAATTCAAGATTGGAATTTCTTTAAAATTCATAAATCCGATTATTATCTTAACTCTTTAAAATATACATCTTTGATCCTTATTTTTCAAAACATAGTTCTTCATTCCCTTTTCTTAATTCTTCCAATTTACCCATCTTTATTTGGATTGAATTCCATTTACGATAGTCCAAAACAATTGATATTCAAACATAATTTAAATAGAGCTTAATCGACTTATATTTGATATCAATTCACAACTCGGGCAACACTATCAGAATCTGGATATGAATATATTTTAATATATCTGATAGTATTTGTGCGCTCCTGGAATTCCATATCGAATATCCGAATACTAACTTCATCCAAAACTCCTTTCCTTTTTAATTCAAACCTCCCATCTCTTATTCAAAATTCTAGATACATTACATACCATATAATTTAAGATATTTCCAAAATATTTGACAAATCCCTTTCTCATAATTAAACAACAGTTTATGGTTCAAAATATTTAAATTTCAATCATTTTCAAAGGAATAGTTTAATAATGTTAAAAGCGTTGTCAAAGGTGCTGCAAAAAGGTTATTTAACCAAATCAATCCAGAATCATTCAAAATTCATATATTCTAACTCAAATCACATTAAAATAATAAAATATGATTAATCATATTTTTTTGGATTTTTAAATAATTTTTTTATAAGCTCAATTTATTCGATTTTTCCATTATGGTCGTCGAACTAAATGTATAGTGACCTTTTCCAATTTCGTTTTAAATATAACTTGAAAATCATATGTTGGAATTTGAATATTCCTTTTCTATTCGAAAGCTATTATCATTTGAAATCCAATGTTTCTTATTTCAAGTCAAACCGATTTCAAATAATCAAATTTTAACCATTTGAAAATTAAAATCGATATCAACGAACTGTCACACTGCAGTGCACTCTATTTACGCCATACAACGATTTAAATATAAATCATTCAAATCCTCTTCAATTTGAATTTATATTTTCAATTCTTTTGAAAAACAGTTTTATATTATATTTCAAATTTGATTTCAAATTTACCATCCCGTTTGTCATATCAGTTAGGGATAGCCAGGGAGAGCAGGAAACTACATTTCCGAACCCAAGCCTAGACATTATCCTCTCTGTCATCCTAGAACGCTCTGGTGTATATATATTATCATATTATAATTTAAAACATTGTTAGTATATAAATCCATATTCAAATTTTCAAAATATCATTTTGAAGTAAACTGAACTTGATAATATTTTAATATTAAAAAAATCAATCTTCGTATGGAAGGGGAATAAAATCGATCGCCTGTATAATTCCACAACTATTGTGTGTGTATGAGAATTCATGCAATCATAATAAATCAACCATATAAATCATATGAACAAGAATTATAATCACAACTAATAAACAATAATTTCAGCTTTGCACAAGCGTTACGGTCAATAACGTTTATCAGTGTTCAGTGTGCTATCTACACATCCATTCAAACAATAACATCCATATCCAACCAATCATTATTAACTAATTATAATTATCACAACTAATTATAATTATTCAACCACTATCAATTTAAATAAATAATTTAAATTAGGAGTTCTCACCATAATAGCTCCAAAATCTTCATTACCAGAGCGAACAAGCCAACGAACACTGCTACCGCTACTCGTACTGCTTTCAATCCACTTCTATTAGCAGCTAATTATTTATCTGCTAATTTATATATTGAAATTCGATTAATAACTATCTTTGTTATGTATATTTGTGTATATGACTTTTTATTTTATTATAAATTTTTACTTAACTAAATTTACCAATATTAAACATTAGTGTGTTCTATATTTCGATACGATTCCAAAGCCACTAACGGCGCATTAATCGAAGCTATATCGAATGAGTTAGGAGCGTTTAAAATTTAAAACTAATATATATAATAATTAAAATAAACATAACAAAATAATTCCGGCCTAAGGCCCATATCCTTCTCATGCACAAAACCCAGTCCATACTTTCTACTTTATCTTCCTCCTTCCGCTTCCTTTCTTCGATCATTTCCTGATCATATTCCACCGTGCATGGTGTGCACTCACACACAACAAAACTCCACCATATTTAAATCCAAGACAACCAAGATATTGCTCTTCACCTCCTCAACGCCTTGCACCAACTCGCCGCTACTCTGGTCCACCATTTCAAAATCCGATCCCCCCATGCCGTGAGCTGCTGTAACACCCCACTCCCGCTATGATCACTCACTAAGGGAATGCCATAGCATCGGTGGAGTATTTTAGTGAATATAGAACAGAAAAATTACAACAAGACAGATATAAATAGTACTTGAAATTTTAAAACATCATCTCATAACAGCGGAAGTAAAACATGTCTGGTTACATCATAAAACCACAATAAAGGTCAAGTACAATATCCATCAAAATAAAGAAGTACATAATCCCACTCTCATACAATAGCCAAACAAAAGAAAAGATAACTGGATAACTGGAGCTTTACATCTATCCAAGCTCCTAAAGACTGGAACAGCAATCCGATCAAGCTCCACTACTGCTAGGATCCACCGTAGGACCTGAGGGTTGGGAAAAAGATAAAGACAACGGGGTCAGACATAAGTCTGAGTGAGTCCTATAACTTTAACAATACACTCGTTAAAGTAACCAGAGAAGACATAACTTGATATACGGTAACATATAGGGATGAACGGCTATACTAAGCAGTTAACTAAACTAAGATAAAGGATAAAGACGCATCTACCCTTCCTAAGGTAAATTACTAAACTGCACCACACCAGTCGTTCCTAACTTAAAGGTTGATCCCACCCAAGGACTTATAAAATTTACTAATTAGTACCTGCGTACCCCTAGGTGACCAAGTAGGCGCCACGGGGCCCTACAATCCACTAGGTGTACACACTACTTCCCATTCGATCGGCTCCCTAACGTAGATACCCGTGCTGGCCCCACCGTGGGATGTATCATTCCCCAATGTGGCAACCTGATGAAACTAAAGGTGCACGGCTTATATCTACTCGATGCAACAACGGCTTACCTACCAGCCCGGGCCCACTCACGCATATGAAGCCCGTTGGACTTGCGTTGCCACCGCTAACCCGTTTGCCTCTTACAGTCAAGCCCAGTATGCGTGTCCCGTCCTCGACATGGGTCGAGCCCACAAAGATACGTATGGGTTACTGGTTGAAATGGGCCTCCACAAGCTACCCACCTAAGCTTGTCCCTTTTTCTAGTATATCCCACTTAACCCTTTAATCATGTTTTAATTACATGTTCTATTTTGGTTAAGTATTCTAATCGTATTTTCTATTGCCACCCAAGGCAACCACTAGATTTTCTCATGCCACCCGAGGCACCCACTTAACCCCTCATGTCCCTCTACATGCTAATGTGGTTAAGTGTTTCTTAATTAATTAATTAAGAACGTAACCTTTGTAAAGACCTCTCACATTAGACTGTCTTTTATGACCGCTGGTTAAGCCGGTTGGGTCCGGGCAGCCTTATGTCATAACAGAGTCTAACCTCGTGTCTTTACATTAATTACGTATTTAGTTTGTGCCTAAGACCTCTCACATTGGGCTAACATTTGTAGCAACTGGTTAAGCCGGTTGGGTCCGGGCAGTTTTACGCTACAACTGAGTCCAACCTCGTGTCTTAGTCAATTAATTACACCTAATTAATCACCCTTATAATTTTATATTAATTATCCCTAATTAATCAAGTTTTCTTAACATGGGTAGACCTAACTTAATAGGTAAATTCCCATGGGGTAGACCTAACTCAATAGGTAAATTCCCAACACATAGTATGGGTACACCTAACCAAATAGGCAAATTCCCATACTATGTTTATTTATTTTGTGTTATGCATAATTATATTAATTTCACACAATCTTATTAACTTATGCATTTAATTACCCCATCGTTCCCACGTAATTTCGTTCATGATATAACACATATAAAAGGTGTCAACTTGCATATGAATGAACATGTTTCAAAGGTGCCATCTTGCATATTAACAAACACATAACTTGCATATGAACTTGCATAACATGTCACATAACTTGCATATAATATGTCACATAACTTACATATTCATTTTGCATAACAAACTTGCATATTAGCTTATAGACTTGCATAATGTGTCATCATGAACTTGCATATTAATAAACATGTAACTTGCATATTTACATACATGTAACTCGCATATTAACAAACATGTAACTTGCATATAAAGAAACATGTAACTTGCATATTTACATACATGTAACTTGCATATTAACAAACATGTAACTTGCATATTAACAAACATGTAACTTGCATATTTACATACATGTAACTTGCATATTAACAAACATGTAACTTGCATATTAACAAACATGTAACTTGCATAGCATATTACCATGAACTTGCATAACATGCATATGATTACATAGCCCACAACTTGCATATTTAGCATCATGCAAACATAACATACATCATATTAAACTTGCATAAGCTTACATACTCAACATGCATAAACATAAGATTAATGCTAACATCATATCATATGATTCAAAGCTCATTAACCCACATACAAAACCATAAATCTCATCACATCTCATCTAATTAGTTTACCAAAAGATCATCAAAGTGATAGAAACTCACAACTAGCAACTTTGAACACCAAATGAAGAAGATTAAGATGCTAAGAAGGGATTAGAAGTTGATTAGAGAGTGATTAGTATGCAACCCTCTTCATAAAATTAGTGGAGGCCATGAGAGCTAGCATTTTGCCATAGTTTAGTCACTAGGTTTAATTATGAATGAATTAGGGTAGGTTAGGGTCTTATTTATAGATTAGGCAAGTGTTTTAGGCCATAGGATTAACCCTAGATTCAATCCAAGCCATCAAAGCATGTCTTGGGGAAGAAGTCAAGTGTAGGAACCATCTAGGGCCTTTAGATTAAAGATGGACCATGAGAACCATTCAAATGCAAAATCTGCACTTGAGCGAATCGGCCCACGGGTTGACAGCCAAACACCCTGGATTAACCCCTAGTCGACCCAGCGGGCTCGGGTCGACTTCAAAAATCGGCCGGTTCGGTTATTCCCCTCTCCCAATTCGCTGTTTTGAGCATTTTTGCATATTTATTTATTAAATTTTCAATTATATATATATATATATATCAATATATATATATATATATATATCTACACAACCCATTTCACTTAATTAAGTATACTTTAATTTGGGAATTTTCGTGAAACTTCGCGAGGCCATATCTTGGTCATACGGACTCCGATTTTCGAAAACTCGGACTCTATTTCGCGTATTTTTCCGAGACGAACACAATGGCATAGCCCGTTTCCCTTGATTCCCATTTTAGAATTAAATTCTGCCTCGATTTATGTTATTACAGGTTATTGAAAATACGGGTTGTTACATTCTCCCCTCCTTAAAGGATTTCGTCCCCGAAATCTTCAAGTTAGGAAGAACGTATCCTACCATCCAATCATCCATCTACTCAAAGCATCATCCACGAGCAATCATTGTCCTTACAAGATTCTAAATGCTGGATGGATATATGCAAAAGTGTGTGTATATGTACTTACCTAATGCGAAAATCAGGCGGTTACTGATACAGTAAACCTCCTTAATGCAAACCATGATAGTGCCATGCATCCAATATGTATGCGAAACCCTATTGACACATACAAATTTCTACATGCGTGCACAACCATACACAAAAATGCATCATCCATATGATAACACAGCCATGATACATCCATCAATCTAACTACCACATCCATTTATGCAATATGCAACATGAAGTGACTGAGCCGATCTAGTGCCTAATGTGTGTGTATATGCATCCACGAGCAACCACTAGCAAACAATTGCATCCATATGCACCCATCAACCATAACATGTTTCAAACACATGTTTCAACCATAGGTTTTACCCTATCTAAAGGTCATAGGTATTAGCGAGAGGATATACTAAAGATAAGATAAGTACTAGACAAGCAATAAAGGAGAAGTTAAAAGACATACTCTCAAAAAGAAATGGATACAAAGAACGCATCTTTGCTTCCGTCTCCCAAGTAGCATTGCTTTCGTCATCTCCCCATTGCACTTTAACTAGCTGAACTTCTCTGTTCCTCAACTTCCTAGTTTCTGACCCAAGGATGCGAGTAGGAGCTCGTCGAATCGTCGCATCACGCTCTACCTCTACATCTCTAAGCAAGCTCGGCTCTACCACCTCCGCGGTCTCATGTAAGCACTTCCTCAAATGTGATACATGGAATACATCATGAACACCACTAAGTCTGTCGGGCAACTCCACCCTATATGCCATCCGTCCAATCCTTTCCTTAATAGGAAACGGCCCAACAAATCTCGGTGCTAACTTCCCTACGGACCCAAAGCGAACAACATTTCTCAATGGAGATACTTTGACAAAAACCATGTCCCCAACCTCAAACTCAAGATCCGTCCTTCTCCGATCCGCATAAGATTTCTGTCTATCTTGCGCTGCTTTCATCCTTTTTCGAATTAAATCAATCTTCTCTGAAGTCTCTCTAACCATATCCGGCCCAAGCAAGATCTTATCCGTAGATTCCCACCAACATGTAGGAGATCGACAAGGCCTTCCATAAAGAGCTTCGAAAGGAGCCATACCAATACTGGACTGAAAGCTGTTATTATATGCGAACTCCACCAAAGGAAGATGTTCTTCCCATGTACCTCCAAAATCCAAGATACAAAGCCTCAAAAGATCTTCTAAGATACGGTTCACCCTCTCGGTCTGACCGTCCGTCTGAGGATGATATGCGGTGCTCAAACACAACTGAGTCCCTACCGCCTCTTGCAAACTTCTCCAAAACTCACTAGTGAAAATAGGATCTCGATCACTCACAATGCTGGATGGTACGCCATGCAATCTAACAATCTCTCTAACATAGACTGAAGCAAGCCATGGAGCGGTCCTCTTACTCTTTACGGGTATAAAATGGGCACTCTTGGTAAGTCTGTCTACCACAACCCAAATTCCCGTATTGCCCTTCCTCGATCTCGGTAACCCGTCGATGAAATCCATCGAGACACTATCTCACTTCCACTGTGGAACTTCCAATGGGTGTAGCAACCCACCGGGTTTCCTTTGCTCCACTTTAACTTGTTGGCACACTAAGCATCTAGCCACATACTCGGCCACATCTTTCTTCATACCGGCCCAGAAGAAAACTCTCTTCATGTCTTGGTACATTTTGTCTCCACCGGGATGAATAGTCATTCTTGAACGATGTGCATCATCCAAAATAGCCTTCTTCAAACCCTCATCTTGCGGTACACAAAGTCTACCGTCTCTATGCAACCATCCCTTATCATCTATGGTGTATCTACCCAAATGGCTGGACGACTCCCCTCTTATAAGCTTCTCTACCAACACAACCAACTGTGGGTCGTCTCGCTGAGCCTCGCCAATCCGTCTCAAAAGAGTAGGTCTAACCTCCAAGGATGCCAACAAACCAGGTACAAAATCAACAGAAGGTCTGAAGTCAAACAAAGAAAGAAACTCCAAGCTTCGTCGTTCCACGAACAATGGACTCAAAGATAGCCTTTTTCTACTTAAGGCGTCTGCCACCACGTTACCCTTACCAGGGGTATACGCTATCTCGAAATCATAGGATGCTAAGAACTCCATCCACCTTTGCTGTCTTAAGTTTAAATCCTTCTGAGAGAATAAGTACTTCAATGATTTATGGTCGGTGAACAACTCGAATCTCTCACCAAGAAGATAATGGCGCCAAGACTTAAGTGCGAAAACAATCGCGGCCAACTCTAGATCATGGGTAGGGTAATTCTTCTCATGCACTCTCAATTGTCTCCCTCCATAGGCTATTACCCTTCCCTCCTGCATCAAGACTGCGCCTAATCCTGTTCCACAAGCATCGGTATAAACAACAAACGGCTTACTCCCATCTGGAAGCACTAAAACTGGAGCGGTGGTCAAAGCTCTCTTTAACCGTCGGAAAGCATCATCACAATCTACATCCCATGAGAAAACCAGATTCTTCTTCGTCAAGCGGGTTAATGGGGCTGATATCTTCGCGAAGTCTTTGATGAACTTCCTATAATATCCTGCCAACCCCAAGAAACTTCTTACCTCGGTAGCATTTCTAGGAACTTTCCAATCCTGGATAGATACTATCTTTGCGGGATCCACAGCTATCCCTTCCTTAGAGACCACATGCCCTAAGAATCGCACTTCTCTTCTCCAAAAATGGCATTTAGAGAATTTAGCTTTAAGACTATGCGCTCGAAGAGTCTCCAACACTTCCTTGAGATGTAAGGCATGCTCTTCTTCATTCTTGGAAAAGACCAAGATGTCATCCACAAAAACTACTACAAACTTATTCAGATACTCTCTGAACACTCTACTCATGAGATCAACAAAGTATGCGGGGGCGTTTGTCAACCCAAATGGCATCACTAGCCACTCATAAAAACCATCCGGAGTCCGGAAAGCAGTCTTCTCTATACTGTCCTCCGCCACTCTTAACTGATGAAACCCTGTAGCTAAGTCCATCTGCGAAAATACTGACGCGCCAACCAACTGATCAAAGAGATCATCTATCCTCGGTAATGGGTGTCTATTCTTCTTCGTGAGCTTATTAAGTTCCCTATAATCCACACAAAGTCTGAGGGACCCATCCGCCTTCGTGGCAAACACTACTGGAGCTCCCCACTCCGATATACTTCGCCTTATGAACCCCTTCTCAAGCAACTCCCCTACTTGCTTATGAAGTTCTCTTCTCTCACGAGGAGCCATGTGGCGTACTGGCAAAGACACTGGTTTGGCATTATCCACCAAATAAATTCGGAAATCTATCTCCCGCTTCGTAGGCAAACCCTTTACTTCTTCAAACACATCCGGATATTCCCGGACTACTCTGACAGAACACAAACTTTCGACCGAAGCATCGAGCGATTCAAGATAACTTAGCAAAACAGATTCCATGGGATTGCAAGAGATCTCGAGAGTGTTACCCAAGCGGGTCATGAGCCTGACAACTCTCCTTTCGCAATCAAGAACGGCACCATTACTGGATAACCAGTCCATGCCCAAGATCAACCCATAGCCCGTGAAGCCCAATACAAAAGCATCACATCTAAACTCAACGCTAAGTATAGAAATCTTCAAACCCAAACATATCATAGACAGATATATGGAGCCCCCAATTGGGTTTGAGACAACCAAGGGATCATCAACTAGACTGGTGTCTAAGTGCAGTGACTCAACTAACGATGATGAGATAAAAGAATGCGATGCGCCAGAGTCAAACAAAGTACGAACTGGATGATCAAACAGAAAAACCAGACTTTCAACGGAAATAGTTCTACCTCTCTGCTGAATCGGTGGAACTGAGAGAACCTGAACTTGCCCCCCTGACTGAGGTGGTGCTATAAGAGCTTGCACCTGGCCTCCTGAGGTAGACCCCGTCTTCTGCCCCTTCTTTGGGCAGTTTTTCACAAGATGCCCTGCTTCACCACAATGAAAGCAACCGGTCTTCTTCTTTTTGCGACAATCCTTACTGAGGTGTCCTGGTGTTCCACAATTGAAGCACTTCTTCTTCGTCTTCTTTTTGTCACCATTGCCTTTTCCGCCCTTGCCTTGTTGTTGCTGTTGCGGTTTCTTCTGATCCCCCTTTTTCTCTGGTGCCTTAGAATTCTTATCATCCTCATGCATAAGTGCCATGTAGACAAGCTTCTCAAAAGTGGCCCCCATAGGAATGTGAGTCATAGCTATTCCTTGCAATGGTTCGTTCAAGCCTCTAACGAACCTCAAAGCCTTCTTCTCCGGTGTATTCACCAACTCTATGCCAAACCTTGCTAATTGATTGAATTTGTTGACATATTCTTTCACCGTGAGATTCCCTTGCTTCAAATTCAAGAACTTCTCCATAAACAGATTCTCTTCCGCCCTTGAGAGAAACTTAGCCCCAAACCTTTGCTTAAAATCTGCCCAAGAGTCAACAGGGCGTTCTCCATTAGTGACCTCCCACCAGAATGAGGCCTCTCCCTTCATTAACCAAGCCGCCAACTTGACTTTCTTTCCCTCTTCCACTTCAAAGATATCTAGCAACTCTTCCACTTCCTTAAGCCAATCTCTAGCCTCTACGAAAGTCTCTGAACCAAGAAAAGGTTTTCCTCCTATAGCCTTGAACTCCTTGCAAACCTTAGCAAAATTATCCACTCTAGGCTGAGGAGGAGGAGCGGTTGTCTCTGGTGTAGTAGCATTGGCCGGACCCGCAGCCGCGGCCCTAGCCTCTTGCAACCTCCTATACCATAGTGGTATAACTAAACCCTCCGGGATGTTAAGATCTTCAGCCATGCTGAAACGAAAGAGGAAAGATTCAAAAAGGAGATTCCGAAAGATAAAGATATGGCTATTGGGGATTATGCTTTTCTTTTTCAAAAACTTTTTCTCTTAGAAGACATGCTTTTAAAAAATACTTTCTTCGAAAATACTCTTAGAAAGTAGTTTTTCTCAAAAATTTTATCTGTTCTGGTAACCTTAAGCTCTGATACCACGTGTAACACCCCACTCCCGCTATGATCACTCACTAAGGGAATGCCATAGCATCGGTGGAGTATTTTAGTGAATATAGAACAGAAAAATTACAACAAGACAGATATAAATAGTACTTGAAATTTTAAAACATCATCTCATAACAGCGGAAGTAAAACATGTCTGGTTACATCATAAAACCACAATAAAGGTCAAGTACAATATCCATCAAAATAAAGAAGTACATAATCCCACTCTCATACAATAGCCAAACAAAAGAAAAGATAACTGGATAACTGGAGCTTTACATCTATCCAAGCTCCTAAAGACTGGAACAGCAATCCGATCAAGCTCCACTACTGCTAGGATCCACCGTAGGACCTGAGGGTTGGGAAAAAGATAAAGACAACGGGGTCAGACATAAGTCTGAGTGAGTCCTATAACTTTAACAATACACTCGTTAAAGTAACCAGAGAAGACATAACTTGATATACGGTAACATATAGGGATGAACGGCTATACTAAGCAGTTAACTAAACTAAGATAAAGGATAAAGACGCATCTACCCTTCCTAAGGTAAATTACTAAACTACACCACACCAGTCGTTCCTAACTTAAAGGTTGATCCCACCCAAGGACTTATAAAATTTACTAATTAGTACCTGCGTACCCCTAGGTGACCAAGTAGGCGCCACGGGGCCCTACAATCCACTAGGTGTACACACTACTTCCCATTCGATCGGCTCCCTAACGTAGATACCCGTGCTGGCCCCACCGTGGGATGTATCATTCCCCAATGTGGCAACCTGATGAAACTAAAGGTGCACGGCTTATATCTACTCGATGCAACAACGGCTTACCTACCAGCCCGGGCCCACTCACGCATATGAAGCCCGTTGGACTTGCGTTGCCACCGCTAACCCGTTTGCCTCTTACAGTCAAGCCCAGTATGCGTGTCCCGTCCTCGACATGGGTCGAGCCCACAAAGATACGTATGGGTTACTGGTTGAAATGGGCCTCCACAAGCTACCCACCTAAGCTTGTCCCTTTTTCTAGTATATCCCACTTAACCCTTTAATCATGTTTTAATTACATGTTCTATTTTGGTTAAGTATTCTAATCGTATTTTCTATTGCCACCCAAGGCAACCACTAGATTTTCTCATGCCACCCGAGGCACCCACTTAACCCCTCATGTCCCTCTACATGCTAATGTGGTTAAGTGTTTCTTAATTAATTAATTAAGAACGTAACCTTTGTAAAGACCTCTCACATTAGACTGTCTTTTATGACCGCTGGTTAAGCCGGTTGGGTCCGGGCAGCCTTATGTCATAACAGAGTCTAACCTCGTGTCTTTACATTAATTACGTATTTAGTTTGTGCCTAAGACCTCTCACATTGGGCTAACATTTGTAGCAACTGGTTAAGCCGGTTGGGTCCGGGCAGTTTTACGCTACAACTGAGTCCAACCTCGTGTCTTAGTCAATTAATTACACCTAATTAATCACCCTTATAATTTTATATTAATTATCCCTAATTAATCAAGTTTTCTTAACATGGGTAGACCTAACTTAATAGGTAAATTCCCATGGGGTAGACCTAACTCAATAGGTAAATTCCCAACACATAGTATGGGTACACCTAACCAAATAGGCAAATTCCCATACTATGTTTATTTATTTTGTGTTATGCATAATTATATTAATTTCACACAATCTTATTAACTTATGCATTTAATTACCCCATCGTTCCCACGTAATTTCGTTCATGATATAACACATATAAAAGGTGTCAACTTGCATATGAATGAACATGTTTCAAAGGTGCCATCTTGCATATTAACAAACACATAACTTGCATATGAACTTGCATAACATGTCACATAACTTGCATATAATATGTCACATAACTTACATATTCATTTTGCATAACAAACTTGCATATTAGCTTATAGACTTGCATAATGTGTCATCATGAACTTGCATATTAATAAACATGTAACTTGCATATTTACATACATGTAACTCGCATATTAACAAACATGTAACTTGCATATAAAGAAACATGTAACTTGCATATTTACATACATGTAACTTGCATATTAACAAACATGTAACTTGCATATTAACAAACATGTAACTTGCATATTTACATACATGTAACTTGCATATTAACAAACATGTAACTTGCATATTAACAAACATGTAACTTGCATAGCATATTACCATGAACTTGCATAACATGCATATGATTACATAGCCCACAACTTGCATATTTAGCATCATGCAAACATAACATACATCATATTAAACTTGCATAAGCTTACATACTCAACATGCATAAACATAAGATTAATGCTAACATCATATCATATGATTCAAAGCTCATTAACCCACATACAAAACCATAAATCTCATCACATCTCATCTAATTAGTTTACCAAAAGATCATCAAAGTGATAGAAACTCACAACTAGCAACTTTGAACACCAAATGAAGAAGATTAAGATGCTAAGAAGGGATTAGAAGTTGATTAGAGAGTGATTAGTATGCAACCCTCTTCATAAAATTAGTGGAGGCCATGAGAGCTAGCATTTTGCCATAGTTTAGTCACTAGGTTTAATTATGAATGAATTAGGGTAGGTTAGGGTCTTATTTATAGATTAGGCAAGTGTTTTAGGCCATAGGATTAACCCTAGATTCAATCCAAGCCATCAAAGCATGTCTTGGGGAAGAAGTCAAGTGTAGGAACCATCTAGGGCCTTTAGATTAAAGATGGACCATGAGAACCATTCAAATGCAAAATCTGCACTTGAGCGAATCGGCCCACGGGTTGACAGCCAAACACCCTGGATTAACCCCTAGTCGACCCAGCGGGCTCGGGTCGACTTCAAAAATCGGCCGGTTCGGTTATTCCCCTCTCCCAATTCGCTGTTTTGAGCATTTTTGCATATTTATTTATTAAATTTTCAATTATATATATATATATATATCAATATATATATATATATATATATCTACACAACCCATTTCACTTAATTAAGTATACTTTAATTTGGGAATTTTCGTGAAACTTCGCGAGGCCATATCTTGGTCATACGGACTCCGATTTTCGAAAACTCGGACTCTATTTCGCGTATTTTTCCGAGACGAACACAATGGCATAGCCCGTTTCCCTTGATTCCCATTTTAGAATTAAATTCTGCCTCGATTTATGTTATTACAGGTTATTGAAAATACGGGTTGTTACAGCTGCTGCGAAAACGAATGCGTGGGCACATAATGTTGCACCCCCAAATCTTGCACCGATATCCACCAAACTATACCACAACGAAGCCCATACTTATCTCATCATCACGCCACATTCCACTTTGCCAATCGTTGCCTGATTCTCCGACAATCTCTAACCCTAGTTTTGAACATTTCCGATCGTCAACGCGGAATCGAACCAAATTTTCACCAAAAATACTACATCTTCAACAGATCGCAGCGGCGCAGACGGCACGATCTAATTCTCTTTGGATTGAGAGATATGATTTTTAGAAGTTTTCAACCTATTTCTTCAATTCTTTGTAATTTTGAGATTTCTCCTTCATTAATCAATGAAATCTGGATCCGTCAATTTCTAAAAATCAGAAACGACGATCCAAACAACTTCCACGTAGATTATTTCAGCTAAAATTGAATAGATTGAGAGTGGTGGAATTTTGGATGAAAGGAAATGTTTATTTCCATTTACTGGAATGTAAATATTGAAACCAGAAGAAGAAAAAAAGAACGACGTAAAGAAATTGATGTTAACAACTGAATGTATGTAGGAAAAATGAGGATTTGGTTCACCTTAAATAAGGAGGATTCATGGGTATTTTAGTCATTCATTCATAGGACACCTGGATTATGTCATGGTGCTTAATTCATGCATGATGAAAACTAAATGGACAACTCATCTTTGATCCTTACCCTAAGGAATTTTAAAATAGTTTATCTTAGCCACACTTTTGCAATACTTATAAATGTTGGTAAATTTTCAATACATATGAGTGTAGCCATCTTACTATTTATGGTTTATCAATATATAACTTATTAATATTTCAAAAACATTTATTTATATCATTTATAAAATATACACACATATAATTTACCTAAATTTATACTAAAAAATGGTCTCAAATAAATACATAACAATCCTTATGCAATTTCATAAACACCATTGTAATCTATCCAAATAAATAAAATAAAAATCATTCTTGTAAAATCTTAAAAATACTTATCATTTACCAAATCATATTCTTATATTAATATTATCAAAATCAGATAGTATCATTACTTATTAATAATGGAATATTTATAAAAACTTATAAATTAAATATAACTTCTAAAATAAGTTTTCTCATACAAAAATCATATTTATAAAATAAACAAGATACTTATTTAATATTAAATCTATATTTAAAACCTTATAAAAATTAATTTATATTCAGAAAAACTAAATTATCCAATAAAAAATTCTAATTAAACTTAGTTAATATTTCCAGGATATTACATTCATCCCCCTTAAAACTCTTCGTCCTCGAAAAGGAGGATTAGTAAATTTAAACTCCTTTACTAATTTCAAATTTATTTCTCTTTTAACATATCAAAAATGTAATGGTCAGAACCAAGGCCTATATCATCTCAGGATACTCTATCTGATGCTCATTAAAGGTAGAGGTTTATATAATCTCGTAATTACTAGGGTCGTCACCAGTCATGTTCATAATCAAATTCTCTGAGTTAGACCTAGAGCTGCTACCACTACCACTGAGGAGAAACTGGGATAGATATCATCTAGTACATAGATGTCTACGACCCTAAGAAACTTTACAGTTTAGAAAGCATCTGTCTAACTTACCGATAAAGTTATGGAACCCAAGGTTTACTTCACAATTAAAGTCAAACTACAAGACTAAGTGTTCAAATTAGAAATTCCAAATTCTCAAATAAATATTCCCTTTTTCCCAAAACATTTAATTATCCCTCAAAAATAACATCTTGAATAAATTTAAAATATTTGAAATTTCTGTTGCACTTAATACAAATTTAAGCAAGAGAAAATTCGAAATACTTATGTCTAATTCAAAACCATGTCACTAATCCACCTGTCCATGGTTTTGTCAAGGCAGGGCCAAAGGAAGAGTTCAGAAGTAAAATTGGAAAAAAAATCCAAGCATGACAATCGGTGAGATAATGATAATCAAAAGATAATAAAGAGTCAAACAAAACACAACGACAAGCGAAGAGGTAGAATTATATTTCGAGAACACTCATTCTATTTCAATTTTATTCCAATTGTTACCAATTTGATATTAATCCATTTACAAGTTAAATTTATACTCATTTAGTATTCTTACTTTGAATTCCTTACCTAGAGTATTAAAATAATCAAGGGACTTAAATTTACCTAACCTGGGTCATTCTTATTCTTATTTAAGTCCCAGCGCAACCTAACATTCCCTTAATTTCCCTTTCAAGGGTTTTACTCACTTAAGTTATTTATCCCCATATAAGATCATAAATTCCTACCAATTTATGAGTTAATGAAATTTTCTAATATTTCCATAAGTTATTTTCAACTCATAAATTTCATTCTAATATAAAACACATTGATTTTATGATAAAAGACGCTCTCTCAAGCGTAATATTCCCAAATCTCATTCTAGGGTATTCCTAACCCTATCTCTAATGAGATATTATAACTCTGATAAGTCCTTACTTTTGTTCAAACATGTCGTACCCATTGCTTTGTATAAACCAAAGCTCTGATACCAATTCTGTAATGACCTGGCGTTTTGCCCAGTTCTCGTTGGTAATTAAACCAACTTGAATCGTTCATAAAGACGGATTGTTATGGGTACTTACATATTTGCGCAAAAATAATAGAACTTTTTATTCCATTACCAAATATTATATCTGAGTTACCAGTAACATCAGAGTACAACATAAGCTCAGCACGAATAAACTCTTCGACGGACTAAGAAAATCCAAAATATAGCTCCAGCTCCAACCCTGAATCCAACTATGAAAGCTAAACCTGCAAACTAAGCTACTAGCTGCCCGTACAAAATTATGGGCACCCAGATTTTAGGTGTGGGAACAAAAAACTCCAGGTCTGTCGTGGGACTGGTGTGAGAACTCAAAACAGTTGTAATTTAGGGTTCATTTTAAAGTTATGTAATTCAAAGGACCATGCCGCTAACGCGGAACGGGTTTACTCCATACGAATTCCCATGCATAGAAATTCGCAATGACTTTTGAAAAATGAAACTACCATAAGGTCTCGCGGCACACACACAATGCAAACACACATAAGGGCGAGGTTTCTTCTTATGATAGTCAAAAATGCTTAATACGTGAAAATCCTCTTTCAATACTATAATATAGTGTGAAAACAATTTAGAAAGTAAATGTATCAACCATAGCCAACACAGGTACCGTATACTATACCTACATATAGTATACAACTAAAATCGTACAGGCTCATAGCAGCGATTGGGTTTCCAACAATGACCAGGCAAAGGAACTTTCTTCCGAACCGAATTTTGAACACCTCTAGAGGGACGTCCGAGAATCATCTAATTCTCCTGAGTATGCTTAGAGTACGCCTGAGTATGCCATCTCCCGGTTGTTACCTACCTTTCCGAGCGCTCGCCAACAACAACCACAAAAGTAGATGCTTTTACCATTAGGATAATACCTGGCTCCAAACCATAGTATACCTTTTATCTAGAAGAGACAACACACCCATAACCCTGCTGCATTTCTTCCTAATTTGGCCATTTATCGAGGTGTAAGGATTGCTGAGGTCACGATATACACAAAGCTATGCTTAAATAAGCCATGCTTTGATCATTCATAGCTCATCACATAACTTAAGTATGCCACATTGTCCATTCACAACGCATCACTGATTTCCATCAGTATATAACCTCTAAGCTCATACGTCATAGAGAAGGGTGTTAAGTAAGAGAATGAATTCTCTGCCACCAAGCAGATATATTTAATAGAGATCAGTGCTACGCAGTCAATTGACATACAATCCATACAAATCCGTTCTGGGTCTGAACGAAACACCAATCCGAAAATCTTCAAATATATTCAAACCTCATGCCACTTATTACCTTGTATCGGGGGATCAACCCAACCGAGACATCAGCAATCAAATCAAACAATTTAAAGAATCCCAGTCTTCATTCATCGTTTTCCAAGCCTTGAATTGCTCCATAACATCGTATTATTACTTAGAATGGTTTCCGAACATATATTCGATCCTGGTCTTTCCCAGTAACAAGCCTACTTTTAAAACAATAGTTCTGGTTTACACAGGCTTTTCAATCCAAATCTCCTTCCAAATTGTTTTCAATTCATTAACAATTCAAGATTCGAATTTCATTAAATTTCATAAATCCGATTATTATCTTAAATCTTTAAAATATACATCTTTGATCCTTATATTTCAAAACATAATTCTTTGTTACCTTTTCTTAAGTCTTCCAATTTACTCATGTTTATTTGGATTGAAATTCCATTTACGATAGTCCAAAACAATTGATATTCAAACATAAGTTTTAATAGAGTTTAATCGACTTATATTTGATATCAATTCACAACTCGAGCAGCACTATCAGAGTCTGGATATGAGTATGTTTTAGTATTTTGATAGTATTTGTCGGCTCCTGGATTTCCATATCGAATATCCGAAGACTAACTCTATCCAAAACTCCTTTCCTTTTTAATTCAAACCTCCTTTCTCTTACTCAAAATTCGAGATACATTTCATACCATATAATTTAAAATCTTTTCAAAATATTTGAAAAATCCCTTTCTCATAATTAAACAATAGTTTATGGTTAAAAATATTTAATTTTCAATCATTTTAAAAGGAATAGTTTAATAATGTTAAAAGTATTGTTAAAGATGCTGCTAAATGGTTATTTAACCAAATCGATCCAGAATCAGTCAAAATTCATATATTCTGACTCAAATCACTTTAAAATAATAAAATAAAATTTATTATATTTTTTTGGATTTTTAAATAATTTTTTTGTAAGCTCATTTTATTCGATTTTTCCATTATGGTCGTCGAACTGCATGTATAGCGACCTTTTCCTATTTCGTTTTAAATATAACTTGAAAATCATATGTTGGAATTTGAAAATTCCTTTTCTATTCGAAAGCTATTGTCAAATCCAACGTTTCTTATTTCAAGTCAAACCGATTTCAAACAATCAAATTATAACCATTTGAAAATTAAAATCGATATTTACGAACTGTCGCACCGCAACGCATTCTATTTATGCCATATAAAGATTTAAATATAAATCGTTCAAATCCTCTCCAATTTGAATTTATATTTTCAATTAATTTGGAAAACAGTTTCAAATCATTTTTCAAATTTGATTTCAAATTTACCATCCCGTTTGTCGGATCAGTTAAGGATAGCCAGGGAGAGCAGGAAACTATATTTCTGAACCCAAGCCTAGACACTATCCTCTCTGTCATCCTAGAACGTTCTGGCATATATATATATATATATTATCATATTATAATTTAAAACATTGTCAGTATATAATGCCATATTCAAATTTTCAAAATCTCATTTTGAAGTAAACTAAACTTGATAATATTTTAATATTAGAAAATCAATCTTTATATGGAAGGGGAATAAAATCGATCACCTGTATTATTCCAAAACTACAGTGTGCATGCAATCATATTAAATCAACCATATAAATCAGATGAACAAGAATTATAATCACAACTAATAAACAACCATTTCAGCTATGTACAAGCGTTACAGTCAATAACGCTTACTAGTGTTCAGTGTGCTATCTACACATCCATTCAAATAATAACATCCATATCCAACCAATCATTATTAACTAATTATAATTATCACAACTAATTATAATTATTCAACCACTATTAATTTAAATAAATAATTTAAATTAGAAGTTGTCAACATAATAGCTCCGAATTCTTCATTACTAGAGCGAACAAGCCAACGAACACTGCTTCCGCTACTCGTACTTCTTTCAATCCACTTCTATTAGCAGCTGGTAATTTTTCTGCTAATTTATATATTTAAATTCGATTAATAACAATCTTCGTCATATATATTTGTATATATGACTTTTTATTTTATTATAAACTTTTACTTAACTAAAGTTACCAATATTATACATCAGTGCGTTCTATATTTCGATACGATTCCAAAGCCACTGACGGCGAGTTAATCGAAGCTATATCTAATGAGTTAGGAGCATTTAAAGTTTAAAATTAATATATATAATAATTAAAATCAACATACCAAAAAAATTCTGGCCCAAGGCCCATATCCTTCTCACGCACAAAACTCGATTCATACTTTCTACTTAATCTTCCTCCTCCCGCTTCCTTTCTTTGATCATTTCCTAAACATATTCCACCGTGCATGGTGTGCACTCGCACACACCAAAACTCCACCATATTTAAATACGAGACCAACAATATATTTCTCTTCACCTCCTCAACGCCTTCCACCAACTCGCCGCTACTCCGGCCAACCATTTCAAAATCCGATCCCTCCCATGCCGTGGGCTGCTGCGAAAACGAATGCGTGGACACATAATGTCGCACCCCCAATCTTGCACCGATATCCACCAAACTACACCATAATGAAGCCCATACTTCTCTCATCGTCATGCCTCACTCCGCTTCTCCAATCTTTTGCATGATTCTCCGACCATCTCCAACTCTAGTTTTGAACATTTTCGATCATCGACACAGAATCGAACCAAATTCTCGCCAAAAATATTACATCTGCAGTAGATCGCAACGGCGCAATCTAATTGTCTTTGGATTGAGAGATACGATTTTTCAATGTTTTGAACCCATTTCTCCGATTCTCTGTAATTTTGAAATTTCTCTTTCTTTAGTCAATGAAATCTGGATCCGTCACTTTCTAAAAATCAGAAATGGCGATCCAAACAACTTCCGCGTAGATTATTTCAGCTAAAATTGAATAGATTTAGAGTGGTGGTTTTTTGAATGAAGGGAAATCTTTATTTCCATTTACTGGAATGTAAATATTGAAATCAAAAGAAGAAAAAAGAATGACGTGAAGAAATTGATGTTAACAACTGAATGTATATGGGAAAAATGAGGATTTGGTTCACCTTAAATAAGGAGGTTTTAGGGGTATTTTAGTCATTCATTCATAGGATACTTGGATTATGTCATGGTGCTAAATTCATGCATGATGACAACTAAATGGACAACTCATCTTTGATACTTATCCTAAGGAATTTTAAAATTAGTTTATCTTAGCCACACTTTTGCGATACTTATAAATTTAGCTAAATTTTCAATACATATGAGTGTAGCCATCTTACTATTTAAGGTTTATCAAAATATAACTTTTTAATATTTCAAAAACATTTATCTATATCATTTATAAAATATACATTCATATAATTTACCAAAATTTATACTAACAAATGGTCTCAAACAAATACATAACAATCCTTATACAATTTTATAAACACCATTACAATCTATCCAAATAAATTAAATAAAAATCATTCTTGTAAAATCTTAAAAATACTTATCATTTACCAAATCATATTCTTATATTAATATTATCAAAATCAGATAGTATCATTACTTATTAATATTGGAATATTTATAAAACCTTATAAATTATATATAACTTCTAAAATAATTTTTCTCATAAAAAATCATATTTATAAAATAAACAAGATACTTATTTAATATTAAAATCTATATTTAAACCTTATAAAAATCAATTTATACTTAGAAAAACTAAATTATCCAATAAAAATTCCAATTAAACTTAGTTAAAATTTCCATGATATTACACTAGGCCTATCGCTGAAATATGCGAACGAACGAAATAGGGAACGGTTGGGAAGGATAATTTGGGGGCATATCTTGTATTATGAATCATGACCGGGATTTGGGGGCATAACCTATACTATGATGTATGGCTAAAATTTAGGTAATACCTTATACTATGAATTAGGAATTGAGGTTGGGGCATGTAAATATGTAGGCTTAGTTTATAGATTAAGCAGAACATGTAATGAAACCTTAAACAACACGTGAAACCTGTTTGGATATGTGGGGATTATATGAACCTATTAACCTGGAATACTTAACCTGTTTAGATATGTGGAGGTTATATGAACCTATTAACATGTAATACTTAACCTGTTTAAATCGGTGGGGATTATATGAACCTGTTAAATAGTAGGGGTTAAGTAAACTTGTTTGAATCTATGGGGGTTAAGTAAATCTGTTAAATTTGTAAGGGATTATACGAAACCTATAAACTTAACATGTTTTATCTGTTAGGGTTATGCGGGTTTGTTAATCTGTTAGGCATAACCTGAAACACCCCACCTCCGTTAGGGTCACTCTCAAAGGGAATGCCCTAATTTTGGTGGAGGTATATAAGTACAAGTCACAGATATACAAGACAGATATAAGAACACATATTTGTAAACAGCGGAAGAACAACAAACTTTTTATTTCATAAAGTCAAATACGTGTTACAACAACATCCTTTCCAAAAACATAACATAACACTTTCATCATCTGTCTTGAGTACATTATTTAAAGAAGCATAAATAAAACATAGATAAACTGCCAAAGCCCCCATAGTGGTTTGTCCAAAGCCATAGTTCAAAAACAGGAAAGTCCAAGCAATACATTTCTCTTCTTCAAGCTGGATGTCAAGGCTGATCAAGCTGCTGTGTTCCCTCCCTGAGGACCTGGGGGGGGGGGGGGGGGGAAACGGAAGAAAGAAGACGAAAGAAAAGTAGAGTCAGACATAAAGCCTGAGTAAGTCTAGTACTATTTTGTCTATGAATAAAGAACTGGGTATGATAAGTATAAACAGGAAGTGGGCATGCATTATAACTTGGTTAAGTTGTCTAGGATCGAATATACTATCGTACCCCATTCTAATCTCTGAACCCATATGAGCTAGTTTCCAATTGGCACCCCATAATCAGGGTGAAGTGATCCATTCAATGATGATCGGCTCCTACTCGCATAGTTACATGTGTCTTACGGCCCCCGATGTCGTAGTTACCTATGCTGGTCCCACCATGGGGTGTATCAAGTCCCATAGTGGCAACCCGACACAACCTTAGAGTGCACAGGTATGCTACTGGTGTCCAGTGCCTTATTTTTCTGCACCGGAGTGTGTGCACGCCCGCACTCCGTTAGAACCTACACTGCTACACCACCGCCGTCGATTTGACCTCTTACAATCAGCCCAGTAAGCGTGCCCCACCCTGCCTAGTTTCAGGGTATCCTGATACACCTTTTAGGGTTACTGCTGAAAAGGGTCCCCCGTTACTAGGTTTTCTATCTCTAGCCAACATGCTAAGTTGGTTAAGTGTTTCCTAACCTAACCCCACCAGTCCGTTTAGTTTAGCATGTTCCCTTTTGATTAAGTCTTTAGTTCACTTAATCCTAACAATCCTGACTCAGCCTTAATTGTCTTATTAAGGCCCTGAACTCTCACATTAGACAGGTATTGTTGTGGCTGCCTGTTGCCGGTTGGTTCCGGGCAGTCTTACGCCACAACTCAGTCTAACCTCGGGTCCTTATTGGGCTCCATGTTTAACCTCCCACATTGGATAGGTATTGTTGTGACTACTGGACAGCCGGGCGGTTCCGGGCAGGTTTACATCACAACTCAATCAAACCTCGGGTTAAACACATCGTATTTTCTACATTTACATATTTTGTCATTCTTCTTTATTTCTTATATGTAAATATTTGCGGCCCATTATTAAGTTAATGGTGTAAAGGTTACACCAATAATGGGCCCAACCCATACTTGAATTTGGGCCCTTCTATTTTATATTTTCATTCATTAGTAATTTTAACCCAACGTTATTTTCCCCCGTTTTACACATCCGTTTATTATATATATTGGGCTTAGCCTTTTAAAGTCCAATTTAGCCATGCGAAAAGGGGAGGCTTAAAGCGTGATACACAAAGAGGGGAAGGTGAGCGCATGAACTTGCAATATGATGTTGGAAATACATAATAGAAACTGGTGTACTTGCATATATATATATATATACTTTGGTCATAAAGCATAGGTGACATGAACCAAACCATGTAAACTTAAGATAAGAATCTAAATTAGGTGTCACATAGTCTTAACTACAACATAGACCTATGTTCTCATTTAGGCATAATGTCAAACATAAACAAGTCATGTTCAGAAGGTTTCTACTTGTTTACAAAGGGGATACTTTGTTACTAACACAAAAGCATAGTTCAACTTAATCATGATTTAAGTCTAATCACATAACGATGGTATAACTATACTTATGCATAAATATTCCTAAACATGGTGTTTGCTTTAAACTTGCAAAAAGGGATTTTTGAATCTAATCCTAACTATGTACCACATATGTCATCTTACAATGCTTGTTAACAATATGGATTTCAATTATACAAAATATTCATAATAGCCTAGCCATATTCAAAAGTTTGCAAATAGGTTTTCTAGTACAAAAGCATGACTTAATACATGATGCCTAATTCTCAACATAACCAAACTTGTTCCAATTACTTACAAAATGATTTATGCACAAAAATATACATCATGGTGGCATAGAAGCAAAAAGCCCAAACTTGCATCAATTTCAACCAACTACATACATGTAGCTTCAACATAGATTACATAATTTGCGAATATTCCAAACGTATATTTGCATAGAACTACCGCATGTAGTTCTTTATAATGAATAACATAATTTTGCACAAATATGAATTACTTTATTATCCCAATTCAAGCATACAAATCAACACAGTTATTTATTCATACCAAAGTAATACTCTACTTACAATGGTTGCGGCGAATTCTCTAATTAAGAGATATGATTCCTTTGTTGAATTGATTTGCTTAGGTAGCTTGAATTGCTTTAGGCTTTAGAACTTTCTTCCTAATCCTCTCTCTAGTTGGCGGCTACTCTTAGTCGTTCCTCAGCAACATGGCGGCTATGTTCTTATTTTTGAATGAATAGATTAGGGTTTAGTCTAGGGTTGTTTATATAGAGGTTAGGAACTGATTAGGACCCTTGATGTTGCTTGGATTGATCATAGCCATTCATTAGATAGAGAGACCAATTAGAACCCGCCACCTAGCCCTAATGACAAAGCAGACCACAGAGAATCGGCCAAACACAGACCTGGCCAGCCAGGTTGACTGGGCTCGACTAGGTCGACACCCCTGTCGACAGGGCTGTCGACAGCCCTGTCGACATGGGTAGCCCAGGTCGACAGCCCAGTCGACCTGGGTGGCCTAGGCGGGTGTTTATCCGCCCTGGCCCATTGGGCCCGATTTTTAATTATTTTATTCTGTTTGAATTTTAAATTTAATTCAAAACTTCCGAAGGCCATATCTTCTTCATACGGACTTCGTTTTTCGAAAACTCGGATTCTATTTCGCGTATTTTTCGGAGACGAACGCAATGGCGTATCCCGTTTCCCTTAGTTCTTTGATTTGAAATTAATTATACTTTAATTTGTTAATTTCACAGTTATAGAATTTTCGGGGTGTTACATTCTCCCCCACTTAAAAGGATTTCGTCCCCGAAATCTTCAGGTGTAGGAAAATGTATATCCTAACAGCCAATCATCCATCTACTCATCCATCAAACACGAGCATCCATTGTCCTTAAAAGATTTCTAATGCTTCATGATCATATGCGAAGTGTGTGTGTACATGTACTTATCTAATGCAAAATCAGGCGGTCTACTGATTCAGTTGACCTCCTTAATGCGAATTATGTAAGTGCCATGAATCCATTATGTATGCAAATTTTCCTATTCTTGATTCTACATGAGTGCACAATCATTCAATTCAAATGCAACATCCATATGACAACACATTAAAGTTCAACCATATACGAATGCAAACATATATGCATATGCAATATGAAGTGACTGAGCCGATCTAAAACCTAGATTGTGTGTGTATATGCAACCACGAGCAACCACTAGCAATCACTTGCAACCACTTGCAACCATCATCCATAACATGTTTCAACTACATGTTTCCATCCAAAAAGTTTCTACCTAAAGGACAAGGTCGAGGAAATATACCTAAAAAGATAGATAAAAGCGCAACTTAAGAAAAAGAAAGATCAAGGATGTACCCTCGAACAGAAAAGGGTAGGCAGTACGTATTCTAGCTTCAGTTTCCCAAGTCGCGTCTCCCTCGGCGTCGCTCCACTGTACTTTGACGAGCTTGACTTCGCGGTTGCGTAGCTTCTTCACTTCCGTTCCTAAGATGCGGGTTGGAACTCTTCTTATGGTTGCTTCACGTTCCACTTCGGCCTCTTCGAGGATATTTGGCTCTACCACTTCAGCTGACTCATGTAGACATTTTCGGAGATGTGAAACGTGAAAAACATTGTGGACTCCAGCCAACTTCTCGGGTAGCTCTAATCTATAGGCCATCTTCCCAATTTTCTCGATAATAGGGAATGGCCCTACGAATCTTGGTGCTAGCTTTCCTGTGGTTCCAAAACGAACAACGTTCTTAGCGGTGATACCTTGAGAAAAACTCTGTCTCCAACTTCAAATTCAAGGTCGGTCCTCCTCTTGTCGGCGTAGGACTTTTGTCTGTCTTGGGCCGTCTTCATCCTTCTTCGTATTAAGTCCACTTTCTCTGAAGTCTCTCGGATCATGTCTGGTCCAAGTATGAGCTTATCCGTGGACTCCCACCAACAAGTGGGCGATCGGCACGGTCTTTCATATAAAGCTTCGAAGGGCGCCATTCCGATGGTTGCTTGATAGCTGTTGTTGTAGGCAAATTCCACCAAAGGAAGGTGGTCTTCCCATGTCCCTCCGAAGTCAAGGACGCATAGTCTTAAAAGGTCTTCCAAAACTCTATTCACTCTCTCTGTTTGGCCGTCGGTTTGGGGATGATAGGCTGTGCTTAAGCATAACTGCGTTCCTACTGCTTCTTGCAGACTCCGCCAAAATTCACTGGTGAAGATGGGGTCTCGGTCACTAACAATACTAGATGGTATTCCATGGAGTCGAACGATTTCCTTGAGGTAAAGTGATGCTAGGGATGAGGCAGTTCTTTTACTTTTGACAGGTAAAAAGTGGGCGCTTTTAGTAAGCCTATCCACTATTACCCAAATGCTAGTGTTGCCTCTCCTAGACCTAGGCAGCCCATCGATGAAGTCCATTGAGATGCTATCCCACTTCCACTGCGGGACCTCCAGAGGATGTAACAGTCCGCCAGGCTTTTTCTGTTCCGCCTTAACCTGTTGGCACACCATACACTTAGAAACGAATTCTGCCACGTCCTTTTTCATGCCGTTCCAGAAGAAAGTCCTTTTTATGTCTTTGTACATTTTATCTCCACCTGGGTGTATCGTCATCTTGGAGTGATGTGCTTCCTCGAGAACCTTCTTTATTAAATCTTTTGTCTGTGGGACGCATAGTCTTCCGTCTCGCCTTAGCAAACCCTTATCGTCAATGGAGTATCGGTTGAGGTGTCTTGAAGTCTCGCCCCTAATTAGCCTATCAATCATTTCCACAAGCTGAGGGTCTTCGCGTTGTGCTGCCCCTACTGAATCCACTAAAGTTGGGCGTACTTCGAGAGATGCTAGCAAGCCTGGTACGAAATCGGAGGAGGGCCTAAAGTCGAAACTGGCTATAAACTCTAGGCTTTGTCTTTCAACAAACAACGGGCTTAGGGTCAATTTCTTACGGCTCAACGCGTCTGCCACTACGTTGCCTTTGCCCGGAGTATAGGAGATTTCGAAATCGTACGAGGCAAGAAACTCCATCCATCTTTGTTGCCTCAAGTTAAGATCCTTCTGCGAGAAAAGATATTTCAACGATTTATGGTCAGTGTAAAGTTCGAACTTCTCACCTAGGAGATAGTGTCGCCAAGACTTGAGTGCAAAGACGATGGCGGCTAACTCAAGATCGTGGTTTGGGTAGTTCTTTTCGTGCACCTTCAACTGCCTCCCGCCATAAGCTACTACCCTTCCTTCTTGCATTAAGACGGCGCCTAGCCCTGTCCCACATGCATCCGTATAAACAGTGAACATCTTACTCCCATCTGGCAGCGTCAAAACTGGGGCTGTTGTGAGAGCCCTTTTTAGTCGTTGGAAAGCAAACTCGCAATCCAAATCCCAATTGAACACTAGATTCTTCTTAGTCAATTTCGTGAGCGGAGCTGAGATTTTCGCAAAATCCCTTATAAACTTTCGATAGAAACCTGCTAGTCCTAGGAAGATTCGGACCTCAGTTGCATTCCTTGGTGTCTTCCAATCTTGTACCGCCACTACCTTAGCAGGGTCCACTGCTAACCCTTGTTTGGATACTATGTGCCCAAGGAACCTCACCTCTTCTCTCCAAAAGTGGCATTTGGAGAACTTGGCTTTTAGTTCATGGACTCGCAAAGTTTCCATGATTGCCCTTAAGTGTTGAGCATGTTCCTCTTCACTCTTTGAGAAGATAAGGATATCATCTACGAAGACCACTACGAATTTTGTTGAGGAAATCTCTAAATACCCTACTCATCAGGTCCACGAAGTAAGCAGGTGCATTTGTTAAGCCGAAAGGCATGACAAGCCATTCAAAGAAACCGTCTGGGGTTCTGAACGCCGTTTTATCGATGCTATCTTCAGCCACCCTAAGCTGATGAAAACCGGTTGCTAAATCGAGTTGGGAGAAAACAGACGCTCCTACAAGCTGGTCAAACAAATCGTCAATTCTAGGGAGAGGGTGCCTATTCTTTTTCGTTAGCTTGTTGAGCTCCCTATAGTCAACACATAGACGGAGTGATCCATCCGCCTTTGTAGCGAACACCACTGGAGCGCCCCATTCTGAAATGCTCCTCCTAATGAACCCCTTTTCTAGAAGCTCTTTAATCTGTTTACTGAGCTCTTTCCTTTCTCGTGGAGCCATGTGTCAAACGGGCAACGCAACGGGCTTTGCATTATCTACAAGATATATGCGGAAGTCTATTTCCCGCTTCGGAGGCAAGCCCTTCACCTCTTCAAAGACATCCGGATATTCCCGGACCACTCTAACTGATTGCAAATTTTCAACAGAGGCATCTAGCGATTCAAGATAACTAAGCATAACCGCATACGAGGGGTTACAAGAAATTTCCAAAGTATAACCGAGCTGGGTTAGGAGCCTAACAACCCTTTTCTCACAATCAAGGATGGCCCCATTACTGGATAGCCAATCCATGCCCAAAATCAAACCATACCCCGAAAAGCCCAAAACAAAGGCACTACATTGAAATTCTACGCTTAGAATGGAAATTTTTAATTCCAAACAGATCATGGACAAATGAGCTGGGCCCCCAATTGGGTTTGAAACAATTAAGGGGTCCTCTACCATACTAGTTTTTAGGTGCAGAGATTCTACTAAAGCAGACGAGATAAAGGAGTGTGATGCGCCAGAATCAAATAAAGTGCGAACGGGGTGATCATAAAGATAAACTACACTTTCTACAGAAGTATTAATACCTCGCTGTTGCAGAGGTGGCGCTTCTAGCACATGAACCTGTGCCCCTGGGGTGGATCCAGCCCTCTGCCCCTGTCCTCGTTTCTTTGGGCAGTCCTTAGCCCTATGGCCCGTCTCACCGCAAGAAAAGCACCCACCATTCTCCTTGGCCTTCTTTTTCCGGCAGTCCTTTACTAAGTGCCCCACTTTGCCACAGAAATTGCACTTCCTCTTCTCTTTGTTGCCTTTCCCGCCTTTCTTAAAGTCCGTCTTCTTAGGCTGCAAACCCAGCTTTCTGCCTTTGTCTCCTTCTTGCCCTTATCCTCTTCATTCAGCAATGCCATTTGCACCAATCTTTCATACGTGGCTCCCATGGGTATATGGGTCATGGCCAAACTGTGTAATGGCTCATTCAACCCTTTGACGAAACGGAGAGCCTTCTTGTGCGGGGTGTTGACTAGGTCAAGCCCAAACCTAGCCAGCTCATCGAACTGATTCACATACTCTCTGACTGTCTTGTCCCCTTGCTTAAGAAATAAGAATTTTTCCAACTGCAAACTTCTTTCTGCATCTGAGAGAAATTTAGTCTCAAACCTTGCCCTAAAGTCCTCCCATGTCTCCACTGGTCTTTCAGCATTAGTGACTTCCCACCAGTAGGAAGCCTCGCCCTTCAATAGCCGTACCGCCAGTTGTACTTTCTGTCTATCCTCTACTTCAAAGATGATGAATAGGTCCTCCGTTTCTTTCATCCAATTTCTAGCTGCCACGAAGGACTCAGTTCCATGGAAATCCCTTCCTCCCATAGCTTTAAAATCTTTACATATCTTAGCAAAATTGTTTCCCCGAGGAGGAGGAGGAGGAAAAGGTGCCGCTGCAGCTGGATGATTTCCTTCCGCTGGGGGAGGAGGAATGGTAGGACCTGGCTGAGTGGCCCTTGCTTCTAAGAACCGTCTAAACCAACCAGGTATTGGTACCCCTTCTGGCAAGTTAAGTTCTTGGGACATGCTGAAACAAAAAGGATAGATTCAAAACGAAGGATAAGAGAAAATACCTATGGCTTTAGGGAGTGGACTTTGCCTTTTCAAAATAAAATAATATTTTTCTTTTAAAAATGCTTCTTTAAATTTCCTTTTTGAAAATAATTTTTCAAAACTTTTTATCTTATCTGGTAAACCTATGCTCTGATACCAAGTGAAACACCCCACCTCCGTTAGGGTCACTCTCAAAGGGAATGCCCTAATTTTGGTGGAGGTTTATAAGTACAAGTCACAGATATACAAGACAGATATAAGAACACATATTTGTAAACAGCGGAAGAACAACAAACTTTTTATTTCATAAAGTCAAATACGTGTTACAACAACATCCTTTCCAAAAACATAACATAACACTTTCATCATCTGTCTTGAGTACATTATTTAAAGAAGCATAAATAAAACATAGATAAACTGCCAAAGCCCCCATAGTGGTTTGTCCAAAGCCATAGTTCAAAAATAGGAAAGTCCAAGCAATACATTTCTCTTCTTCAAGATGGATGTCAAGGCTGATCAAGCTGCTGTGTTCCCTCCCTGAGGACCTGGGGGGGGGGGGGGGAACGGAAGAAAGAAGACGAAAGAAAAGTAGAGTCAGACATAAAGCCTGAGTAAGTCTAGTACTATTTTGTCTATGAATAAAGAACTGGGTATGATAAGTATAAACAGGAAGTGGGCATGCATTATAACTTGGTTAAGTTGTCTAGGGTCGAATATACTATCGTACCCCATGCTAATCTCTGAACCCATATGAGCTAGTTTCCAATTGGCACCCCATAATCAGGGTGAAGTGATCCATTCAATGATGATCGGCTCCTACTCGCATAGTTACATGTGTCTTACGGCCCCCGATGTCGTAGTTACCTATGCTGGTCCCACCATGGGGTGTATCAAGTCCCATAGTGGCAACCCGACACAACCTTAGAGTGCACAGGTATGCTACTGGTGTCCAGTGCCTTATTTTTCTGCACCGGAGTGTGTGCACGCCCGCACTCCGTTAGAACCTACACTGCTACACCACTGCCGTCGATTTGACCTCTTACAATCAGCCCAGTAAGCGTGCCCCACCCTGCCTAGTTTCAGGGTATCCTGATACACCTTTTAGGGTTACTGCTGAAAAGGGTCCCCCGTTACTAGGTTTTCTATCTCTAGCCAACATGCTAAGTTGGTTAAGTGTTTCCTAACCTAACCCCACCAGTCCGTTTAGTTTAGCATGTTCCCTTTTGATTAAGTCTTTAGTTCACTTAATCCTAACAATCCTGACTCAGCCTTAATTGTCTTATTAAGGCCCTGACCTGTCACATTAGACAGGTATTGTTGTGGCTGCCTGTTGCCGGTTGGTTCCGGGCAGTCTTACACCACAACTCAGTCTAACCTCGGGTCCTTATTGGGCTCCATGTTTAACCTCCCACATTGGATAGGTATTGTTGTGACTACTGGACAGCCGGGCGGTTCCGGGCAGGTTTACATCACAACTCAATCCAACCTCGGGTTAAACACATCGTATTTTCTACATTTACATATTTTGTCATTCTTCTTTATTTCTTATATGTAAATATTTGCGGCCCATTATTAATTTAATGGTGTAAAGGTTACACCAATCATGGGCCCAACCCATACTTGAATTTGGGCCCTTCTATTTTATATTTTCATTCATTAGTAATTTTAACCCAACGTTATTTTCCCCCGTTTTACACGTCCGTTTATTATATATATTGGGCTTAGCCTTTTAAAGCCCAATTTAGCCATGCGAAAAGGGGAGGCTTAAAGCGTGATACACAAAGAGGGGAAGGTGAGCGCATGAACTTGCAATATGACGTTGGAAATACATAATAGAAACTGGTGTACTTGCATATATATATATATACTTTGGTCATAAAGCATAGGTGACATGAACCAAACCATGTAAACTTAAGATAAGAATCTAAATTAGGTGTCACATAGTCTTAACTACAACATAGACCTATGTTCTCATTTAGGCATAATGTCAAACATAAACAAGTCATGTTCATAAGGTTTCTACATGTTTACAAAGGGGATACTTTGTTACTAACACAAAAGCATAGTTCAACTTAATCATGATTTAAGTCTAATCACATAACGATGGTATAACTATACTTATGCATAAATATTCCTAAACATGGTGTTTGCTTTAAACTTGCAAAAAGGGATTTTTGAATCTAATCCTAACTATGTACCACATATGTCATCTTACAATGCTTGTTAACAATATGGATTTCAATTATACAAAATATCCATCATAGCCTAGCCATATTCAAAAGTTTGCAAATAGGTTTTCTAGTACAAAAGCATGACTTAATACATGATGCCTAATTCTCAACATAACCAAACTTGTTCCAATTACTTACAAAATGATTTATGCACAAAAATATACATCATGGTGGCATAGAAGCAAAAAGCCCAAACTTGCATCAATTTCAACCAACTACATACATGTAGCTTCAACATAGATTACATAATTTGCGAATATTCCAAACGTATATTTGCATAGAACTATCGCATGTAGTTCTTTATAATGAATAACATAATTTTGCACAAATATGAATTACTTTATTATCCCAATTCAAGCATACAAATCAACACAGTTATTTATTCATACCAAAGTAATACTCTACTTACAATGGTTGCGGCGAATTCTCTAATTAAGAGATATGATTCCTTTGTTGAATTGATTTGCTTAGGTTGCTTGAATTGCTTTAGGCTTTAGAACTTTCTTCCTAATCCTCTCTCTAGTTGGCGGCTACTCTTAGTCGTTCCTCAGCAACATGGCATGTTCTTATTTTTGAATGAATAGATTAGGGTTTAGTCTAGGGTTGTTTATATAGAGGTTAGGAACTGATTAGGACCCTTGATGTTGCTTGGATTGATCATAGCCATTCATTAGATAGAGAGACCAATTAGAACCCGCCACCTAGCCCTAATGACAAAGCAGACCACAGAGAATCGGCCAAACACAGACCTGGCCAGCCAGGTTGACTGGGCTCGACCAGGTCGACACCCCTGTCGACAGGGCTGTCGACAGCCCTGTCGACATGGGTAGCCCAGGTCGACAGCCCAGTTGACCTGGGTGGCCTAGGCGGGTGTTTATCCGCCCTGGCCCATTGGGCCCGATTTTTAATTATTTTATTCTATTTGAATTTTAAATTTAATTCAAAACTTCCGAAGGCCATATCTTCTTCATACGAACTCCGTTTTTCGAAAACTCGGATTCTATTTCGCGTATTTTTCCGAGACGAACGCAATGGCGTATCCCGTTTCCCTTAGTTCTTTGATTTGAAATTAATTATACTTTAATTTGTTAATTTCACAGTTATAGAATTTTCGGGGTGTTACATAACCTGTCAAAATCCTAGTAGTTGGGGATACGAGCCTAGGGGGTGGATTGTGCCATCTATTGTGTAGGGCCCGTATCAGTCAGTAACCCATTCTAGTATCAAAGGGGGACCCCGAACTATGTGGGGGTTAGACAATGCGTACTGAGCTGATTATAAGTGGTTCATATGGGTGGAGGTGTTCTGGTAGCGCGTTCCAACGGAGTCATGTGCGTGCATGGGTCCAGCTTGCTCAGGAAAATAAGATGCTATAACACTAGTAAATAGGCATGTGCCCTTCTGGGGGTTACCAAGTGATACATCCTACTGTAGGGCAGGCTCAAGGTACTTATGGGATAGGGAGCTGATCGATTGGTGGTAGTAATCAGGTGTAACGACTGGAAATTTTCGACTCCTCGAGAGTCGAAAATCCC